>OY728160.1:1416252723-1417502723 GCA_963277665.1 Viscum album
CATAAACCATACATCATAGCATAACCCATGTAATAAAAATGGGATTCTTAAACAACATGACATCATAAAACAATTAATATAAGATAAAGGAATTCATAAAAATATTTCCTTCACAACATAATCAAATCCATATAATAATAGGGATAGAAACAGAACCCTTTATTATCTTAGATGGAAAATAATTTTGATAAAACACTTGAACTCCATTCTTGAGGAAAATATCCTTTCTTCTTCAAAAACATTTTTCCTTTCTTAACATGTCATAAAACATTAAACTAAAAGAAGTTTATTAAAAATAAACTTGAAAACTTGTAAAGGAAGCTTCTTGGAAATAATGTTTTAAAAATTCATTCATGCCGTATAAGTTAAAAAAAAATTCTTCTCGTACTTTTGTCGGAAAAGTAGAAAAGTACCTCGTCTGAAAAACGACAAAAGATTCCTTTCATATCTTTTACTAAAAACTTACCGAAGGGTAAGATTGGATTTAAACAATTGTAGGTGGAAGGAAATAATATTACATATCGAGGAAACATGGATGTGGATGATAAAATACATCCCAGTGAATTTCAAAGTATAAACAATTTCGGATAAAAATGAGATTGTGATATTTCCCTTACCTTAGGTCCGATTTGCTTTGTAAGTGTCCGAACCTCCTGTATAATGATTTAAATAATCTCATTTACTTATTACAGAATCATATTCATTGTTATGATATCATATATGGATCACTTATGACTTTATATTACATGTTCTTTTGTAAATTCCATGTTAAAGAGCGTTTTGGGTAAAATTGTATCATTTGTCATCCGTGTTTTGACTTGTAATTATTCATATGATTACTTAGATCATGATTAATTAATTACAGAATAGAAAACATGATTTATATATATATTCAGAATATAAAAATATATAATAAATCAGTAAATGGAATGAAATACATCGTTCATGGAGACGGTTGGCCGTACGTACGCTTAAACGCTGTTTTCGTTTCCTTATTGAGTTTAACGGAATTAAGTAGATGACATACATATATATACACATAAATCCAGTATCATTATTATGTCATATATTTCATGATTACTTATTATATATACTTTATAATCATTCATGAATGGTTAAATTAGAGAATAAATCTCATCGCGTCGTGGAGACGGTAGTCCGTACGTACGCACGAGCGATGATATCGTTCTCATGATTGTGGGACTGTATTGGAGTGTATGTATACTATTTAAGAATCAATATCACATTAAAATAATAATATATAGTTATTATTTACACCATTATACCCATCCAAGTATGGTGGTGGTGGAAAATAGATTTAACCACGTCGTGGAGACGGTATTCCGTACGTACGCACGCGCGGTGATTTCGTTTTCCGTAGGATGGATAGATGGTGAAATAGGATTGTTTCATACTTATAATAACATATCAGTATATGAGTGATACTTATGTTATTACTTCATAATGAAACAAACTTAGAAGAAGAAGTGGAAGAAAAAATAAAGGTGAAAGAATCGGTAACGGAAATTACCTCTTCTTTGAAGCGCCTCTTTGAGACCTCCTCTTAGGGCATTAAAATTGGTCTTTGAAGAAGACCAGAACCTCTAGGATGTTTCTAGAGAAGTGGAGAAGAGAATTGGGCAGAGTTTGGCCGAGCATGAAGGCTCAAAGTTGTGTGATGAAGAGAGGGAGGAGGTGCCCTTTTATAAGGGAGGAGAGGGTCACCTTAGGAATATCTCAAAATATTTTTTTATATTAAAGTCAAAATCGGTTTATAATGGTTCCAAAGGGTCTTATTTCGAAGGTAAAGTGGGTATGGGTCTAAATCCTATCAACCAATAGGATTTAGAAAAGTTTAGGTTATTATTTTAACCTTATCAATTAGATTTAACTCTAAGTTAAATAATTTAACTTTTACCGTGACTTTTTGTTTTCTTACACTATATGGTTAATACACTTACTATAACATGCCAAACGAACCCCAAGTTGTTTATTATTAATATATATATCCTTATCTAAGTCATTTGGCCGATCCTTAGATTTTTAGGAATAAAATAACAATTAATAATATAATATTTGTTTTAAAAACTATTTTATGTCAATTTTGACACTATTTAGTAATTGATTTTTGTGAAAATAATAACAGAATTATATGTTCAAACCAAGTAGATTAAATCAACACTAATATATCATTGTAACCTATAAAATTAGTTGAATTCATAAAAAGTCTAAAATTACATTTATTTGATCATTTATAATATCAATTATGTTAACATTTCCTTAAAACGGTAATTACTGCATCATCGTTGTGTCATAACTAAATTAATTTATTTAATGTATAAAAATTATAAATAAAATCTACTTATTTAGGAAATCGTTTTAGATTTCTAATGAATATTTATAGTCGAATTTATCTTATGTATAACCCCATATTAAAAATTATTTACTTATTAAACTTTGATTTTAACTATTTTAACCCTTCTGTAAATAAATTAATAATAAATGTCCTAATCGAATCCAAGTGGGGCTAAATGGTCATATTTTATTCCTAAGTTTGTTTTTGGTCGAATTAAACTTATCCAATTGAATTAGGACATGTGTTAAGGTAATAATAATATCATCTTTACCCTTAATTACCCTATTTACTTTTAATCGTGGTAAAAAAAGTGAAAAGTTACTATTCACCAAAAATTATTTTCATCTCATTGACCCACATTTTAGTCCTTGATATTAACCGTGTCTCTTGGATTTTCAAAATTCCACTCACAGTAGCGGTAAAATTATGTTTTATGAATAATTCAATTTTTTAACTACCACTTAGTGGTTTCACTATTCATCAAAAAATGAAAGTTTCCAGAAAAATACCAAAAATTAGATCTAAGCTATATTTGATATTATGAATGCAAAAATGATGTCTATTTTATCAAATTCAAAACATATCAGTTGAATTAATTAATTTAAAAATTAATTCACGTCGTCAAAACAAATAGCGTGTTCTTAAGAGATAATAACTATCAAAAGATTGACACTTGATTATGACTAGTTTAAATGTGAAATTACATCCAATGACCAACATTGTATTAAATTGTAAAAATATATTCTAAATATACTTTAAACCCACTCAAATTAATAATATGTCACTATTAATTATTTCGATTAAAAAAAGTTGTTTTTAATTATAATTTAGTTATTTTCACTATTCATCAGAATATGAAAGTTATCCGAAAAGTACCAAAATTTTACCTTAGGCTAAATTCGATACTACGAATCCAAAAATGAATTCCATTTGGAAAAATTTAATTTAAAAATTTTCAAAAAGTGGTTATAACTATTCATAATGGCTAGTTTTAATAATATTTTATTAGCATATCGATGTTTAGTGAAACTTGTTATTGCGTACTATACACGCTATCGAGGAAGGTCGCGATTGCGTGCAAGACAAGTAAAGGATGTGTGTTGTGCAAGCTCCTTTTTGGTGTTGCGTACAACACAAGATATTAATGAAATTAAAAAGAATATTTTATCATAAAAACACGGGGTGTTATAGAGTGGGATAAAATCATGGGTTTCATGGCTACCTGATTTTGGATTCTACCATCATGACATATTGATTCATTCATTGTTTCATCAATGCCATCTTTATAATCAACCATGATGTTTCTTCGATCTAATATAGATCAATAATAAACCAGAGAGGTGTAGTATTATGGGATTCTCATTTGGATTCATCATAGTGAAACATTTCCAATGATGATGACACCTAATCAGTAGGATAGATTGGGTGAGGTGTTATGGTGCTTGGAGATTCCCGTGATGTATAATATTCATCTATGTATAATCATGAAAAAGCCCCTACCAACTTATGTGAAAATTAAAAATATTGAAATTAATATAGAGACTATATTTCTATGCTTAATAGATTAGAGGGAGGATATCATGATTAACATGTTCATCAATGTAGCCTGGGAATGCCCGGTGTTGACTTTGTTTAGGTATTTTACATGTATATCCTCCCTAGGTATTCATTTATCTATAATTATATATCATTGGATCTATAGTATGGGAAGATAAGTAGTTATGTTGATGGTGGGATCTCTTTTTTTGGCAAGCTACTTTAACCTTTCTCAGGGTTAAAATGCCACTAAGATTTATTGTACTACATTAAAGGTATAGACTATTACTATAAGAGCCAGTAACCTAATTGTAGAAATGTCTCACCTTATTTAAAACCTGGAGGAGTAACATACTATTAGACATCTCATTACTAGTAGATTATCACCACATTCCTATATTCTAGATCAATGTTATTAGGTCCATTGGAATCCCCATGTCAGGTGCCAAAATCCACCCTGATAAATCCTTGAGCATGAGTATTATGAGAGGAGGAGTAGTGGGTTGGGATCATTTAAGTGTATGAAATTCTTTCATTCAATATTTAAATTCTCATCGTGGACTCCCCCAATGCAGAAGGGATGGTAATGATCAAAGGGACACATATAGGAAGAAAAAACAATATCTGCATTGTCGATATTGAAACATACTACATAATGCTGCATAATTAACTACAAGGACTATATAACATTCCTTGGGTAATTATGTAAATAATTTAAAGGTGTATGAGTATTATTATGAACTTTACGATGGATATACACTGATTGAGAGAGGGTTTTATGTAGTGAAATACCTTACTTCATAGGCGGAGCAATGTATAAAAATACAGTGATTCCATAGCATAAATTTCTTTTCTACATTGGAAGATATGATTAGGGTTTCATATTACCTTGGAAATAACTAATGTCAGCCTCACTAAAGAATTATTTTTTTATTAATTTTTTTTATATTCAATTCTGAAATAATTTCCATGATAATAATAATTTAATGATGATTCTGAATTGAATGTTATCAGTTGATTTGATTACCTGTTCTATTAAACAAATTATTTAAGTCGCCTCTTAAGAGCTATAGGGTTGGTCTCATGGGAACACTATAAACATTATAAGTTATCTAGTGGAGTGTATGAAGATTAAATTTTAGTGGATGGTTAATATTGAACAATCAATGATGTGTAAAATATAGAAATGTGGTGTTCCCTTTTATAATTTCCAAATGGGTTACTATTGTAATTTACAAAAAACATTAAATACATTAATTTCATTCACATGTAAAATATTATATATTGGACTATACATTATTATGTGATGAACAATTTACCATATACTATACAAATCTTGATATTTTATTATTTTAATGTTTTTTTATAAATTTCATAAAATATCATTATTTCCAATTTAAACACTACATAATTTTCCCTTTAAATAATCTTGGAAGGGATCAATAACACCATCCAAGGTTATTAAATAATTGAATAAAGTATATTATTTAATGATTAATGATATTTAAATTGAAAATAAGGGGGAAAAGGATTATGTGGTTTCTATGAAGTTTAGGATGATGAATATTAGAAAAAATATTAAGGGGAAAAGTTATATAATTGAAAATATTCTATGATAAAAATGGAATAAATGGTAATCAATACGGATTTATAGGATAAAATTATACCACTAAAGAATTTGATGAATAACATAAATTGAGAGTCGATACATAATAAAGTTTGAGATAAATTGTTGAATATTTATTAATGGAAAATCAATAACTCATAGGATTGAGGAGATGATCATGATATTAAAGGAAAATAATAATACACCAACTATGAAATCCATAACATGTGATGTAATACCATATTTAAAATATCAATGGGATGAAATGTTCCATTAATGAAAAAATACAAGGCAGAAGGATGACCAAAAATATAATTTTTTGGAGGAAATGGAAATATCTTTTTTATGTATACCGTATTTAAAAATCCAAATGATGCTAAAAGTACTCCAACAATGTTTATAACATATCCATGATAATACTAACTGATTTATGATTTTTATTGTAAACAATTTTACTAATATTACATTTGTCATATGGAAGGGTATTGAAATTTCTAGAATTCATGGAATGGTAAATAAGCTATATAATTACACTACACTCATATTATTTAAAATGATATTTATTATCATCTATTTTGTCTCATTAAAAAATAGGATTGCTGATTTTATGATTGAAAATGAGCATAAGTGTAGTGTTCACCATGAAAAAATATCAAGAAAACATAATGAAAAACATTTATGAAATGAAATAAAACATATAATCAAATGTAAAATGTTGTACAAGATGTGATATAGGTGTAACAATAGGGGTAAGAATTCATAATGATAAGGAAGAAGTATTCCATTTTTTAATTTTGGGCTGTCATGGATGAATTATTATAAATTGGTTCGATACTAGACTTGAAAAAGAAAATGATGTAGCTATTTTGGATAATAAATTCAATGTTTCGGTTTACTTTTAATTTAGCATAAGAATAGATTTTGTCATGAGATATTTATAGTCACATATTCAAAAATCCCAATCCAAGGAATAATTAAAATGATTTCATCTATAAAAAGAAGTTTTCAAGTGGTATAATATTTAACATCCCTAGTAAATGAAGAATAATAGATTTTTATATTTATTAATATTTGTGAATTAATATTAATTCTACGTTAAATAGGTTTCTATGTTCAATAGTGTACCCGATATGCAACAACGAGTTTCATTGAAATCTTACGTTGCACACTAATAATATAATATTGTTGTTTTAAATGGTAGATAACTCCTAGCAATGTTATTGGTGGGAATGAACAAAACTAAGTACAATATGATTATACATTTTTTTTAAATGTATTTACAATTATCCAATAACAATTTAGAGGCTTAAAATTTGAATAAATCTAAAATTATGCATAATTTACATTAAAAGGTTGATTTAACGCCTTTTAATGGAAAAACTCTTTAAATATAGTTTTCGTAAATTTAATACATTCTATTTAACCAAATAAAATCTTTCTTTAGAATGGGGACATCAACATTTACATTGGTTAAATTTTTGAAATTTTCGGATAAATTTCTTTTTTTAATGAATAGTGAAAATATTGTATTTTTATTTCAAAACTGTGTTTTGATCTAAGTTATTTAGATGGTTAGATTATCTATTTAATTGGTTTCAATGTGTATTTAGAATATATTTTTACAATTTATTCCACTATTGGTCCTTGTAATTTATTTCACATTGAAATAGGACATAAACAATTGTTAATATTTTGATAGTTATTGTTTCATAAAAATGTTATTTATGTTAACAACGAGAATTAATTTTAAAATTAATTAATTCCAATTTTATGTTTTTAATTTTGAAAAATAATAATCATTTTTTATTTCAGTATATCAAATATACATTGGGCTTAATTTCTGGTATTTTCCTGAAAAACTTTTATATTTGATGAATAGTGAATCCACTTAGTAGTAGTTAAAAAATTGACTTTTCATTTAAAAGAAATTTTACCACTTCTGTGAAATGAATTTTAAAAATCTGAATTACATGTTTGTTATTAGTAAGTAAAATGTGATTCAATAAGATGAAAATAATTTTTGGTGAATAGTAACTCGTGACTTTTATTTACCACGATTAAAGATAAATAGGGTAATTCAATGTAAAAAGAATACTATAATATTTCAAAATTACCTTAACACGTGACCTAACATTATTGGATGAGTAATTCCTGACATTGTCCATCATTTGGTCTATTTTGGGACCCCATGGAGCCACTAATAAATGATAATGACACTTTAGATTAAATAATTTAATGTAATGGCAAACATGACATAAATACAAATCATTTAGTCAATTGATTTTTATATGGGTTTATATAAGTCATATTTTTGAGAATAAATATTCTTCAAGAACCTAATATGATTTCCTACATGATAGTACTTTTTTTATAATTTTTAGACATTAAATAAATTAAATTATTTATTACCCAATAATGAAGCATTATTTACCTCATTTATAATTTATTTAAATAAATAAGCTTATAAATATTAAAATAACATTCAAAACCTATACAATTATTATTTTAGGATTTTATTTCGACCACGAGTCATCCTATAATCATCTTTAAAGTGTTTTTGATCTTTCGAAACTGAAGATAGGTTTATAATAAAATAATATTTACAAACATTCTTAAAGAGCCCCTCCTGCCACATGTAAAAGGATACAATTTCTAACCAATTCATCAAACCTCTCAAGCCTTTAGGCTCATCAAACCTCTGCCCAATTAATCTCCCTACATCTCTCAATTCCATCTATAAGCCTTACCTTTGGCATAAGGCACTTTAACAAACCATTTTTGTTCAAACCAAAGAATGTTACCCAAAATTATGTTAATGGTTTCTCTTAACATCTTTTCATTTATTTTATTTATCCAACCAATAAAATCTTTTTATTATTTTATTTTATCGAAACACCAGTATCCTAAATATACTATGATGCTTTTAATTGATGGATTCAAGCTACACTTACACACACATCCATCTAATGGGTGAAGAAAATAATGTTTCGGTGGATGGAAAACTAGCACCTCACGAAACAAGGATTGTTCAATTACCACATAGAACCTCTCATGGCGGCTATTATAATGGCACTATATTTATATATTATATATATTATGTTTATGTTGTTTTTATTCTTCTTTATGTTCCATTTATATTATACATTATGGTTTCAATTATGGGTAAACGCAATAATTAGATTTGAGGAAGTGCGGACTACCGCCCCCTCAAAGTGATATGACTCATTAATGACATATGTGGTACGTATAAAGGATGGAGTTAATGATATTATATATGATATTATATAGGAATTATAATATATCTTTTTATCATTATGTTTTTATTCCATTAAAACATGAAATAGAAATGAAAGTAGCGTTCATGCGTACGTACGGCTTACTATCTCCAGGAACGGTGCATTTCATTTCTTATCTCCAAATGTTATATAATATTATATATACATGTATATAATGGATATATATGATATATATGATATCTAAATCATTAGTAACAATCTTGATATAATGGACTATTGGACTCATTGAAAAATTGTATATTTAAGGTGTTCATTTTTGACTTAAGTACCAAATATCGACAAAACGACCATTATCAACTTGATAGATTACATAATGTATATAACATAGTAATAATTGATATAAAAGGAATAATAAATATGAAAATGGTTCTTTAGAAAGTTGAAATTATCTTTAGTTTATTATTTAGGATATTAAAGAACGATCGAGTCAAGTCGTACATGAGGTAAGGGACTTCGTCTCAATCTACGTTCATTGAGGCATATTTCGATAATATATAAATTCTCTTTTTACATGGTGTATAATAAAACCTGTTGAATTTTACTTTCATTCATTGGGAACCTTTTTTTATGAAGCATTTAACTAAATTATAAATGGAATTTTTTTAACATTTGTGGTGACAATGACCTCTCCACCGCTATAATCGTTATTTGTATTCCTTTATAAGTGTTAATGATTTCTAAAATGAAAAGGAAATCCCTTTATCTATTTCTGGGTGTTTTGGTATTGGAAATAGTTTTTCATGTGGATTTATTATTCCAATATCTTGAAATTATTTCTCGTCATTTCAAATTAAAAGTTACTAGTGAAATTTTTATATTTTAAATATTTAATGTGTTATGATTTTATATTGTTACTTGGACATTTGACGGGTGGTAACGTCATAAAATGAATGACAAGTGGTACCATGATAAACTAGGATGGGTGGTTACGTTATAAACTCAAATTCACTGGTTATGGAAGTCGGTAGTATTGCTCTTCCATTTAGTGAAATTTGAGGAAGTCAACCATATGGTTATTCTATTTTAGTCTGTTGATGTCCCATGTTAACATTCTATGTAATGTGTTCTTTATGTGAGTTTTATGTTAATCCTTTGGTTACAAATGGGTACTTAGTGATCTTTTATTCATTGAAGAGTATTACTACTTCCTAAAGGTGAAAAGTATTAATAATGTTAACGTATTCATGGTTTACTTGTTGTTTTGAAGAACTAACAGTTTTCATTCTTTGTGTATCCCTTACTGTGGTTTTTATGATCATCACAAGTTTTCAAAAAAAAATCACAGGATATAATGTGGAATAGGGTCAAGGATGGGATCATGGAAAAGTCATTATGTCTTAAACATGGAACTAGACATGACCCTTTTTTTCTAGAGTTTTTATTTTATGTAAAAATGGATACAGAGTAGAAGTGTCTACTTTGTATACTTTTGATATGTTATAGTTATGTCCTAATCCTCTAAAAATATAATCTTGAACATATTATCAATGTGAATTATTTTTTTAATTCAATATTATGTAATGTTTTATGGTTGGGTCCTTACTGTTTGTATTAGTGGTTGGTTTATGAAACTTTAGGAGTTAGGGTATTGTTAAATTAATGTCCCTAAATTAATTTATGGTTATATTGAAATGATATCTCATTTACAGATTACAATTTTTTTCACCTAGGATATTTCTATTTTAGGAATGGTTTTCTGTCGAGGAAACGGTGTAGCTATGTTGGGACGACATCAAGAGGAAGACAACCATCCAAATCAGTAACCTGAGATGGTCAGAATCAGAACTGAACAGTTTGTTGCAGTGATGTCACGTGTCACTCATGGTATAAATGGTGGTAGTATCAGTGCATTATATAAACTTATTCATATAAAGAGAAACATGTTAGTAGTGGAGCATTTCATGAAGAAATATTCCACATCATTCAGATGATCATCTAACCTGGTGCGAGCAGAAGTGTGGATTAACGCACTGGAAATAATTTTTGATGTCATGGGTTGTTCAAAACATCAAATGTTTAGTCTCACTTTTAACTGTTTTGATGATGATTTTGATCAGTGGTGGTCAATGGTGAAAAATATCAGGGATAATGAGGAGATTGATGCTCTCGCTTGGGATGAATTCAAAGGTATGTTTCTTGAAAAATATTTTCCAATGGTGGTTCGTCGTAGAATGGAAAAACAATTCCTGGAATTGAAGTAGGATGATTACTCAGTGGCTGATAATGAATCAAAAATTCACTCGACTAGCATGGTATGCTCCAATTTTCATCTGAGATCATGATAGTAAGATAAATATGTTTTACTCAGGACTGAAGCCACAATATCGAAGGGCATTAGCCTCTCATGAGTCCAAAAGTTATGAAAACATGTTCGATTTTAGGAGAAGGTGTAAATTGAGATTTCTGATGATTAGGTGTTCTTTGACAAAAAACCTAATACGAGGTCTATTTGGTAGGAAAAGGGAAATAATTCATCAATGAATCCTAGAGGTAAGAAAATTAAATATCAAAATTGTGAGAAGTGTGGTAAAATGCATCCTTGAGAATGTTTGATAATGTCATGAATGTGCTTTGGTGTGGTAAGTCAGGTCATATTGCATGTAACTATCCTGAAGATGATCAACAAGGCAATGAAAATCCATCAGTAAGTTGTTTTAAGTGTAATGAAATGGGTCATTATTAAAATTAGTGTCCATAAATGAACTCAACTAAGGGAATTCTTCCAGACTACAAGAAGAAGGGGGTGTTGAAATACATTGTAACAAAATCAGCAGATGTTGGGCCAACAAATGAAGTAGTATCAGGTACACTGTTTGTTTGCACAGATTATGCCAATGTGTTGTTTGATTCAGGGTCTACACACTCTTTCATTTTTCAAAAGTTTTTTAATAAATTTTTAATTCCATATCATGATATGAATACAGAACATATGGTAAAAACAACTGGTAGAAATGTTGAGACAAAAATAAAACATAAGAACCTTCTTTTCCTTGTGTGTGGGAAGAATCTACCTGAAAACCATATATTTTTGCCTCTAGTAGAGTTTGATGTTATTTTGAAATGGAATGGTTGTATATTTATCAACTAAGATATATTGTAGAGATGAAGAGGTTTCTTTTTAGAATGATTAACAATTTGTGTACATGAATGATTCCACTCTATTGATAACGTATCAGGAAGCTAAGAAACTAGTAAAACATGGAAATGGATGTTACCTTCCTCATATTGTTTAAAATAAAAGATGTCTTCAGATTAATGATGTGGCAGTGGTAAATGAGTACCTTGATGTTTTTTCTAATGAGTTTCCTGCTATTATACCTGATCAGGAAGTGAAATTTACTGTTGACTTAGTTCCTGATGCTATGTTATTTTCAAAACCCCCTTATCAAATGGATCAAATTGAACTTTTAGAGTTAAAGAAGAAATTGAAGGAGTTATTAGATAATGGTTTGATTTGACCTAGCACATTACCACGGGGTGCTCCTATCTTGTTTGTTAAAAATAAAGATGGATCAATGAAACATTGCATTGATTATAGAGCATTGAATAACTTCAATGTTAAGAACATGTATCCTTTTCATCATATCGATGATTTGTTTGATCAGCTCCAGGGAGGTAAGTATTTTTCGAATATTGACATGAGATCAGGATACCCTTAGTTGAAAGTAAAGGAAAAAGACATTTTGAAGGCCGTGTTTCATACTAGATATGGCCATTATGAATTTGTTGTTATGGCTTTTGGGTTAACCAATGCACCTGTTGTATTCAAGGATCTTATGAATAGAATTTTCTGTGAATTCTTGGATAAGTATGTGGTTGTGTTCATTGATTATATTTTGTTATATTATAAAAGTAATGTGGAGCATTAAAGTCATTTAAAGGTTATCTCTGAAACCTTAAAAGAAAAGAAATTGTTAGGGATATTTAGCAAGTGTGAGTTTTGGTTACAACAAATTTCATTCCTTGGTCACATTTTTTCAAAAAATGGCATAAATGTTGATCCTAATAAAACAAAAGTTGTCGAAGAATTGCCAAGACCAACAAATATAACTGAGATCCATAATTTTATTGGTTTGGAAGGTTATTATAGGATGTTTGTTGAAAATTTTTCCCAGTTATCTAGTCCAATGAGTAAGTTAACTAGAAGTGTTTTTAAGTTCATTTGGACAAAATAATCTGATGATTGTTTTCAATAATTGAAATGAATATTGGTGAATGCACCAGTTTTTTCCCATCCTTCTAGAATTAGTGAGTTTTTTATTTATAGTGATGCTTCTTTTAAAAGACTTGGATGTTTCCTTCTACAGAATGATCATGTAATTCCTTATACATCACGTCATTTGAAACCCCACGTGTTAAATTACCATACACAGGATTTGGAATTAGATGCTGTTGTTTTTTATTTATGAATTTGGAGGCATAATTTGTATGGAGTAAAATGTGAAATATATACTGACCACAAATGATTAAAGTATATATTCTCTCAGAAGGAATTGAATATGAGAGATAGGAGATGGATGGAATTAATCAATGATTATGATTTCCTGATCCATTACCATCCGGGAAAAGCAAATAAAGTGTCAGATGCGTTGAGTTAAAAACGTTTTGTCTCATTAACCATGATATGTTTGAAACAAGATCCTTAGGTTTTTGATTTTATGATATTTGGAATAGATGTTATTGCTGTAGGAAATTCTTATGTATTGTTTTAGTTGTCAGTGAAATCATCTCTATCAGTCAGAAAAATGAAACCATAAAAGGATGACAGTGAGTTGCAGAAAAAGTTAGAGTTAGTTCATTATGGTATGTTACATGATTTTAATGTTGATAATGATTGTGTTTTGATGTTTTGGAAGAGATTATGTGTGACTTGTGATTCACAGTTGATGAATGAGTTATTATGCGAAGCTCATATATCTCCGTTTTCAATTAATTTTGGTATTAATAATAGGTACAGAGCTCTTCGGGGGTATTACTAGATGGATGGAAAGAAAAGAGATATTTCTAATTTTACTATGATGTGTTTTACTTTTCAGCAGGTTAATGTAGAGCGGCAGTTACCGAATGGGATTATTCAGTCCTTACTGGTGCCAGAGTGGAAATGGAAAAATATATCCATGGACATTATTGTGGATTCCTGAATACATCTCGAGGTAATAATGCAATATGTGTTATAGTTGATCGATTGACTAAATCTGCTCATTTACATCCTATTCGAGATATATTTTCTCTACATAAACATGTTTGGTTGTGTATTAAATAGATTTTCAGGTTTCATGTTGTTCCCCTCTCCATTGTATCTGATTGCGATCTCATGTTTACTTCTAAATTTTGGAAAGGCCATCAGAAGTTGTTGGGTACTGAATTTAATTTTAGTACAGATTTTCAACCTCAATCATATGGACATTCAGAATGAACATTTCAGTCCATGGAGGATATGCTATGTGCATGTTCACTAGATTACAAGGGATGTTGGAACCAACATATTTGATTGGTTGAATTTTCTTATAAAATTAATTTTCATTCTTGTATATGGATGGCTCCATTTTAGGCTTTATATGGAATGCATTGTCGAACTCTAGTTTTTTGGGATGAAGTAGGTGAAAGGAAGCTGATGAGACCCTAATTGGTAGAAGAGATGGTAAAGAAAGATCAGTTGATTCAGAATCACATGAAAACAGCTCAGAGAAGACCGAAAAGTAATGTGGATAACCAGAGGAAGGATTTTTTTTGAAGTAGGTGATCATTTATTTCTCCATGTATCTCTAGGGAAAAGTGTGATGTGTTTTGGTATGAAGGGAAATTTGAGTCTACGGTTCATTGGACCATATGTAATCCTGGAGAAAGTTGAATTAGTTGCATATAGAGTGGATTAACCTACATTTTTAACCCAGGTACACAATTTTTTTCATGTTTCGATGTTGAGAAAGTATATGCCAGATCCATCTCATGTTTTGAGTGCAGAGGTAGTTTAGTTGGAATAGAATATCTCTTATGATGAACAACCAGTCCAGATTCATGACCATAGAGAGAATGTTTTCAATATAAAGTAATTCACCAGGTAAAGGTATTGTGGATAACCCATACGGTTGAAGAGGAAATGTGGTAATCTGAAAATTCTATGTGGGATAAATTCCCTTACTTATTTTGATAAGTGAATAAAATTGCAAAGACACAAGTTCCAAAAGAGGGGAAGGATGTAACATCTCAGGTAAATGAAGAATAAGAGATTTTCATATTAATTAATATTTATAAGTTAAATATTATTTTTACTTTAAAAGAGTTTCTATGTTCGATAGCGTATCTGATATGCAACAACAGGTTTCTTTGATATCATTTGTTGCACACTAATAATAAAATATTATTATTTGAAATGGTATTTAACTCCTAGCTATTTTATTGGAGGTAATGAACAAATCTAACTACAATATTATTATACATGTTTGTGAAATGTATTTACAGTTATCCAAAAAAGTTAGAGGCTTAAAATTTCAATGAATCTAATTTAACACTTAATATACATTAAAAGGTCGATTTACCACCTTTTAACGGAAAACCATATTTAAATCTAGTTTTGGTCACAATAATACATTATATTTGATGAAATAAAATCTGTCTTCAGAATGGGGACATCAAAATTTACTTTATATAAATTATTGGATATTTTTCGATAAAGGTCAATTTTTTATGAATAGTGAAAAAATTGTATTTTAATTCAAAAATTCCTTTTAATAATATTTATTTATATGGATAGATTATTTTTTTAATTGGTTTTAAGATGTAATTAGAATATTTTCTTTACCATTTCTTCCAATTTTGGTCATTGGAATTAATTTCACCATGAATTTGGACATACACAAGTGTCACTCTTTTGATTTTTATTGTTTCATAAAAACACGCTATTTGTTTTAACAACGGGAATTAATTTTGAAATTAATTAATTCCACTATTATGTTTTGAATTTGAAAAAATAAACATCATTTTGGATTTTGGAGTATCAAATATAGCATAGGATAAATTTTTTGGTATTTTTCTAAAAAACTTGATTTTTTGATTACTACTGAAACCCCATTATAGTAGTTAAAAAAATGAATTTTTCATTTAAATGAAATTTTACCACTTATGTGAATTGAATTTTAAAAAAATAACATACATTTTAGTTATTAGTTAGTAAAATGTGGTTCAATAAGATAAAAATAATTTCTGGTCAATAGTAACTTTTGAATTTTATTTATCGTGTTTAAAGATAAATTGAGTAATTAATGGTAAAAAAATATTATAATAATTCAAATTAAATTAACACATGTTATAAGCTTATTAGATGAGTAATGGACTACCATTTGTATCCTTGGGTCGATTTTGGGACCCCATGGAGCCACTTATGATTGATAATGACAATTTAGTTTAATTAATTTAAAGTAAAGGCAAAAATGACATAACCAATAATATTTTAGTAAATAAATTTTTATATAGTGTATTATAAGTCATATTTTCCATTATAAATTATATATAGAACTCTAAAAAGATTTATCACCTAGCAGTTTTTTTTTATAATTTTAAGACATCATATAAATTATGTTATTTATGACAGAATAATGATGCATTATTTACCACATTAATAAATGATTTACATAAATAATGTTATAAATATTAAAATAACATCCAAAACCTGTCCAAATCTAATTGGATTATTTTATTTCTACCATGAGTCATCTTATCTTCATCTCTAATGAGTTTTTGATCTTTTTAAACCGAAGATAGGTTTATAATCAAATAATATTTGCAATCAATTTTAAAGAGCCCCTCCTCCCCCTTACAAAAGGAGACCATTTATTTCCAATTCCTCACACCTCTCAAGATTTTTGGCTCATCCAAACTCTACCCAATTAAGATCTCTACATACAATTATTCCATCTAGAATCCTTACCTTTGGTATAAGGAACTTCAACAAACCATTGTGGTTCAAACCAACAGAAGTTACCCAAATTAAAGTTAATGGTTTCTCTTAACTAGTTTTCTTTTATTTTACTTCTCCAACCCCTAAACACTTTTTATTCCATTATTTTATAGAAACACCAGTATCCAAAATATACTAGGTTGTTTTTATGAGATGGATTCCAATTACAATTACACACACCTTTTTTTAATTGGTGAAGAACATAATGTTTTTGTGGATGTCAATGTAACACCTCATGGGACAATGATTCTCCAATTACCTCCTACCACCTCTCATGGTGGCCATTATGATGGAACTGTAGTTATATATTATATAGATTATAATTATGTTTTATTTATGCTTCTTTATTTTTCAATAATATCATACCATTATGGTTCCCATTATTGGTAAACTCGATAATTTCATTTGAGATAGTGCAGACTACCGCCCCCTCAAGGTGATATGACTCGTTAATGCCTTATATGGGATGTATAAAGGATGTAGTTAATGATATTATATATTATATTATACTGTAATTATAATATACTGATGTATCATTATGTTTTAATTCTATTAAAATATGAAATATAAATGAAAGTAGCGTTCATGTGTACGTACGAATTACCGTCTACATGAACATTACATTTCATTTCTTTACCTCCAATTGTTATGTACTATTATAAATACATGAATATACTGGATATATATGATATCTAAATAATGAATATCATTATGGATATAATGGACTCTAGACCACATGGATAACTTGTAAATATATGGTTTTCATTTTTGACTAAAGTACCAAATATCGACAAAACGACCATTATTAACATGAATGATTACATAATGATTATAACATTGTAATAAGTGATATAAAAGGAATAATAAACATGAAAAGGGTTATTATGCAAGTATAATTTAACATCATTTTAATTTTCCAAATATTAAATAATGATCGAGTAAAGTCGGACATGAGGTAAGGGACTTCATCTCAATCTCCTTTCATTGAGGCATATTTCGATAATATATACATTCTTCTTTTACACGGTGTATAATAAAAACCTTTTAAAATTACTTTCATTCAGTGGGAATCTTTTTTTATGAAGTGTTTTACTAAATGGAAAAAATTAATGTTTTATCGTTTGTGGAGACAATGAATTCACCACCATTGTAATCGTTATTTCTCTTCCTCTATAAGCTATATTGTTTTCTAAAATGAAATGGAAATCCCTTATTCTGTTTTTGGGTGTTTTGGTATTGAAAATGGTTTTTCAAATGGATTCATTATTCCAATATCTTGAAATTATTTCTGGTGATTGAAATCAAATGTTATTAGTGAAATGTTTATATGTGCGATATTTTATGTGATATGATTTTATAATAGTACTTGGTCATTTGTCGGGTGGTTACGTGATAAACCAAATGAAATGTGGTGTCATGATAAAACAGTAGGGGTGGTTATGTTATAACATCCAATGCATTGGGTATGAAATTCGGTCATATTGATATTCCATTTAGTGATATTTTGGATTTTGACCGTCTGGTAATTCCATTTAAGTATGTTTATGTCCCATGTTACCTGTATATGTTATGTGTTCTTTATATGGGATTTATGGTAATCTTTTTGTTACAAAATTATAAGTAGTGATCTTTTATTCAGTAAAGATTATTTACTACTTCATAAAGGAGAAAAGTATTACTTATGTTAATGTATTCATGTTTTACTTGTTCTTTTGAATATAAAATAGTTTTCCTTCTTTGTGTATCCCATACTGTCACGAACCGCCTTCACCAAAAGGAGGGAAGGATCAGCATATAGCCCGACCCTTCCTTCATTAAGTTGAATGAGAGATAATGACCCCCGAAACCCGCCTTCAATAGGTCCCGGAGTGGTGACTAGCACCAAGGGTATAGAAATTTCTCACAAATGGAAGGCACTATCCTTTTTACATTACAGGATCAAGAGATAAGGAGAAGAAAAACCCAACAACACCAAGGTAGAAAGAAAAGTAAAGCCAAAAGTAAACCATTCCCACATGCATGTTTCAAAAGTAAAAGCCACAAAGTGCAAAAGTTGACTACAATGTATGTACCAAAGAGGAAAAGAAATACAGCAACTACAACTGCTCCAAAGGTTCGATCTAGTAAGGTCCTGCATGATCCCTGACGTTCTCCAAGAAACCTAAAAGCATTTTTATATACGTAGGGTGAGCATACAAGTACACTCATTAGGGAAAACCACATACTCTCGTGAAAAAGTGGGGGAACGTACTAAAGTCCCTTGAGAAAAGGAGTAAACCAAACATCTATCAAGGTAAACTATCCACCCCAGGACTCACCAAGGCACACTCCCCAAATAACGCAAGTCAACTAATATATATATAATAAGAGCACATCGATGTTTGGGTACCCCGAGCCACTTTCCCACTGGTTATTGAGACATCCTACGCATCGGACCAATCCTGCCATTCTCACCGCAGCCCCACTGCCACACCCGCACGCACACACCTGGGCCACAACCACACGCAGTCTCACTGGTGAAATCGAGCCTGCACACACCTGGGCCTCAACCACACACAGTCCCACTGCTGTATCCCGCCCGAACACACCTTGGCCAAAACTGTCACATGTAACCATGCCTACAAACACCTAGGCCAGAACAACCACCATGCCCGAAGACACCTAGGCTAAAGGATCGACTGCCACGCCCGAAGACACCTGGGCCTCATCCTGAAGACTCTTGAGAAACCACTTGCCGCACACACCTGTCCAACCACAACACTACCCTGCCCAAAGGTTCTTTGGCTTATAATGGACCTCATGCCATCACAGCCTACCCGAAGATACTTGGGATATCCGGGAAAGGGACCATAAAAGGAGCTAATAACCAGCCACTAAGAATAGTGTTGGGAAAATCACCCTCCCCCATGAAATGGGGGTGTTCCACACAAAGTGATCAACTTGGGTGGGCGGGAATAAGAAACACAAAGCTACAAGTATATATATATTGGTAACATGAACTCACCCAAGCTAGGTTTTCTTCAGACAGCCTAAGATCACAGCAGCAGTCAAGTCTGAGTCACGACTCACGCTAAAAACCCATTTGTCCCCTTTATTATTTCATGTTCAGTAATAATGTTTATGTTTAAGCACTACTGGGAAGCTAGTAGGCATAGGCATAAGTCCATTAATGTAAACAGTCAAACATCAACCAAAACGCCCACACCCGGTCTTAAAACTCAAAACCACCGAATCCATATCAACAAGAGATCACATCCCCCAAATTCTCACAACCACCGAGTGTATAAAAGAACATGGGATCCCATCCCCTCTAATATTTCTAGCAATCTGCCCGAAAGGAAAACAACCAAATACCAACACCAACACAAGCAGGGCCTTGCCGGTATTTTCAGATTTAAACGACTTAACACACTCCATGATTTCAAATTCTGTGTGTTCTAACATGGAGTTATCACAGAAGGGTTGATCATGGTGCTTTCAATTTATTCAGCCGGATATACATGTTTAACCAATTCAGTTTTAACAGCAAGAGTTTACAACCACAAACAAGCCATTTAAAACATTAGCAGGGTTCATTAGTGCACAAACAATGACCACCAACAGCCTCGATTTTCAGGAGGCATAAGCCAGCAAAACTCAACAAGATGGTCATATAAGAACAACATCAAAAAAATATAAGACAGCATCAACAATCACAGCCCCCCCCCCTCTTTCTTTATAGAATTCGTTCATTATCTTTATTATGTTCGGTCCAACCAGTTCTAATGAAACAAAAGCACTCCCACCCCGCATGATACATAAAAGAGAGAGGAGACGGAGAAATTCCCTACATGTAGATAGATGATCGACGTTTAGGTCGGGGTCACGGAACTTTACGGATAACGATGCGGCACGCCCGATGCACCAGAATCTGTTTGTGAAAAGCCACGATCAAGGAAAGGAGAAACCACGACTAACCCTTAGTTTATAATAGACGAGGATGGTTGAGGTGAAAACGTGAAACCGCGTAAGGCACGAGGGTCATGGGTTGACCACGCGGCTCCACTCGTCATAAAAAGGGGGTCGGGTGGTGTAAGTCAACTCCTGAATTGATTAAGTATTTAATTAAAACTCTTATGCACGTTAAGGGTCTTAAAAACAAGCTTAAATGAGTTAGAATGGGGTTTAGAACGCTATTTTCACAAAGAAGTTCTACTGGAAACAACTTGACAAGGCCGGGTGACACCGATCGGTCTCACCGATCGGTCTCACCGAGATGCCACTCCTTTAGAACCCGGATTTTGGCAAAGGGAAGCACCAAGAGAGTCTAGGTCATCACATCAGATACCTCTCAAACTTTTCTCGTACCCGAGAATTTAAACAACCCAGATGGGAAGGGTGGGTTTGAACAACCACCCAAAAGATACCTCTCAAGAGTGAACCTCATCGGTAACTAAGAACACCTCCATATCACGATCTGAGCAACATACCATGACAAAATGCCCGGGCATGTGGGTTGGGGAGTCTCCTCCCCCATGTCAAGATATTATCCTCTTTGGGCGGCACTGACTCGCCCGCACGGGTTTAATCGCATCCACCTTAATGCGTCTCGATTAGGGGTCATGTTCTCTCCTTCCCCATAGCCGGGGATTTTCACACACAAGCAGTGGAAGAAAACCAGAACATTTCATAGACAAAAGACAAAACGTTCAATCAAAACAGGTACAACAATGAACAAAACTCAAAAAAAACTATGTGTACTGGGTACGCATCTGTGCTTCCCTCTCCCACATACTCTCCTCAATCCCACCATGTCTCCACAACACACGAACCAAGGGGATGGTTCCCCTGCGAAGCACCTTTTCTTTGCGATCCTTGATCACCACTAGTCTCTCCACAAAGGTCATGTCGTCCTCGATGTCCAGCTTACCCCAATCAAGGATGTGTGATTCGTCGTGCAGATACTGACGGAGCTAGGAAACATGAAATACATCATGTATCCTAAGTAGCGGTGATGGAAAATCTAGCTGGTAAGCCACTTCGCCGACCCGCCGCAACACTTGGAAGGGTCCGATGAATCTGGGAGAGAGCTTACTCCCTTTACCGAACCTCTGCTGCCCACGCCGAGCGGAGACCTTTAAGAACATGTGGTCCATATCCAAAAACTCCAAGGGCCTCCTCCTGGTATCATCATACGACTTCTGTCGGTCCTGGGCCACCTTCATCCTTTCCCGTATGACCTGAACCTTCTTTGTCGTGTTCTGTACCACCTTCGGACCGAGGATGCATGCCTCTCCTACTTCGGTCCAACACACAGGCGAACGGCATGGCCTCCCGTACAAAGCTTCAAACGGGGCCATTCCAATGGTAGAGTTGTAGATATTATTGAAGGAAAACTCTACCAGAGGCAAGTGTTGCACCCATAATCCTCCTGAGTCCAGAACACATGCTCGCAGCTTATCCTCCAAGGTCTAGATTGTGCGCTCTGTTTGTCCATATGTCTGGGGATGGAAAGCAGTGCTAAGGTGTAACTGGGTGCCAAACGCATGCTGCAATCCTCTACAGGCTCACAAGGTAATCCTTGCATCCCTATCTGAGACTATAGACCTCGGAACTCCATGAAACCGTAACACCTCATCCACGTACTTTCATTCCAAAGCGTCCACAACACTCGACTCCCTGATCGCCCGAAAGTGATCCGATTTCGTCAACTTGTCCACTACCACCAAGATGCCGTCTTACCCTCCTTGGACATTGAGTAGTCCTGTAAAAAAATCCACCGAGATGTCATCCCACTTCCACTCGGGGACATCTAGGGGTTGTAGTAGGCCGCCTGGAACTCGGTGTTCAGCCTTCACTTGCTGACACACTAAGCACTTGGCCACAAACTCTGCCACCGCTCGCTTAACACCAGGCCACCAAAACTGCCTCTTCAAACCCTAGTACATCTTGGAAACTCCTGGGTGTACCACCGGGGGTGAGTTGTGGAACTCACTGAGAACCTTGCCGCACATCACCTCCGGGAAAAACAACCTTTTCTGGAAGAGCATCCGGTTCTGACCATCCTCTATCCATCCTTCCAGAGCATTACCCTGGTCAACTTGGTCACGCGTCACTTCACACTCAAGGTCTCCCCACTGAGACTCCTCCACTTGTTGAAACAGGGATGAGTGTACTGTCATCTGATATAGGCAGCCTCTGACGCTATCCATCTTTTCATCCAGGTGTAAGGCGGCCAACTCCTCCATTGCCTTCCAGGCGTCCGATGACTCTCGGACTGCATCCTTCTGCGTCCTTCTGCTCAAGGCATCGGCCACCACATTGCCCTTGCCCTCAGTATACGAGATCTCAAAGTCGTAATCTTGGAGGAACTCCAACCATCTCCACTGTCGCATGTTTAAGTCCCACTGGAAGAAGATATACCTCAAGATTTGGTGATCCGTGAAGACCACAAAGCGTTCCCCGATGAGGTAGTTCCGCCATAACTTTAGCGCAAAAACGACTGCTGAATGCTCCAGGTCGTGGGTGGCGTAATTACGCTCATTGGAACGCAGCTTACTGGACCCATAAGAGATCTCCACTTGTCACTGCATCAACACGTATCCCAGGCCATGTCCTGAAGCATCACAGAACACCTCATAAGTCACCCCTTCTTCTGGTAATCTCAGAACTGGGGCACTGACCAACTTCTCCTTCAGATAGCTGAAGGATGATTGGAACTGCACACTCCATACGAATGCCTGGTCTTTCTTGGTCAGAGCCGTCAAAGGGGCTGCTACTCGGGATAAGTTGGGTACGAATCTCCGGTAGTAACCAGCCAACCCGAGGAAACTTTGGAATTCTACCACATTCATGGGTGCTTCCCAAGAAACAACTGTCTCAACCTTTGATGGGTCGACCGCTACCCCCTGCTCAGACACCACGTGCCTGAGGAAGTTCACTTCTCGTGTCCAGATCTTGCATTCTGAAAACTTCCCATAGAGCTGGTGCTGTCGGAGGACCTCTAAAACTGTCCTCAGGTGCTCTGAATGGTCCTCCTCTGATCTTGAGTAGACCAAGATGTCGTCGATGAACACAACCACAAACCGATCTAGGTACTCCCAGAAGATGGAGATCATAATCCCCATGAACAGATCTGGGGTGTTCGTAACACCGAAGGGGATGACTATGAACTCGAAGTGTCCATACATACACCTGAACGCTATCTTTGGGATGTCGCTCTCTTTCACCCCCAGCTGTTGGTACCCAGAACGTAGGTCAATCTTTGAGAACCATCCTACCCCTTTCAGCTGGTCGAAAAGATCATCTATCCTTGGAAGAGGGTAGAGATTCTTGATTGTCACCTCATTCAGCCTCCTGTAGTCTATTCACAACCTAAGACCACCATCTTCCTTCTTTGCGAACAAGACCGGAGCACCCCACGGTGACGCACTCAGACGAACATGACCCCTCTTCATCCGATCATCAATCTGTATCTGCAACTCATGTAGCTCCGAAGGTGCCATCCGGTAAGGAGCCATCGAGATTGGACGAGCATCGGGCTGCAGGTCTATCCCGAACTCAATATCACGTCGAGGGGGAAGAGTCGTCACCTCCTCAGGAAAGATGTCCATAAAATCACGGACAATCTCTGGCACTTCCACTAGTTCAGCATCTACTGATTCCACTATCATCTCGGTCAACAAGGATAGGATAGGTTCCTCTCTCCTGTTTCCCTTCGGATTGCTCCGCTCGCCGGTGAAGGTATCACGCCGGCTGTCCAAGTCTGAGAACACCACCCTTCTTCGAAAACAGTTGATGATGGAACACACAGAAAATAGCCAGTCGATGCCTAGGATGACATCGTATGGCTGAATCTATAGCAGAAGAAGATCCCTAACTGACTGATGTGGCCCAAACGTTAGTCTATATCCCAGAAAACCGAACAACAAGTCGGTCTGACCTCCGAATTGTGTGCTCAACACCAGGGGCACTGGAAGTCTCTCGACATCTAGACCCTAGGAACGGGCTAGACTGGGTGAAACAAAGGAGTGTGAAGCTCCAGTATTGAACAAAGCATAATAAAGAGTGCTAAACAGACTGATCGTACCTCGAACAACCTCTAGCCCTGCTGGAACTGCTTCCTCTACAGCGTGCAGCTGTCCATGCCCAGCTCTCCTGCCCCTCGGATGTCGACCACCTCCCCGACCATGCCCTGGTCGAGGTCCCATTGGAGCGCCCTGAGGTCGGCCTCCTCCCCCTACATCTGCCCTCGGAGGAGCGGGAGCTAGCTGTCCCTGATGCTGCTGCTGGAATGGTCTGGATGGAAGCTGCTGCTGGGGCGGGTGCTGGGGATGACTGTTGCTATTGTACTGCACCCTGTCAGGGCACTGACTCCGAAGATTCCCAGAGCTCCCACAGATGAAGCACCGTGGTCCCGGGCCTGAAGGAAAAGGGCGAGGGCCGGGGAATCGAAACTGGAACTGCTGTGGCCTGCTCCCTGTGGGTCGGAACCTGGAGGGTCCTGACGCAGGAGGCCTGGTGCGAATAGCCTTCCCCTTCGATGGTCCCAGCTGGATCCCCTCTCGCGACACTCCCCCTAGAGCATGCATCCTCTCTACCACTTCTGCCTTCTTCTGGACCTCCAAGTACATCGGCATGGTAAAGGGGGTAACAACATACTAGAGGGAGGGTCGGAGTGCCTCCTCTAAATGTCTTTCCTGAGACTCCTCGTCGGGAAAGAGGTCCTGAGTAAAACGTAGGAGGTCCTTGAACTTGATACCTAGATCCCTCACGGACATACTACCCTGTTGTATGGAGAGTAGTTCCTGCCTCTTTTCTGCCTTCGTCGTCGAGGAGAGGAATTTCGCGTGGAACTCCCTCTCAAAATCCACCCAAGCCACCTCAGACTCTCGCCTCTCCCCCAGGTAAAGCATCCACCACTGACGTGCTGCTCCCCACATCTGGCTCACGGCCAGAGGAACCCAGTACTCGGTCGTGGCCCGAATCAGGCCGAAGGCTATAACTATCTCCTCTAGCCGGCCTTCCGTCATCATATCGGAGGTTCTGCCCTCATACATCTCGAGGGCCTGTCGCTGAAAGGCTCTAAGAGTATTCTGCCACTGGTCATCCTCTTCCTCTTGATCATCTCTCTACCGATCGGCCAAAGTAGTCTTCGGGGCCTCGATCGCATGTACCACATGTGGTCGCCTTCCAGGTGCCATAGATGCAAGGTAAACAAGGAATGCCTAAGCCCAAGTAGTGCAGAATATCATTCTTAAAACTTCTTAAAATTTAATTTATTCTTAATTCCCAAGACATCCCTGAAACACAAGAACACAAGTCATTATGATGCATGTACCTTTCCTAGGTTCGCTACCCTGAAATCAGTGTGGCCTCATTTGGTCGTTCGATAGGTCCAGAGTCCTTGCATCAGATCACGGGGGGCCCTAAAATCCCATTTCCTAGCCGGTCTTCCCGGGCCTAATTCACACGCCAAGGTCACCCAACACTGTTGCCTTACCGTCCCATGCAATCCTCACTATTCCTAACTCCATACTCCATCTTATCTCTCAACCATCACCTTTGATACCATTCTGTCATGACCCGCCTTCACCAAAAGGAAGGAAGGATCATCAGATTGCCAGGCCCTTCCTTCATTATGTTAAAGGAGAGATAATGACCCACGAAACACGCCTTCATTAGGTCCCAGAGTGGTGACTAGAACCAAGGGTATAGAAATTTCTCACAAATGGAAGGCATTACCCTTTTTACATTATAGGATCGATAGATAAGGAGAAGAAAAACCAAACAACACCAAGGTAGAAAGAAAAGTAAAGACAAAAGTAAACCATTCCCACATGCATGTTTCAAAAGTAAAAGCCACAAAGTGAAAAAGGTGACTACAAGGTACGTACCAAAGTGGAAAAGAAATACAGCAACTGCAACTGCTCCCAAGGTCCGAGCTAGTAAGGTCATGCATGATCCCTGAAGTCCTCCTGGAAACCTGAAAGTTGTTTTATATACGTAGGGTGAGTATATAAGTACACTCAGTAGGGAAAACCAAAGACCCTCGTGCACAAGTGGGGGAACGTACTAAAGTCCCATGAGAAAAGGAGTAATCCAAACACCTATCAAGGTAAACTATCCACCCCAGGCCTCACCAAGGCACACTCCATAAAAAACGCAAGTCAAGTAATATATATATAATAAGAGAACATCGATGTTTGGGTACCCCGCGCCACTTTCCCACTAGTTATTGAGACATCCTACGCATCAGACCAATCTCGCCATTCTCAATGCAGTCCCACTACCACACCCGCCCGCACACACCTGGGCCACAACCACACGCAGTCCCACCACTGAAATCCTGCCTGCACACACCTGGGCCTCAACCGCACGCAGTCCCACTACTGAATCCCGCCCACACACACCTGGGCCACAACTGTCACATGTAACCATGCCTGCAAACACCTAGGACAGAACAACAACCTCGCTCGAAGACACTTGTGCTAAATGATCCACTGCCATGCCCGAAGACACTTGTGCCTCATCCCGAAGACGCTTGGGAAACCACCTGCCGCACACACTTGGAAAACCACCACACTACCCCTCCCGAAGGTTCTAGGGATAATAATGGACCTCAGGCCATCACAGCCTGCCCGAAGATACTTGGGCTATCTGGGAAAAGGAGCAGAAAAGAGCTAATAACCAGCCACTAAGAATAGTGTTGGGAAAGACACCCTCCCCCGTGAAATTGGGGTGTTCGGAACTAAGTTCTCATCTTGGGTGGGGCGTGAATAAGAAACACAAAGCTAAAAGTGTATATATATAGGTAACAAGCACTCACCCAAGCTAGGTTTTTCTTCACATAGCCTACAGATCACAACAACACTCAAGTCTGAGTCACGACTCCCTCTAACAACCCATTTGTACCCTTTCTTATTTCACATTTAGTAATAATGTTTATGTTTAAGAACTACTGGGCATCTATTAGTCATAGTCATAGGTCCAGGGAAGTAAACAGTCAAACATCAACCGAAACGCCCACACCCGGTCTTAAAACTCACAACCACGGAATCCATATCAACAGGAGATCCCATCCCCCAAATTCACACAACCACCAAGAGTGTAAATGAACAGGGAATCCCATCCCCTCCCATATTTCCAGCAATCGCCCTGAAAGGAAAAAAACCAACTACCACCACCAACACAAGTAGGGCCTTGCCGGTATTTTCAGATTTAAAAAACTGAACACACTCCATGATTTCAAATTCTGTGTGTTCTAACTAGGAGTTATCACAGAAGGGTTGATCCTAGTGCTTTCAATTTATTCAGCCGGATATACGTGATTAACCAATTCACTTTTAACAGAAATAGTTTACAACCACAAACAATCCATTTAAAACATCAGCAGGGTTCATTAGTGCACAAATAATGACCACCAACGGCCTCGATTTTCAGGAGGCATAATCCAGCACAACTCCCCAAGATGGTCATAGAAGAAAAGCATCAAAAAAATATAAGACAGCATCAACAATCACTTCCCCCCTCTTTCTTTATATAATTTGTTCATTATCTTTATAACGTTCTGTCCAACAAGTTCTACAGAAACAAAACCACACCCACCCCGCATGATACATAAAAGAGAAAGGTGAAGGAGAAATTCCCTACTTGTTGATAGATGATCGACGTTTAGGCCGGGGGAGCGGAACTTTACGGATAACGATGCGGCGTGCCTGATGCACCAGAAGCTGTTCGTGAAAATCCACGATCAAGGAAAGGAGAAACCACGACTAACCCACAGTTTATAAGAGCCGAGGAGGTTGAGGTGAAAACGTGAAACCGTGTAAGGTGCGAGGGATGTGGGTTGACCACGTGGCTCCAATTGTCTCAAAAAGGGGGTCGAGTGATTTAAGCCGACTCATGAATTGATTAAGTATTTAATTAAAACTCTTATGCGTGTTATGGGTTTTGAAAACACGCTTAAACGATGCTGAATAGGTTTTAAAACCCTATTAGTGCAATGAAGCGCTACTGGAAACAACTTGACAAGGCCAGGTGATGCTGATCGGTCTCACCAATCGGTCGCGCCGATCGGTCGCGCCGATCCGTCTCACCGATCGGTCTCCCCGATCAATCTCACCGATCGGTCTCAGCGATCGGTCTTCCCAATCGGTCTCACCGATCGGTCTCCCCGATCGGTCTCCCCGATCGGCCTCACCGATCGGTCTCACCGACCAGTCTCCCCGATCGTTCTCACCGATCGCTCTCACCGATCGGTCTCCCCGATCGGTCTCACCGTTCGGTCTCACAGATCGGTCTCGCCCATCGGTCTCCCCAATCGGTCTCACCGATCGGTCTCCCCGATCGGTCTCCCCGATCGGTCTTACCGATCGGTGTCACTGAGATGCCACTCCTTTAGAACCCACATTTTGGAAAAGGGAAAGACCAAGAGAGTCTGGGTCATCACACTTACAGAGCTTTTTATGCTCATCCCAGGTTTTTGAAATGTTTTTCATAGGACATAATGTGAAATAGGGTTAAGGATGGGATCATAGAAAATTCATGTTGTCTTAAACATGGAACAAGACATTACTCTTATTTTCATGAGTTTTTATTTTATGAAAAAAATGAAAACTTAGTAAAATTGTTTACTTTTAAATCATTTGAGATGTAATAGTTATGTCCTAATTCTCTAAAACACTACACCTGAAAAGATCCTCTATGTGAATTATTCAGTTATTTCTATATTATTTAATGATTTATGGTCCGATCCTAATATAATATATGGAGATAAACCTTATTCAATGAATAATTTAATTTTTAAATAAATAATTATTTTATTTAATTCACAAGGATCATCATAGTCATGGAGGTTATGAATTGTTTTCAATGA
Organism: Viscum album; assembly: GCA_963277665.1. Classification (NCBI taxonomy): domain Eukaryota; kingdom Viridiplantae; phylum Streptophyta; class Magnoliopsida; order Santalales; family Viscaceae; genus Viscum; species Viscum album. The sequence continues at coordinate 1,416,282,331 of OY728160.1, forward strand.
ATTATATAAAATCATAATAATTAAATGCTACACCCTACCTATTTGAATGCATAGTTTTAACAAAACAAAACTTTTAAAATAAAACATGTTTCTTTCCATTATAAATCCTTATGGTTTTCATCATGACTCATTTTATGATCCTACTCTTCCTTAAAACCAGACGAATATATTTTTAAATGCTGTTGGAGGACAGAAATCATAGTATAGGATAAAAAAATATATAACCACATTAGTACATTTCAAAATAAGTATATTATAATATATACTTTACATTATCATTATAAACATTGAATTCAAATAATAATTTTATTACACCTAATATCAAATTTTGTAACCAGGTTTTTTTAAATTATTATAGGGGAATATATTGGAAAGTCATAATCATTAGGGTTTAATAAGAATCATCATATCCCTGGAAAATAATTGTTCAAAAAGAATAATTTTTTTCTAAAATGTGTATAGTAATTAATTTATTATAAAATATCAATAGATTCTGTTTGGAAATAAAATGATATTCCTTGTAAAACAGTTGAAAACATATAATTTCATTGAAGGTAACATATGAAATATTCCTTATAGATTCCATACATTAATACTTACAACTATAATGAACAGTTTATTCATATTCTAAAATAATTCTTCAAATAATATAATCATTACCCAATGGGTTAGAGATATATAATGGAAACAAATGTTATAATGAGCTATATCATTCAAGCTAGTTATCATGATATATATCATGATCACTCATCCCAATATACATATTACAAGGACCATAAAATTCATGAAAATCAAAAAATATTTCATGCCCATCATCAAACACATAAAATTTTACTTTTGAACCCAGAAACAAATAATTGCATATATTGATATATCTTGTTACCTTTAAACAAAATTTTCTAAACTATGATTACAATAAAAATGGTAAGGAAATTATTTAATGTAAGAAAATATTTATTATTATAAATGTTTCCAAAATATTAAATAACAGTCACATCATCAGAGAATATGTTGATTTTTTATATGATAAAATAGAACATTAATTTTTTCCATTTTTATAAAACAATCGAATATAAAATACATAAAATGATTAATTTTGAAATACCCTTATATAATGGTAAGTGACCTAATATTTATATAATATTTAACAAAAATAATTTCATAAATTTATTTATATAATATGTAATTGAAAGAAAGATATCTTAAAAATCTATCTTGAAAACAATTTGAATAGATTTTTAAAGGTGAAGTGTCTCTTGCCATAAACTTGAATCATCATGTACATTAATTATCCTATAGAAATATAAACATATGTAAATTAATTACTTAATAACATTATAAATTTTATTTTTTCAATTACATTAATTATTAACATGATATATACATTTACATTATTAATTAACTTCCCATTGCATCCTGAAGGTGGCAATCTGCATGTAAGAACCGACAATGTTATCATTGGAAAATGGATGGAAAAGGTAAGATATTATATGATATTTTATCAATATAGACTTATTGATATTTAATAAATATCATATATTTAATTTAGATAAATAATTTTTACCACCAATGATAAGAGGTGACGAAAAATTAATTTTATTGGTCTCCAAGCCAATAGTCTTTTACACCCAAGAATGATTGATTTATTCCCCATTTCATGGTAGAAGGATATAAAGAACGGTTATTACATTAAAATAAAATACATAATTATATGTAATAATTTTTATGATAATAATGGATTTTGAACATTCTGTGGAAGTGTATGATAAAATAAAACAATATTTATTTATTGAAAACTATGTCACTTGTTTGGACAACCACATTAGGTTTATACCTAAGGCCACCCTATGATGGTTTTGTGATCAATTAAATGAATCTATAACATCTAAATAGATGTCAGTAAAGTATATAGTATGTTATTAGGTGAATACAAGGAACATGATGTGTGTATAGGAGTGTATAGTTTGTCTTCATTCATATCTGGGGGAGAGGACACAATTGTAAATAAAAAATCATTAAAATATTTCAATGACTTAGTATTTTAAAAAAGGATCCAATATGAATCATTATTGAATTTGAGATAATATAGAATATAAATATGGTCATAAATTTATATACAGGTATGTTTATAGTTCATTCAATCGCTTACTACATAAGATTAACTACCAGTAATTCTGTTTTATTCTAAATTGTGATAACAAGTTTTTAATATTTGTACAATTTATTATAAACACAAAATAATTTTAGATAATTAGCTAATATTCTAGAATAGTATTAAAAATATAAAATATATTTTATCTAAATAAATATAAATAATTTGAATGTTTTAATAGAATATTAATCCTAAATAATGTTACGAAAATTGTTTTGTTTGAAACAAATATTTTTAACTATAAAATTGTTTTTGATCCAAATGTATTTATAATTTGTAATAAAAATTATATAGCTATAAACTTTTAATAAAAAATTAATAATTTAATTTATTAATACATAAAAAATTATTTTACTTTTATAAATGCATGATATAGAAATTCATATTCCAATCTAAATCTCATTTTTTAACTATTCATTGAAAGATGAATCAGTCCAAAAATTATACAAAATTACTCCTAAGATAATATTCACATGATGAATAATAAAATGAAGTTAATATTATAAAAGTAAATATATATAATTTTTAATTCAGATTTTTGAATACAAACTTATAAATAATGTCAGAAAAATTATATAAGTAGTAAATCATTTTTACATTGAATAGAAAACTGCCTAATTTTATTACAATAAATATTTACATAAAAATACCAATTAATAATTATTAATATGACATGAAAATAATTTATTTTAACATTATGTGGTTTTTTATATTCTTTACCACTATAAAAATTTAATCCCTTTAATTATGTTTAATATTTGAACAAGTGGGGATATCATTCCTTCATAGTATACTGAAATTACCATCGTTCATATTGAATCAAATAGTTTAGTTAAAAACCATAAAAAGATGAATCATATAATTATATATGAAATTATATATATGGAAATGAATATGAATAGGTTGTTTATCTAATGAAAGAGTCTCTTCAAACTGAACTAAATCAATACTCAAAACATGAGATATATCTGTAACATATATTCTTATCAATAATACAAGAAATAAACCATGTTCTTAAGATAAACCTGAATGTATAGGATCTAGATAAGAAAATGATCCAACATACTCAAGATACCATGTTGTCAAATTATATATGGACCAAGCTTCCCATTTATCTTAATACACACAACATAATTCAATGGATTTTTTTTATGAAAACATGATCACATAACTTGAATGAAATATCATTCCTCAAATTATATTCATAAATTTATTGCCTAATTTTATCATTCATAATATGTTTTTAATCATCTTCACCTTCTGATGAATTTATTTTACCAACTCTAGTCCCAATGATATTATTTTTCATACTACATACCAACCATATAGAGTCTGAAAACACATTCCAAATAATTACACAAACAGATCCATCTGTATATTTGAATAGAAAATATTATTTCAAGAAAATATATCCAATGATTTAAATTGATCCTAATATACTTAATAATCCATTTAACATGAATGAATTTTGAATTCCATGTTAGGAATAAACCACTCAAACTTCCCATCAGATTATGGATGAAATTATATAATAAATTTCAATTTATTAACATCAAAATATTATAGTTCCTTCAATAAATTAGAAATAATTATAGAAGAATGTTCAGATACAATATAGAGAGGAAGTCCTTATAATGACAATGTAATTGAGGTACATTTGATAATGGTTTTCAAAAATCATAGTAACTCAAATCAGATGTAAATGTGGAACATTATTTATTCAATCAACAATTACGCAAATAAAATTACTTCCTTAAGATTTCAATATAAATTCATCCATAAAATTATATGATAAATTCTTCAATTTCAATTATGGAATTGGATAAAATTGAAGTATCTTGTTTCGTAATTTTTTTTTCTCATTAAACTATTTAAAATTAAAATCATTTTCAGAAAATTAAAAAATATATTTATTCATTCTAACCCACTTTTAATACTCCCAAAGGATACTCAACATCATAATGATTATAGAATAAATTGGAAATAACAATATATCATATTTACTCAATCATACTGTATTTAACTATGAATGAAAAGGAAAAAATAATATCTTTCTAAATTAGATTACTTATTCTTCATCAATATTTATATGTAGAAACCTACCCATAATAAATTTTTATAACTTTTCACATAAAACATGATCCTTAATTGGATAATTATTAATATATCCTAATAGACCTGATTCTAGTTACCATATAAAAAAACATAGTATGTTCTTTCAGAAAAAATTTATTGGCTAGAATTAACTAAACCAATAAAAATGATTATATTCAAAATGTGACATGATGTAATGTTGGATTGTTTTTATGAATAATTATTTTATAAAAATTGGTAAATTTTCTTATATAGTAATTAATCTAGATGTCATAAGACATAATCAGTTTCAACAACATTCTTTTCCCCATGATTATCTATTTCCGAGGGAATATTAAATTCAATATTTTTCGATTATAATATATTTCTCAAATTAGACGGAATAATTGTTGAATCATCATTTATAAATCAAAGACCATAGTGGATAAGTGATAATCATGTGTAGGATAATTTGACATGTGATATATTAGTTAACATGAATCATAAGTAATAACATGATCTTTCTATATTTCAACCCAACCAATTCCCTACAATGAAGAATAAATATAGATATAAAATTAAACACATATAGAGGAAAGGTAAAAAATGGATCATTATCCAATTTTATTTTTAGATCCTAGTAATAATCAACACATTATTTTTCCCTGATGAATCTTAAAATTTTTCTATATAATTTAGTTATCCTGATAGAAAAACAAGAAACGTTTTAAACAAAACATCAGAAGTATCCCACTATTATATAAAATGACGATGATTTTTGTGATTATATTGTCATATCCATTAGTTATAAGATCTAGTTCTAGTTGGGATAATAGTTTTGAAGTATTTTGAAAATATATCTCGGAGGGAAAAAATATATTGCAACTGAAAATCAGATGTACAAAATATTTCATATAACATTATTTATTTCAGTGCCTACTAACAAGACTTATGTTTATATCATAATATTCCTTAAATTTAAACTATTTTAACAATTCATCATTAATAACTCTAAAACAATTTATAAATCGTCATGGAAAAACTATTTAATAGTTTAATGACTTGAGTTAAATCATTAGAAATCACATAAAGAATAACTAAATACACAAACATTGGTATCAAGTGTAAAGAAATTTCTTTATAATATATTTCCCCTTTACCTTCTATTTATGATCCTAAACTAAAATCAGTCTTCAAAAAATATTATACATCCTGGAGCTGATAAAAAATCAACAATGTGTTGAAAAGTATTCATGTTATTACAAGTTATGTTATTCAAGGAATAATTATTTAAAGAGAAAGAAATTCCTTGAAATTTGTGTTTAAACACATGGTAATTTTACAAGTCCGCTATTTCTGACGGTGCCTGATTCTGAGGCCCGATGTGCTCGGAATAATTTTTTGAATTTTGGTCCATGTACATTCTATAAATGTACATCCGGGATTTTATATGTTTTGAACTGGTACTTGAAATTGAAATCTGAGGACACCGTTGAACTCGCAGTGCCGATATTCTCTTAAGTATAGCATTAGTGGAGTTGCGTTTAATCGATATTGGAAGTTATTATTTGGGGGGTTTTAATTAAACTAATTAAAAATTCGTGTTATCATATTTTTATGTGTGGTAGTTAAAACCTCCATGTGGAGGTCGGTGGATGGGACCACCAGCACAAAACCTCCCTTGGGAGGATATTATGAGATGGGGCCCACACGAGTTCAATCCCCCTTAGCCCCCTTTAACACCTTGAGTTCCCCATTAATGTTGGAAACTCTTGAACTACCCCTTAATGGTGCCAACACACCTAAAAGATATTTAATTCCTCAATTAATTATCATTTGAAAACATTTGAATCCCTTCCACCCCATTTAAATTAATGGGTTGTTTAATTTAATTAAACACAAATCTTTTGTGTTGTGGTGGCAAAAAATAATAGACTCCTCCTCTATTATTTTTGGGTTGGAAACTTGGTGGATCCTTTTCCTCTTCAATGAAGAACGATATCCTTTGAATGAAGAACACCTGACTCCACCGAGGAATGACGACACCATCTTCTACCTCTACAACCGGGGTAAGAAAGTGAAGATGCTGCATGCGAAGAATATCACCAGCGATGACATCATCTCCTCCCGATTTCAAAGGAACGACTCCTCCTTCCTCATCAATTATTTTGGTTCCATGATGGACATTTTTTATCACCTAATGTGGAGGGGAGGACGGAACAAACCCGGCCTGGAAACACTCCATTGGTTCTTGTTTTGTTGATGACGGAGGAGGAGATGGAAGGGTGCGGTGCCATCACACCGCCTTGTAGGAAGGGGGTCACGGCAATGCGGGCTATAGAGACCCAAACATGACGTACCTAGATATTACATTACTTTTTTAGAATACATAATACATTTCAAAAATAGATGCTGAAATACCATATTGGTTATTTTCTTTTGAATTCAGAACATAATAATCTAATTATGGTGGAAGGTCCTTAAAATCTCCCATAAAGATCATCCACTTTGGTTTTCTTATCTAAACACATTCTTTATATCCTGGGGAAAAGAAAACATAAAAAGGGTGAGCTCAAATTCTCAGTAAGGGTAAACATGGAGAACATAAGAAAATCCTGATATATTTGAACATAAGTACATGAACATAAAACATCAAAATCATGAGTAATGATATAAATCATGGCAGTGCAGAAGGCATAGATCATAATGGAACATTAACGATGATAAAATAGCATGGGAATAACACATGTAATTTTGGAAAACATTATGCACGTGTTATCATTTCCATAGTAGCCATGGAATTGCTGCCAAGACCATCATTGTGGACAATGTCCACTACTAAACCGAGTTTACTTGTCATTCTAGCCCTGTATTACTGAACTAGATTCACTTGTAATTCAATCCATGTCTATCTCATTAAATATAAATCATTACCCAATGCATTGGAGGGAGATATAGGTCTCACCCATCTCATAATGAAGTTTTTCTTACTTGAACCACAAAATATACATAAATCATTCATCATAACCGAAAGAATAAAATGGGTTTCATAAACATCATCCCATCAAAATATAATCCATATAAAAAATGGTTATTATTTCGTCATAAGAATAATCAAACCATGAATATAACAGAAACATTATAATTGAAACATAATCATACTAAATAATATCATCTTATATGGAAAATAGTTTTGAAAAAACTCTTGAAATGAATTCTTGAGGAAAATATCCATTTTTCGTCAAAATCATTTTATATTCTCAAAATGCCACAAATTTTTAAATGAAAATTATTTTATTGAAAATAATCATCAATTATTTTAGATTATGCATCAGGAAAAATAGGTTTTATGAAACTGTAAAAATACCTTCATGCCGTATTACTTAAAAAAACATTCCCCTCGTACTTTTAACGGAAAAGTCAAAAAGTACCACGTATGGTAATGAAAAGAAAGATTACTTCCATAACACTACGTAGAAGTAATAAAGGGGTAAACATGACATTAAACATACATGGAAGAATATTAAACACATTATTAAATACATTATGTGGTCATGGATGAAAAATATAACCCTAGTAAATACTTATGTGTAAGCTATCTTGGATAAAAATGAGATTGCAAAATTATCCCTTAACGTAAGTACAATTTCTACCTTATGTGTCTGAGACTCATTTATAGTGGGTTTAAACATATTATTAACTTCTAACATAACCATAATATTATTTATGATATCATATATGATTCACTTATGACATTATATTATATGTTCTTTTGTAAATTCCATTTTAAGGCAGTGTTTTTGGTAAAATCATTTCATTTATCATACGTGTTTCGACTTGTTGTTCTAGATATTATTACTTATATCCTGATTTATTTAATTCAATAATGTAAAAAAAGATTTATATATAATATATATTTAGCATATAAATATATATTATAGATCGATAAATTGAATGAATGACACTGTTCATGGAGATGGTAGGTTGTACATACGAATGAACACTGTGTTCGTTTCCTTATTGAATTTAATGGAATTAAGTAAATGAAAAATATATTTACATAAATCATGTAACATTATTATGTAATATATTTCATTATTATATTTTTATATACATTATAGTCATACTTTAATGGTTAATCATGGAAAATGAATATCATCACGTTCATGGAGACGGTAGTCTGTACGTACGCACGAGCGACAATATCAGTCTTTTGATATTAAAATTGTATATAATTGGGTGGTATATAATATATATAGAATCATAATAATATTATATTTACTATTTATATTATTTATACTTATTATTATACCCATAAAAATGCTGAAATTATTGAATAACAAACTACACCACGACGTAGAGATGGTAAGCCGTACGTACACACATGTGGTGACTTTTCATTATTAGGATAGATAAAATAACTGATATGGTTGTACCATTTTTATAATAACATCAAAGTATATAGAATATACTAGAGTTATTATTTTATAATGGAAACAACATAGACTGAGGATGTGGAAGAAGAAAGGAACTTGAAATAGTTGGTGAGATATTTGACTCTTCATCGGGTTCTACCTTTTGATTTCAGTAAAAGGACTCTTTAGGATGGATTTATGAAAAAATAAAGGCCTCCAGGAAAAAGGGAGGACAATTGAGATGGTATTTGGGCAGGGGATGGCTGATCCAAATGGCATTGGTGGTGGGAATTAGAAATAAGAGGGAGTTCCTTTTTATAAGAGGGATGAGGGGCACCATAGAAAAAACTAAAAATATTATTTTATAATAAATTCAGATTTGGTTTATAATGGCTTCAAAGTGACTTATTTCTAGTCTACGATGGGGATGGGTTGAAATAATATCGTCCAAAAGGTTTTAGACAAGTTTAGGTTACCATTTTAACCACACCATATAGATAATCTATAAGTTAAATAATTTATCTTTTATCATTCCTTCCTGTATTCTTACACTATATGGTCAATAAACATACAATAAACGTCCAATCATACCCAAATTAGTTCATTAGTGTCATAATAATTATTATATAAGTTTTCAGGCCAAAAATTATATTTTTAGAACCATTAAATAAATCAACAATATAATATTTTTTTTAAAACTCTTTTATGTCAAATTGGACACTATTTAATATTTTGTTTTTCCAAAATTCATTACAACATTATTACTTCGAAATAAATTCATCTAACCAACCCTAATATGTTATAGTTACCTATAAAATTCATATAATTAATAAAAGGTCTCATATTACATTTATTTTGGTATTTGTAATATCAATTATGTTAATATTTCTTTAATAAAGTAATTACTGCATAATCATTGTGTCATAAATTAATTAAATTATTTAATGTCTAAATAATAAAAATATAATACCATTATGTAGTAAATCATTTTATCTTTATAAATAAAAATTATATTTGAATTTATTATATGTATATCACTATATTAAAAATGGGGTAGTTATTAATCTTTGATTTCAACTATTTTAACTCTTATCTAAATAAAATAATAATAAATGTTCTAATCTAATCCAATTGGACATAAGGGGTAATATTTTATTCCAAAGGTTGTTTTTGGTCGAATTACACTTATCCAATAGAATTAGGACATGTGTTAGGATAATAATAATATAATTTTTACCATTAATTACCATATTTACTTTTAACTGTTGTATATAAAAGTAAAAAAGTTACTATTCACCAAAAATTGTTTACTTCTCATTGAACAAAATATTACTTACAGATATCATCCGTTCCTCTCGGATTTTTGAAATTCAACTCACAAAAACTGTAAAATAATGTTTTCTGTAAATTTGAAAATGCTCCTAGGAGATGGGTAAGAGACAGTAAAAAGTTCAATAAAATTTTTATATTATTATAAAATGACTCCAAGGAATTTCATTGAACATATATAGGTATTATGTGTCTATTTTGAGAAAAAATATATAAAAATAAAATAAATGATTATTTAAATAAAATTTCAGTTTTAACCAATAACTCAGTGTTTTCCCTATTCATCAAAAATTGAATGTTTTCAGAAAAATACCAAAAATTTACCCTAGGCTAATTTCGATATTCCGAATCCAAAAATAAAGCCCATTTTGGATGATAAAATTCATAAAATTTCAAAAATTGGGTATTACTATTCATAATGGCAATTTTATATAATATTTTTATAACATATCGTTGTTTAGTGAAACTCGGTATTGCGTACAACGCAAGCTATCAAGGAAGGTTTCTCTTGTATGTAACACAAGAAAAGAATAGTGTTGTGTATACATCAAGATAATATGGTGTTGCGTATAGGGAAATATAATCATGGTGTAGCATATAACACAAGACATAAATGAAATTAAAAATAATATTTCTCATAAAATCTCAAGGTGTTACATTCTACCCCCCTTAAAAAGAATTTCTCCCCTGAAATTTTTTGGGGTTATAAATGGTTTATTACTTGAATGTTTTATTCATAGAAACCAACATCGTAAAAAGGAATACTAAAACCAAATTTGAAAAAGAAACATAATCGTTACCCAGTTTAATTCATCAATGGGTATCCGAATAGAAGAACATAGGTGAAAATATGGATATGGAAGAGAAATCTTACCATCGTGTTCGGATGGATAGTGGTAGAGAACATGTCTATGAAAAATAAAAAAACCAGAAATCCATAAATTTGTGATGATCTATGTTACCATCTAGGGAAAAAATTTTGGTTTTTAAGATCATTTCCCTAACGTTGAAACAAATTGGAACTAGAAAAATACTTAATTGATTTTGGTACAATATCATCTTTGTAGTTCCTTGAACAATTTACACTTCATCTATTAATGAAATAATGTTGAATTTTTCATTCGTGATGTGTTACCAGATTATACGATAGAATGATAGGTCATTCCATATGTCTTAAACAAAATATTTACAAATGTTATTAAATATACATAAGTCTATCTATGGTGAGATGAATGGTATGTGGTTCTAAAATGGACTTATACTTCATCTATCATACCGCTTAATAAAATAAAACCAAATTCTACCAAGCAGGGACTTCCTGTAAACCATTGGTAGGTGACAAAGTCATGTTGCAATATAGTTGTGGGTTCGATTCTTGCAACCATGTTTGACGTGATGGGTTGTCTCATGTCCTGCATGTAGTCCTTCGTTTAAAACTATTTGATTATAGGAATACAGAAATAATATCAAAAATGTTCTATCCTTAATAAATACTATCTAATGTATAACTTTATCCATTCCAACCATTAGGACTATAAAAAATAATTCTATCCAATCTCATAGTATAACGAAAATGACTAAAAGAAAGTCCATTAAGAAAACATTGAATACCATTATTTATCTACAATATATCTGAAGATATATCTTGTTAGTCACATACCAAATATGTTAATTCCATAATCATGAATCCTCATGAAACATGAATTACCAAATAGTCTTTGTGAATACATGAATACTGACAAATTTTTTCTCCTTCCACATACCAAAAGCCCAAAATTTCTATATACTCAAACCATGATATCAATTTTTCCTTATATCAGTCATGAGCTCATTAATACCATCAAACAACTCATTATCTACTTGTCCCATCATTATGCAAATAACATCAACATTCCAAAAATATCTGAACAACCTTTCTTGGTTATCGGTACCATTCAACATATACATACAAATACATTAGGAAAAAAATTGTGTGACAATACTTTGATGTTACTTTATTCTATAGTACCATTAAATTAACCAGACAACCTAACTCTTGATAAACATAGAATTATTCCACTACCCTCTTAAACCATTGACCGGGCTTCATCATTTTATTTCTCAACACTTCTTTCATCTCATATATCATTTGTAGTCTCTTCATCATCATCAACATAAATTCTACTCATATGACCATTCTGATTCTCTTCAAGAGATTTTCCATTAAGGAATTGGTTTGCATAATTCCTATACATTCTACATTTAAAACATTTAATCATTATTGATGGCTTAGAAATACCATTATCCTTGTCCATGGTTTTAACTGAACCTTTTCCTTTGTACTTAATGGATTTGTGTCATTTTACACAGCAAAATAATCTTAATGTTCCTTTGAAACATTCTCCCTGATGCCTCTTCCAACATGATTTACATGAGTTAAATTGAATGTTATTTCCTCTATGTTCATTATAAAGCTTCTTATTTCTCTTATTAGTTGAGTCATGAAACATAGAAAGTTTAGATTATTGGTCCTATATTGAGATTGATGATTAGAAATAATAACGATATGTGGACATTTAGATCCTATTTCATTTGGTTGCCCATGATGAATAGCATTCCACTGTCCATCATATTATCCATTATCATTAATCTTCAAGTATCCATCCATTTTTCTAAAACCCAAAAAGTATAGTTTGAGAGGAAAAATTCATTCTAGGAAAACAAAATAATAAATGGGGAGTACATTCAATATATGACATATTAGGTTTAATTCTAATATCATTACAGTAATTATAGGACTATAACCTATATGTATACTTAACCTTAGAGACATCCGTAGACATACCATAGAAATATCTCTTGGGATTTAACTAATGTTTTCGCATCCTAGTTTCCAAAGGTTAACTAAACCTTTGCTCTAGTACCAACTGAATAGAAACAAACTCGTCATACGTAGAAATTATATTACTTTTGTGGAATACTTAATACCTGACAAAAACAGATGCCCAAAAACTATAATAGTTTAGTGTCTTTGTTAACTCGAAAAATAATCTTCTAATCATGGTGAAGGATCTTTAAAATCTCCCCTAAAAACTTTCCCCTTTGGTTTTCATACATAAAAACTTTCTTTATATACTTTGAAATAAAAATAAAAATGGTGATCTCAAATGGTCAATAAGGATAATGAAGGAAAACATAAAACAATCCCAAAAAATTTGATCTTAAGAACAAGAACATAAAACATCAAAATCATGAGTAATGACATAAATATTGGAAGTGAATAAGGAATATATCATAAAGGAACATTAACGATGATAACATAGAATGGGAATAAAATATGTAATTGTGGAAACCATTAAGCACATGTTATGATTTCTATAGTATCCAACGCATTTCTTCCAAGACCATCATAGTGGACAAAGTCCATTACTGAACTGGGTTTACATGTCGTTCCATCCCTGTATTAATGAACTGAATTCACATGAAATTCTAGCCCTGTCTATCTCCTAAGATATAAATCGTTACCTAATGAATTGGAGGTAGATATAGGTCCCACCAATCTCATAATTAAATCATTCTTACTTGTGCCACAAAACAATCATAAATCATCGATCATAACCCAAAGAATAAAATAGGTTTCATATACAACATCCCATCATAACGTACTCCATATAAATCAAATGGTTATTATTTCATCATATGAATAATAAAACAAAGTAAATAATAGAGACATTATACCTGATAAATAATCATAATAATTAATTTCATCTTATATGGAAAATATTTTTTACAAAACATTTCAAATGAATTGTTGCGGAAAATATCCTATTTTCTTCAAAATCATTTTATATTTACAAAATGCCACAAAATTATAAAAGAATAGGATTTTAATAAAAATAATAATGATATATTTTAGAGTATTATTCATGAATATTATGCTTTATGAAACCATAAAAATCCATTCATGACGTTTGAGATAGAAAATCATTCCCCTCATACTTTTAACGGAAAAGTCAAAAAGTACCACGTATGGTAAACAAAAGAAAGATTCCTTCCATAACAAGAATTAAAAGTCAAATAGGGGTAAAATGAAATTAAAAATACATTAAGGAATATTAAACACTTTATGAAAAACATTATATGGGCATGGATCAAAAATATAACCCCAGTAAATACTTACGTATAAGCAATCTCAGATAAAAATGAGATTGCAAAATTATCCATTTCCTTATGTCCAATTTATTTTGAATGTGTCGAAGAATCATGTATAGTGGCTTTAAACATATAATTAACTTTTAATATAACCATAATAATATATATGATATCATATATGATTCACTTATGACTTTATATTACCTGTTCTTTGGTAAATTCCATGTTAAGGAAGCATTTGGGATAAAATCGTTTCATTTTTCGTATGTGCTTCAACTTGTTGTTTTTGATATTATTACTTAGATCCTGATTTACATAATTCTAGAATGTAATACAAGATTTTTATATAATATATATTAAGAATATAAATATATATGATAGATCGATAAATGGAATGAAATACACCGTTCATGGAGACGGTAGGCCGTACGTACGCATAGACGTTGTTTTCGTTTCTTTATTGAATTGAGTGGAATTAAGTAAATGAAATATATAAATAAATAAATCCAGTATCATTATTATTTAATATATTCCATGATTATTTGTTATATATACTTTATAATCATACTTGAATGGTTAATCATGGAAAATGATTCTCATTGTGTTCGTGGAGACGGTAGTCCGTACGTACACACGAGCGACAATATCATTCATTTGATATTAAAATCATATATAATTGGACGGTATATAATATATACTGAATCATTATAATGTTATATTTATTATTTATATTGTTTACACTTATTATTATACCCATCCAAATGATGAAAGGTTTGAATAACAAACTACACCACGACGTGGAGACGGTAAGTCGTACGAATGCACGCGTGGTGACTTTTTATACGTGGTATGGATAAAATAACTAATATGGTTGTAACATTTTTATAATAACATCACAGTATATAGAAGATACTAGATTAATTATTTTATAATGGAAAAAACAATGAAGGAGGAAGTGGAGGAAGAAAGGATATTGAAATAGGTGGTGAGATATTTACCTCTTTTTCGGGTTCTTCCTTCTAATTAGATCAAAAGGGATCCATTGGACTACTTTCTGACTAAAGTAAGGGTTCTAGGATGAAGGGAGGACAGTTTATTGGGTATTTGTTTTGGGTTTGTCCAATAAAAATTGTTTTGGAGGTTTGAATTAGGGAGAAGGTGGAGTTCCCTTTTATAAGAGGGGTGAGGGGCACCTTAGCAAAAACATAAAATATTATTATATAATAAATTCATATTCGGTTTATAATGGCTCCAATGTGAATTATTTAGAGGATAGGGTGGGTATGGGTCTAAATAATCTCCATAAATAGGTTTTAGACAATTTTAGGTTACCATTTTAACCTTTTCATTTAGATTTAACTCTAAGTTAAATAATTTAACTTTTACCGTGTCTTCGTGTATTATTACATTATAAGGTTAATATGCTTACAATAAACTACTAATCAATCCCCAATTGTTTCGTTAATGTCATATATATTATTATATAAGACTTTTGGATGATCCTTATATTTTGGAGACCATTATATTAATTAATAATATAATATATGTTTTAAAAACTCTTTTATGTCAATTTTGACACTATTTGGTATTTTGTTTTTTCTAAATTCATAACAGCATTATTACTTAAAATAAAATTCATCTATCCAACCCTAATATGATATAATAACCTAGAAAATTAGTTTAATTTATAAAAAGTCTTAAATTTCATTTATTTGGATTTTTATAATATCAATTATTTTAATATTTCATTAATAATGTAATTATTGCATCATAATTGTGTCCTAAATAAATTAAATTATTTAATGTCGAAAAAATATAAATAAAATACCATTATGTATTAAATATTTTAATATTTATAATTAATTTTTATAGTCTAATTTATCTTCTATATTACCCTATATTAAAAAATGTTATGTTATTAAACATTGATGTTAACCATTTTAACTCTTCTCTACGTAAACTAATAATAAATGTCCTAATCTAATAGAAGTGGACCTAAATGGTAATGTATTATTCCTAAGGTTGTTTTTTGGTCTATATACACTTATCCAATAGAATTATATCATTTTTTAGTGTAATAATAATAATAATAATATCATTTTTACCCTTAATTACCCTATTTACTTTTAAAGGTCGTAAATAAAAGTTAAAAGTTACTATACACCAAAAATTATTTTCATCTCATTGAACCACATTTTACTTTCTAATAAAAACCGTGTCTCTCGGATTTTTGAAATTCAACTCATAGAAATGGTAAAATTATGTTTTATGTAAATTTTCAAATGCTCCTAGGAGATGGGTTAAAGACAGTAAAAAGGTCAATTAAATTTATATATATTTATTTATTTATTTATTATAAAATGTCTCCAATGAATTGTAGTGAACATATATAGATATTATGTATCTATTTTCAACTACAATAAATTTAAATAAAATATATTCTTATTTAAATAAAAAGTTTGTTTTAACAAATAACTTAGTGTTTTCACTATTCATAAAAAATTGTTAGTTTTTAGAAAAATACCAACAATTCACCCTAAGATAATTTCGATATTACAAATCCAAAAATGAAGTCCATTTTGAAAGATAAAATTTTTAAAATTGTAATAAAAAGGTATTACTATTCATGACGGCTAGATTATATAATATTTTAATAACATATCGTTGTTTAGTGAAAATCAGTATTGCGTACAATGCTAGCTATCGAGAAAGGTTTCTATTGCTTGTAATGAAAGCCAAGGATAGAGTTCCGTATACTACAAGTTAATATGGTGTTGCGTATAGCGCAAGAAAGTCATGGTGTAGTATACAACAAAGGACAACAATGAAATTAAAAATAATATTTCTCATAAAATATTGGGGTGCTACAATGGTCGTGGCGAACAAATAATTTGAGGTGTCGTCACGTCGTGCTAAGGAAGATCCATGGCCGAGCCCCCCCCCCCCCCCCACCCCCCCACGGTTGGGCCGCCCCTTGGCCGGACCACCACAACTATGCCTCCACTGCTGAGTGGAACCTCGGTGGAGCCTCCCCTCAGACGGGCCGCCATAGCCAGGCCGCCCCTCGGTCGGGTCGCCCTCGGCCAGGCACCCCTCGGCCAGGCCGGTCCGCCCTTCAGACGGCTGACACGGGACATGCTGCCCATCAGCCGGGACGCCATGTGCAGCACCACACTTCGGTCAGGCCACCACGGGCTGGGTCGCATCATAGGGTCAGGTCGCCCCTTTGGGTCGGGCTGCACTCGCTGACCATGTAAGACCCCGGTTTGGACCGGGTCGGGTCGGGTTCGTTCGACGGGGTCGGCCCAGAACCGAATACTATAGGGCCATTTACACATCTTAGCCCGCATCTTGGGATACAGATGTATGATCGATAAACCGTATGCGGCGATGGACTTCATGGAGGTATTATTCTTTTGGCATACTCCTCTTGAGGATCAGATGCAGTTGGGGTACTGTCGGGTTGGATTAAGCATAAAAACCAACCGGCCCCTTGAACGAAAACACTAATATCCCACAGACCGGGCATCCGATTGACGCACTGTCTGCTGCATTGGGTTCCTTATGATGATACGGAACAACGAGATACCTTAACACAATACTATGTGGTATTTGATGTATCTAACCTTGGCTCGAGGAGAGTACCCTCCTAGAATCGAGCGTGTTGTGTGCGGGAACACTATGGCTAGCTGCGACTGAGATGACAACATCCTCCTTGGGTTCGATAGTGACTACTTCTATACCAAGATGCTATGTGGGATCGAAAGTGACTACATTTTTACTGCGATCCTCCGCGGTTTCGAAAGAGTTGACTTCTGTATCGGTATCCTCCATGGGTTTGACAACTTTGACTTCTACAGCAGGATCCTACGTGGGTTCGACAACGCAGATACTATTCCAGGATCCGACATGGTTTCGATAGTGGAGATGATTCAGAGGCTACAACTAATCATCTTCACCCCTCTTCATAAGTTGTATACCTATGTGAGCTGAGTCTTGTCTTTCAGTCATTATCAATGAGGTGATTTATTTTCGTTCCTTTTTGGACTGGGTAGTTCTTGGGCTCCAGAGTTGGAGCCATACTTTGATTGGTAACTTAGGTATATGTATGGTCATATACCTAATTAGGGTCGGTTGATACTTCGTGATTGTATCTTTTTTCTGTGGTTTATCCTAAGTGGATTCTGGGAGACCTTCATAGGTCTCGTGGTCCCTACTAAGTATTCTTATACTCACCCCTTCACGGGCTTCGTCCGCACATTTTTGTGTCCTGTGCAGATGACAGACAGTAGTGATTGTGGCTAAGGGTGACAGATGGAAGGTTTCTCGGAGCTATACTAGATAGGACATACCACAGGGACGATTTGTTCGTGTTCTATACCTACACTTCAGGTAGGAATTCCATATGGACGATCCAAGAGCTGGTTTTCCCTTTTTACTTGTACTTGTACATGTTGTTGAGTTGGTTTTGTATACATTTCCACTTAATTTCATCACACGTTTCTTTTCGATATTATTACTAGTTACTTCTACTTCTTGGCATCAGTCTGTTTGTGTTATAGGTTTAATGTAAATGCATTCCCTTTTATCAGGATTACGCCTTTGGTGCTAGTCGCCTGCACCTGGCCTTTGGAAGGCGGGCTAGGGGTAGTCACTGCACGGGCCCCAATGACGACTCATGACAAATTTGTATCAGAGGAGTCAGTTCTACTGCAGAACATGGACTCCGATTCTTTTAATGGAAATAATGTTATGTGTTTTGGGGGTGGTTATCAGTTTAGGGAAATCGGTGTTGGTGCAGAAGCTGAAGTATCCATTCACTAGGACTCTGACTTTTAATTTCTGACTCAGTGCACGAAAACACTGATTTCATGTGTGTAATCATTGAAACGTTTTCTTCGTGATTACTTTGTGTTAGCTCACTAGTTATATGGTTTTGGCCCTGGCGCACCTGTTCCTTTTCAGGATGGCCCTAATTAGGAATTCAACTAGGGATCAGTGTTTCATACGAGATGGTCTCCCACCAAGTGACGAGGCCTCAATGTAGGGCCCCATCATAGAATATTTACCCATCGTACCACTACCTGCTAGGCCACCGATACCACGAGCTCCAGTAGTAGAGAGTGAACGAAATCTGAGTGTGTTGCATGAGTACCAATGCCAGAGGCCACCTAGGTATCGAGGAGAGACGAACCCACAAGCAGCTGAGGATTGGCTAGAGGGTATCTTGAGAGTATTTAGATTGGTAGAGACATCGGTCGACCTCATATTGACCCTTTCTGCGAGTCTCCTGCATGTAGTATAAGACAGATGGTGGAGCCTGATGTTACAGGTGCATGATAAGGCATCATTACTCAGGGTAGACTTCAACAGTCTCTTCTGTTCAAAGTTGGTTCTAGCCACCCTTTGTGCGGTACAGATACAGGAGTTACTGCATCTACAGTAGGACAACATGACAGTATCTCAGTACATAATGAGGTTCACCGACCTCTCGCGCTACTCCACGGATATGGTACGTGCCCCGTTATTTAGGGATCAGATCTTGGAGCAGGGACTCAGGCATGATATCAGGGATTTGATGATCTCGCATGACTGGGCCTCCCCACTGTCAGGTCACCCCTCGGTCGGGCCACCGCGGCCGGGACACCCTTTGGCCTGGCCACCGTGGGCCGGGACGCCCTTCGGTCAGGCCGCCATGGGTCCGGCCACACCTTCAGGTAGGGCCACCCATTTGGATCGGGATGCTCCCTTTGTGCGAGCCTCCCACTCGGGCGAGGCCGACCACTTGGGTCGGTCCACACCTAGGGACCTGGTAAGACCCCGTTTTGGACCGGGTCAGGCCATGTCAATATTACTGTGTCGGACCGGACCCGGACCCGCTATGGCCATTTACACCTCTTAGTTCGCATCTTGGGCTCTGGGTGTCTGATCAATGAACCGTCTATGGCGATGGAATTCATAGACCAAGACGATTATTTTTTCATAATTCAATTAAGGATCAGGTTTTTTGGGGGTATTATTAGGTTGGTTTAAGTCTAAAAACCAACTGAGCCCCTGGAACGAAAACACCAATAACTCAAAGACCTGGAAACCGATTGACGTGCCTTCTATCGCATTTGGTTATTTATGATGAGATAGAATATTGGGATACATCAACTCATGAAATCATGGTAGTTGATGTATCGACACATGGCCTGAGGAGTGGACCCTCCTGGAATTGAGCATGTTGTGTGCGGGAAACCTATGGCTGCCAGCGACTTAGATGATTGGATCCTCGGTGGGTTCGACATTGACTACTTCAGTACCAGGATCCTCTGTGGGTTAGACATCGACTACTTCTATAGTGGTATCCTCCATGGGTTTGATAGATATGTCTTCTATATCGGGTTCCTCCGTGGGTTCGACAGCACTGATACTATTCCAAGATCCTATGTGGGTTCGATAGAGGAGATGATTCAGTGGATACAACTAACCATCGCCACCCCTCTTCATAAGTTTTATACTGTTGTGATATTAGTCTTGTATTTCAGTTGTTATCAATGAGGTGATTGATTTTACTACCATTGTTGACTGGGTTGTGCTTGGGCTCGAGAGTTGGAGTCGGACTGTGATCCTTAACTTAGATATATGTATTGGTATATACATAATTAGTGTTCATTGACACTTCGTGATTGTATTTTTATTCTGTGGACTATCCTTAGTAGATTCTGGGAGACCGTCGTGGGGTCTTGGGGACCCCTACTAAGTATTGTTAGACTCACCCCTACACGGGCTTCACCCGCACTTTGTTGTGTTATGTGAAGACGACAGACAAGAGTGATCGGGGCTGAGGGTGATGGATAGGAGGCTACTCAAAGCATGACTAGAAAGGACTTACCACAGGGATATTTTTTTGAGTTCTGTACCTACCCTTCATGTAGGAATTCTGGGTGGGCGATCCAGGAGCTGTTTTCTCTTTTTACTTGTACTTGTACTTGTTGTTCATTTGGGTTTGTACAATATTCCACTTACTTTCAGCACACTTTACTTTTCTATATTAGTACTTTTTGCTTGTACTGAATGGGTATAGTTTGTGTGTGTTACAGGGTTAAAGGCAATTCCATCCCTTTTATCAAGATTACGCCTTTGTTGCTATTCTCCAACCCCTGGCCTATAGAATGCAGGCTTTGGGTTGTAAAGGCACGAGCCCCGAGGACGGTTCCGGAAATATTATCAATGTGATACCTCTTTCAATTTTCTATCATTTTAAATAATATAACAATATCACCCATGGTGATGTGTGATTATTATTGAAACCTTTATCTTGAAAAAAATTCAACTTCATTTTAATTTTAAAATTTTGTACTTGTTCCATTTTAGATGGGGGTTTTGAAATTGGATTAGAATCATGAACTAAATATGTATTATAATAGACTTCTTGATTTTGTACAATATTAATTACCCAATCAACAAATATTTATAGATATTCATTCACCATTGGGACATCACATGTGTGATCTGTATCGCACATATCAACAAAATTTCAAATATTACAGTCATTTTAATCATTTAATACATTATTATATTCTGGATCAATTATTAATGGTATGAATTTATTATTTTATAGAAATTGAATCATATTTTATAAAAAACAGTTATGAATTGAATTATATCTTTTCATAATAAACAAAAATTTAATCCATAACTATAATAACATTACAATTTGAAAGGGGAATGATAATATTTTTTTAGGTAAATACTTTTTATAGACCTCAAAATGAATATAAATATAATAAAATTCTACCTTGATACATCCCCATTTATTATTATAAAATTTCATGAATCATTTAATATAGTGAAATTTAAATTTTTACCAAAAAAAATCATAAATTGATGTGTGTATAGACAATGAATAATAAAATTAATTGGACAAATATGAGTATACATGTAAAGTACCTAACTAAATATCACTATAAGATACATATTCTAATTATGTTGTTGGAAATGACTTACCTACACCTTTATATTGTGGACCTTGATGATCTCCAACTATTATTCATATCTATGGACATGTACATTTATAATGACTCATAATGTTAGAAATGAATAATTTAAACATTAATTTTTAAATATTAATTCTATAATTTTCATTTAATGCACTAAAAACATGTCCCAAATTTTCACATCATAAATACATACCTTATTTTAAGACAGTCTCCAGATAGATTTTTTTACAGAAATTTTCACAAGTGGAAACATTATTTTCTTACATATGGATTTTTTTGATGGAATATTACTCATTCCAATATATTAAGACATTATCATCATATTTTTTCCATTGTATATAATATCATCTGAGAAATATTGTTCTACATTATTGAATGATTAAAAAATAATATTATTTCATAGGAATTCATAGGAAGAAAAAGAACATTGATATCTAGTCTATAATCCTGAGTAAAAACATATATGTTATTATCATGATTTTGGAAATAATTTACAGTGTACCCTTAAAATTATGATATTTTATTATCATTTTAATCCCATAAATATTTATCTTTCTATAAGGTTCAAAATAATTGACATTCCATTATAATTTAATCAATGGTATGAAAATTTTTATCATTGGAAATATCCTTTATCATGCATCATTTAATGGATTCAATGATGGGAAATCATAAAAAAAATTTTATTTGAATGTAACCAGGTAATCATGATATGTAATATTCAAATAATTAATCCATCATGATGGTGGAAAATCCTATCATGTCGTTTATGTTAAAAATCATTCTTCCACTGATTTTGTCTTAAATTTATCAAAGAAATGTTTTAAGAAAATGAAAAAATATAACTTTGAACCCATTTATTAAAAAGTATTACATGAGCCAAAATAAAATGACATAACTCTATGAAGGATTATAAAATAATTTCTAAATAATTTCTGATTATATGGGCATTAATGAAAAACACGGAATTAATGGAATCATTAAAAATTTTATTTTTAAATAAAAGTATCTTAAAAATATAATATTATTGAAGTTTGAATTATTCATATGAAAAAATTATGTGTAACCTATAAAAATAATCATGATGATAGTAAATAAAATCAAAATTCATTTAAAAGATAATCACATGTAGAAATAATCAATAAAAATATTTATAACCCAAGTAATAGAAATTGGGTTAAGAATTATCTAATTGTATTTATTTAGTAGATTCATATCCCCCATAAAAAAATATATTATAAAAAATATATTTTAATTAATTTAATATGATTATATCCTTTATATGTTATGTCAATGGTGATTATATAATCCACACATAAGAAATAAGTTGTAATTAATTCATATATCACAAAGAAGTAAATGTGAGATGCGAAGCACTTACCTCTACCATCACTACAATATTATTACTTATAACTCATTAATAATGTTTAATTTAATTTTATTAGTTTATTAATAAAATATATTCATATTTATCATTCCATATATTAATATTTTATTACATCGTACAACTCATTCGTTAATAATATTCCATTTTATTCATTATTTAGAGTGGATTTGTTTCAGTGTTTCATGGTTGTGTCACTTGTGAATAATCATTGATGTTCATATAAAATGAAGATAAAAACATATAAAATAATGGAAATGGAATTTATTTAAATAAAAATGTTTAAAATTTATAACATATCATTTTTATTTCAGACCAATAGACAATTAATTTGATAAAACGTTATTATTAAATATTTCGATTCTTTTGAAAATTATTAAAAACTATGAACTACTTTTATTTTATTTAATACTATGAACATGTAATATTTATAAAATATTATATATAAAAAATAAACCTTTTAAAATCATGTATTTCTATAATAATACATTTATGAATATCTATGAAAGTTGTAATGTATAATTGTGAATCATTATCCATAGAGACGGTTAATGACCATAATTTGGACAATGGATTCATTTATTTAAATAAGTGGAGATAAACAATGGTATGTAAATAAAATATTCCATTAGTAATAAATCAATATATTATAAAAATGACACTGGATTTATTATTCTATTATGGTTAAAGGAGGTGAGGAGTAATAAGAATTATAAGTTAAATTATGAGAGGTTGTTTGAGAATGCTTCCCATTGAATATAACCTCCTTGAAGGACCCATTAACAAACATGGAATTAGTATTTGATTAATAATATGAGCTGTAATACATTTATAAAGTTGGAAAAAGTTGTTTTGGTTGAGAAATGTCGTGCTTCAATTCATCTTTAGAGAAAAGGGGTGTTGAGGAGTTGTATTTGTACATTAGGAGGGATGGCATAAAGTGATAAATTAATTATTATTAGTTATTTAATGACAACCACTTTTTGATGGAATCAATTCAAGAGAATTAGGTTGATAATTAATCTGGTAATTTAGGGAAATGATTGAAAAAAAACCAATCATTTAATATTGCAGTTCTTAGGTATTTTATGCTTTTATCTTTTAACATTAACACATTAAATTATTTTACCTATATTATAGTAAATATTTTTATACCATTCTAAATTTTCAATAAAAAAATCTAAATGAATAGAGAACCTAATTTTAAATTCTATATTTAAAAAATTGAATACATTTTACCATATTATATTCATAAATTTGATAGAAATCATTTATTTATATGTAATGTCTAAAAATCATAAAAATATATCAATATATTTAAAATTAGGGTAATAAAAATTCCTAATCATGTTTTTATAAATATATAAAGTTTTGTATAAAGTAATTAATTAATATCATTTTTATCATCAATAATTTTTAATGAAATTTAAATTATTATCAAATATTAATTATTTAATAAGAGTTATGGTCTTTCATAAAAAAAATTTCTCACTTTTTAACCCAAAAATCAACAATTTCTTGAAAATTAACAAAAAAATAACCTAATATAATTCAGATGGGATAATTCATAAAAGAATTATGATTTTTATAAATAAATTTCCTAAAATAGTAAAAAAAATTATAATTTTTTTCCCATGCAATGAATTAAATAACATTCTTTAATGAAAAAAATTATCAGATGCATAAAATGATATTAATAAAATTTACAACTTCATATCCTAACCATAATTAAATATTTATTGAATATTAATTTCAAATTTAATTTATTACATACACATTCATATTCACACCTACTAATTCAATGGATCGTTAATAATTGTTGTCTTAAATTAAGGATATTTTTCATTTCGTATATTCTCAATGTTCTATGAAATGTATTATAATAAACATATTGTTATTATAAAATACTCATATGTATATTCACCCCTACTTAAATAAATTTCATACATTAAAATTAAACTTTCTCTCTGAATTTTTTTTTGATCTTAAATATTTCCATTATGGAAAACCCATAACCAATGTTGTTTTAATAAAACATCTTTTTAAATATAGGAAAATGAAATTGAGAAGGAATCTACAAAACTAGTGTTCCAAATAGTCGAAAAAAAGAGGAAGTGAAAAAATAGACATGGAACAGAAGCCTAGCTATCATGTTTTTATGGATGGTGAAATAAAACATGATAATGAAATTGTTAACCCTTACAAAATTTTAATCCCATGATCAATTATTACTCAATTTATTTCTCAGTAAATCAAGTAAACAAATAACATCTTTTATTGAAAATTCTAAAAAAAGAGTTTAAAATTTATTAAACAATATAGATTAATCACTAATGAAAATAATATCACATCATTTTATTCAATGTCATTTGAATAATTTTATCTTTTGGTTGTGCTTTGATCTATCCCCACATCATATCTTACATCATGATAACAATATTGAAGATGAAATTTTCATAGATGATGCACTTTTAAAAAATCATATGATCCAAACATCATTCCATTGACCAATATATATTTAATGAACTCAAAATGGTTAGTACATATTATCTAATATGATAAATCATACTTTAACCATCAATAATAATATATAGTCATTAACATAATCCATTACAATAGAATTCAATCTTAAGGATCCCCTAAAATGATACAAAATATACTCAAAATTCAATGAAATTTATCAAATCAGTCACTAAATAAACATATTATTAATCCCCAAGAATGTATTTCTTAATGTAATAGGTCAATACATTGATAAAATATTTTACAAACCCATGGCAATAAATTTAAACACTGTTAGACCATCATTATAACATAAGTTCATCCATATTTCATAAATAAATAGGAGATTTGCTGAAATGTTTAAAAAATCCAAAATATAGTAAACTCTAAAAAAACATAAAATACCTAATCAGTATCCAATTTCTTGGTCACTAATGATAATCAATAATCTAATTTTAATTATTTTCACAATATTAATATTATATTTAGAATTATATTTTATTAAATAATTTTTTATTAGGTAATTTCTACATTCCAATGAATCAATTTTCATGGTACCATAATATATATGATTTCAAATACATTTTAAATAATACAATTGTTAAACACTTAATGGTTTTTATAATATCATCTATATTAATTTTTTCAAAATATAAATGGTGAAAAATTCAATAATAAAACATTATATTATACTCATTTTCTTATTTCATCTTACATCTATTCATTAATACATCATTTTTTGTCAAATTATTATAGGTAATAAACCCATTAATCGTAAAATAATGACAAAATTAGACCAGGGGGAATAAAATCTCACACTTCCCATACATTTCTCATGAAAAACATTCAACCATGGATGATTCCTTATAGGGTCCACTATTCTAATATATTTAATTAAATAAACATGTCACTATTTTCTCCATGGAAATTACATTCTTTATGTTCTTTTCAACATAAAAACCTTTTATTGTTTCTCAATTTCATTCAAATGGTATTGTTTATATACATTCATGACATGTGCGAAACTGAAAATTCCTACCTCCATATTATACAGCACATGATATCTTAGTGAAATACATCCATATCATATTTGGTTGGTCTAAGAGTTGTTTAAGGATTATGTGTTAAATCATAAGTTGTGATAAGTGTTAATGAATAATAAAAATATTCTTTACTCTAGCCATTTTCCCTTCTAGTTGTATGATAATATATTTAATATACCATTAATAATTATGGAAAATCATTCTGGTTTCATCCATTGAATAAAACAAAGAAGCATTGTGTTAGAAACACATACATAGTGGAAAACATCTTAATCATGAAAAATCATATATGCAATTCATAGATCCTGAAACACTTTAAATATATGAATACTTATATTTATACTAGATAAACCATAGTCATTAAAAAATAAATAATATATTATCCAAAAACTAGAAATATCCTACAAATAATTCATAGTTTTATGTTCCATAATCAATGAAATATTAAATCAAGTTCCCAAGATTTACACAAAACATTCCCTCATACCAACTGTATGTACCTCTAACCAAAAAACATAGTTTTGGTGGATACATATTAAAATTGGGATAATAAACATGGAAACACATCCTAAAGCACTGAATTGTTTAGTAGTTTTTGGAAACTAATAAATACATGATCCAAAATTAAAATTTTCAATAAAATATAAAAAATTAAGAATCCTTTTTGGACACTATTGTTATCCTAGATCAACCCTTCATATCAATAATAATAAATTCCATGGTATTCATGAGAGAAATGAAACATAATAAAATTGTGAACTAAAATGATCATTTAGGTTAATGTATATTAGAATCTATCATTAAAAAGAATAAATATTTATATAATGATGAAAAACTAAAGCACATTCCATTCTATTGATTACATGAGTTTTGTATGGAAGTAATAAAAGATTGCAAAATAATTCCATGTAAATAATCACATTATAATTAATCTTCTCCATGTATATTATTATTATAGAATAATCACATGGAATATATATAAATAATATCCAAATGAGGGAATTCATATTTATAGTCATAATAAACATAATTTATTTTATTCTTCCAAGACACAATACATAAAACGGTATGGCCTCATCCAATACCATGATATAGTCTATCTCGTGGGACCAACTAATGCATCAAATTGCTGAATAGGTCCCCACTCATAAAATACTATGTCTAATGAATTCTTGAGATGAATGTGGTTAAACAGATTAATCATGAAAATGTGTATTGAGTCATGTATATGATATGTTCGTTTTTTTCTAATAAATAATCCTATATCCTAAACTGTATAGAGAAATATAATGAATGTAATTGAAATTGTATATCACATTCAAATTCATCAAAAATAACTGAATAATATTAGGATGACGGTATAAATATAGACAAATCTCATTTAATCATAATATTTAATGATCTATTTTTACATAGATATAAATTATTTAAATTAGATTATGGAAATATCGAAAATGATATTACACTTTTTCAAAATGAAAATTAATTATTTTAAAAATTATGTAAAAATATGAAAGATAGTATTTTCATTGAAAATGATAGAGTAAAAATTTGATGTAATTGATAAGTCATTAAGGTATCACGAGAGTGGTGAAATCTTTTCACACCAAATATTTTAAAATATATACCTTTATGTTTTTTCATGAAATTTTTTTAAAAACAATTTTTTAGATAACAACAAACTAATCACCCAAAATATTTTCTAAAAAGAGAAAAATGATTAATAATAAAATTAAACAAATATTTAATATAGAAATAATAATTGTAAATAATTTAATAGAATATTTAAATTAATGGATTAGGTTGTTTTTAGGGAAGAATTTAAAATATGTATTTTGAAATGGAAGCCCATATGAATATTATATCCTTGAAGTAACAATTATTATAATGGATCCATTATGTTTGTAATTTATGTCCACATAAAAATTAATTTAATAAAATATACAATATTCAAAATTAATTTCACACATTCTATGAATGATTGAATCTCGATGTAGAAGTTTAACCAAAAATGGATATTAAGATACGAAATACCATACTTCTTGTAATATTTCAAATTATATGCCCCTTAAAATTAAAAACTATAAAATAAAACAATTAATTAGATTATTACATTGAGATTCATGACATTAAATATATGTGGTCTCTATATACACTACCCAAAACAAATTATTTATAAATAAGTCATTTATCTCACATAATTAGACATCAGACAAGAATCCATTACCTTAATCTTCACTTTAGTTTTATTTACATCAAAATATTTTATAATACATTCAATAATTTTATTAATTTATTAAATGAATATATTAATTTTTATAATACCATATATTATCCTTTTATAACATCTTAACAACTATTAATTAATAATATTCCATTATTTTCATTTTTTAGATGCATTGGTTCATGGTTAATGGTTAGTACACTTGTTATAGGTATGGATGTTAATGTAAAATAGAAATAAAACATCAAAAGTGAAATTAAATTTTATAAAATAATTTCATGACTTTTAGATTTTTATATTTAACATTTTTATTTCTAAAATAAAGATAATTCATTTTATAAAAATTTAATGATAACTGTTTACTTTATCGTTGTAGCTTTTATACCCATAACATATATGATTCAATTGATTTTTAATTATGTTTATTTAATAGATTCAAAAAAATTATTATGTTTAAATCTAAATATTAAAGATTAATTAAATATAACAATACTTTTTTTACCAGCCATTATGGTGGTAATTGAAAATGAAACACCATTATCTTAAGATACAATTAAGAGCCATAATTTGGAAAATGGTATCATTTCATTGAATATGATGAGAAAAGAAAAGGTATGGATATAATATATTCCCATTGAAATATAAATTTCATGTATATATATATATAATATTGGGGTTATTATTATTTTACTTTTTAATTAGGTGACGTGGAAGTAGAATAATAAAATTTATTGAGAGAGGTTTCGTGCAAAAGTTGCCTCTTGAAAATCACATCCTTAAAGGACTCCAATAGAAACATGGATTTGGTGTTTGGGTGATCCCAAAAGAATATGTAAATGGTGATAGTTGGGAGTAGTGTGTTTGTAAGATATATAAGGAGACTCATAGCTTGTCATGATAAAAGGGTGGTGATGAGAAATATTTATACTTGTGGATGTGTTGTTTTAAGTGATTAATTAATGATTATTTTATTTTTAAATACAAACGCCTCTCGGTGGATGTAATTATAAAAAATTCAGATGGTAATTAATGTTTCAAAGGATGTATAATGTCTAGAAACCCATTATATATCAGTTTTTATATTTTTAATTTATTTTAAAATTTTACCTTTTAACTTTTACATGGTATATTATTTTTCTTAGAGTCTGGAAAATATTTTGTCATCACGATGTCTTTATAATTCTAAAAAATAAAAATTACCCTATATCATAAACATTAAATCCTCATTAAGAAATATGAAATTCATTTTATTTCATTCAATTTATAAAAAATGATAAATATCGATTATAAATATGCTTTCTTTATCAATCATAAAAATAGTTTTAAAGGCCTAAAATCGTTGTTAATTAAATATTATAGATTGTGTATCAATATGTAAACACATATGAATTATATCATTCATTAAATAAATATTAACCAATAAAATGGGTTATTGAATTTTAATTAAGGATAACATAAAAATAATTTCATATGAGTTATGGTTTTTAGTAAAAAAATTATTTTAACTTATTAACTAACAAATACCCATTTTCAAAAAAATTCCATCAAAATACCCAAATCACGTTTTATTATGTGGATTAAAAAGATGATGTTTATTTTAATAAATAAATATTAAAAATGTTTCGAATATTAATTAACATTTTATCTCATAGAAAAAAAAACTTCTTTTTGACGAATATAATTTTTTTATCTATAGAAGGAATTTACCAAATATTATGTGTTCATTTACTAATCATGCTTAAATTTATATTGAATATGATATTCATATTTATTTAATTTTATACTTAGTAATATTCACACATTCCAATTTAATATATTTTTTATAATTGTTATGTTAAAATGACGGTATTTCGGTGTTTATTTAATATTGATGTGATTTTCAAGGTATGTTATCGATCATAATGTTCATTAAAAATCATTAGGTGTTAAAACAGTGAATATAATTGTGTGGGGTATTTTTTTTTCATGAAAATATAAATTGATCTATATTATATAAAATTTTCAAATATAGGACCCACCATTAAACATGAAATTATTTCCCCTATAATGGAATGTCTGGAATTATTTTCATTAACCTAACACTAAATCCTCCTGGAAATGACTATTGAGAGATATCGTTATTCTCATGATTAAAGATAAAACATTATTTCAATAATTATAGACTTATTTAAAGGTTAAAAAAACTAATATTTTACCTTAACCAAAATCATGAGAAAATGGTAAGACTGTATTCTCTGATTAGGCTTAATGGTGATGAATGAGACTTGGTGGTGGGGAATTTTAATATTTAATTCATTTTGATATTTTAATATTCTCTTGGCAAATTTTTATTATTAGGTATTGTGTATAAAATTATCATCATTTATTTTTTTAACATCTGATAAATTTTTCTAGATTAATTTTGTTATGTGTTCTCATTGAAATTGTTTTAGGATATATTAATTCAAGATTAATATATTTTAGACACGATTATATACTCTAAAATTATTATACAGTCACACAAGTGAAATTGTTGTATTCTAGAAATGACAATATAGAAGAAAATAATCGAAATTGAAAACATATATGTGATGTGATATACTATTAAGTATCCTACTATATGTATTATTAAAAGTGATGTAGTTATAAAATTTATAAATATTTATATTAAACATATATGGTGTGGTATTAAATAATAATTTGATTATGATTATTATTATAATGATTTTAAATGATATTTTAGTATATATATTATTTTTAATACATCCCTTTTAGAAAAAAATATTTATATAATGATTTATCTTAGTAGGAGGTACTTAGTAATATCAGGAATGTAGTGATGATATAAAAAATTTAAGAGGAAAATTGTAGGAAGATCGTATTTGTAAATTATAAAAATTCAAATTTAATTGTTAATGGTCCATTCTTGAGAGAATGTGAATCTATATTAATGTTTATTTTTTAATAAACTGTTTTAAATAATTATTATATTAAATTATTATTAATGATATCATCTGAAATGGAATATTATGGGTATATTGTGTCATAATGACTTAGTTTGATTTAGTATCTTATGAAAATATATAATTAAATGAATAAGTAATTTTATATAAAAAATAATATTTCATCACAGAAATTCCATAATATATGTTTCTAGAGAAATAATTGATATGTATGAGAATATAAATATTACATATCGTAAGAACATAAAATGTGGTTTATTATGCGTGACATTGTTTAGTAAAGTCTAACAGATATTTGATGCATGATTAAATTATTTATAGATTGTTAATTCACAATGTTTTCACACAACCATTATTTTTATAATATGGAATTTGGATGATGAATTTATTTAATTATATATGGATTATTTTATTGTTGTATGAATGGTTTGTACTTTTAATTTCCTTATGTGTTCTAGTAATAAAAAAATTACTTATATGATTATTTTTTATTTTTTATCATTTTAACATATTTTATATTGTATACTTGATTAATTTGTTGTATGACAATCTTGATAAAATCATAACTATTTTTTTTATTTTTCGTTGGTGAATAAATGGATAATAGTATGACTATAATAGATTTATTTTCTAGGTAATAATGGATAGGCTTTTAGAAATATTTATTTAATATGGAATATAATAAAATTAAGTGGAAATGTATGCATATACGCAGTAAATGATGGGATAATGGGTTTATTTCATGTATTATTTTGTATTTTATCATTGTTTAGAAAGAGCTATAGAAATTAGGATTATGATTTTAGAGGTGCAGAGATATGATTATACAGCTGTAGGGGTGTAGGGATGTGATGATTCAGCTTCACTACTTTATGAATTTGATACCATAGCTACACAGCATATACTAATTTGATGTTGAAGTTCATGGAGCATTGATATAATGATTTGGAAAGTCATGGTATTTTAATGATTTGATATAAATTATATGTTTAGTTAAAGTGTTGTACATACCTTTTTGTCTATATAAAATTTTATTTGTGATATTATGGTAGTAATGGGGATATATTATTAATATTTATTAATTTTATATTTAAAAAAACATAATTAAATATTATATATTCATTGAAAAATATATATACTACGCTTACTTATTATTAACCATTGGTATAATATGAAATGATATATTTAATGATGTTTCTTAGAATGAACATTATATGAGTAATAATTCACCTATTATCACTTTTCATTTCAATTCCATTCATGTATGATTTAATTCAATTTTATTCAAGAACTACATTTAATTTTATATATAATTTAATAGACATATATTCTGAAAAAATAAATCTCGTTGATATCCCCAACAAAATTTTCTTGTATTTTACGAGATAGGCTAGGTAATATAATATCTAATTAGGAGGTAGCATTAATGGAGTCAGATGATGATATAGGGTAATATGATATTTTTTAATTTATATTATATATGAATATGTATGAAAAATTGATGAAATTTAGTTATTTGTATTAATATATATTATTTTATGGGATTCCATGGGGTTTTATCATTGATTTTATTCATCTCTCCTATGATTTTTGTGATAATCCCTCCCATTATTTAGATAAATTATCTAAATTATAGTATCCATCATAGTGCATATTTGATGTGGTACTCTATGTTCAGTCATCTCTACTATTTCAACTGAAATAGTGTTTCATATGGGGTGGGAAATGACATTAATAATTTAATATATGTCATATTTAAACATTATATTCACTTTTAAATCGATCCATTATGGTGGTGATGAAAATATAATAAAATCACTTTGTAGAGGTGGTATACTTCACATATGTGTTGGTGATGATTTGATTTATCAATGGATAGAAATTGTTGTATGTGAATAATAATTTGAAATTTCATAATAATAATTATATTATGAATATAATATGAATTTTTTATTTAAATATATAACACCATTCATGATAGATTGTAATAAAAACAAAAAAGTTGTCACCTAAGGATGATGGTAGTTTACAGATTCATAATAGTGATGCATTCATTTTCTATTTGATAGATAAGAGGTAGATAGTAGTTATTATATCAAAAATATAAAATCAAAATATTTATGATACTGATTTCATAATTTTTGGATGTACATCATATAGTCATAGGATTACGAAAAAGAAATCATATTTAAATAACTCATCTAAGAAAATTTCAAATTATTCATGTTTCCTACATTGGAATTTACACAAATCCTTATTGAATTCATCATTAGATTAGAGAAAACCTATAATACATGGATATGAGAGTTTTAATATGTAATTTCTATACATTGTTGAGATACTATGCTAAAATTTATTGAATAATTGAGTTGGGGAAGTACCATTTTATATGTGAGTGGGGTGGATCCCTTTTCAATAATGTAAATATTAAAACATTTTAAAGTTATTTTAAATGGATTTTGGAACCAAATAATCCTATTATATAGGATATGTTGTGTGTTGGTTTAATTACACTTAAAAATATAAGAAATAAATTTTATGGTAATAAAAATTTTATATCCCTTAGTTTACCCCATTAACAAATTTTATCATTTTCCAACATAACATACCACCATACCTTGGAAAATTATCTTTATGAATGAATAAATATAAACTTATAAAAATGATCGAAATTTTGAATCAAAATATTGATTAAATTTTATCATATTAAATTTCTAACGGTGGTGGAAATTAATTTTAATATATGTGTGTTAAATACTATGAAAATGTGTTTATTAAAAAATCATTTTTAATCAAAAAATTAATATTCAAAAAAGACATATATGAAGTTGATTCCAATTGAATTTATATATTAATTCTTAAAAAAATGGAATTTTTTTATTAATTTCTATGATATAAAACCCCAATGGATCATTTTGAATATATAATTAATCAAAAAATGTAAAAAAAACAATTATTAGATGATGATGTATCTAATTATCCAAAAAGTCAGTAATGGGTTTCCAAATTTATCATTAATCATATAATAAATTATTTTAATAATATATATATATATATATATATATATTATTCATTACGTTTTTTAATATGTTTATGGACTAATTATAACATAATGAACTCATAAATGTTATTTTATAAATTGGAACTGTATATTTTTCTCTTAACATAAAAATCCTCCATTTTAGAAAAATTATTCTAAATCAACAAAATATTATTTTTTACTATGAATCAAAAAAATAATTTAGAATTCTAAAATTTAAATTAATAAATTAATGAATTTACCTTTTAAATAATATATAAATATAATAAATAAATTGAATAAATAGATTTCTAAGTTATAATTTTTAAAATTAACATTACTTATATTTTATTAATAATTTTAATATTGTTTTTAATTTATAATGTTCATTTCTATTTAAGTTTTACCAAAACATTATTATTGATATTATTTATTCGAAATTATTATGTTTTCCAAAAATACATCTCCATCAATATAATTCATCTAATCTCAATGTATCTTTCCATAGTAAAGTCAAAATATGTTGATTTTACAAAACAGTTTTATTATTTTCTATTATGTTTCATTTAAATATCTTATAATTTTTTAATTTTAGGCATTTAATAAATAATTATTCACGTAATTTTATTGTTCATTCCATTACAAACAATCAAACACACCAAATATATTGTAATGTGAAATATATTCCAAAGTCACAGTGTGTTACACTACCTTTTTTTGTTTTAAAAAAACAAATTGTGGATATCTTAGTTAGTCTAACATTGTAACTATCAACAATATATTTTCATATTGTCCATGTCATTAATATCAGCTCCTCATAACAATAAATTTCATATAAAAATTACATGTATTACCATCCAATCATCATTATATTACTTAAGATCATCCCTGTCCTTTTTAATTCCTTCTCAAACAAAACAAAAACAATTATTTATATTTGAATCCTTTTTCTAAAGCTTCTCATTTTTAATAAAATTATACTTTTTTCTTGAATTCTTTTTTAATAATTCATATAAGAAACTTATAGAACTGATAAATTTTTTATAAAATATATTTCTATTTTTATAATATTTTCATATACTCATCAATATTGGTATTTTCATAACTAGATTGAGATTTGGAATAAATTTCAAAATTAACACCATAATCACTAAAAATACATATATATCCCATGACGTACAAGGTAAAATATTTCATCTCTATTCTAGACATGTAACGTCAATCATAATCTATAGTGTTGTTATATCTTTCATCTAATGCTATTTTCTATTTCCTTCAATACATATTTTCCTTGTATTCTTTATCAAATTTAGAATGATTTATTAACTCTTTATTTCTAAACTCATAACAATTGACACATAATGTAGTTTATTTATTTTATAGTGTCATATAAATTGAAAATTAAATCCATCAAATATTTTCTTGTTATTGTTGAATTCATTATGAATTTAATAAAATGTATTTGTTTACTTGTGTCTTGTAATCAGATTGGTAATGTGATAAAATTATAGATTTGAAGGAGCGACATTATTATTGTTTTTTACATCATTTTTTAAATTCATTAACAGCAATTCATATTAATAATATGAAAAACTAAATTATTAAATGGAAGATATCCCTTAAGGTGACATTGCATGGTTTTTTAGTTGGATTTGTTTGTTGAAAATATAGTTGACAAAGCATATTGACAAATGTCTATGATTCCTGGGACCTGTACATATTTTAAGACACTATACATATATATTGAATGAATATTTCAATTAAATTGGATTGTAATCATATGGAATATCATGAATTTTTTCACAATGATTCATGATTAAAGTGTTTTTGTATCCCATTGTATAACATGTTTTTCAGTATTTTTTTTCTGAGTGGAATGTTTTTTTATGTAATAAAGATCTTTTCAGTCAAGTGAAAAAATTTAGTCAAATTTTTAAAAGTGTAATATGATATTTTTTTAATGTTAAAATTTAATTCCACTAAAATAAAATAAGTAAAAGTCATGTGTTCCATGGACATTAACCAATTTCATGAAAATTATAGTCACGTGACATAATGATAATATCACGATCCAATGAAATACATATAAAAGTTTCATGATGGATAGTACATTATAATAAATGTGATATAAAATCATTATTTCTTGGTGAACCACGAATGTTGTCTCTAAAGTGAGTGATGTGAAAGGGAGTCGGATAAAAGTTTAGCCCCTATAATAAAAAGTCATATACCCCCCACCCCCATCATTTTTTTATACATCTGTTAGAAATTATGATGACTATAAAATCATGTAATATTTTTGTGATACATTTAATATATATAAAATTTACATAGAACAACTTTTCTTTAAGAAAATATACATTTTCATATATTAAAAAGATACTTACAAGAAAAAAAGTTTTGTGAGATGAGGGACTTATCTAAAAATAAAAAATGTTTCATGAATTTTGAGAGATATATGGCATACAGAAATTTGTAATGAATTTTTTCGATTTTAAAAATGTTTTTTAACTTTCAAAAATTGTAACAATTTCATAAACTAAAAATAATAACCATAAAATCTATAGTAAAATGATATTCCCCATGGAGACAATTTTTTAACATTATTACATAGATAATGGTGTGTAAAGAAGAATAATTCATGTAGTCCGTGGAGTGTTATTATTATGGGTAATAGAAGAAATATTATTTGAATGATTAGTGATATTTCATAACGTGACATGTTATAAAGAAGGATGGTTATTGTGATCACTCTAAACATTATAATAGATGATTTATATACTGTATTTTCTAAATCATTACCATACCTTTTTATTCACAATTGACTATCCCTTTTATTGATTAAATAGGTAAAATTATTATCTCTCACACATATTAACATTTTTTCATACATTTATATGTGAATATTAGATATTAATTTGTTTCTAATGATGATACAATATCCAAGCATGAGTTTATTTTATGATTCCATCTCTTGATTCACCCCCACCCACCGGACATAGAGTACTAAACATTATGGGGATTGAAATTGGTATTACAATGAATAGTTAAAGTTAATGTTTCTCTAACGATTTAATGAATGGGTAACATCTATGGAAAAAGGATTCCAATCATCAAGTGAATCAATGTCTAACGTTTTATGTTTTTGTTTCAACACTAAAAATGATAATTAGGTATATTTGTGAATATATCTATGATACATTTGATCTTGGATAGTTTGGATACAAATACAGTATTAAATACTAATCAATGATAACTATGTGAGTATCCTAGAGGAATAAACAAATTTTGGAGATCAGAATAAGAAAAATATATAAATGTGATGTGACATAATTCCAAAAATGGAATTTGGTAAAATATTCTAAATTCCACTGATGTATATTCAATAACATTGTAGATTATAATCAAGTTATATGAACCAATAAGAGGACCACAATTTTAATCCCACTAAACTAATTGATGAATAACTTGATTTGGTTAATGTGATTATAGAATACCTGAATTGTTTGTGATAAATAATAATGATTTTAAGATTATCAAAAACATCTATATTATATTTTCACACCAATTAAATCAAAAATTATATGTTCCGATGTATAATGATCTAGAGGATACTATATTTAATGGATTTTAAGTACTCATATCATATATAATATGTGAAATGATGATTATGAGGACATGGAATATGGGAAGTCATATGAAGTGACATTCATGTCTATAGGGAATCTAAGAATTTATTTATGAAAATAAGGAAAATATGTGGATTATTCCCATAAACTTTTATCCTTAATTATTTAATGTGATAAAATAATATTTAAAGTTAAAATGACACTATATTTCATTCAATGTAGAATTATTTCAAACCATAATTAAAATTGACGTGATAAAATTAATGATTATAATTATTTTGATGATGAAACTCCCATAACGAAGTATTCAACTTATTTGAATGTTAGGAATTCTATTTCGAAAAATATGTTTAAGGAGAACAACATCTGTTTATTATAAAAGTACAGTTTAAATAAAATGTGGTATAAAAATTTGAAAACTGCAATGACCATTGAGAAAATACTATTCATTCATTGAAGGATAATTCAAGTAATGCGAAGGGATATAAAATAAAGATGAATAATCAAAAGGATGATTTGGTATCAATGTTTATTTTGAAGAAACTCTTGAGGAGAACGTTTTATAGAGAATTAAAATTCCAAAATCTACAATATTATTTCATGATACCAAACACAATATAAAATAAATAGAGGAAATATATACTAATTTGATTGCTTTAATTAAATATATAATATTAGAAATTCTAGATTTCATAGTAAGCGTCATAGAAGAAATCCTCAATGTTGAAAAACAAACCATCGTTGTGAATTGTTTGGACGAAAAATTGAATGATCAGTACATATACATTTAACAAATTTTATAATAATTTATCTACCAATGAATAAAATTATAAGATAAAAAATGAATACTAAAAATTTCTATGAAATTATAAATATAGGTGAATCATTTGATAGAAAAATGAAAATAGGAGCATGGTGGAATAAAAATAAAGTTAAATAATCAAAAAGATAAGAAAAAAAATCAAAATGAGATAGATGGAATGGGGAATGATCATAAATATAAATTTTTATTGAATGGTTTGAGACAAATCAAAAAAACTCTATGGGTTTAAATTCCTATGGTTAAAAATATGAATTAAGGGATTCACAGAGGTACGTGGAAAACTGGTGTTTCATAAATAACATAAAGAAATGTACCACAAATTTAGTGATAAATTCACAAAATTGTGGTACATTACCAATATTCATATTCATCATTAAATAGGAGTTTAAGGGAACATTAAAAATTGATTCATCCAAATATATTTTACAATTCTAGGAATATATTAGATAGAAACACTTTTTGTTCTGGAGGATATGGAAACATGGTAGGATGTAAATTATAAAAAATATGTTGGAGTGTGAGAAAGAAGACCCAATGTGGTTGCTATAATCATATCATGGGGTGTTCATTTGAATTTGGAAGATTTAAAGGATGATTTATCTAATGTGTGGGAGGATGTAAGACCCATATTTTTAGAGAGGTTGATGATTTGTGATGCAATTTATTGAAAGAATATAATACGTGACCCAAATTCATCTGTGAAAACAATTATATTGTTTTCTCTAAAAAAAACAATCACATGAATATTAAAATTTAATTAAATAATACACAAGAGATGATAATTATATTCAAATAGTGTAAGAAGTTCTTTAACAAATAAAATACATTCATATATTGGAGAGTGATTATGTTTTGTAGAAAATAATGTCTCCATGGAAAAATGATATTTCCAAATATAATTAATATAGATGGAATGGTAATTCAAAAATATTATTGTTGTTAAAGAGACAATATTAGATTTCCGGGATCAATGTTAATGATACATTTTTACCTGTTACAATGATAAATACTATTCAACCAATATTATCTAAATTAATTTAAATAAAGTTCAATGTTTTACATATAGAGGTCTAATATTTTATTAAATGAGTTTTCAAGGAAGATAAATACAACAAATATCTGGATTTTTTTTTCATTTTGATTTCTATGAGAGAAAAAAAATTTATCTATTTAAGGTGATATATGTCATGAAGAATACACTAAGGAAATGGAGCTCAAGAAATATTATAACGGTAAATAATAATGGTTTCAAGTAGGGTGGGGTGGATAATACTCCCTATGTAGACAATTATATCAATTAAAATATTATTTTGTAGGTATATATCATCAACATAATAGTTTGTGGATTGAAATATTAGAAATGGAAATACTTCTAAATATTTCATAGATAATAGTTTGAAATGTCAATGATTAGAGAGTTGAAATTTTTCTTTGGTTAATAGGTGAATCAAGGATGGCATTGAACATTTATTTTTCAATCCAAATATACCAAGGATGTTCTGAGAAAATATAGAATAGAAGATTCCCTAGAGATGAAATCTTTTATTGGTACCCATAGCCGTTCTTATGTGAGGTTGAAGGAAAATCATTCTATGTCACATTGTATATATAGTTTCTTAGGATAATGTTATTCATAATAATGACATGAAATAAAATTGTTTTTTTTCATATGACTTGTGTTTTAGTTCTAATGAGATCCCACATAAATATTCTAACATGAATTGAAACTTATTACTTTGGTATGTCAAAGCCAGTTTGGATTTTTTTATCACGGAAAATATTATCAGGAGATATTGAGTTATACAGATGCCTACATGTCTTATTTAACAAATGATATAATGAAAAAAACAAGTTCTAAATTCAATCTTGGTGGAGTAGATATTACATGTACTTGTTGGATACAATTTTTACTTATCTGAGTACTACATAATCATAATTTATTATTGAGGCTCCATACTATATATAGAGATGTCAGATGATGAGAGAAATGGATGATTTGGGAAATAAAGTGATGTCTATGATCAGAATCATTTGAGATAACTAAATAATAATATATATTATCAAAAATATATTCAATAACTCATGTATTTAAATAATTTATATGAAAAATAATTTTATTAATGATAAATTGGAACATTTTTTGGTGATATTAGAGTATGTTCCTACTAAAACAATGGTTTCATAAATTATTTATAATATTTTAACCAAGTCATAATTTGAATTGAATTGTCTAGATCTGATAGTGTATTCTATGAAAAAAAAATATTGTCCAAATGTTGTCGATTTACCATCACTAAAAATAATGACATTTCATTTTCCATTACCACATTCATGGATGGTTTTAAAAGTTTTATTATTCTTAATTAAAATTTAAATATTTATAGAATAATTTATTTTATTTTATTTAAATATTATACATACATAATATTAAATAATACTGACTAGTTCATGACGATCAGAAAAATAGCCAAAATAAACTAATCATTTATCATTAATTATTTGTCTCGTGAATTAACCTGCTGTGAGAAATAAAACTGATAAACAAGTCCAACAATATATAGATATGTTCATTTAAAAAATTTAATTACACTTATAGAGTTTTGATTATATTTTACAAGAACATCCATAATTATAAAATAATGAACTAATCAGGAAATCATTAATGAAATCCACATGGAACAATGAATGTAATGAAACTTTATGAGTTAATGGGACATACTATGTTACAAAATTATAAAATATGTTATTATATATATTAATATTGTTTTTTGATGAGTTAATAACATTTTTTAAACCGTTATTCAGGAGGATTCAGAAGTTTTTAATGAAGTCGAATCTATGATAATGGATTCCATAACTCAATTTTAATTTGCCGTGTTAAATATATCCTTATTGATTCAGTCATTATTGGATAAAATTTTATGATTAATTTTGTAATTAATTTGTCATATTTCCACTTTTTTATGTATATATATAGTGGATAAACATATTCATTTCATTTTATTAATTCATATTTCCATGTTATGATATTTATGATGGAAATCATCTGAATCCCTTTTCAATAAGTCATATATTGATATTATACACTCCCCTAATTTTATGAGGGGTATATATGTCCCCTTTTACATGAAATAATGTAAATATAATAATATGGTATTTAATATTTTTTTTTAAATTTTAATGCTTCTT
The DNA here is from genome assembly GCA_963277665.1 of Viscum album. Lineage (NCBI taxonomy): Eukaryota > Viridiplantae > Streptophyta > Magnoliopsida > Santalales > Viscaceae > Viscum > Viscum album. The sequence goes on from OY728160.1 coordinate 1,416,325,171, forward strand.
AGGTTGTTTGATTCAAATAGATCAATGTGGTATGAGACTTATTGATTTAAAATTAGTTTTTTTACAATTTATAAAGATTTAATTTCTAAATATTTTCCATCAGGACAATATTTCGGAATTTATTTTATATATTCATTTTTATGATTAATAAATAATTATAAAGGAAGTTTTCCTCTTATTTCCAATTTTATTCATTGATTTTAGAAGGAACCATATTCGATGTTTTATATAGAACATTTTGTAAAAGAAATTAATTTTATAATGTATATGGAAAAATTGATTATTATTCCCCTTGAACATTATTTAATTTCCATATTCCATTTTATTTTTTCATGATTTCTTATGTGACTATCATTATATTATTTTTAATTTTCAATTGAAAATGATTTTTCAATGGAAGTGGTGTTTCACTATTAGAAACTTTTTTTTAAATAAAAATGGTATATTTATATGAAATGGTTCTTCATATGGGTTTAAAAGATTCGTGAAATGTGTTTTATGGTGAAATTTTATTATGAATAAAATTTTAATTTGAAATTAAATGAAAAACAGGTGATCTCGATATATTTTAAAAATGGTTTGATCCACATTATAGCTCATCCATAACCCCAGTATATATTATATGAAGGGTTGAGCACCATTATATCTCACAGTATAAATCAATATAGATTATAAAATTTTTCCCCCATTGTAGCTCACTGGTGAGCCTGATATAGCTTATACAAATTGCTAAGACCAATTATAGCTCACTGGTGATTTTTATATAGCATATATAAAGGGTTGAGTCCAATAGCACCTCATGAGAAAGGGGTGTTCCTGATATAGTTTATATGATGGGTTAAGAAATATTGTTTCTCAATGTTAATCCTGATATTGCTAATACAATGGGTTTTTACCACTATAGATCTTAAATTCATTGGATGATTATACATTAATTCGACTATATTATTATACCAAGCAATTGTTTTAAAACAGATTAATGTAAATGATGATCTAAGTCATATAAATTCCATTTAAAATGATTTCTATGGGTTTTACTGGAATACATTGAGGAAAATGTGTGTGTGTATTTCATGTAATTATGTCCTACATCAATTTTTCAAATAGCATTAATTGGTTTTTCATGATTTTCACTAGACTAATTATTTTATTTTATTGATATCCCATAATAATATTCTTATGTTCATCCTATCATTAAAATTTATTTACCATAAGGATAAATGATTATTATGGATAACGATGATGAAATGATGAAAATTTTGATTTCATAAGGATAAATGAAGATCATGGTTATGGATAAGGATAGTATTAATAAAATTCCATTAGAAGACATTAATTAATGGTTAAATAAAAATGATGTAGGCTTTTAATATTACCACATTGATATATTTTCAAATATATGTCTATTCAAAATGGTTTCCCATAGAGGAAAAATGGATTTTATTAGGTGAAGGAATCAAGAGGAAGATATGATTCCCAATAAACATCTTCATATGGTAGAATTGGAAGAAAATAATTATCATAGTGATCGATTATTTGAAACAAGATATAATTGTGATGCAATATATGCTATATAAGAACCCAATGTGCCCCAAAAAAACATTTCTATGAAAGAAAAATTCATCACACTATATCATGCATCATTGAATGGATCAACAATCACAATGGTATCCAGATAAATGATCAATTCCTTGGAAAATGCATTTTATTTCATGTGATGTTTGGAATGTAAAAAGGTAACTATTACCATAAATTGTTTTGATGGTGAAGTTATATGATGGTTCCCATTAATTAATTATACTATAGAGATATATGGTATTGATGCAATGGAATAAGTCACATTTATGAAAATTTTCAAGGAAAAATTTATACATAAGGGGTTCCTTCTTAGGAAATAGAATTAATTGATCAAATTGATGAGAAAATATAAATATTCTGTGAACACATCAACTAAAAACATTAGATGATTTTTTATGTTTGAGTATGAATTTATTCAACAAATAAATTGTAAATTTAATGAATTTAACTAATAATTAAACCCCATTTTATAAAAATAACTATATGCATGAGAATATAATTGATATAAGAAAGTAGTTTGTTATGTTGATAATTTTAACATGTTTTTAGTCTAAATTTATGTTCCATTATACTAGTATTGATTCAAATGGTCAAGGAGATATGAAATGGAGATGCAATCATCTAGGGATTGTGGATTTAATAATAAAACTTATTCAATGTGTGGTAAACGAAATTTCAGGGAATATCTGTATAGATGAGTAAAATTATTATTATGTACTATGTTTGGTCACATGTTTATAAACTGAAGAGTGAAGAGTCCTGAAAAATCCAAAATTGTGTTGAGAGATATTCACTCTATATTGAGAAGTTTTAGATACAATCAGTTACAACATTATGAAAACATGTTTTGATGATCACTAGTTTAAATGAATAACCAACACATCATATTAGATTAAAAACAAGTAAAATAAAATAATGTTGCAAATGCACAAAAACCAAAATGATCCTATTATCTATATATCACTGTTTTTAATTTTATATATTTTTACTACCTAGTGTTGACTAGATAAATCATCAAACAAAAAAGAGATCCCTAATATCACTAAATTAAACATTAGAAATAGTCTATCATAAAAAAAAGAACATTTATAATGGAATACTTTATCCCAAAAACTATCCCAATACCTATGAAAAATGACATGAATTTGGTAATAGAGAGTATGATATAGTGGTATAATTGCCTTGAGAACCAAGAGTAATTGGTCCTGTGGGGTGCATCATGATCCAAAACTCTTCAATTCCACACTACTCAACACCACTACCCCTAAATCATCTCACGTTAAATGTTTTTAAAATTAACTAACTAAAACCCCAGTTCTCCTTGAACTTCCCTCACAAATAAGAAAAACAAAATGGAACATACTAACGAAAAACATGAATTTAAATCGAGCCACTACTAAGACCAACAGAAAAATAAATTCGTAATGATAAAAAAATAAACACTACAACTAACCCTAGTATCAAAACACAAAATTCAAACTACTTCAAATGTTATCATCATGTAGTCACATGACACCACAAGATACAGAAGAAATTTGAATTAAACATCTACATATCTATATTAATTCAATATTATAATTACATAATCAAATGATTTGGGGAAAGAATCCATGAAATCCTGGATGGATTTATGATTCCATCACATGTTTGAGTGGATACCAAGTGGTTGATAAATATAATGTGGTAAAATTATACCCCAAAAAGTTCAGAAACATTTATTTTTTAAATGGATTTCTATATTGAATATTGGGTCCATATGGTTTTTCAATATATTATATATTTGTTTCCTTCATTTTTTAATTTTTTTGATTCATAGTAATATTTATATTCATTTAATAATTATTAGATTGTTTAATGATAAAAAAATCTAATGGGTATATATTTTTGAATAATGCATGCCAGCTTCAATGAATTACATTATAGTGGTCAGCATCAACCATTGAATGAATGGAGTCAAATTTAAAGCTACAATATCATAAGTTTTTGGTTTTGAGAAACATTGTAAAAATATTTGAAGTTATATTATCTCAACATCTCTATTTATCATCTTATAGGTATGTGTCTTCGAACGTTTGGAATTCAAAGTGTCCTCTCATAAAAAAATATTCATTGGGTAAAATTATTGAATTCAGCAGAAAATATGGATTTCTGATTGAATTATTAAAAAGTCCAATTTTTAATAAAAAAGAATTATATATTTCTGATATTATATAATTTAGGAGTCCAAATATTTTTTAATCTTGTTTAAATGTAAACAATTTTTTATTTAGCTATATTTATTCCACATAATTAATTTTTTATCAAATTAATTTTGTTTTTAGAATATGATTTTTATGTCTAAAAATGTGTTTTTCTATATTTAGTTTTTAAATAGAAAATGTTTATATTTCTAGTAAATTAAAATAATTCATTTTTGGTATTATTTTAAATTAAATTCATAAAATATATATCATTAGTTATTTTTTTTTCATACAATAATTTTTATTAGTCTTGTAGTTAATAAAGAATCATCCTTTTCTAAAAAATAATCTTCTTAAAAAACATTTTTCTCACCGTGATTGCAAGATAAATATAAAATTTAATTTTCTCACACCTGTTATGTGAATTCTAAAAAAAATAAATTTTTGGAATCATTATAATTTATAATTTCTAATATGGAGAATATCATTTTTTACAAAATATATTAGTAAAGGAAATTAAAATAATTTATTGTGAATAATGTATAAATGAGTTTACATAGTAGTCAAACATTAATTATAAGAATAAAATGACTTAAAATTTTTCTCAACACTAATTTTAATGAAATATTTACACATTTTACCCTCAAGGATAGATAATTGACCATTATTGGGGCCTTTTCAGTTGAAACATTTTTATGAAATTCACACTTTTCAAAAAATTACATGTGTGAAACTCTCACTACTTATAATACTACAAGAACTATCCTCCTCAATTAACACATTAAAAACAATTTTTTTTTTAAAAATACCAATCAATTTCCATTTTCCACATCTCTACACTCGTCCTAAAAGAACTATTTTTTGCAGAAATCCACCCATGGATGACCTTTGTTTCAAAAAATCATGGGATACCAAAAAAAGATATAATGTCCATCAAATAGTGTATCTGTTTCATTTCATTCTCCACAAACATAAATTATTCATATACCATGATGATATCCAAATATCAATTTATAACATAAACTATTATTTTTTATGTCAATTTTTCTACATACAAACATAATAGAAACCATCCATTGGTTACAATATCGTCTTTCGTGTGTAAAACAGATTTCTGCATCAAAAAATGATGTCATTTTTTACACTACCACCTCACACACATCTGTATGATTATAGATATAAAGATTATATATGATATTTATAAAACTATTGTAACGTTGGATTCATTAAATTATATATTCCTTTTTTTATTCCAATGCTTAACAGATAACATAATATCGCTCATGTGAATTGAAAATTACCACCTCCTGAAGCAATGTGATTGTTTTTCACTATTTCATTAGGTGGAATATAATAAGGGTAAATATAATGAATATTAATGGTCTAAATGATATATCTATGATATTAGTGAAATATTTATCATTTATTAAATATAATAAATAATTTTTCATTTATATTTTCAGTCGCTGAAAAAATGACAACATTGATCATGGACGTGTGGACTACCTCTAACTCAAAGCGATTGGATTGTTTTTCTCATTCCCACATCAAAAAAATAATAACTATATATAATTAAATATTTTTTCATTTATTATACTAACATCATTATATATATAAATCCATTTTTATTCATTTGATAATTATAATTGACAAATGAAAATGTTACTCTTGTGTACATACAACCCACCATCTCCATGATCTTAACATTGGTTCATTTTTCATAACCATATTCCAAAATTTTTTATAAAGGTATATTTTATATTAAAATCAGATAATTATTTCATTATTATTAATTTCAATATTTATTATTAATGACAACTTTTACTCTAATAGACCTTTCAAAATACTTTTGGACAAACAAACTGAATATGGTCAAATCATCCAACAAAAAAATAAATGATTAAGAAATTTTATATTACATTATAATTATTGATAAAAATGTAATTATAAAAATGAAAATGGTTCTCATGAAAATAAATAATTAACATCTATTTTTATTAATGTATACAATGAAACTACTGATAAGTTATACATAAGGGAAAAGTCTTCATCTTAATATCCTTTCTTTGAAGCTTATATTAATTTCATTCACCTGTATTATTTTATCCGGTGTATATATATACCATTTTACATTATATATCATGAATTTATTAATTATAATTTTATGAAATGTTTTTTTTATGAAATTATTTTTTCATGGTGCTTCTGATTTAAATATTACCAAATGTAAAAATGGATTTTTACCCTAAATGAATCCTTTTATAAATTATTCTTTCAAACTATCTTCTTATTCCATATTGATTATTTTAAAATGATTTTTGAAATATTTTTATATGGACATATACATTATATATATTAGTTTTTACTATTTATATTAATTTTTTATTAAAAAAATATTTTTATGTGTTTTATACGGAATGTTTTGACAGATGAAAAATGAATTATTATCACAAACTATGATAACACAATTTTCCACCATCATGAGAAATATTTAATTTTTGGATTCCATTTCATTATTTCATGTTTTCTTTAGTAAAAAACCCTTTTAAATTTTATGTGTACATTTTTTTGAAAATTATATTTTAAATGAAAACGGTACATTTATATTAGAAATTGGTTTTTAATATAATTGTTTATTTTGATATCTAAAAGATATTTTATTATTAATTTAAATGATTTTTTCAAAAATGAAATTAAAAAAATATTTAATTCATTTTATGGAACATAATAATTATACAAGGGAGTGGCCCATATAGAAACGATTGATCCCATTGTGGCATATATGATTCAGTGCCCTAGGTTGCACTAGGGGAGCCCATTGTAGCGTATATGATGGGTGGCCGTCATAGCACCATGTAATCCTATTATAGTGTGAAAAATGATTGTGGCCATATAGTTCACCATTGGATTGGGTAATTTTCCATATCATAACATAATATAATATGGGAGTTACTAAAGGGTTTCTTATATTAATTTAATTAGGCTCCAGTTACACCTCACATGGGTTTAATATGTGTTGTAAATATTTTTATCAATGTTTCCACTAAGGTTTCTACAATTCATGTAATGTATTTTATTGATTTTATAAGAGAAAAAATGTGTTATTATTTTACATGGGAAATTTTTTTATTTAATATTCTCAATGAGCATAAATGAAATGGTTATGTTTTTTTAGTTTACATGTCCTCATAAAACTAATGGTTTTCATTACATGGGTACCCTTCCTAGTTATGTTTTTTCCATCCTACAAATTTAATGGGTTTTCATAAGGCATAAGGATCTGTAACGGAATGGGAGAATTCCAATTTAATGTTTTGTTGATTCTCCATAAAAATAAATCATTCCTGATTTTAAAATTTTTATATTAATGGAGGATACCAATCAGATGATTCCAAATTGTATTATATGATTTTTTTATTTATTAAACCAAAAAAGTAACCTCAATGTGAAGGAATGTAAATTCTAGAATAATACTCTAGATTATGTAATGTTTATTGTTGGGTCCTTATAAATGATATCAAAGGATTGTTTTAAATACTTTAGAGGTTAAGGTAATGTGAATAACTATCCAATGAATTATTTTACATTATATTGAACTTAAAAATATATATCATCTCAATATTTTCATTTTTATTCTCAAAAAATATTTATATCTTGAAAAGTTTTCTATAGTGAAAATGGGGTAGTTTTATTTGAAATAGACCAATAGGAAAATATTATTCTAAATCAATATCAGGAAATGGTTAGAGTCGGAATATGATACCTTTTTAGCATCGATGGGTCAATATAAAAAATATATAACTGATGATGGTGTCTATGATAGAGAGGTAAGAAATCGACCATAAATTAACATTTCAAATGTGTATCATTTTAAGAGGCAAAACCCCACATCTTTTAGTGGATAATCTGACCATGTTATATCCAAAGTATGAAAAAATTATCATAAATTGCATTTTTATGTCATGGGATGTTCAAAATATAAAATTTTAACTCTTTTTATTATCATTCTAAATGATCATATAATTTGTTGAGGTCATTAGATAATAATAACATATATAATGATTATATTAAATCTATGGAATTTAAAACACTGAATGATATTTTCCAAGGGAAATATTTCCATAAAATTATATAGCACGCTATGGAAAAAAACCATTGTCATTATGAAAAAATGATGAATATTCTATATCAACATATTATAGAGACATCAAAATATTTTCCATGTTTATCCCACATTTTATTTGGTACAATGTTAGTATAATTAACATATTTTTCATTGGGTTTAAAAATCATCTAAAATGAGAAATGACCACATGAAAATATAAAAGTTATGATAATGTGGTTTGTTGTGTTGAGGATGTTGTTATGGAGTTTTATGAAACATATGTTCCTAGATATGCAAATTATAAAAATGGTCAGGGTGGTTGGAAATAGAGAATCAACCAGCTATGATGTCCATAGGTAAGCGTCTAAAATTTTCATACTCTATTAAATGAAATTTAATGGAATAATATTTGGGATCATGGTAGTATTGATGGTGTAGTATTGTTGGCCACAATGAACATGAATGTAATAAAAATCATCCAAATAAACAATATAGATGGGTAAGCAACAACCATCCAATGGAGAGGCATTTTAGATACAATAATATTTTCCATTATATTAATCTATTTCTATATTTAAATGCATATGATAAAATTCATAATTAACGGAATGTGAATGGTGTAGAAAATTAATTTTGTTATAATACTATTGATTTTAAAATTTTGAATAAAGTGGTGATATGTATGATACCTTGGTATTCAAATTTTGTCAGTACTTTATTTGACACTTGATCATTGCATTATTTCATTTCTATGAATTTTGAAGGTAATTTGGGAATATCACCTATTGAAAATAATATATAAGTAACACCCCATGATTTTACTGTATGAATTCTTTAAATAAATTTATCCCTTTCGTTTGTTTTCATTGAATAGAACACCTAACATAAATAATCAATGAAATATTATTATGTGATCTGTATAAAAATGTTGTTAAATATGAATTAATTGATAGTATTATACACATTATGAAATTTATATATTATATATATTAAATAAAGTTTTCTATCATTAATCTGTTATACCTTATTGGAATAATTTAAGAATAAAACAAATTTTAACCATAAAAAGCAATATTTTCCTAAATAGTTCTTTCCCTTTTAATGGTGAATTAGTTTTGGAACAAAATTTGGAAACATTAATAAATTATATTTGAAAAAATAAATTACATTTTTAATATTGGAAAATCAATTTTTTCTCAGGGATAATTTGTTATATTTTTCTAAAAATATATATTTTCTAGTGAGTAAAGATCAATTAAGAATATTTATAAAATTATCAATTTCATTATTTTAAAATATCATTATGATTTTATTTTGATCTCAAATTAACATAAGAACTATTTAGTTATAAATAATCAATTCCATTATTAATTAATAACCCATTTCATTTTTAAATAAATGGATTCCAACCCAAAATTATATGGTATAAATTTATTGAATTGGTCTATTTTATTTCATACTAATAAAAGTAGTAAGATTGTTAATTTTTGTACCATGGTAAAGGATAAATTTGGTAATATTGGTAAAGAATATAATGATAAGACCTATATAATGACTATAAAACATTCAACGACATTATCAGTGTATAATTTTCATAAAAATTTATTTCTGTTTGGGTTATATGACAGTTTATGGTCATCTATATGAGGTTGTGATATTTATCAAATTGTGTTTAATGAAAATTCATTGATTTCACATTAATGTTTTTTAATACTATTCCATTTTTACGACATTATTATCTTCAATATATCATTGACAATAATTATCCATTTGAAATCCAAAAGATTTACCCACATCATGTTAATTTATATTTATGTCTTTGTGAGGACTGAAATCCGTTAAATAATGATACAATGATGATGTGGAATTTATTTAATAAATGTAAATATCAAATTCATAATATTAAAAATATTAAAATAAATATAACATGTTATACTTAATTTCTTCCTATAATTTTTTAGGAAACATAGACATATTATATATGTATTAAAATATCTGGTTTTAAGGTATCTTATTTTATTAATATTTTTAATGCCAATGTATTGAATATTTCTTAAAATTGATATTATGAATATATTATAGTAAAAAATATTTTATTAATTTATATAAAATTACTAAAAAACATAGATTTAGAAATATAATTTTGGTATGTTATAAAATATAATCCATGTTCCACTCACATATAATTAATTTCATTTTAACTATATTAACCATCAATGAGTAAAAATAATTTTTTCCTTGTTAAGAGTTCATTTGGTTAAATAACAGTTAATAGAAAAATATATGTTCATAACCAGGACCTAAACCGGATAGAAAATTATTTTTTGATTAATATTATACTATTATCACCTTAGCACTTAATTATACTTATTTAATGAATATTTATTTAAAACAATCAATTATATTTTATTCAAATTAATGATAGTTTAAAAATGTCACTCTCTTTGTATTTTATATTATTTTTATGTTGACAAAGGGACCTAATAATGATATGGACAGACCAATTTTCTATTGTAATATTAGTGAAATTATGTTCATCATATAAATTTATTTTCAATTTTCAGATGGTTTAATATTACCTAAAATGCATTAGAAATTCCAATAAATTTTTAATTAATTAAAAAAAGGAAGATGAATTTAAAAATATTAAATTTTATATAATTAGAATGATTAAATATTTTAAATGAAATAAATGTATTTATATGACATATTTCAGTGGTTATAAATCATAATATGTTAATTTAACTTTTCATTAAAATATTTTCAATCAAATTTAATCTATAGTACCAAAATCAACATTAAATGAAAATTTTAAAAAAATATTGTATTTAATTATATACTATTCATAAAAATATTATCATTTTCCTTTTTAATGTAATATAATTTAAAAAATCACAAGTGATCCATTTATATTTCATTATTCTATATATTTTAATATTAATAACCCTTTATGATTAAAATATTGGTATCCTCGGTTAAGGTAAAAAATAACGAACAATGAAGTAAATCCAAAGGTTAAGGTTCGAAATGATAACTGAAAATGTATAAGTGATATTTGTTTTTAGTTTTAAAACCCTATAATACATTTTCCTAAAATATAAATCTATTTGGGTCCATTTATAATTAATAATTAATTTATTATAATTTATTCTTTGGGAAAATTCCAAAAATTTCCTACCACTAATTTATAAAATGACACCACCTCTCTCAGTTCATAACAACACATATATCAATATAAGTCATAAAAATCTTCCAATTTCTCTTTTATACTTATTTATCAAGGTTATATAGGTTCTAGTTCTTCCAAAATACCTACCTTATTGTCTTTTTTAGGGAGTTCAATGAAGAATTATTTAAAAAGAGGTAATCGTCATTACCATCTCTTCCAATATTGTTTCTTCTTCCACTTCTTCTTCATATATAGTGTTCCTGAAAAATTATTAACTCAGGTATAATATATTTTCTCATATTTTATTATGAATATGAGACAACCATATCCCCCCTTGTATCCAAACTAATAAATATGAATTCACTACACACGTGTATGTTTGTCCTACCATCTATTTGTTCTAGTGTAATTATTTTTCATCACCACTTTACAAGGATGGTTTTTATATTGGAAATGATGGATAAATATATGATAATTATGAAATGATATTTTTCTTAAAATTGATATAAAATACACTTTCATACTCAATCTACCATTTAGAATTGATATCATCTCACACTCGTACGTTTGAATTAATGTCTACACAAAGCGATGACGTTCTTTTTCTACCGTCTACATTCAATAATGGCAATAAAAATGCAATTATTGGTCAAATATGATTTATATAAAATTAATTTCATTTTGGAGATGTTGGAATTATATCATTTACCAAAGAACCAAAATATCCAACCTAATATAATCAAGATAAATAAACGAAATTAGCTCTCAAAAAATAGTGGAATAATGAGTGGTAGAATTTAATAAAGGTATCGAATATGAAATCACAAATTTTAATATTTTCTTACTATAAGTTAATATTATTCATAAAACCACTATACAGGAGGAACATACAAATATATTGGAAGTAAGACTTATGATAAGTGTTTTGTATCTCACTTTTACTTCCATGAGATATTTATTATATTCACTACATATTTCTTTTATGTTGTGTATATTATTCACCGAAGTATATTATATCATGAATGTATATTTATTAATGGTATAGAATGTTTCATTTGAATTTATTTTATTTAGTTTCATATGATTCAACTAATTACATAATGTTAAGTCTTTATTTCCCAGTCCTATCAATATTTATGATTATTTATTTTTAAGTGTGTAGTAAAGAATTTTTTATTTCTATGCCCCTATATTATAAAATAATTAAAAAAATGATTATTAAATTCCCCAATGATTTTATCATGTCATTAATTTCCCTTTTATATTTCATTCTCCAACAATTTAATTTTTATTTTTCATATAAAATTTGGAATTTAATGTTTATTAACATGTATGCTATGAATGAAATTTCCCAAATTCTTAATGTCTTAATTAATTGATTATTACTTTAATATTCAATAATTTTTCTTTTTAATTAATATTATTCTTATTACATGATACTTTTTTATATTTTTAAAATTATTTTTCTTTTAAAAAAGTGAATTTTCATTATGAAATACAATAATAATCTCTTCATAGTGTCTTCATATATAGAAATATCCTTTTTGAATGTTATTTATGATACAGTTACCATGATTCCTGAGATCATAGAATCCAATAATTAATCATTTTGTTTATTATGACTTTTGTTGTTTTTATCCATAGTATTTTAACTATGATATTATTTCTATACACTTTTCATTATTAATTATTTATTTAATGGAATGTGTTTTACCTATTTAAGAAGCCCTATTGATTATTAATATTAATTTATGATAGTGTCCACTATAATTAACCCTAACTATGAATTTATTCTCACCTTCTTTTTTATGTTTCTTTTCCCCAGGAATCTAGTAATTATAAGACGAATGACATGCATGTATATTTTTGGGGGAATCATGATATTATAGAAAATAATATTATGTTGGAATATGTTTTTCAAATGTAGAGTTTGAATCATCTGTGTATTTAGTTTACCAAGAAAACTAAATTGGTCAAACAATGGAAAAAACATCCTTTGTATTTATTTCAATCCAATAAAACAGAAACAATCTTTGTGCTACTAGGGTCGAGGTCATTAAAGTTAGTTTCATAGGAGGTTTTCTATAAAACTTGTGATTTATATTTTGGAAAAAATAAATTATATTACTAAATCCTGCTATATAGTATGGAAATATTTCCAAAGTATCTAATATTCTTATTCAAACATTACTTATTCCTAAATTTTCTACCACTAGTTTTGATATTATACCATATTTTTGAAAACGTTTTTATAGTTTATGGAATTTCTAATTATGCTGAAATGAAGAAATAATTTTTTATGTATTAATATATTAAATCCAAATAATAATAATGATCAATTTTAATGGGTTTAATCTAATCATTTAAAGGAAACTATTCTCCCATACATCCTCATCATGTTTGCTAATAGATCATGTGTTAACCAGATATTAAAAGATTTCTCCTAGTATTATAATTTCTAATGGAGGATAGACAATTATAGGATTAAAAAATATGGATAATGCATAGTAAGTAATGAATCATTTAATCACATGTGAATATTTTAGAAGGAAACACATTGGTATATACATTAAAGTAAATGGATTTTGGTTGATTTGTGGGGAATGAATCCACTATGATTTAAGTATTAATGGAAATAAAGATTTTTAAATTGTACAATTCATCATTTATAAGGACATGGGGATCTACACAAATAATTTACATACACATGAATGTAATATACTTGAAAAGAAGAATAGTTATCAAGGTAAATATAAATTTATTGAAATAGTTGAAGATAAATTATTAGTGTTGTTTTGTATTTGGATCAATTAAATAAGATTGATATCATGAAACAAATAATTATTTTACTTCAGTACAAATTATTTATATATATTGTGGTTTTTGATGATTATTATTGGTAAACAAGAGAATTCATTATAAGGAAAGTTGTCACGAACTGTCCCTCGGGGCCCATTCCATGACTACCCAAATCCATCCTTCCATAGGAGAGGGGTTGGAAACAAGCACTAAAAAGTTATATCCATAAAAAAGGTTGGTATTTATTTTAAACATGTGGAACACATAATCCAATAACAAAACAAGATTCAACCGCGATGTCAAATTACACCAGTAAAGGTGTATATTGAAAGTAAAGGTGTAACATCTCAGGTGGATAAAGAATATGACATTTTCATATTTATTAATATTTGGGAATTAAATATTATTTTTACTTTAAAAGAGACTCTATGATCTATGGCATACCCGAAACACAACAACAAGTTTCTTTGAAATCTTACATTACACAGAACATTGAGTTGTACTGAAAAATAATACATTTAAATTTTTATTTTAAATGGTAGTTAACGCCTTGTTGTTGTAATATAAGGATTGAACATAAATAGATAAAATATTATTATATTTGTTTGTTAAATGTTTTTACATTTATCCAACAAAATTTAGAGGATTTAAATTAGAAAGAATCTGATTTTAAGCATAAATATAATAATATTCTTTAAAAGGTCAATTTCAAATCTTTTGATGGACAACTCTCTTTAAATATATTTTGGTGAATTTTATATGTTAAATTTGACAAAATAAAATTCTTTTTTATAATCACGACATCAAAAATTAAATTGTGTAAATTTTTGATATTTTTCTAGTAAATGTTTTTTAATGAATAGTGAAAAATAATGTATTGTAATTCAAAACTACTTTTAATACAACTTACTTATATAGTTATATTATCTTTTTAAATGGTTTTAAAGTTTAATTATATTATATTTTTACAATTTTATCCAATGATTGTCATTGGATGAAATTTCACTGTGAAATTGGTCCTAAACAAGTGTCAATCTTTTGATAGTTATTATTTCTTAAAAACAAGTTTTTTATTTTGTCAATGGAAATTAATTTTAAATTAACTATGTCAAATTCTATGCTATAAGTTGGGTAAAATAGGCCACATTTTTAATTATGGAATATCAAATATAGATTATATCGAATTTTTCGTATTTTTCTAAAAACCTTCAATTTTTGATGAATAGTTAAAACACTTAGTATTAGATAAAAACTAAATTTTCCATTAAAATGTAATTTTTCTACTTCTGTAAATTGAATATAGAAAATCCGACATAAATTGTGGTTATTATTGAGTAAAATTTGGTTCAATAAGATGAAAATAATATTTGGTGAATAGTAACTGTTAAATTTTATTACTACGGTTAATGATAAATAGGGTAATTCAAGGTAAAAGGATTATTATAATAATAATAAGTTACATTAACACATTATTTATCCTTATTTAATGAATCATTGCCAACCATGGGCATCCTTGGGTTGATTTTGGGACCCCATGGATCCACTTAACTGTGATAATGACACTTTATTTTAATTAACTTTAACTAATAGAAAAAATGACGTACATGAATATCTTTTAGTATATGAATTATTAAACAGGGTTATATAAGTTTTAATATATATTATAAATATTTTCTGTAATGATGAAAATTTTAACTGAATAATTAATTTTTTTTATAATTTTTATGCATCAAATAAATTAAATTATTTGTGACACAATAATGATGCGGTGTTTACCTCATTAAAAATGATATAAATAAATAAGACTATAAAGATTAAAATAATATCCAAAACCTATCCAATTATTATGGGATGATATTATTTTGACAATGATCCTTCTTATATTCTACCTTAATGAGTTTTTAACCTTCAGAAATCGAAACACATTATATAATAAAATAACACTTTCACACTTTTTTAAGAGCCCATGCTTCCCCTTCTAAAAAGCCCTCACTTATAACACATTCCTCACACTTCTAGAGCCCCATGGCACATCCAAACTCTGCTCAATGAATCTCCATACATTCCTCTTTTACACTTATGATCCATACATTATGAATGAGTCACATCAAGAAATCCTTTTGGTTCAAACCAAAGAGAGTTACTCGATTTTATGATAACGTTTTCTCTTAAGTTCTTTTATTTTATTTTACTACTACAAACCCCTAAACTAATATTATTATTTTATTTTTTAAAAGCACCAGTATCCTCCAAATACTAGGATGTTTTTATGATATGTATTCAAACCGCACCTTTATATAATGGTTAAAGAACATAATGTTTTGGTGGACAGTGAAATACTGCATCACGAAACAATGATTGTTCAATTATCTCCAACCACCTCTCATGGTGGAAATTATCATGGAACTATATTTGTATATAATATATATTATATTAATTTTTTCTTGTTCTTCTTTATTTTCCATTTATACTTTACCTTTATGATTTCTATTATGGGTGAATGTTATAATTTCCTTTGAGGAAGTGCAGAATACCGCCCCCTCAAAGGGATATGACTCATTCATACCATACATGGGACATATAAAGGATGGAAATAATGAGATTATATATGATATTATACTGAAATTATATTATAACTATTTATCATTATGTTTTATTTCAATTAAAAACTGAAATAGAAATTATTGTACGGTCCTTGCGTACGTACGACTTACCATCTCTATGAACGGTGCATTTCATTTCTTATCTCCAAATGTTATGTGTTTTTATATATACATATATATACATTATATATATTATATATGTGATATCTAATTAATTAATATCATTCTAGAGATAATGGACTTTTGACAACAAGTTAAAATTGTAATTAAAACATGTTCATTTTGGACTCAAGTTCCAAACATCGACAAAATGTCCAATACGAACACAAATAATTAAAAAAAATTCATATCGAGGTGATAAGTGATATAAAAGAAATAATAAACTTGAAAATTTTTCTTAATCAATTAGAAATTCACTTATGATTTTTATTCAGGAAGAACAATGAACAATCAAGTCATGTTGGACACGGGGTAACAGATTTCTTATCTCACTTTTAATTTTGTGAGATTTAATTTGTTTGACATTAATTTATTTCTTATGGTGTATTGTGTACATAAATTTTATATATGTTATAATTATTATGCTTATATTCTTGTTATTATATGGTTAATTTTTTGGTTATTATCTTTTGTTCTTACGACTCGATTGATTACAGCATGGTATGGTGTTTATATCTCACATTTTATTCCTTTGAGATTCAGGCTATATTAGCCACTAATTCCATTTGGGTGGGGAATTTACTACCCATGACTGTATTATTTGTGTAATATAATGTAATTATATGGTATTTAAATATTCATTTTATGATTCTTATTCCATGGGGTGTATGTTTTGTATGTTACCAAATCAGTAAAGAAACCTTTCACCCTCCTATTTTTAAAAGGCATCTTTTTGTTATGTATTTTAACATACATCTTCATATGTTTGGATATGTTATTTTATATCCTTTTTTATATAAATTTCATGTCCAAATGATGGGATACAATTTTCTATCTCAACAAGTCAATTTCTAAATCCTAATGTGATGCAATTAGGCTATCGAAATTTTTGTAAGGTAACTTCTTTAACCCAATTTCAATTATTTTGGTTAAACCTATACTTCATGATTATGTCATTATATGAATATTAGTGAATGAACTCTGACTGTTTTACACTTAATATATACGTATATTTTGTGTATTATTATTTTCCACACATAATTATTTCATTGATTTGTCCTTAATTTAAGAATATCATCTTTATAAGGGATTTCCTCTCAATTTACATTCCATTGAGTCATCATTGTTGTTATGCCCCAATTCACATTTATATGGTTTATATATTGTCCTTTGAAATATTATAACATGAATACCATTATTCTCATGAGATTATATCATTTTTATTAAATGTTATTTCTCGATTATTTGTATTCAAGCGTCTCTCATTATTTTAAAAATAATTTAACAAAAATATTGTTTTAAATGTTTTAAAGATTTATTCTTCTAAATATTTTTCGTTAATGTCTATGTTTTGAATATCGTTTTAATAATTTATTTATATGTATATTCTTGTTTTAAAATTTCAATTCTTTTAAAATCTTCAATGTGGTATGGGACACATTGATTCAAAAATCTCTTTATTAAATGCTTTAAATATGGTCTGATAAAGCATTGATTATGATAATATCTTCAAATGATATATTGTGATTGAAATGTGGAAATGTTATCATTCCTTTATGATTGTTTAATGTTTTATGAAAATTCTCTTTCTATTGGTCATTGTTTGTGTATACAGGTGGTTCTGTGATAAACCTAGGGTGGGTGAGCCCGAGATAGCGCTCCAATGCACTGGGTAAGATGACGAAGGTAAACATGAATTTTTCTCCTAAGAAATTTAGGGAATATAATGTTATGGGTATTCCAAATGTAACTCCATATGAATCTATGATAGCTACAATGTAATTATTTTATGTATTCTATAAGTTACCTTTATGAATAATGATTTCTGTTTGTTATTAATAAATCTAATGATTTCATAAGGTATGATATAATTGACAATTATGGTTTCATTGATTTGTATATATTAATGGGTTAATGTTTCCTTTAATTATTTTAAAATTCTTAATGATCTTTTTATGCAAACCCCATGTTTTGAAATTTTTTTCATAGAACTAAAATATGAATATGGTTAAGGATGAGATCCTAGAAAAGTCATGTAGTCTAAAACATGGTACTAGAAATGATTTTTTAGAGTTTTAATTTTATGAAAAATCAATACTGTGTATAAGTGTCTACATAGTAATTTTTGAATTGTAATGTCATAGATATGGAATAATTCTATAAAACACTAACCCGGAAAAAAATCCTCAATGTGAATTATTAACATAATTCATAATTATGTAATGATTAAGGTAGGAGAACTTATAGTTGGTATCAGAGGTCAGTTAAGATAAAATTAGAGGTTAGGGTGTTATTTAATTATTATTGACATTACTAAAATGGGTTTTACTTTAGAATGATTCATAGTTATATTAGATAAATTTATTGAGTTTATGATAATAAGAATAAGTATATCTTTGTAATTACCCTCCTCATAAGATATTATATGATGATTTTACTAATATACTCACAGTGACATTTTTAGTTTTAGTAAATGGATGGATCTAGAAGCCACCAATGTAACAGTTTATGTGAAGAAAACTATGATGGTTTTCTGAATGAGAAACTAAATGAAATGGGAGCTACCATGATAAATCATATGGTTATTCTCAAAAAACTATCTTGAGTCAAGATTTACCACTGATCCTTGGAGATTTGTATAAGGCATCGTATATGCTAGAATGAAATCCCTACATAATATCAGGTAATAATTATAATGGTATGAATATTCAAAAACCTATGTGTCAGGGATGTGGAATGAAATACATAGGGAAATGCATGAAATGGAAGGGAAGATGCTATAGATTTGGTAAAGAAGGTCATAAAGAATGAACTAGCCATGGAAAAAATAAGCGTCCAGATGACTCTAGGAATGGGAATGATGTTCCTTCCAAAGGACTAATTGAATGTTTTAAATTTGGTTCTCATGGTAATTATACTAGTTAATGTCCTACAAAGAAGGTTTGGGAATGGGTTCAGAATGATCATACAAATATATGCTTACAAATTCCAATTTCCATTCCAATTGAAGATGAGGAAACTGATAATGACCAATGAATGGTATGAATTATTTATTAGCTGATGTTTTGACATTATTGAATCTTAGGATATGATTAATGATTATTTTTAGGAATAAAGTATTATAGAATATGTTGTAAAAGAATGGATAATGGATCTTGATGAATGTTTATTGATTTAAAAGTCTACAAATAAGGGATTCAAGAGTACGGTACATTTTTGGATGATGAAATTCTTTAAAGCATTAAGGATATATTGATGAAGGGATTACCTTGGAAGAATTTTTCTCCTATGAGTAACCATGAAGATTGATATGTGAAAATGTTATTCAAGAAATAGATATCTTTTCTTGTGTGGACATAATGGATAAGCTTATGGGTTCATATGATATTTTGTTTTTGAAGAAATTATTGGTTATTTCATTATAAGATGATGATGCGTGGTATGAGATTAAATTTGGGGAATAATGGTTGAAATAATATTTTTGAGGAATATATGTTTTTAATCTGGACAAAAGGTCATTTGGGTTATTAATGGAAATTACTAACGTATCATATATAATAAGTGATTAGTTTAGTAACACTTCAGTATGAGTCTTTAAGAGTAGTTGATGTTTATGGAGATAAATGTTAAGATTTCTATTGAATTCTATGTGATCAAATCCTTTTGAAAATTTTGTATCAATCATTGTTTGGATTATTTTAATGGATTTTAAGGGAAATAATATATTTAATGGTCTTTTCTGAACTTTTGGTACTATTTATTGATTTTTGGTGATTAACAGAACTATTTTTTAAATGATTATCCTTTTAGGGATTATCTTATCTTGTAATAACCAATATTGGTTTTAGTTGATGTATAAAGGCAAGGGAAATATATATATATTCCATTATAGATTATGTGATTCTCTAGAAGTGGATTCAAGAACATCAAGTGTGACCCATTGATCCTGAATACTTATCATTTTGAGAAATGATGAGTTAGTGTTAGAATTTTATTAAAGGATGACACTCTACGTGACAAGTTAGTATATTTTCGTATGATCATAGTATAGTTATTTAAAATATTAATCTACTATATGAAAGGGATATTAGAGAAAAAACGTTATAAGGTCACTTTTATCATTAGACTTTTACCAAGGAAAAAATGTTTTGTATTTTGGTGGTTTACATTCTATGATCCCGTTCTCTACCACTCTCTATTAATCTATGAGAGTTATTTTCTCTTCTATATCAATGTTTTCATGGAAAACTAGTATTTTTTTCCTTGGGTGACCTTTTTATTTTTGACCCTTTATTTTTAAGTGATAGTTATATTGAATCTTTTTCTTATTTGTTACATTCAATTAATTTCCATGCCAAATTTTAAAATTGCGAGCACGCAATTCCAAAAAGGGGGGAAGGGTGTAACATCCAAAGTAAATAAAGAATATGATATTTTAATATTTATTAATATTTGTGAATTAAATATTAGTTTTTATTTTAATGTGTGTGCTATGTTTGATGGTGTACCTGATATGCAACAGTGGGATTCTTTGAAAACTAATGTTTCACACAACGTTGAGTTGTATTAAAAATTAATATAATAATGTGATTATTTTAAATGGTAGTTAATTCATAGATATTTTAACAGTGTAAATGAATAGAAATAATTAAAAAATGATTATAAATATTTTCTAAATGTTTTTACATTTATCAAACAAATTTTTGAGGCTTAAAATAATAATAAATCTGATTTTATGCATAAATACTCTAATATTCCTTAAAAGGTTGATTTCCTACCTTTTGATGGCTAACCCTCATTAAATATAATTTTGGTCACTTTTATATGTTCTATATGAAAAAATAAAATTCTTCTTTAGTATTAGTACATCACAATTCACTTTGGGTAAATTTTTCTGATAAATGTTTTTAATGAATAGTGAAAAATATTATATTTTATTTCAAAAATTCCTTTTAATCTATCTTATATTAATAATTAGATTTTTTTTAAAAGATTTTAATGTGTAATTAGATAAATTTTTTAACCAGTTAATTCAATGTGGGTCATTGGACGAAATTTCACTTTGAAATTGGGCAGAAACAAGTGTCAATCTTTTGATAGTTATTATTTCTTAAAAACACAGTTTCTCTATTTTCAACGAGAATTAATATTAAATTAATTAAGGAAATATCTATGTTCCGAATTTCATTAAATTGGAATCATTTCTGAATTCAGAATTACAAATATATCTTAGGTCGAATATTTGGTATTTTTCTGAAAACCTTCAATTTTTTGATGAATAGTGAAATCTCAGAGTTGTAGTTAAAAAACCAAAATATCCATTTAAATGAAATTTTACCATTTCTGTGAATTTAATTCAAAAAATTTCATATCCAAGGTTTTTATTAGTAAGTAAAATGTTGTTCGATAAGAGAAAAATAATTTTTGGTGAATAGTATCTTTTGACTATTATTTGTCGTTGTTAAAGATAAATTGGGTAATTCAAGGTAAAAAAAATATTATAATAATAAAAAATTATCATAAAACTAGTCATAACATTATTGGATTAATCATGTATGACCTTTGGCATCCTAAAGTTGATTTTGGGACCCCATTTATCCACTTATGAGTGATAATGACACTTTATTTTTATTAACATAAAGTAATTGGAAAGATGACACAAACAAATATCTTTAAGTAAATAAATATTTACATGGAGTAATATAATTTAACATTTCAAATATTAATATTCTTTGGAAAAATAAAAATATTTACTATATCAGGGTATTTGTTTTATAATTATTAGACATCATATAAATTATATTATTTATGACACACTAATGACACACTGTTCAACTCATTAATGAATAATTTAAATAAATAAGATTATACAGATTAAATTAATTTGTAAAACATGTCCAATTATTATTGGATGATTTTATTTTGACCATTTTTCATATTATATTCGACCATAATTAGTTTAGGTCCTTTACAAAACGAAAATCATTATATAATAAATTAATAATTTCACACTTTCCTAAAGAATCCCTTCTCCCCCTTATAAAAATCCATCACTTCTAACCCATTCGTCACCCCTCTCAAGATGCTTGTATCATCCAAAATCTGACCAATTAAGCTCCATATATCTCTCTATTACGCCTATAATACATTCCATAAACATAAGGAACATGAAGAAATCCTTTTGGTTCAAACAAAACAAATGTTACCCGATTTTAAGGTAACGTTTCCTCTTAAGTTGTTTTATTTTATTTTACATCTCCAACCCCCAAAACTTTTTTTATTCATTTTTATATTATCATTAGTATCAAAAATATACAAGTTTGTTATTATGAGAAGTATTTGAACTACACATACTCACACCTTAATCTAATCGGTAATTAACATATTGTTTTTCTGGACGACGAACTACTGCCTCACAAAACGATCATTGTTCAAATATCTCTAACCACCACTCATGGTGTCCATTATGATGGACCTATATTTATATGTAATATATATTATATTGATGTTTTCATTATGATTCTATATTTTCTATTTACATCTTACCATTATGGTTTTCATTATGGTCAAATGCGATAATTTCATTTGAGAATGTTTGGACTACACCCCCGTCAAATTGATATGACTCGTTCATACAATAGGAGGGAAGTATAAAAGATAGAGTTAATGAAATTATTTATGATATTATACTGTAATTATAATATAAATATGTATCATTATGTTCTCATTTTATTAAAATAAGGAATATAATTGAATGTAGTGTTCATGTGTACGTACGGCATACCATCTCCACGAACGGTGAATTTCATTTTTTATCTCCAAATTTGATGTACTATTATAAATAAAAATATATAATTTATATATAAGATATATATGATATCTAAATCATTAATCTCATTTTGGAGATAATGGAAATTTGACCACATGGATAAATTGTAATTATAACAAGTTTATTATTTACTCAAGTTCTGAACATTGAAAAAATTTCCAATAAAAACACAAATAATTAAGTAATTGATATATCAAGGTAATCAGTGATATAAAAAGAATTATAAAAATTATAAAGTTTATTAATCATGTATAAATTATCTTACGTTTGTTATTCAGGAAGAAAAAGGAACAAACATGTCATGTTGGACATGAGGTTAGGAATTTCTTATCTCACTTTTAATTCTGTGAGATTTCCATTGTTCGGCAGTAATTTTTTTCATGTGGTGTGTTGTGTATTGACATTTCATATATATTGTCATGATTATATTTATATTCCTGGTATTATAGGATTCATTTGGTGGTTATTATCTGTTGGTCTTACAACACGATTGATTTCAACCTGGTAAGGTTTTTTCATCTAACGTTTTATTCCTGTGAGATTAATGCTATAATTTCCACTATTTCCATTTGTGTGGTGTATTTACTACACATTATTGTTTTATTTGTGTAATATAACATAATATATGGGTATTTAGATGTTAATTTTAGGATCATTCTTTCATGGGATGTTTGTTTTGTATGTTACCAAATCAGTAAAAGAATCTTTCACCCTCCTCATTTTAAAAGAATTCATTTTGTTATGTCTTTTAACATACATATTATAATTTTATGATATGTTATTATATTTCATTATTGATGTAAATTTTATTTCCAAGTGATGAGATACAATTATTTCTCTCATAAACTCAATTTCTAAATTTTAATGTGACGACATTAGGCTGTCAAATTTCTGTACAGGAAATTCTTTAACCCAATTTCAATTATTTGGGTTAAAAATATACTTCACGATTATGTAATGCTATGAATATCATTGAATGACCAATGATTTTATTACACTTAATATCCACTTATATTGGGTGTATTGTTATTTTTCCCACATAATTTGGTAATTTATTTTTCATTAATCTAATAATGAAATCTTTATAAGGGATTTCGTCTCAATTTACATTACATTGAGACTTAATTGTTGGTATGTGCCAATTCACTTTTATATGGTGTATATACATTACTTTGAAATATAATATCTTGAATAACTTTATTCTCAGGATATTATAATGTTCAGATTTAATTTTATTCCTCAATTATTTGTATTTAGGTATCTATCATTTTGTTAGAGAAAACATTAAATAAAATATTGGTTTATGAGTTTTAAAGATTTATTCTTCTAAATAATTATAATTCATTTCCAGGTTTTCAAAATGGATTTAGGAATTTATTTATATGGTCATTAATGTTTTAAAATTTCTATTCTTTAAAATCTTTTAATTGATATTAGACACTTTGATTCAAAAATATCATTATTAATCATTTTAAATATATTTGATAAAGCATTAATTCTGGTAATATGTTGAAATGATATATTGTGATTGTGATGTCGAAAAGTTTTCTTTCATTTATTCTTGTTTTATATCTTATGAATATGTTATGTTTTTTGGGAATTTTTCACGTATATGGGAGGTTTTGTGATAATCCTAGGGCGGGTGAGCCTGAGGTATCCCTTCAATGCATTTGTTAACCTGACAGAGGTAAATGTGAATGTTTCTCCTACGAGGTTTAGTGAATATATTAGGATGTGTATTCAAATGTAACTTCCTATGTAGTTGTGACAGCTACAATGTATGTATTTTATGTATGCAATAAGTTACCATTTTGATTTTTGATTTCTATTTGTTATTCATAAATATTATGATCTCACAAGGAATGTTATGAATGAATTGTATGGTTTCAATGATTTGTATTTGATGATGGGTTAATGTTTCCTTTCCTTTTATTATAACCCTTACTTAGTTTTTTATGAATTCCCCATGTTTTGAAGTGTTTTCCACTAGATTTAATCATTAATAGTGTCAAGGATGGATCATGGAAAAGTCACGTAGTCAAAAACATGGAGCTAGACATGTTAATTTTAGTGTATTAATTTTTTTAAAAATGGATACTGAGTAAAAGGTTCTACTTTGTAATTTCTGAAAGGTAATGTAATAGATATGTCCTAATTCTCTAAAACTCTAGACCTAAAAAGATACTCAATGTTAATTATTAACTTAATTCAAGATTATGTAATGTTTATGGTACTGTCCTTATGAAGGGGTCTATAATACATGCTCAACTGAAAGGCACAACTACAATGGAAAACAGAAAACAACTCATGAGATCATCCACCGAGGATCCTAACTGAATGGTATGTACAACACATCTGCTCAGCTCTCCACATTAGCCAATCTCCTCCGTGTGTTGCCAAAACTGGGCTCCCACTTGTCTCAGCCCAGCTGCTCATCTTCTGCACAAGACACAACAAGGGGAAAGAGATGCACATGCATGGGTGAGTACAAAAATACCCAATGGGGACCCCAAGACCCCCGAATGTCTCTCATAATTCCTCAAAGTAAAAATCACAAATAATGATCTCAATCTCAAATCATAAAGAAAAATACACAGATCAAACCAGGTATAAGTAAAGCACATAAGTACAGATGATTAGTCGTGAAGCTAGATTATCATATTCTATCGAGAGGCACTACTTCTGACCATACTGACCCATATACACACAGGACTGATTGATACTAACCTCTGTTAGACACACATAGGATTCAACACACTTGGAGTCGATAGGTAATAACCAATGTAAGACCCACACAGGATCGGTATGCACTAACCCACATAGGATCGATGTGTGCTGACCCACATAGGATCTGACCCACTTAGGAGCAGTATGCACTGACCCACTGAGGATCGATGAGCACTAACCCACACACGATCTGATCCACACAGTATCGGTATGTTGCTGACAAACAAAATATCTCTTAGTACTTACCTACATATAATTTTTATCCAACCTCTGACTCACTACAAGCCACTGGATTCCTACTCATAGTGTTCTTTATTATAGAGAACCGCTCATCAAGACATTCCTCATATTTCATCCATAACGAGGTACCATTAAGAAGTAACATGATGATTTGTCACGCCATAAGGGTTCCAACACAATAGATGGTACTTTAACCAAACACGTGATATGTATGTTATATGCATTTTAGTTCTGAGGGACTAATTGGTTTCAAGGTTGATCCAAACCATTCATACTCCCACTTTATTTAAAACTCTCACTGTGTATCTCAAAAGGATAGCCTCCTCCTTTGGGGTCCAACACAATAGACGAGACATCAACCGGATGCCCGGTCTATTAGTTTCATCACTTTTCGTTAGACGAGGGTGATCAAACCACATTGCTTCCCAGCATGGTTTGGCTCACCATAATATTGAAAATGGACTATTTCACAATAGTGGGTCCCAACTCCACTGATGGTGTGTCAATAAGACAGTCAGTTCATCAGTTACGAGCATTTATTTATTCGAGGAACAGTTGGGTCTAGGCCCGATATAACTCAGTCAGACAATCCCGACGCAATGGGTCAGGGGGTCTACCTGAAATTTCCTGGGTTCAGACAATAGAGGTTTGACCCGGTACACATCTTGGGATCTAAACACGGGTGTCTTGGAGTGCATGGCGGGTCTGGTCCACTTGGCCAGCCCATGCCGATTTGGTCCTCTCAGAGGCGGGCTGTTGGGCCCCGCTTAACCCGTGCTTGCGGGGTCGTTAGCTAGTAGGTGGGTCTCTTGGTGTCGTTTATACCTACGGCTCTCCCTCAATATTGTTGTCATAGCGTGGCCTGCTATTTTTAGATTCCATCAAGTTGGAAATTATTTCCCGGTGTTCACATCAAGAATAAAGTGGCCGAGGGTCTAGGCCCTGTTTGTTTGGCCCACACCCTCCACGTTACATGATATCAGGTGGGAGAGAAATTTAACTCATCAAATACAACATCTAAATCACCCCCACCCTGATTAGATGTCCGCTGACGATGATCGATGGAAGCTCCCTTCGTTTTTTTCGTCAGTTTGTGATTTGGTGGCACTCTTCACCGCTCGTTGAAGAGGGTGTGGGTGTGTAAAATATGTGAAATTAATTGAGATCATTTAATTAATTAAAATTTCATATTCAATGGTGAAGTTATATCAATAATGGGGATTCAAGACATTAAATGACAGGACATGTCATTAGTTCTTCCAATGCTGCTCATCCATTAGAGAAATGAATGATAAAAAAACAATAAAATTGTTATTTTAATATTCATTAAAAATGCCCCAAAACTAACCTCTTCTCCAGAAAAACTAAAATCGAAGAAAATCCTCCCTTAAGGAAATCTCAGCACTACAAATTCAATGGTTCTCTCAGATTTTTTATCCAAGCACCTGTTCAAATGATATAAAAAATCCGCTTGTGCGTTTACTGAACGTCCCAATAATAGATAAAAAGTTATTAAGATTCACCCTCAACCCCCATCAGTTGAGTTTAAGGTCTAGCTAATAGGATAACCCCCAACAAACACAAATGTACTCTTGTATTTTCAATCCATGTTACTGTTTAGATGTTATGGATTTTAAAAAACAATAATTGTTACTTAATTATTTTATTTAAAGCCAAAAACTAAAATCCGTAGTTGGACTGTGCCAGCCAATGTTAGTATATACCTAAAGAAATAATACCCTCGCCAGCACATTAGTGGTATTGGATTTTTAATCCGAGTAACTATTCATGATTTCTAATAATTTGAAAAATAAAATAACATCATTTTATTATTTTATTTACGGTTACACCATTTTAAGGTTTTTCACCGAAGGACTGATCCAACTAAACTTAAGTTTTTCCTTGGCTTAAACCATTATCTAGAACACAGAGGTGCCCTGAGATTTCTTTTCTGGGAACCCAATTAAGATTTATTCCACTTTTTCTAGAAAAATGCACACACGTGCTAATTAATGATTATAAAAAAATTGATGGATCATTCCAGGAAATGTGGGACACAGAATCACACGCCTTCAAATTT
Source organism: Viscum album (assembly GCA_963277665.1). Classification (NCBI taxonomy): domain Eukaryota; kingdom Viridiplantae; phylum Streptophyta; class Magnoliopsida; order Santalales; family Viscaceae; genus Viscum; species Viscum album. The sequence goes on from OY728160.1 coordinate 1,416,353,640, forward strand.
TGTAACCTCTAAATAATCCCATATAATTAAAAAATGTAATTTCTATGTATTTAAGTTCTCCCTACCTAACAGTCTTTCATCCCCAAATTCCAAAATCAATGTCAAATCAATCAAATGTGGGTACTGAGCAAAAATTTGGGCCTCCCTCTCCCAGGTACTTTCCGGGAGGTTCCTATGATAGCCAGAACTCGCAGTAGAGGGATAATCCATCCATAAAGGACTCAAATTTATCAATACTCCATATCCACCCGAAAATCCACAAAAATCCCACCATGGTCGATTCCCAGCTCACCCATGTTGATAATGTGCGATGGATCATGCACGTACCTCCTCAGTTATGAATCATGGAAACTTTTTTGCACCAGATGCATCTATAGGGGTAGAGATTGATTGTATGCCACCTCTTCAACTATGCTAAAGATCTTGAAAGGATTGTTGTACCTCGAAGATAGCATGCCAGCCCAGCTGAATCTCCATAATCCTCATCAAGATGTGACCCAAAATAAGACATGGCCCCCTGCTCAATGTCCAAGTGTCTCTATCTTATGTCGGCATAAGACATATTCATACTCTATGCAGTATTCACTTTATAACATGTGAGGCATCATTATGAAAACGCTTCCACTACATTCTTCATCCATGGGCACCAATACTGATGTCGGAGGTCCTTGTACATCTTCTCCACTCCATGACATACCACTAAAGGGGATGTGAAGAACTCGATAAAACCTCCTCCCATAGCGTCTATTGTACAATGGTGAGTACTTTGATAAAAATGATGTGCTCATAACCTTCAGAAAATCCATCAGGAGACTATCCTAAGGATATATGAGCACGTCTGGCCTCACAGTCAATGACCCCAAGTGGTGCCTCCCTAACATGATAATGAATTTGGGGAGTGTAAATAATAGACTAGATGTATGATGATCCATCTATATCAATTAAGGATATCTGTATCACAAATAGCTTCTCTGACGCCTTACTCGGTAGCTGTAGACCAGGCCTCCTATTGAGTGCATCACATACCAAGATCGCCTTCCCATGAGTATAGACTATCTCAAAGATATAGTCTAATAGGAACTATAGTCATCGTTGTTGTCTCATGTTCAGCACCATCTAGGATAAGATATAATTGAGACTCTTGTGATCAGAGTAAATAGTAAATCATTATCCCAAAAAGTAGTGCTGCTACATATTTAGTGTAAAGGCCACTACAGCTAACTCCAGGCCATGGGTAGCATAGTTTTTCTCATGTTGTCTCAACTCTCGTGATCCCTAGGCGATCAGTGACATCTCCATCATCAGGAAACAACCTAGTTTTCCCCAAATTCATCAAAGTAGACTACATACACAATTCCCTCTTCTAGTAGCCTCATGATGGGGGAACACGTTAGTCACTATCTCAGATCCTAAATGCTTTGATGAAACTTTTCCATCCACATGAAGGCTCCCCCTTCATTGATAAATCTTACAAGGGTTACGCTACCGTGTAGATGTTTGGTACAAATCTCTGGTAGTACCCAGCTAAAGCTGAAGTCCCTCTTCCATCAGGGAGGCAATCGTGGAAAAATATTTTCAAAAGTTTTCACCACACTCTTCCAGTACTACTGGGAATAGAAAACTCAAAACACATTTTTCTATTACGGTAAGGTTGGACGACAAATGAGTGATTGGATTCACCCTCTAATTCATGAGTTTATCCTATGCTCCATGGGATTATTTTTTCGTCAACCAAGAAAAACCTCATTCCAATGCTGTAGATATACTACATCATTTTTTCCTAGAATAGTAAATCAATGTATGAACTGTGGATGTCCATTTCATCCCTAAACATTGATTGTAAGTCCACGATGCTTCAACCAAGAGGTTCCAAGTGAAACTCTTCCATAAAGGGTCATATCACAACGTCGGAGTATGTTTGATTATCATGTCTCCACCAAAAGATATATCCAAACGTAATGGTCAAGACATTTGTTTAACAAGAAACACTAGGTCTTGAAAAAGATTCAAGGAAATAAGGAATGATTGGAACTTATGTATATTAATATGGAATCAAGTAGTAGATATTAACTATAACTCAAATCATTCATAGAGCCCTTGGGTCACACTACTTGACTGTTGGAAACTACTTCCATCCCCTGTCCTCCTACTCTCTTAGCCTAGTGAGGACCACATTTAAGGGGGGGGGGTGTCGTAAGATGCTGGAATTTATACCACAACATCTTGCTCTCCAAGATCCACTTCCACATCCTCTTCCCTACAGATTCATCTATCCCTATCACTTCCTCTTCACGATCCATTTTAAACAAATACGACTCTAAGAATGGTGTCAGTTTCATGATTTTCCACTACTAGAATTCACTGGTTGTAGCAGCTCAGCCAAGAACATTCAACCATATGTTTTCTCTCTATCACCCTAACATAAGTAGGAATGCATAGAAGAATAATTCTGGCTCGGATGACCCTAAACACACCTTTCTCAGAGGTATGATCCTTGATACACTGACTGTACTATATTCATCGAGTACCTGTGATGGTAGGTACACCTCTATGAATACTATGATCACGGCATGTCATCCTTCCGAAGCTGTATAATCTCTAAGAAACACATTCCCCTTAGCTTTTTATTGCTAGAGACCCCCTTTTATAATGAAGGGTCTCAAACTTGTCCACTGAAAAGTCACCTCTTTGCAAGATCTGGGTAATCTAAACCCTATCATCATCATACTAAACAACATAAAAGTCTCTATACCAAGACCATCATCTAATCGAATGTTTCCATGTCTAGATGGAATCTCGGTCACCTCTTAAATCCAATCCATATCCTCATGTGAAACGGGCTCTCCTCAGAACATGAGGGGTATCTGATGCAGAATCATTTATAAGGCACTAATCCTACATGTGTCCTCTACTGGTTCTTCAGGATGTAATTTCTAACCAACGAGCATTGATATATCTAGTATACTACCCAAATGTACCATATCTGGTAAAGATCCATGTAACGAAGCTTCATCACCTTGAGGAATATCCTCATGGTCACACATTGGAAATTACTAGAAGCTAGGATCACAATCTTCTCTATTGGTGTCTCAACTAGGACAAAAAAACTCTTGGCACAACCTCCAGGTAGAATAAAATTTCTTGAGAATTTGTCTCACCTAGAAACCTCGGAGGCCTCTACCGTTGGATCGCATGCAATGCACTAAATTATCATCCACCATTCAATAGTTGGGATGGATGAATCTACTTCATAATGGGTTGTGGTGCTACCGGTACACCACTCAAAGGTGCCAATATAGTAAGTGGGCCCTGCACCAGATCCTTGTCGCTCGGTGGGCCTTCATCATGTACTCTATCGATAATTCAGGTTGGGTATCAACATGGAGGAATCATGAATGATAATCAAGATGAACCACGGTCTAAAGGTTATACTTGGTGTGTTGACTAAAATGATATCAAAGTAAAACATTTCCAAAACACACGCTATATGTCTTTTTGTGCACTGAGTCATAAATCAGAATTCAGGGTCCGGGTGCAGGGATAGGTCTGCAGCCCACCCAACACATGATTCCCCAATCTGAAAACCACACTCAAAACACATAACACTATTGATTCATTTAAAAGATCAGAGTCCTAGTTCATCAATAGAACTGACTCTTCTAATACCACATTTTCAAGACCTGCCCCCTGAGTTCTGTTTATTCACTACCCCATGCCCACCTTCCATATGTTAGTGGTTGGCGACTAGAAAAATAAAGGAATACCCCAAAACAGGAATGAATTACCATTAAAATTGTACAACACACAATCGATAAACACAACAAGATGCAACCACGAAGTAAAAATGTAGTAGAAAATGTGTGTACTGAATGTAACGGGCCGAAATACAAGCTGAAATGAAAGGAACAAATAAAAATAAAAATAGGGAATAGATTCTGAGATATACCACCGAGGATCCTACCTAAAGGATATGTACAACTCATCTTCTCATCTCTCCACGTCATCCAATATCTTACGTTTACCACCTGGTCCTGCTTCCCTCAAGCCTCAACCAAGAAGCTCATCATCTGTACATGACACAACCAGGTACCAACGAAGCTAGGGATGGGGTTAGTTTAAAATTAACCATTAGGGAACTCGAGACCCCAAAATTTCACTCAGAATTCTACAAAAGAAAAATCACAAATCATGATCTCAATCACAAATCATAAGGAAATAGACACAGCACGAACCTGGTAAAAGTAAATAATAGATATAAATATGATTATTCAAGAAGATAAATCATATTTTCAGCTGAGTGGAACTACTCCTGACCATACAGAGCCACACCCACACTGGATCCGACCTTCCCATAATTTATAGGTACTAACCCCTGAAAGGCCTAAACAGGATCTAACCCACCCAAGATCCGTATGGACTGACCCATAGAGGATCGCTGCGCATTGGCCCACATTGGATCAGACCCACACAGGATCGATATGTGTTGAGCAACGTAGGTTCACTGAGCGCTAACCCCCACAGGATCTGACATACATAGGATTAGTATGTCTCTAACCCACATAGGATTAGTCAGTACTAACCTCTGTAAGATCTGTCTCTAACCTCGAACTCACTATCACAAAATAGATTCCTGCTCAGAGTATGCTTGATTCTCAAGAACTACTTCTCAAGACATCAGTAATATTTAAAAAGGGACAAAGACCCACAAAGAATGTAACCAGATGATATCTCTTATTATAAGGGTACGAACTCAATAGACAGTGCGTCAACCAGACACCCGATCTGTAAGTAATTGGCATCTTAGTGCTGAGGGAACGGTTGGTTTCAGGGTCGATAAAACCTGACCATACTCCAAGATTTTCCAAAACATTCGTGGAGTATCTCAAAAGGACCTCCTCATCCTAAGTGTTACACACTATAGAGGGAACGTCAACTGGACACCCAGTCAGTTAGTTTTATCCCTTTGAATGATATGGGGTTGATCTCACCTTGGTCCATCCCGACTCATTCAGGCTAACCAAAATATTCCAAAGGGACTATTTCCCAAAAGGGGATCCCAACGCCAATGAATCTGTGTCTATCGATCTCTCGGTTCATTAGTCATGGGCATTTATTTATTGGGGAACTGGTTGGGTTTGGGCCTAGTTTGACTCAGTTAGACATGCCCGACGTAATGGGTCTCGGGGTGTAACAGACCCCGCCTCGGTCCGACCGGTAGAGGGTCAGCCCTGTTTACTGTGTTCGGCCCGTCTGGTCGGCCCAGTTCAGTTCGCGGGCCTGTGCCACAGAGGGTCAGGCCCACTGAGCGGCGGTCAGCCAACCCGTGGGGGCTGGTCAGGTAGTGGGTCTGGCACGAACCGTTGGAGGGTCTGGTCCGCTTTTCCAGAACTTGTCGATTCGATCAGCCTGGATGAGGACCATTGAGACTTGTTGGCCATGTGTTTGTGGTGTCGTTCACTAGTCGGTGAGGTGCTTCCGCACTGAAATTAATAGTCACCCATTTGTCTAAGATGAGTTTTTCCAACGCAGTGTGCCTTGGGCCATGCCACATCTTCCTGCCACGACTTACTTTCTGTGGCTGATTCTGCCAACGGTGCATGCAGGCACTACCCTTGTCTCGTGTGGTCATCTATGGCTGGTAGACTTCGGCCACAGTGGCGCACTATTGCGCGCCGCCTTCTACCACCTATGGTCTATTTCCAAGGGTCTTCATTTTCCACCACCTATATGGCATGCCAAGGGTTTCATCCGCAGGTCACCAAGCATACTTATGTGTCCGTTCTTGGTGTCGTCTGCACCTATGGATATCACGCTTTTCCACCGTCATAGGCTGACACTCTATTTCATGTTTTCGTCGGGTTATAAATTATTCAATGATTTTCACATAAATAACAATGTGGTGGAGTGTTTGAGTTGTATTTCTTTGGCCTACACCCATCATGTTACATGATATCAAGTGAGAGAGAAATTTAATTCATCAAAGTAAAATTCAAAATAAACCCCCTTCCAGGATTTGGATTTTTCTGATGATGATTAATAGAATCCCCCTTCGTCATTTTCATTCGCTAATGATTTGGTTGCGTTTCTCACCCGTTGCTAAAATCGGTCTCATCCTACAATTTGTTGGCGTCATTGTACTTTTCCAGATCCTTTTCGCTAGGGGAATCCATGCAATTACCCGTCACCATGATCCATGTTAATAAGAGACGGGTGGGTGAGTATCATAAGTGGAATTAATGATGTTTGTTTAATTAAGGAACCTTCATAATTTCAACTGTGTGGTTATAGGAATAAAGGGGCATCAAGCCATCTAATGTCTTGACATATCATTGGTCCTACCAACACCGCTCATCCATTGGAGAAAAGAAATATAAAATAACAATAACATTTTTATTTTATTATTCATTAAAAATGTTAAAAACTATCTTCATCTCCTAAAAAAATACAGTAGAAGTGAAACCTCCCTTCAGTGAATCCTAAATCTACAGATTCAACAGTGCTCTCAGTATTTTATTCTGATCACCAGTTCAAATGTTACAAAATGATGCTAGAATGTTTACTAGACATACCGAAAAATTTTCTAAAAATTATTAACATTCAACCTCAACATGTCCTAGTTGAGTTTAGGCTCCACCTATTGGGAACACGCCCAACTGGACTCAATGGTACTCTCAGATTTTCAATCAGTGTTACCATATAGATGTTATGTATTTCAACAATAAAATAATTTTTACTTAATTATTTTATTTATAACAAAAATTAACATCCATAGATGGCCCCCACCGGGCCATGTTATTATCTTCCTAAAGAAAGAACACTCTAATCATCATAGCGGTGTCTCAGATGTTTAAACTAAGTCACCATTTGTGAGTTGTATGAATTTGAAAAATAAAATTAGTTTAATTAAATATCTTATTTACGGTTATGTCGTTTTCAGGTTTTCCCACCAGAGGCCTACACTGACTAAGATTAAGTCGTTCATAGGGTAAACCCACTATCCTGAACGCAATGGTGCCCCCATATTTGTTATTAGGGAACCTATTTAAGAGTTATTCCACTTATTCAGGAAAAATGCTCACACATGCCAATTAAAGCTTAACAAAATAACCAACAGAACAATCCGGGCACTCCGGTCCACGGAATAGCATGTCGTTGTATGTTTCGACCTCTAAATAATACCAAATAATATTTAAAAAAATATATATGGAATTTCCATGTTCTTACAAAATATGATCTTTTTAAAAACACATCATTTTTTGAATATAACCTTAGTATTTTCATGAAATTGAGATGATAAAGATAATAATATGTTTATGGGATTGTATTAGTTCCCATGAATGTTGTGAGTGAATTTATTGTGTATGGTATCTTTTTGGGGAGTATTATATGTTTTTATATAAGGAAATATATTCATCAACCAAATATTATATTATGGATTTATTAGGAACAAGGTATTCACATAGTTGGTATGTGAAATTAATAGTTACATTATTTTGTTTCGTAATCTAATATTATGATTATTATGGTGATATAATGACTTTTCTCTAAATTATTTGGTCATTAAATTTGAACACAAATAGATTGGATGAGTCTTGTGATTAAGTACTTATTTATGGATTATGTAGAACATTGGATATTATTTTTTGTTGAAAACATGTTCCTAACATTTATTTTTCAGAAAACATTTTATGTCTGAATTTATGGATTTTCTACCTTTTGATTCATTAATGCTCTTAAGACATTTAAAAATTAATCTTATACATAAATTTTGTAGTATAAGAGATAAAGTAATAATTTATAGAAGAACAAAAAAACGTTGATAATTTGACATAGAGAAAATCAAATATTTTTTTCTCAATTTCTTATCTAGATATTAAAAGAATCCATTAAATGTAGTGAAAATGTTTTTTAGACATAAGATTTTATATTTTTAATTATCATAAGGAGAAATAAATAGGCATTTAAACCATCACAAATTTACAGTTTATTTACAGTTGAATTTTTAATGATCATGTTCTCTATCACTATAAATCAAAAAATGAGACAATGGTTTCTAAACCATTTCCATACCTTTTATTCCCACTAATTTTCTCTTATTATATATCCTATTATTATTGGTGATATTATGTTTTCCCTTACCTTTCTATTTAGATAATGTTTTACTAAAATTATTTATTATATGGGTTTCCAACATAATATTTTTTCAAATATCATCCATTTATTTTTAAATTGAAATTTAAAGTTGTGAGGATGAAATTTATTAAAGGAGTAGAAAATGTAACACCACTTGATTTAAAGGTATGGTCTTTTTTAAATAAATTCAACCTCTCTAATAGTTTCTATTGCAGGAAACACAAATCATAAACAAACAATGAAATATTATTACGTGATCATTATAACATAGACATTAAATTAGTGTTAATGAATATTATTAACAATATAATTAAATTTATATATTACATATATTAAACAATATTTTTTGACATTAAATATTTATATTTTATTGAAATATTACAAGAAGAAATATTATTTTATGCACAAAAAGATATATTATTCTAAAAAGGTTTTATTTCCTTTTTATGGTGCACCTTCCATAAAAATAAAATTTTAAAAGTTTTTTAAATTTTTTTATACAAAATAGATATTCTATAATACCAGATTGAAATTTATCATAGAGTTAATGTTAGGTATTTTTCGAAAAATAAATATTTTCTAGTGAATAGTGAGAAAGTACTAATTTTTATAAAAAAATGATTCCCATTATATTATAGTCTCTGTTATTTTAATTTAAAATAACTATGAATTATTATAACGTTTTTCAAGAATAATATAGTCTATTGAATTTTAATCATAATTTTACCATATTTGGGAATAGTTACACTTATGGGATTCATAATTCATTTTTAAATAGGACACTTTTTCATTGCATTTTATGGAATTAAATTTCAATTAAATTCAAACACTTCCATGTTTTGAATTTTAAAAAATGGATTCAATATTTGGATTAATGTGGTACAAAATTTTAAAATATTTACCTGTAAATATTTTTCTGATATCAATTGTATCCTTCATTTTTTACCATAGTAAACAGTGAATAGGTTAATATAGGTTAAAAATAAAAAGATAATAACTATAAAATTCTCCTAAAACGTTCCAAAATTATATGTTACTTGTAACATTCATATATAATGTTTTATGGTTTGGTTATAATCCAATTTATGGTTATTTGGATATGGTTATGGATTTTGTAATATTTAATTTAATGAAAAGTCAAATATGTCCAAAACATGTTTTTAATAACTATATGATTTTTAATATGATGTTATTTAGATTATTTCATCAACTATATGTGTTTCTGAAAGCCAAACGATTTATCAACAAAATGGTAATTTATTTAGAAATTTTAATAAAATAATAATTTCTGTTAAATAATTATACAATGATGATGTTGTAATTATTTTATTAATAGAAATATTCAATGAATGATATTGATTTATTTAAAACAATTCTAAATTTATTAAAATAATTCCAAAAACCAAATATTCTAGAAGAATTTGACATATTAGGGACATACTATAATTATTTTTTGGGAATTTATCATTCTATATATTTTTTATTTAAGTAAATTTAATGAAAATTTCATAAAATAGTTGTTGTAAATATTTTATAATAAATAATATTTCATTTAATGATGTAAAAATACTATAAGTCATTCGTTAAAACACAATCATTTTTTAAGTATTTAAAGCCTCATACGTGATAGATTTATGACTATTTATTACATTATAGTGACTATATTAACCCTCAATTTAAAAAAACATGTTGTCAGGGAAATTGTTATGGTTGTTAAATAAATGTTACAACAATACGATATGTGTATAACCATGGACTACATTTTGGAAAACGATTCTTAGATGAATGATATTGGACCCTTGTCTTGGTTGGCTTTAATTTTAGTTATTTAATGTAATCATTTCCAATAAAATGACATATATATTTTTTAAGTCAAATATAGTTATAAAATGCCACTCTTTATGTATTTAAAATTTTTTATGTATTCACATAAAGGGAAAATAATGATATTAAATAGAATAAATGAATATTTTGATAAAAATAAAATTTTTTACTTATAAAATTTTATTATTAATTTTAATATGATATAAAATTATCTTAAGTTATTGTAAAATTCTAATAAAATATTTTTTTAATTAAAATAAAAATAAAATAAATGATTTTTAAAATATTAAATTTGATATAATATGATTGATTTAATGAGTCAAATGAAATTTATATATCTATGTAAAGTATCAATGTGTTTTTATATTATAATATTTTTATTTCATCATTTTATTAATATATTTTAATTCAAATTAAATGGATATTTTCAAAATAGACATTAATGATTATTCATCAATATCATTTTTTTTAATTGTATTGAATTCATAACAATCACATCCAAATAAATGTGAGTTTAATATTGTTAAAAAAATAAATTTATAATTTGAGTCTTTTTTTCATATATTACCACTTTATTAAACCTTTATTGTTAAAATTGATGTTACCACGGTAATGATAAAAAATAAGTTGCGAAGTAGAAAATAAAAACGATAAGGGTGACAATGAAAGTGATAATTGTATAAATTATTTTTTTATGTTATTATAACCCTATTATACCTTTTCTTTTTAATACCTTTTGATTTGGATGAATTTATATAGTAAAATATATCTATTATAATTTTATCATTTTTAAAATAGAAAAAGATCCCCTCACATCAATTATATATGGGTTCCCCATCGCTCAATTATTTTCATAACATTGAGTGATGTAGCTCAATAAAACTCTTCCCATTTATCGTATTAACATCATTATACAGTCTAAATAGGTTCTAGTCCTTCCAAATTATCTACTTTAGTGTCCATAAGAGGAGATTTGATGGAAGAATTTTTAAGAATAGGTAATTATAATTACTATGTCTTTAATGTTTATTTCTTTTTCTAATCACTATCCATGTGTTGCTTTCATGATAATGTAATAAATCCAATATATTATATATGTTGATAATTAATTATGTTAATGGGAATAAAATATTCTACCTTTTATCCATCCTATGAAAAATGAAAGCACTTTACATTTGTACATACATCTTACAATCCCTGCAAAGTAGTTCAATACGTTTTTCATCACCTCATTACTTGGATGGTTATAATGATGGAAATAATGGACATATATAATAATTAGGACATGATATATATTATTTAAAATTAATACAACATCGACATGCTTTACTTTACATCCATTTAGGAATGATATCATCACTTCTGTTATACACGAGTTACCCTCTCCATGATGTGATGTGATCCAATTTCTATGTATAAAATTAAAGATCATATATCAGAATTTATTAAATGATTAAATATGTTAATTATTAAATTAATATTATTCATTAAACATTTATTTTATACCGTATTCTATAAAACCGAGACATTCAATGAAAAATAGGTTTTATAAAATATGGAAATTAACACATGAAATTGGGATATAACTACTGGTAAAAATTTTTTTCGGGATCACATATTAATATGATCCATCAATATGTTAATAAGGTGTTTGAAGCCACTATAAATGAGATTCAGATATATAAGTGTGAAACCATAAATATGTTAAGGGTTCCCCATCACACTTTTATTTCAATGAGACATGTGTAATATTCAACACCTATTTATTTTGTCTGTTGTATATTATAAAATTTGATATATAATTTTATAAATATATTTTAATTCACTATGTAAAATGTTTAATTTCATATTAGTTATTTCTTCTATATATAACTGAATTGATTAAAATATAGAAATATTTTATTTCACAGTCTCATCATTATTTGAGATTATTTAGGTTTATGTCTCCACTGATGAATATTTCATTACTTTGGATATGTTTAATAAAATATTATAATTTTTTTATTATAATTATCTTATTTTAGTTTATTTCAATTTTCACCCCTTCTTTACTTTTCACTAAATTTTTGAAAATAAATCTTATATTATTTTTCTAAAAAGGTTTATTTTTTTAGTTTTAAATGTTTGATATTAATTTTTTTAACTTATATAGATAGAAAATTATTCTCCACGAACATAATTACATATATATTTAAGGATTTCCCAACATGTATATATGGTTCTTTTTAAATAAAATTATTTCATTATTACTTGTGATATTTTTATATTTTAAAAATCATTTTCAATGTAAAAAATGGATTTTCCTCAGGGAGTATTCTAGTAATCTAATTAAAGTATTTTCATATATGGAAAAATATTATTTAAATTTCATGTAAAGGATGTACTCTAATAATAAAATTCATATTATTTAATTTCATGTCTTCTAATTTTTTTTATAGAGGAAATATTGATAAATATGTATCTTTTACTCCGAAATTGTATTTGATGATAAGACACTTTTTTATGTATTAAATAATTTTTTTCAAATAGGTGAATTTATTTGGAAATGAATTCAATAGTGGGGTCTATATATATAATTTCCATTGGGGAATCATATTGTCTCATAATAAAAATAAATTGGTCCACCCTTATCTGTTTTTACATTTTAGTTTTAAACTGCCTTACAAAAACATCGTTATAGTATAGATGAATTTATCCAAACCTATTTGGTAAGTACCAAGTAAATTTATTATGAATGTTATTGTTGGTAGAGGTACCATACTTCCTAATAACATTATGTACAATAAATAATCATTTTTTATTCATATTTTTGTTAATTTTGTCCATGAGAATTTCATTATGATATAATCAATCGATGATTTTTATTTTTAATTGTTAATTAAAAGTCATGTGTTTATGGTTATTTACATTTCCATATTGATTAATATTAATCATTTTTGATAATATTCGGTATATTTAACTCTTATTAAGAATTTAAGATCACCCATATCTTATGTTCCCTTTCACTGGGAATCCCAAAAGTGTACTATGAATGATATTGAAAGACATGGTAGAGGGAATAATGATATTATTGAAAACAAATTGTGTCGAAATTTATATTTTCAAATATAATATTGGAATATTATATATATATATATATAATTTAACAAGACTACTAAATTATTGGCTTGTCATTGTGAAATTTTTTGAATCTAGGGAATTATGACAAAATAGGCACCATCTCTACGCTACTAGATTTTTGGTCATTACAATAAAACTTTTGGTAACAATTATATATGGAAGTACTAAAAAGACGATAATTTATAGGATTATTTCTCTTTTTTTTAATGTGATGGTAATTCTTATTAATATTTTTGATCTAGCCATAGTGTAGTTTGATATCATTGTTGGTATGAATTGACATTCAAATTATTATGATATTATATATTATAGTACAATTAAAATTATATTCATAGTTTTCATTGATTTCATAACTCACCAAGAAGATGATAAATTTATTAGATACGGTAGTGATATTAAACATGCTGAGATTGTTTAAAATAATGTAACAATTCAAATTATTGATGTCGAAATAGTAAATGAATAAATGATTATGTTTCTAGATGATTTTCCTGGTGTTTTTTCAGATCGGGAGGTTAGTTTTGCTTTTGAATTTGTACATAATAAAATTGATTATTTAAAACTCCCTTTTTGAATAGTTCATGTTGAATTTTTAGAAATTAAAAAGCAATGACCAGTTTTATTTGACCACAGTTTTATTCAAACTATAACTTCAACATGGGGTTCCCCTATTATGTTTGTTAAAATGAAACAGTGGTCAATTAAAAAATTTATTGGTTATACAACATTCAATAACATCACTGTGAATAAAAATTATACTTTTCCTTTTGTTGATGCTTTTCTTGATCAACCCGAAGGGGCATAATATTTTTCAAAATTTCACTTGAGGGCATGGAACCATTTTTTAAAATTGAATGAAGTGGAAATTGTGAAGACTTTGATTCGGAAATGATATGGGCACTATGGCCGAGTAGTTTTTTTTTGTTATCTAATCCACCTTTTTTATTAATGGTACTAATAAAAAGATGTTTTTATGAATTCATTGAAATTATTTTGGCTCTGTTCATTGATGACATTTTGGTGTATTCTAAAATACCAGATGAACATGAAATACAATTAATGGTTGTTTTAAAATGTATAAAAGAATATATCCTTAAAGGATATGTTATCAAGTGTGAATTTTGGTAACCCAAAATTTCATTAATAGGGAATATTTTTTCTAATTATGTAATAACAAGTTTCCAATATAAAACAATGTGTATTGATGAATAGAAAAGTCCCTCAAATATAATAGATACTCATTTATCTAGTATTAGTGAGTTACTATTCATGGTTTATTGAGACCATTAATTGGTTTTCTAGTGTACAAATTACGTTAACTAAAAAAAGTTAAATTTATTTTACGAAAATATTTTGATGATTATTTTCTAGAATTAAAAAGTAGATTATTGATTTCATTAATTTTTTCCACGTCTCCTAGAAATAGTGAAAATGTCATAAAAAGTGATCCATAATTGATTGAAATTTGAAATGTCTTTATGCATAATGATCAGGTAATTTCCTATGATTCAAATTTTCCAAAACCTCATGAGTAAAATTAACCTACACATGAGTAGTGATTAGTTGTAGTTTGTTTTTTTTTGAATTTGGAGGAATTATTTATATTGAGTAATTATTTAAAAATATAATTATTTAAAATGCTTGAAGTATATATTCACTTAGAAACAGTTAAACATGATACATAGAATATGGCTAAAACTAATCAAGGATTTTTATATCATGACTCATTAAAAACCCGAAAAAGAAATAAATGTGTCTAATGATTTGAGTTGAAAAGTAATGCAACCTTAACCAGCTATACTCTGTAACATGGCCCTTTGATTAATAATTTGATGAATTGTGCCAACATTTTTTAGATGTAAGCGGATCCCCTATATTTTTTAGGTTTTAGTACAGTCTCATTTCTTGGAATGATTAAGGAGTACTAACAAAGAGGATCAACATTTCATGGAAATTTTATAATCCATTAAGTAGTGAACTCTTCTTGATTTTAATATTGATGAATATGGGTTTTTACCATTTGGTAAATGATTATATTTTCCATGTGATTAATAGTTTTGGATAGAGTTTTTGAATGATTCTCATAGTTCAACATTTTCCATTTATCTAGATAGTACTGAGATGTACAACGAATGTCGGAAGTATTACTAGTGGGATGGAATGAATTGAAATATCACTACCTTCACTATGAAGTGTTGTCGTTTTCAGATGGTTAATGATGAATGATATTTACTAAAGTGGTTTGTTAAACATTTTCTCTCTCCAGAGTGGAAATATGTAAAATATATTAATAGATTTCATGGTGGGATTGCTAAGAACATCTGGGGTAACAATGTGATTTGGGATATTGTTGACCAATTAAATAAATCTATAAATTTACATTCCATCTGAGACACTATTCTAATATTCATATTTATTATGTATATATAATGTGGATAGTAATGTTATAATAAGTACCTCTCTACATTTTATTATTTCATGATTCTAGGTTCACCTTCAATATTTTGAGAGGACATCAGTTTTCAATTGATAGTATTTTTAATTTCAACATATCCTATCATTCTCAATCTGATGGATAGTCTAGGAGGACTATTAAAAATATGAAAGATATAATTATTTCTTGTTCAATGGATTACATGGGATGTTTGAATCATCATATTTATTTCATTGTGTCCTCTTTTTATAATAGTACACATTCCTATATATATATATATGGAAACAAATGAGGCATTATATAGAAAGTGGTGTCAATCACCATGTATTTCAGATAAAGTATAATAATGAAAATTTATATGACTAGAGTATATATAGGAAATTTATTAGAATATAAATATGATTCAATAACATATGATCACAACATAAAGTGGGAAGAATAGTTAAGTATGTTACTAGAGGAATTTTCCTTCATTTGGGGTAGATGATCAAGTCTTTCTCAATGATTCTCTATATAATAGCGTTATATGTTATGGTAAAAACTAAAATTCATCTTATGTTTTCATCCCTAAAGAAATTCTGTTGGAAGAGAACCTATCATATTATGTATATCCTACCCGCATTTTTTGGGTAGGGATAATTTATTTTTTTATGGGAATATTTGTATGGTTAAGGATCTATGTAAAAACCATATGTTTAATTAATATATAATTTTAGCATTTATTAATATTAATTATGTAGTTATTGTAGTTATAAATATGTGATATAAATTTTATTCCTAAAACAAATTATTTCAATTAAACAATATTATTATAGGTCTTTATTTAAAAGATAAATTTTTTAATTTTATAAATCTAATTTATTGAAATTAATACCTATTTTTTCATTATAATATCTAAATTTTCTTTAGGGGGTCTGTTTGGATTTTTTATGAAAATATTTTTTTTCGGTGAATAGTGAGAAAGACTAATTTTTTAACTATTATTTTCTTCTTAATATATTAATTAATTCCATATTCGAAATATTATTTAAATTATTTTTGTATTATCCTATGTAATACTTATTCATATATAATTCTCTTAAAAAAAATTATTCCATGTATCATTGGTCATTTGAATAATATTTTTTTGGGTATAAGTTTTTTTTCTAGGAACAATTTTTATATGAAAAAGGTTTCTAATTTTACCACTAATTAATATAATCCAAAAAAGTGAATGTTTCGAGAGATATCTATATATGTTAAACCATTATATTTTATTTTGGCTTCATTAAATAATTATTTTTAATAATGTAGGTAATATTGAATCATATTTTTTTAAAAAAAATATTGTTCATCAAAACACGTTGTGTCGGCACATATACAAGATTAATATTAAATGAAATTTCTCAAATTATGTGAATTTATTTTCAGATAATGGATTCCATATTTTTATTAGTTAGATATAATGACTAATAAGGTAAAATTAATTTTGTACCTTATATATATCTAATAAACTTAAAAATAATTGCATTGATTAAGGTAAAAATGTGTTTACATAGTGGTTTAATATTATTCATAAGGGGATAAGTGACATAGTAACATGAACAACACAAATTGGATGGGCATATATATACCTTATCTCTTATATTCTTGATAATGGACCAATATGGGGTCCTTGTTATATGAAAAATGTGTGTTTGGAAGTCACAAACTCAAAATATTACTAGGGTTCCACTCACCCCACTTATAAATAGTAACCCCCTCTCCTCCACTATTCACAATTTAAAAACGATTTTTTTTTTCTCAAGAATTATCCAAATTACCTCCCACTTAAATCATAACGTCATACAATCCTTACATGGGATAGATATCCAGTGATTGATGGTCGTTGGTGAAAAAGAAAAGAAGATAACTGAAGATGATGCAACATTCTTCGATGACCATTTTTTATTTATATGATTATTGACCCACATCTATTATTCATATAAAGTGATTAAATAAATACCACATTATATTAAATATATTTATATGTTGTTGTGTTTTGTATACAACCTACAACAACACACACATCCATCAAATGGTTTACAAAATATTCCTTGTGGTATATGAAAACAGTAAGTTGCTCATTCATTGTATGGTAAAACAAGTCGATATTGAACAACAAGAAATAGATAAATTATCTTAATATAGATATTAAACAATTTTTAAATTTTGTTACACACAATTTTAAATTCCTTTTTAATATTTTAAAAAATTAAATACACAGTTTTATCAAACAAATATGTACTATTAATGTTATTATTAACATATTTTTATAGATTTAAACATGTAATTGGAATGTAGGTTATGAATAAAATTAATTAAATTATAATAAAATTATTTAAAAATGTAGATAAGATGAATTATTTTTTAATATATTAATTAGAAATGGAAATAAATCCCTTTGTAAAATATATGAAATCATTCCCTATAAAACAATATTTATGAAATAAAATTAATGATACCACAAAAAATTATTTATAAAAAATTTAAATGATTTTAATGATATATATATATATATATATATATATTATTCATTCAACTTTTTATTATTGATATTCAGTGTTTTGTAGATAAGATATAAGAATAAATCGAATTTTAGGAATAAAAAGAAGAAATTTTTCCAAAAACTAATTTAACAGCCTTTTTACGGGGTTCCTAAAATAAGTCTACTTTTTATAACTTTATAGATTTTATTTGAAAAAATAAACATAATTTTTTCTATTTGGATATAAATATTTTTTTTTGTTAATTTTTATCCTTTTTATAAAATATTTAATCTTTTGATGAATAGTGATGAATACATAATTTTAATTATAATCATCTTTTCTGGTAAACATTTTTTATAAAGGTATATTAAATATTAAATTGGATTAAATATATATTTAGATAAATTATAATTATATTTAAAAAATTTCGGTCATTGGAATTAATTTCAAAATTTGATTGAATTTAAAAACAATTCAATATTTTGAACTTTTTACTTTAAAACTCGCTTTCATGTCATGTCGACAAGGTTAATTTTATATTAGATTTTGAAAAAAATGATATCGGTATTTTTGAATATGGATTATTAGTTTTTAATCATATTAATATATAATATCTAGAAATTTAACCATAATATTTTCCCAAAAAATATCTGAATGCAATTAAAATTATTTATACTGGTTAAGGGGAAAACGTGTTTACATATATTGCAAACATTAACATATGGTTCAAATAACATAGAGACAGGTAAAAAGGCCATTGTATGGATATATTTCTTCTATTTACAACAATTTAATTTATTATAGACCATTATTGGAGGCACATGGTGTAAGAAATAATCTGTATAATGGTTACCATTATATAATTACAACAATGTCACTCCCCCCACTACAAAAAGGGAACTCACCCCTTCAATTATACACAAATCTCAAGACTTTTTGTCTCATAAAAAAAATATGAAATTATAAGGGATTGGCCATAAACCATTATATACTCTTGAATTAAATAAATAATTCCCATTGAGGGTCTTTTTAGGTTTAGCGATTTAGAGAGTTAGGCCATAATTATTACAATTCATCTCAAAAATTAGAATTTAGACACATCTACTCAGTTTCAATTTTTAAAAAAAAATAAAAACTCTTGAAACAAATGGTAATGTCAAGTTCCATGTTTTAGACAGCATGGATTATTCTTTGATCCCATCCATGACCATATTCCACATTATTCCCTATGAAAAATAGTTCAGAAATTTGGGATGAGCATAAAAATATTAGTAAGGGATACACAAGTAAAGAAAACTGTTAATTTTTTAAAAAAACAAGAAAACCAAAAATAATTTATCATAAGTAATACTTTTCACCTTTATGAAGTAGTAAATAATATTCACTAAATAAAAGAAAATTTCATTCCATTTATAAATGGAAATATTTCCACAAAACCTATATAAAGAACACATAATATATAAAGGTTACTTGGGATATAAACATTCTTTAATGTAATAACCATACGGTCGACTTCTACACATATCACTAAATGGAATAGCCATATGGAAGACTTCCATACCTAATGAATTTGAGGTTATAACATGACCATCAATCCTAGTTTATCACTGCACCACCCATAATTTGGTTTATCACGTAACGACCCATCAAATGTCCATGTACCAATAAAAAATCATAACACATGAAATATTAAAAATATAAACATTTTAGTAATAGCATTTAATTTTCAATCACAAGAATATTTTACAGATATTGAAATAATAAATCTTTTTCTAAAATAATTTTCTATTCCAGAACACCCAAAAACATAATAAGGGGGTTCCTTTTCATTTTAAAAGAAAAACATTAAGGCTAATAGAGGAAGCCAACTAACGATTTCGGCGTCATAGATGTCATTATCACCACAACCGTTAAAAACATTCATTATTTCATTTACTAAAACGCCTCATTGATATAGGATTCCATTTGAATGAATTTAAAGGTCAATGTGTTTTATTTTAAACCATTTAAAAGAATAAGGTATATATTATAGAAATATGCATCAATGAAAGAAGAATGAGACGAAGTCCCTTACAATGATTATTTTGTAAATAAAATTGATTGATTATGTGTATTCACAATAAGCACACATAAAAAATAATAAATACATGATAAGATATAAAAAAATTCATTCTCACATATTATAGAAGGACATAAATAAGAATGATAAGATCATCGCAAAGAATGGGAATTGGGTTTAGAAGTTCCATTACCCCATGTCCAACTTGACCCATTCATTCGTTAATTTCCGGAATAAGAAACATAAATTAATTTTTATTTCAATAAGATCCATTTTCATGTCTATTATCCCTTTTTATCACTTATTACCTTGATATAATAATTAGTTAATTATTTGAGTTCATATCGTACATTTTGTTGATGTTTGGATCATGAGTTAAAAATGAACTTCTAATAATTACATGTTGTTCATGTGGTAAAAATTAAATTATCTCCATAATTATATTCATGATTTATATTTATCATATATCTTATATAACCAGTATATATATTTATTTATAATAGTACATAACTTTGGAAGATAACAAATGACATGCACTCTTAATGGAGATGATAAGATGTACGTGCGCATGAACGCTACATTCATTTCTATTTCGTATTTTAATGGAATGAAAATAATAATTATACATAGGTATATTATAATTAAAGTATAATATCATATAAAATATCATTAAATCCATTCTTTATACATCCCACAACAGTAATGAACGAGTCATATCACTATGAGGGGGCAGTAGTCCGCACTTCCTCAAATTAAATTATCACGTTTACCCATAATTTAAACCAAAATGGTATGATATAAATGAAAAAAAAAGAATACAAAATAAATAAAAATAATATATTTCATTTATAAATATATTTCCATCATAATTTCGATGATAAGAGGCAGTAGGTGATAATTGAACAATCATCATTTCATGTGGCATTAGTTTTCCATCCACTGAAACAATATGTTTTTTTATCGATTAGATAGAGGTGTGTGTATGTTTAGTTTGAATACTTATCATATAAACATACTAGATTATATATGACTCTTGTGTTGTTATAAAATAAAGGATTAAAAAAAATTTAGGGGTTGGAGAAGTAAAATAATTGAAAATAATTTAAGAGAAATTGTTACCTTTAATTCAGGTATATCCCTTTCGTTTGAACCAAAAGGACCTCTTGAAGTTCCATACTCCTAAGGTAAGTATTTTAAGAGGAATATAGGGATATTGGAAGTTATTTGGTGAAGTTTTTGGATTAGAAAAGAGGCTTTATAGGTGTGTGTAATGGGTTAGATGTGGTGTCCTTTTATAAGGGAGAAGAGCGGCTCTTTATGAATGTTTGGAAATATTATTTTATTATAAACATATATTCGCTTTTAAAAAGTCAAAAACTCATTAAAGTAGAATATAAGATTCTTAATATTAGAAATAAAATCATCCAATAAGAATTGAAAAGGTTTTGGATATTGTTTTAATATTTATAATCATATTTACTTAAATCATTTATTAATGAGGGAAATACTGCATCAATTTTGTTTCATAAATAATTATATATATATGATGTCTAAAAATTATAAAACCAATACCATTATGTAGGAAATATTTTTATATTTCTAATTAAAATTTATAGTTGAATAAATAACTTATATAACCCCATTTAAAAAATTAATTTACTAAAAGATATATGTTTGTGTCATTTTTGTCTTTACTTTAAATTAATTAATCTAAAGTGTCATTATCTACCCCAAGTAGATCCATGGGGTCCAAAAATAGATAAAAGGATTCCTATGGTCTTCCATGACTCATCCAAATATGTTTGGACATGTGTTAAGTGAATTTTGTATTATTATAATATTCTTTTTACCTTGATTTAGTATATTTACCTTTAACCGCAGTAAATAAAAGTCAAAAGTAACTATTCACAAAAAATTTAATATTATTGAACCATATATTACATAAAAATAACTACCATGAATTTTGGATCTTCTAAATTCAATTCACATAATTGGTAACATTTCATTTCAATGAAAAGCTATGTTTTTAACTTCAACTTAGTGGTTTTACTATTCATCAAAAATTGATGTTTTTAAGAAAAATTACATAATTTCAGCCATTGATATATTTGATATTATGAATTCAAATATGACGTATATTTTACAAAATTCAAAACATAGATGTTGCATTAATTAATTTTAAATTAATTCTCGTTGTCAAAACAAATAGGTTGTTTTTACGAAATAATAACTATCGAAATATTGACAGTTGTTTATGCCAAATTTCTAATTGAAATTACATTCAATAACCAAAATTGGATTAAATAGTAAAAATATATTATTATTAAACATTAAAACCAAATAAAAATATAATCTAACTATATAAATAAATTATATTAAAAGTTAGTTTTTATATAAAATAATTTATTTTTTACTATTCAATAAAAAATGAAATTTATAAGAAAAATATCAATGTTTTACCCAAAGTAGATTTTGATGTCCCGATTCTAATGAAGAACTTTTTTTGGACAAATTGAACATATAAAAGTGTAAAAAACTATATTTTAAAAGGATGCACTATCAAATAGCCGCAAATCGACATTTTAGTGAATACTAGAGTATTTATGCTTAAAATCGAATTCTATTCTTATTTTAAGCCATTAAATTTTGTTGGATAAATGTAAAAACATTTAACAAACATGTATAATCATATTTTACTTTGCTGTATTCATTCCCACCAATTCAATTGATATGTGTTAACTATCATATAGTATACTAATATTATACTAGTTGTTTGCAACGTAATATTTCAAAAAACAAACCTGTTGTGGTTTATCAGGTATGACATAGAACATAAAGTCCATTTTAAAATAAAATTAATATTTAATTCACATATATAAAAAATATTAATATTTCATATTTCTTTATTAACCCAGTATGTTTCATCCTTCCCCAATTTGGGAATTGCGTCCTGACAATTTTATTCACTTATCAAATAAGTGGGGATATTTATCCCCCATAGCATTTTCAAATTCCAATGTTTCATCTTCAACCATATGTTTTTTTTCACAAAACCTATACATAGAGAATGAGCATATTTTGTAACACTTTTTCTCTTCAGTCATTAATCTAGATAGGTTGTTCCTAAAAAGGGAGATTCCCATTCAAATGAACAACCTATAGGATTGAAACATGAGATGGATCTGGAATATACATTATCAAAATTGAAACATGAAAAACATTATGTACCTGGGATAAATTTGGAGGTAATGACACAACTTATGAAATTAATTCATCTTTTTCCAGGTTTTCATAAGGTCCAATAAACCTCGGACTCATCTTCACCTTCATTCCCAAACGCATCACACTTTTCCATGATGAAACTCTAAGAAATAATTGATCACCTACCTCAAAAGATATATCCTTCCTATGGTTATCCACATAACTATTCTGCCTTCTCTAAGCTATTCTCATGTTCTTCAGAATCAACTGATATTTTCCTACCATCGCATTTAGAAGTTCTGGTCTCATCAGCTTCCTTTCACCAACATAATCCCAAAAATATGTTGTTTGCCTTCACATTCCAAATAATTCCTAAAATGAAGCCATCTTTATAAGGGAATGATTTTTTTTGTTATAAGAAAATTCAACCAAATAAATATGATTATCCCAAAATCCCTGGAAATCCATCGAAAAATCATGTAAAATATCCTCTAATATCTGAATTATTTGCTCTGACTTCCCATCAGATTGAGGATGAAAAGCAGTACTAAAATTTAATTCAGTACCCAAAGACTTCTGATAGAATATTTAAATTTTAGAAGTAAACTGGCGATAATGATTAGATAAAATAGAGAGGGGAACACCAAAAAACCCGACTAACACTTTAACATACAACTGTGAATGTTGACCTGTAGACAAAGTATCTCGAATAGGAAGGAAATGAGCGGATGTAGTCAATCGATCAACAATAACCCATACTTCCTTATTACCTCGAGATGTCTTTGGTAATCCGACAAATAATTCCATGGATATATTTTCACATTTACACTCTAGCATAGGAGAACACTGAAGTATCTCATTTGGTAACTACCACTCTACTTTTACCTATTGACAATTCAAACACTTCACAGTAAAATCAGTAATATATCTTTTCATTCCATCCCACTAGTAATACTCTTGAAGTTATCTATACATCATAGTACTACCAGGATAAACTGAAAATGGGGAACAATGAGCTTCACAAAACAACTAATTCTTCTACTGTGAATCACAAGGAATACATAATTTCATTCCAAATCTCAAAACACAATCCTTATCAATGTGAAAATCCGGAAACTTACCCATCTTAACCAACTCTACGTTTTTATGTAACTCACTTGCTTCTTTCCGTGATTTCATAATAATATTTGATAGAGATTATTTCACTGATACCTGTAACAAAATAGAATAATTTACGGCACCAAAAAATTCTATTCCAATGTTCATCGAATCAAAAATCATTGGATATCGTTCAAAAGGTATCACTCTTAATGGAGCATTGCTTTTTCTACTAAAAGAATAAACCAATTTTTCGCATTTCACGGAAGGTAATGAATTGTGAAATCATAATCCTTTACTAATTAAAAAAATCTCCTCTGTCTCATATATAATTCATTCTAAGTGAATATATAGTTCAAACATTTGTCTTCTGTATATATTTCACATTTTACTCCATACAGATGATGACACAAAATTTTTAAAGATAAAATTAACAGCAGTTAATGTTGAATCTTGTGTATGGTTTTTTATGTCCTGAGGTTTCAACTAACGTGACGCATAAGCAATTACTTAATCATTTTTAATAAGGACATAAAAATTTCCATTCAATGAATCATCACTATAGATAACAAAATTCACCATCTCTAGAATGTAAATCCAAAATATGAGAATTCACCAATCTCTCTTTCAACGCTTGAATACATTCATCACATTATTTTATCCAAAAAAGAAAAACAACTTTTCGAGTTAACATATTCATTGGACTAGATAACCATGAAAAATTATCATCAAACATCTGATAATAAACTGTTAAACGATGAAAATTACAGATATTGGTTATATATTTTTGTCTTGTGCATTCTTAAAAAAAAGTATTCTAGCTGGAACAAATGTTAAGCCATTTTTTTAAACAATGTGACCAAGTAATGATATTATTTTAACCAAAACTCACACAAGTAGAATTTCCCCAAACAGTTTCATTTCATCGATAACAACCCTTAAGTGGATTTAATGTTCCTCTTAACTTTTGTAATAAACAAAAATATCATTTATAAAAACTAACTACATTTTTCAGCTAAGTTGACTGAGTCGTTACTACAACAAAATGTTCAATTTTAATTTCTGACCATCTTAGGTTGCTGATTTGGTAGTTTATTCTCCTCGGTATGCCATCCCAAAAAATACATTAAGTTTCATCTAAGAAGAACCACTATTAACAAAAAATTATATTAAGAGAAGCAACATGGTAATCTCTAAATTCTATATCATTTTAATATCAACACAAATTTATTTACAGGTTTTAATTTAATAATACCCTAACTTTCAATACTGTCTAAATGGACATCTAAAACCAACTATAAGGACTCAACCTTAAAACAATACATAATCATAAATTAAATGAATAATTCACATTGAGTATATTTTCATGTTTAGAGTATTAGAGAGTTAGTACCTAACTGTTACATATCATCACAAAAAATACAAAGTAGACACATCTACTCAGTTTCCATTTTTTAACAAAATAAAAACACTTGAAAAAAAGTGTCATCTCTAGTTCCATGTTTTAGATAGCATGAATTTTACATGATCCCATCCTTGACCCAATTCCACTTTATGTCCTGTGAAAAAAAATCAATAACCTGGGATAAGCATAAAAATCACCCTAAGGGATACACAAAGAAAGAAAACAGTTAGTTTTTCAAAAACAAAATGTAAACCATGAATACTTTATCATAAGTAATAATTTTCACCATTATGAATTACTAAATACTATTTACTGAATAAAAGATCAATTATTACCATTTTTTAACCAAAATATTACATTAAAACCCATATAAAGAACACATAACCTATTAAGGTAACATGGGACATAGACATTCCTAAATGGAATAACCATACGGTCGACTTCCACAAATATCACTAAATGGAACAGCCATACAGCCGACTTCCATACCCAATGAATTTGAGTTATGACATAACCACCCATACTGGTTTATCACGACACCTCCTGTCATTTAGTTTATCACGTAACCAACCATCAAATGAAAAAGTAACATTATAAAATCATAACACATAAAATATTGCAAATATAAAAATTTAACAAATAATATTTAATTTTCAATCCCAAGAAATCATTCGAAGATTTTGAAATAATAAGACCATTTCAGAAACCATTTTCAATACCAACCCACCCAATTATAGAATGATTGGTTTCTTTTTCATTTTAAAAGAAACAAATTAAGACTTATAGAGGAATCCAACTTACGATTACGGATGCGGAGAGGTTATTGTTTCCACAAATGTTTAAAACATTCCTTTTGTCGTTTGTTAAAACAATTGCTAGAAAAATTATTCCCTTTGAATTAGTGTACAAGTAAATGGGTATTATTATGCACTTTATAAAATAAGAAGATATATATTATTGAAATATTCCTCAATGAATGAATACTAAGACAATGTACATTTCAAAAATATTTTTTTAAATAAAATAGATTGATTATGTGTATTCACTATAAGCAAGCAAAAATAATGTATAAATACCTGATAATATAAAAAATATTCATTTCTCACATAATCAAAGAGGTTAATAAATAAGAAAGATAATATCAACCAAATTAATGGGAATTTGGTTAGGGAGTTCCCTAACCTCGTGTCAAACTTGACCCGTTCATTCATTAATTTATTGAATAATAAACATATTTTATTTTGAGCTTGAAAAATAAACTTTTTCATTTTTATTATTCCTTTAATATCACTTATTTCCTTGCTATAACAATTAGTTAATTATTTGAGTTCATATCGGACATTTTGTCGATGTTTGGTACTTGAGTTAAAAGCGATCATCTTATAATTAAATGTTGTTCATGTGGTCAAAATTCCATTATCAACCGAATGATATTCATGATGAAGATATCACATATATCATATATAACCATTATATATATGTATTTATAATAGTACATAACATTTGGAGATAAGAAATGAAATTTACTGTTCCTGGAGACGGTATGTTGTACGTAGGTTTAAAGGCTATTTTCATTTAAATTTCATATTTTAATGGAATGAAAACATAAATATACATAGATATATTATAATTCCATTATAATATCAAATATAATATCATTAACTCCATTATTTAAAAATCCCACAAATGTCATGAATGAGTCATATCACTTTGAGGGGGCAGTAGTCCGCACTTCTCAAATGAAATTATTGTGTTTACCCATATTGGAAACTAAAAAGGTATGATATAAATGATAAATAAAGAAGAATAAAGAAAATAGAAACATAATATATATCATATATAAATACAGTTCCATCATAATGACAACCATAAGAGGCGGTATGGGATAATTGAACAATCATCATTTCATGAGGTGTTAGTTTTCCATCCATAGAAATAGTATATTCTTTACCCTTTAGATGGAGGTGTGTGTATGTGTTGTTATAATAAAAATCATAATAACATCCTAGAATATTAAATATATTTGTGTTTTTATAAATTTATAGAATAAAAATATTTTAGGTGTTGGAGAAGATAAATAAATGAAAATAATTTAAGTGAAATTGTTACATTTAATTCAGGTATCTCCCTTTTGTTTGAACTAAAAGGACTTCAGAAGTTCTTTATGCCAAATGAAAGGAATTTCTGAGTATGAGAGGGATACTTAGATATTATTTTGGAAGGGTTTGGTTGATCCAAGGTTCTTGAGAGGCGTGTGGAATGGGTTAGAAGTGGGTGTCCTTTACTAAGGGAGAGGAGGTACTCTTTAGGAAATTTTTAAAATATTATTTTATTATCAACATATCTACGGTTTCAAAAGGTAAACAACTCATTACTATCGAAAATAAGAATACTAATATTCGAAATAAATTCATCCAATAAGAATTGGATAGGTTTTGGATATTGTTTTAATATTTATAATTTTATTTATTTAAATCATTTATTAATGTGGTATATACTCCATCGTTTTTATGTCATAAATAATTTTATATATATGATGTCTCAAATTTATAAAACAAATACCATAATTTAGCAATTTTTTTTATCTTTCCAGGAAATATTTATAGATAAAAATATAACTTATATGACGCCCTGTAAAAATTACATTACTAAAAGATATATGCTTGTGTCATTTTTGTCATTACATTAAATTAATTAATCTAAAGTGTCATTATCACTCCCAAGTGGCTACATGGGGCCCCAAAGTCGACCTAAGGATGACCATGGATATTCAAGACTCATTCAATATGGATATTAAATGTGTTAAGGTAATTTTGTATTATTATAATATTCTTTTTACCTTGATTTACCATATTTATCTTTAACCACGGTAAATAAATGTTAAAAGTTATTATTCATCATAACATATTTTCATCATATTGAACCAAATTTTAATTAATAAAAATAACCATGTATGTCATATTTCATATATTCAATTCACAAAACTATTAAAATATCACTTAAATGAAAGAGTATGTTTTTTAACTACTACTTAGTGGTTTCAGTATTCATCAAAATTTGAATTTTTTTAGAAAAATACAAAAAATTCAGCATAAAATATATTAGACATTCCATATTAAAAAATTATTTATATTTTAAAAAATTCAAAAAATACACTTTTCATTAATTAATTTTAAATTAATTTTCATTTTCTAAACATGGAACCTATTTTTACGAAATAATAACCATGGAATGATTGAAATTTGTTTATGAAAAATTTCAAATTTGAAATTACTTCCAATGATCCAAATTTGATTAAATCATAAAAATATATTCTAATTAAACATTAAAACCAATAAAATATATAATATAACCATTTTAATATATTATATTAAGAGGCAATTATGAATTTAAATGTAGTATATTTCACTATTGATTAAAAAATAAATTTTATAAGAAAAATACCAAAATATTACACAAAGTAAATTTTCATATCCTGATTCTAATGAAGAATATTATATGGTCAAATAAAACATATAAAACTGACCAAAACTAGATTTAAAGGGGTTTCACCATCAAAAGGCAGTATATTGATTTTTTAGTGAATATTAGAGTATTTGTGCTTAAAATCGAATTCTTTTATTATTTTATGGCTCTAACTTTTATTGTATAAATATAAAACCATTTAACAAACATGTATAATCATATTTTAGTTAGTTCTATTCATTCCATACAATTCGAAGGCTTTGATTTTACTACCATTTAAAAAAATAATACTACATTAATAGTGTGCAACATAAGATTTCAAACAAACCCATTGTGGGGTATCGAGTACGACATCAAGCACAGCTTCCCCTTTAAAATAAAAATAATATTTAATTTAAAAATTTTAATTAAAATGAAGATTTTAAATTTCCATATTTACTAGGGATGTTATAGAAAACCTCCTTTAAAATTCCATAAATTAATCCTATAGGTCTCAATTTAGGAATAATTACAACAAAGGATGCCCTTTAATCATAACCATAAGGTGTTACCTAGAGAAGATGTAATTACCTCCAATAAACACTTTTGTTTTGTTTTATTTTCAACCCCTTCAAATATTCTAATTTTGTTATTATATTAAAATTTTATTATCAAAAATATTTTGATATGTTTTTATTATAATGGTATTACCTATAATCACACACACGTCCATAAAATGTGATTTTCAATCATCCGTAATGTTTACAGAGAACTACCACCTCAGACACGGATGTACTTTTTTCTTCCATTACCAACATTAGAGGTAGTAAATCATGATGTAAATTATATTTTAAAAAGATATATATGATTTTAATTATGTATATATTCTTATAGAATTATTATAGAAAACATTACTTCTAACATTAAATTTTTTTGTTAATATAACAAAATCGATTTTGGAAGTGTGAACTACCACCTCTTCAGATTCAAGTGGTTTGTTCAGTAATTACATGTACTTTATTAATGATGAATTTTGTATAATTATATGATAAATATGAAATAATTATTATAAATTAATTATATTATATATTAATATTTAAATATGACATTTACTATATTTCTTTCAATGGGATATGAAAACAGAAACAACACACATTCTTGTGAACAACCAATAATCTCAATGGATATTGTATTCCATTTCATATTTCTTTTTTTTTTGTAATAAATTTTAATATACTAAATATATATAATATTTAATTTATTTTTTACATTTTTTAAATAATTAAATCATGATCAATGTTAGAGGATCAATAAAAAAAGTGAAAACATGTAAAAAAACAAAGTGGTTGTTACACAAAATAGAACATTAACATACGATTGATAATAAATAAGTAATATAACATCATAATAAAGCCATATATTTTATAATAAATAATAATATATTTTTTTATTTTTATAATAATTTTATGATTATTTTTTTATGTTTTTACCATGTACTGAGAAATTCAATACTTATGTGATGGGATTTCTAGTTTTGCTTCTATTTCTACCATACTTAATCCATATTCACAACTTCTTAGATTATTGTGGAGTATATAGTACCCATTATTGTATTATATGATTAATATCCGTAAATTTATTGTTATTCACATATCAATTTTATGATATACCTTTCACGTGGTTTATGGTTAGAAATTTACAAAATCTGAAAGGTATTTTTGTCTCAATTTTCATTCGTTGAGACACATGTTATTTTAGGAACTTAAATTATTTTATAAGTTGTATAAAATTCCCATTGATATGTCTTATCGTGATTGTAATTATTTTAATGGTATTTTATTCATCATTTATGGTTTTTACTCATGGTGAATATGATTAAATATTTCTAAAGTTGTAAATGTTTGTTGCTACAATATCATCATTTATTTGTATTTTTCATGATTAGAATTATGTTGATGATGTCTAGTGATCCATATGAAAATATGTATCTTGAATATTATTCGTCTATAGTTATTTTTTGTATCATTATTTAATAGTACCATTTTCTACTATGTGTAACATTATAAATTAAAAATATTTTTTTAATGAAAATTGTAATTTATCTATATCTTCGGTCTAAAAAAATTCCCTCTAAACCATAATTTTTTTTAAAAAATCAAATGTTTTACAATTATACTATGATATTTAAAATTAAATTATACCCATGTTTTACTTCTTTTTTAATATTTATTTAAAAGGAACATTATATTTTTTGATTAATGCACTTTTATACACATTCTACTTTAAAAAATGAATGATTAGAATTTATGGATTTATGTGTCATCATGACTCTAAATTCCTTAAAGATTAATTTTAGTGATTACATGGTTATTTTTAAAGAAACTGATATTATTAATATTTTATAAATTAGTTTTGTATTTTTTCTCAAGAAAAATGTTATTTACAATGTTTTTAACGATTTAATTTTATGTATTCACAAATAGTTACAATGAAGGTGATTTTAAAAAAGATTTTAATGATTTCCTTATATGTATTAAAATCTATTTTAAATGAAAAGGGAATAAAAAAGATTTTAAAGTTTCATTTATATCATTTCAAATATATATTCCAATTATAAGCATTTCACATCGTTGTCAAGCTTCCATTACAAGTTTTCAATGATATTTTCAATGAAATCGGATTTCAAAATTATTTTGAAGCCATGATAATATAATTTAAAATCATTTTTCAAGGAAATCATCTTTAAAAATGTTTTCAAATATATGATTATATGTTTTAAAATATTATTTCAATGATAAGACTTTCAAAATGTTTTTATGTAATCCTTTATAAGTTTCCAAATAGTATTTTAATGAAAAGGGTTATAAAAATGTTTTAAACCTTCCATTATAATATATCTAAAATTTTAAAAATAAACGTTTTTCAAAAGGTTTTCATGTTTCTATTATAATATTCAATGTCATTTTTAAAAAAAATATTCAATTGTTTAATAGTTTAAAAAAATTGATAGAGGAAAGGTGTCACGAACAAACCCAAGTCGACCCAAAACCAGTCACCCGAGCCGGTCCGCGACATGATCCGAAGGGAGTTCCCGATCCTCACGGGATGGCAACTAGTGCCAGGCATCAATAGAAGACAGGTGGGAATAATTTTACCCAAAAATAAATAAATATATAATTAAAGAAGCAGAAATTAAATAGAGCATCTCAAAATAATTAAACAAAGTGAATTAACTAACAAGAACGAAAGATAAAAAAGAATAACTGAACGAGACAACCACTTTCTCTATGTGACCTCGTGGGTCACTCTCCAACTCATGACCAAACGTTTCTCAAGGCGAATGCACCCAAGTTGTAGACTGCACAGTCACTAAAAATAGAACAGAACTATAGGCATGTGTATTAAAACTCAGTAGGCTAGCCCAATATCAATTCCCATTGCACTACCTTTAAATAAAGAAATTTACCAATTACAGGTTTGAACTAAATATACAAAATATTGGTTTTCGCACACACCCACTCTCATTTCTAAAACAAGTATCAGTCCATTTTCATTTTTAAAAAAACAAGATTAATGCTTGAAAGTAAAAGGTGTATTTATTTTCAAATCATTTTCTGCAAACCATTTAGAAATCCAAACATCAGTTATTAGGAAAAAAGGAAAAAGACACATAACACACAACACACACCAAGGGCAATGGAAAAAATGGCACACATGAGCCAATAACTGAACTAGACTTCTAAATCGTGTGCCACACACAAATAAACACTAAATGAAACATGGGTTGAACCTTGGATATCATGAACAATCTAGAACGTACTATACATCTGACTCATTTGGAAAGCATGCTCTAACTCGATGACATCATAACGCCCTAATGCTCACCATATCCTTGCATGGCCTAACCGAGGGGACCAATCCCCATAGCAGTAATAACTCAGTATTCCCATACTATGGGGCCACTAGCTAGTGCGTAATCTAAACTAGTGCAGTAATCGTTCTCAGAATATTCACTCACAATGCCAGGTTCCCAAGTCAATACATGCCATAATATGGGGTGAGTCCATAATGTAAAACAATCAGTCATGATGCACAAACATCACATACAGCTAACTCAACCAACTCACACCAAAGATCACCCCTGAATGGGTTTTCCGAAAATAATTTATTTTATTAAAGTGTCAAATGGGCCTTCAATTTTTTTTAAGAAAAACCTCGTTTCTCTTGAAAACTTCAAACACTTGTTCAGAAAAACCATTTATCTTTAAAACTAGAACCACATTTGAAATTCTTTGAATTATTTTTAATGGCTAGATGGGCATTATTTCAATACTGGGTGTCCTCTCATCAAGAAAATTTTTCAAGTGTTCGGTATAAAATAAACGGCTCTTTTCACACCAAATAATCTTTTAAAAATTACTTATCTTATTTTATTTCTCATTCATTAAAATTAATAAAACATCACGAAATTATTAAATTCATAATTTAAAGGTGAGTTCAGTGGGGGGCCTACCTCAAGATCAAGGCGCGATGACGGTGCAACTCGGAAACCAGGCTCGACGATGACGCTCACTAGGAAACACCCCACGCGGGTCCTAAAAAGTCAAGCCAACCCAAATAACATTTAATTAAAAAAACACTAATCATCCCAAGGTGCATATATATATATATATATCCAATAAAATATAAAACAAGAATCAAATAAAAGGGGTATACCAACGGGGGGTCGCGACTAGAAAATGAACACCGGAGGGCGTCACACCGGAATAGCGGATGGCGTCCGCGTGGCTGGACACTGTCAGATCAGGGGGGGTGGTAAGGGTCATCGAATAGTGGCGGGCAGCATGCGGGGAACATGTGGGTTAGGCGGACGGAAGCCAGGGTGACAGGCAGTTGCAGTGCAAGGCGGCGCTACAAGGGGGGAGACCTGCTGGCTTCCGCGACAGGAGGAGATGAAAGGGGGAGCAGAAACAGGAGGTTGGGCGTCGTGTTGGGTGTGTGCAAGCCCAAGGCGGAAGGAGGGCACGATGATTAGGAGGTGACTATGGGGAGGTTTTTGAACAGGGAAACCCAAGGGGCTACCGCTGGAGATGATGCAAGGTGTTGCGGAAGGTGCAACATGGGAGGTAGGGGGTTCACTGATCAGAGTAGGTTCGTGGTCTGGCTGTCCAGCGAGGGGAACAGCTGGAAGAGCACACGGTGGCCCAAGGGGGAGGCACGATGTGACGTCGGAGAGGAGGTGATGTCTGAAGGTGCATCAAGTACTCCTGGACAGCATAAGGCCTGAGCAGGCCGGAGACACCGGTGCTAGCTGGGCTGGCGTTGTACAGGGTAGGAGGCCGAGGGAGGCAGCGTGTAGCAAGTGTTATGCGTAATCTAGATCAGGAGAGGGTTGGCATGCGGGTGGAGCTGCTGAGTGGGTAGGTCGTGAAAAGGAAGGAGGAGCGGCTATAATGGGGTGCTGCAATAGGTCGGAGGCGCAACAACAAGGAAAACCGAGGGGGCTATCACGTAGGGCGAAGGGCGAGCAGGAAAACGGGAGCAGGGACCAGCGGGGGATGTTTTGCGAGGAGTTGATCGGGGCACGTCTGGCTGGGGACGTAGGTGGTGCGGGTGACGGAATCTGTACCGGGAGGTGGTTCTACTAGGTGAGGTGGTGGGGATGGTGACCTGGACCATGGGGTACTGGAGGTGGATGCAAATCGCTGCATGGGAGGGGCAACGAAGCTAGTGTTGCATGTGGGCAGAAGAGGGAGGTCACAGTTCTTGGGAGAGCAGGGAAGAAGGATGCTGCAGGTGCAGCGGAAGCTGGGAATGGGATTTTAGTGGCTTCATGCGGGGAGAAACATGGAGATTCAGACTTGTGGCTGGGTGTAGTGGTTGAAAAAGAATGAAAGAAAAAAAATAATGGAGGCAGGGGAGTGGGTCGTGTGCAGAATTGGATGTAATGGGAGCACCGTGTGGAAGAACAACAAAGAAGGAGAAAAATAAAGAGAATAAAGAAAGGGGAACAAAAGATAAGATAAAAAAATAATACAAATAAATAATAATAACAATTTAATAATAATAATCTAAGAACAATAGTATTAGTAATAATAATAATAATCTATAAACAATCATAATAAAAATACTAATAATAACAACAATGTTATAATGATTGTTATTATTATTATTAAATATATTATAAAATTATTTTTAATTTAATTTATTCTTTTAATTTTATTATTTTTCTAATTAGGTGGGAAACCGCGAACTCACTAGGTCTGAACTCACGATCGGACCGAATGCGCTGTGACCATGCACCCACCCGGACCGAATGCGCGGTGAGCACTAGCAGTGCAGTGACTAAGCACTGGCATGAGACCCACTAAAAAACACCAAATAATAAAAAATTTATTTTCAGACCCAAACCCAACTCTGTCCAATGTTGCGGGACCGAGAGAAGAATAAAAACATAGGAATCTGTGGTCAGGGTGTGAACATTCTCACCACCAGAGACACTTTCTGACCAATGAAAGTCATCAAGCTAACATTCGACACAACTTGAGTAAATGTCCATACAATACCAAAGGAAAAAAGAGAGAGCATTAGAGAACTATTCCAAACAAACGTCACATATGACCAATTCAAGAAAAACCACTGCTCGAGATTGAGGGGAGAACCTGAGAGAGTTATCCACACCACAAGAATTTACTAATAAAAAAACCCTTGAAACTAGAACAAACCATCCCATGGGGGGTCAACCTGGAAACTCCCAAATAGAACTCATTCCTATTCCCCACATGTACGGAACAACACACCTGACTCTTGATGAAAAGATTGTTACGGAACAATCCAACAACTAGTGGATGAGAAATTAACTCAACACCACCCATCAACTTCACAAAACAAAAATTCCCCTATCAAACACAGCTAGGACCAACTCAAAGACATAACATGTCTGTTTATTCACCGGCCCACACCATTCAAAGAGACCAAACAACTTAAGAACCAAACTGAGAGCATAGAAGACCGTATAGATTGTGGTGGAATGAGCTCATCATGCCACCACAACAAGGATGAGCTTATGAAATTGATGATAATAGAACAAGGGAAATTTTGGATATGTCTATTATAAATCCAAATACATTATCTAGACCGAGGTTCCACAAACCCTCGGTATCTCCTGACTATGCGCGAGCTTCACCCCGAGACCTGTGACTGGGGCCCTTATGGTTGAATCATCTCCTGCCTCACAGTCTGGCAATTCCATCTCCTAGTTTCTAAATCCTTTTGTTCGATGATTCCAACAACCACGATGGTCGTACATTTTCAAAGGGATGCCACATGATGACATAGAATGTCCGGAAAGGCCATACTTTTGGCACACAAGACAGTGGTCCGACGAACTAGGAGACAGTACCGATGAGGATATTTTCATGGAGACAGGTTCCACCGGCCCGCTCTCTTTTCCAGGTAGGGAACCTTCGCGGATGTTGACCACCATTAATGACATTGAAAACTCTAATGATGATGAGACAATTCATCTTTTCTATTCCAAATCGAAACCCTCAAATAACTCTAGTTTGGTACGAACCTTAACAATCCTTGGAGTTCCCAACAACCCGAAGACACACTATATTTCAGAACTATACAACTACCTCTAATAGACATCTACTACCTCGAAAAGCAAGAAACACACAAAAGGAACTGAGAACTGAGAATAACTCATTGAAAACTCTGGGAGGCTTTCTGGGCGGCATATTCATGACAACACAAAAAACACAGTCGAAACTGGCATCAATCCAAAACTCAATAAAAGCAACAACACAAGCTAAGGGAAATAGGCCCATAATCCAAACATATACAACACAAGGAGAAATCAATTTTCCAAAACCATTTTATCTTTACAGTTTTAAAAAACTCACCTATGGAACCTTATGAACCGTCACATGTGCGTTCATTCAATCTCTCTCATATCATTTGCAACCAAGTGACCCCACATACTTCCATACATACCCACGCACGTGTGACCCTCCATAAGGATTTCCAATGTTGAAATACACATTTTATTACCAAATCCAAACTCACCCCATATTTTTCCAAACTGATACATCTTCTCTTTAAAAACCCACATTAGTAATTTCGAAAAAACAATTTGGAAGAAACAATTTTCCCTTTCAAAAAGAATTTCACTTTTAACACACACTGAAATCAACTGAGACTAAAACAAAACACAAGTAGTAATAATACATTGGAATGAGAAAATAGTGCATATGTATGACCCAACGGCATGGGGGTGATCCATGCCCCATGTAAAGAAAAACACTAAGAGGACCTTAAAATAGACTCTTGGACTCTACAAGGGTCACCACCCCATGTGAGGTCGCAAAGTGAATTGATTTTCCTCAATTGTCATCCCACAATCTGAAACGACCAAGGATAAGTGACTCAAATCCAGGACTAACCCTAGTAACTCAGGTCTCGTCTCGAGTGGTGGTGATTAGGCACCGACCCATAACCTATGTCTTGAGCCCTAACAGTCCTATTCTCCATCTATTGGACATCCCAAATAGCAATGGGCACTCTGAAAATTGAGGTCCGCTAAGGGCCAACCTCCTCTGATATCATTTTGGCATGAACCAATCCGGGTCGACCCAAAACCGGTCACCCAAGCCGGTTCGTGACATGACCCAAAGGGCGTTCCCAATCCCCACGGGCTGGAAACCAGTGTCGAACATCAATAGTGGACAAGTGGGAACAATTTCTCCCAAAAATAAATAAATAAATAAAGCAGATGAAATTAAATAGAGCTGCACAAAATAAATAAACAGAGTGAAGTAACTAATAAGAACAAAAGAAAAAAACTAACAGAAAGAGACAACCACTATCTCGGTGTGACCTCGCGGGTCACTCTCCAACTCATAGCCAAACATCGCCCAATACGAACGCACCCACGATGTAGCCTGCACAGACACTAAAAATAGAAATGAACTATAGGCGTGAGTATTAAAACTCAGTAGTCTAGCCCGATATCTATTCCCAATGGACTACCGTTAAATTTGTTTTTTTACCAATTACAGGTTTGAACTAAATATACAAAATATTGGTTTTCACACACACACTCTCATTTCTAAAACAAGTTTCATTCCATTGCCTTTTTTTAAAACAAGTTTAATGTTTTAAAGTAATAGTTGTATTTCTTTTCAAATAAATTTCTGTGAACCTTTTATAAATATAGAGATCAGTTATTAGCCAAAAAGGGAAAACACACATAACACGCAACACACGCCAAGGGAAATGGGAAAAATGGCACACGCAAGCCAGAAACCAAACTAGACTTCTCAATCACGCGCCACAAACAAATAAACACTAAATGAAACAGGGGTAAAACCTTGGAGATCGTGACCAATCGAAAACATACTATACATCTGACTCATCCTGAAAGAATGCTCTAACTCGATGACATCATAACGCCCTAGTGCTCAGTAAAGCCCTGAATGGCCTAACCGAGGGGCCCAATCCCCACAGCAGAAATAACATAGTATTCCCCTGCTCTGGGGCCACTAGACAGTGCGTAATATAAACTAGTGCAGCAATCGTTCTCAGAAAATTCACTCACTCTACCAGGTCCCCATGTCTATACATGAAATAAAAAGGGATGCACCCACAATGTAAAACAATCAGTAACGATGCACAAACAACACATACGGCTAATGTAATCAACGAACACCAAATATCACATTTTAATGGGTTTTCCAAAATAATTTATTTTATTAAAGTGTCAAACAGGCCTTCACCAATTTTAATGAAAAACGTCATTTCTCCGGAAAACTAGAAACAATTGTTCAGAATACCCATTTATCTTTACAACCAGAACCACATTTGATATTCCGTGAATTATGTTTAAAGGCCAAATGTGAATTCTTTCAATATTGGGTGTCTGCTCATCAAGAAAATGTTTCAAGTGTTCGGTATAAAATAAACGGCTCTTTTCACACCAAATAATCATTTAAAAATTAATTATCATATTTTATTTATCATTCATTACAATTAATAAAACATCAAGCAATTAATAAATTCTAAATTTAAAGGTGAGTGAAGTGGGTGACCAACCTCAAGACCAAGGCTCGACAATGGCGCAAGCTCGGAAACCAGGCGTGACGACGACGCTCACTCGGAAACACCCCGCGCGGGTCCTAAAAATTCAAACCTACCTAAATAACATTTAATTAAAAAAACACTAATCATCCCAAGGTGAATATATATATATATATAATAAAAATATAAAATGACTAACAAATAAAATGGGTATACCAACAGGGGTTCGCGACTAGAAAAATACCACTAGAGGGCATCGCTCTGGAATAACGGAAGGCATCCATGCGGCTGGACACGGTCAGACCAGGGGGCCGGCAAGGGTCGCCGGACAGCGGAGGGCAGCATGC
This sequence comes from Viscum album, assembly GCA_963277665.1. NCBI lineage: Eukaryota > Viridiplantae > Streptophyta > Magnoliopsida > Santalales > Viscaceae > Viscum > Viscum album. The sequence goes on from OY728160.1 coordinate 1,416,393,292, forward strand.
AGGCTACACGTGGGTGAGGCAGATAGAATCCAGGGTGTCGGGTAGCTGCGGTGCAAGGCAGCACTACAAGGGGGGAGGGCTGCTGGCTGTCGTGATAGGAGGAGACGAAAGGGGGATCAGAAACATGGGGTTGGGCATCGTGTTGGGTGCGCGCAGGCTGAAGGCGGTAGGAGGGCACGACAAGAAGGAGGAGACTATGGGGAGGTTCTGGAACAGGGAAAACCAGGGGCTGCCGTGGGAGATGCTGCAATCGTCTGCGGAAGGTGCAACGTGGGAGGCAAGGGGGTCACCGATCAGAGTAGGTCTGTGGTCTGGCTATCCAGTGAGGGGAGGATCTGGGATAGAGAACAGTTGTCCAAGGGGGAGGCACGTCGTGAAGTCATAGACGAGGTGATGTCTGAAGGTCCAGCAGGAGCTACTGGATAGCATAAGGCCGGAGCAGGCAGGAGGCACCGGTGCTGGTCGGGCTGGTGTTGTACAGGGCAGGAGGCTGAGGGAGTTAGTGAGTAGTAGGTGTTATGTACAAACTAGATCGGGAGATTGTTGGCATGAAGGTGGTTCTGCTGAGCGGGGAGACCATGAAAAGGCAAGAGGAGCTTCTGTAATGGGGTGCTACAATTGATCGGAGGCACAATAATAATGAAAACAGAGGGGGCTATCACGGATGGCGAAGGGAGTGTAAAAAAATGGGAGCAGGGACCGGCGTGGGCTACTTTGCGTGATGCAGATCGGGGTGCATCGAGCTGGGGTTGTAGGCGGTGTGGGCGATGGAATCCATACTGGGAGGTGATTCTGTAGGCTGAGGCGGTGGGGATGGTGATCCGGACTAGGGGGTGCTGGAGGTGGATGCAGATCGCTGCATGGGAGGGGCAACGAGGCTAGTGTTGCAGGTTTACAGAAGAGGGAGGCCGCAGGTCTTGGGCGAGTAGGGAAGCGGGATGCTGCAGGTGCGGCAGAAGCTGGGCATGGGACTATAGCGACTTCGTGAGGGGAGAAACAGGGAGATGTAGACTGCTAGCTGGGTGCAGTGGGTTCAAAAGAATGGAAGAAAAAAAAGAAGGGCGGAAGGGGAGTGGGTCATGCGCAGGACAAGAGTGCAGGGGAGCACCACGTGGAAGTACAACAAAGAAGAAAAAAAAAGAAAGAGAACAAAGAAAGGGGAACAAAAGATAAGATAAAAAACTAAAGTAATGAAATAATAATAACAATATAATAATAATAATCTAAAAACAATAGTAATAATAAAATTAAAAATAATCTAAAAACAACAATAATAATAATAACAATATTATAATTTTTTTATTAAACATTTTATAAAATTATTTTTAATTTAATTTATTCTTTTAATTTTATTATTTTTCTAAATAGGTGGGCAACCGCGCACTCACCCGGTACGAACTCATGATCGGACCGAATGCGCGATGAACATGCACCCACCTGGACCAAATGTGCGGTGACCACTAGAAGTGTGGTGACTGCGCACTGGCCCGAGACCCACCGAAAAACACCAAATCTTCAAAAATTTAAATCCGGACCCAAATCCTACTCTGTCCAATGTCGTGGGATCGAAAAAAGATTAAAAACATAGGCATCCATGGTCGGGGTGTGACAAAAGGATAGTTTCCTCATGATATGTGTTAAATTGTTTATAATGGTTACATATTATTTTTGAAATGTTTTTTTAAAAATTTGACTCTAAATATTTTAAATGGTATAAAAATTGATTTTCAAATAATGGTAATATTCCCAAAAAAAATTCTCCATGTAATCATTAAAAAAATCTATATCAATGATGATATAATTTTTTATATATTTTTTCACATGGTTGATAATACAAGGATACAATTATAATTATTTCTATAAATAGTTAATTATTTTTTTTACATTTTGTTTAAAAACTCATATCTCTTCAACAGGTCATACCATGATAAAAATATTATGAAACCTGCTAAATTTTATGGCATATTATATGAGAAAATTATTATTAATCCTCCCTCTTTACCATAGGTTTTTACATTATAAAATATTTATGGTACCAATTTCGTTTGATTAGTTATGATATGATGATTTGGAAACACATCTAATTTAATGGATTATGATATGATGAATATTTTATTATCATGTGTTACACAAATGTATGATTTCATTATGTTATGGGTGTGATCTATATATCTATCCAATTAAATGGGAAATGATTTATATTTGATAAGATAGGAATGGATGGAATGATGAGTGAAACTGTTTTAGTAAAGGACCTTATCCACTAAGATGGTAATTGGAGTGAACGTTGACTTCTAAGATGGTTTGGGGAGTGAACCAATTACACTATAAGTAATGGGATGCTACTAATGAAGTGGGTGTTTCCTTCCTAGTAGGTTTATCCCCCATGAAGTGCCCTAATTGGTTTTAGAAATGAAACATGACATATATGGACTAATTTTATATTATTATGTCTATTCCCCAAAAATCAATGTCTTATTTTTATGTTATTATCTTTTGGTTAATGCATTTGATTCAATAAGGATTAATGCCTTATGCTCAATCAATCTTAATATCATGATTTATGTGTATGATATTTGATATTTATGGTATGATCATCAAATATTATTCTCATGTTCTAATTACCTTATATTCACATTATGATTATGTATCTACTTTATTTACACATAATGAGAATCTAATCACACCCTTTATAATGTTTAATTTCCAAATTAGATCACGAAAAGACATAAGGAGTTATAAAGTGTATGATCATTGTGGGAAACATTGAATAACATTCACCATTATAGATACTGTTGTTCAATTATTCAGAAGTGAGTAGAGTATCATGGTCTATGAGAATGTTATTTTGTAATGTCCTAAATATTCATATAAAATGATTCAATATTTATTTATGAAAAGTGAAGGTCACTACATCTCTTGTGTTTATAGTAAACTACCACCTTGAAAAGAGATATGATTATTTTTCACTATGATGTTACAAGGAAGTAAATAATGGAAATGATAATAAATATATATGATATAAATGACATAATTTTGATTATCACGAATTTTATAATTTTGGGAGTATAATTAGCAATTTATTTTTACCTTATCATTCACTAAAAAATCATAATGTCATTCATAGACGTGTATAATACCATATGAGAAGAATGAAAAGTATATATGATTAAATATAATGAAATTTATTATTTAAAAATATTCTAGAAAGATAAATGTATCTTACGTTCAGCTTATAATGGCTGTTAGAAAATTGAAATGTTACCCTTGTGTATGTATGTCTAACTGTCTCTATGATCATAGCATTAGTTCATTTTTATAATAATATTCCATTATTAGAATTTAAAATTTAATTAATGTTTAAATATAATGATTATTTGATGATTATTATTCAAGTTATGTGTACAAAATTACCTCTTTGACCATAGTTTCCCTACCAAAGTTGTTTTACACAAATAAACCAAATTTTGTATAAACATAACACAAAAACATAATTTAATTAATAATTGTACATGACTTGTTAATAATTGAAATTAATGTAATAAAAAACATGAACAATATTATCAATCAAGTAAATATTTAAAATAATTTCTCTATTCAAGAATATAGAGACACACATGACAAGTTAGACACAAGTTAAGGTACTTCATCTCAATCTCCATTCATTATGGGAGTCCATGATTTTATTCACTTATATTATTTTATAATATTGATATATAGCCCATTTTAGATTATATATCATTAATTTTTCTATGATAATTGTATTTATTGTTTTTTAATTTCCATTTTATATCCAAAAGTGATTTTTTTTTATATTAAAGAGTTTTTTAAATGTTAATTAATAAATAAGTTCCATTCATGATACTACACCTGCGAATTAAATGATGAGGTGGTCCCGATATCCTCGGTTGATTTCATTATATTTTATACTATGATGAGGCCCAATTATCCTTATTTGAGCCTCTTATAACAAATATTATTATGTTTCCTAGATAGAAATGGTTATGAATTTAATTTATAAATGTTTGGTGTGGAGATATATCTCTAAAATTAATTTTTAAATCTAAATTTTCATAAAAGAAAATAATAAGGGAGTTACAATATGTTCTATTCAATAAATTTAACAAGGCTCTCATTACTCTTAACATGATCTTACAATGGTTTGTAATGGTTATTATATAACCAACCATAATTGGTTTTTAATTTCATTCATTTTTTAAAATTATTTTCTTTGTGATATTATTATTCACATTTAAACATGTTTTTTCCATATGTTCAATGAACATTTCATATAAATGTTCATGTTATATGAAGATATTATTTTGATAAGCCAAAATATTTTTATTTTATTGTGTATCCCATGGAGTGATTTTTGTTCTCATACAATGATTTTGAAAACATTTCAGAATATTTAAGGACATATAAGGTGATGGAAGAAGACAAGTGGACATTTTTTATGATTTTCTCAAAAAAGAAATAATTAGTTATTTTAAATAACTTTTACTCTGTAAACATTTATAATAATATATGGTGTCCACTATGTATTATATGGTCTCTAAATTCATGATTTATGTACTAATTCAACAAAACAGCTATACCAAAAATGATCCTCAATGTGAAATAAATTAAATTCTTGACTAAAACTGAAGACTATATAATGATTAAGGCCAGTTCCTTAGAGTTCATATGATAGGTCAGTTTATTTAAACGTTGAAGTTATGATAATGTTAAAAACATTTTCTTGATTATATTATGAATAATTTGAAATAATACATCATTCAAATATGACAATATTGTTTCACCAAAAATATTTTTGTTCATAATGGTTCTCCATTGAGTAAATAGTGAAGTTGTAGTGGGAAGGAACAAATGGGAAAATATTCGTTAAAATCAGAATCAAATGTTTTATAGAGTCAAAATTAAATAGTTTTGTTGTAGTGATGTTTCTTTTGACACCAAATACAAATGGTGATGGTATCTTTGTTAGAATGTAACCATATTAAAAAAAGGAACATGTCTATTTTGGGGCATTTCACAACCAGATAACTCAGATATTTCAGTGGATCATTTTACCCCGTTATAGCCGAGGGATAGACCAATACATGGAAATGTTATTTTATGTCATGTGATATTGGGAACATTAAATGGTAAATCATTTAGTTTATTATTTTCAATTAGTAACTGAATGGTAGTCCTCATTGGTTATCTATAATAGAGAAAATTATTATATTTATTCTATTTAATGTGAAACATTCAAGGATATATTCCTTGCGGAATATTTCATTAATATTTTTTAGATCATATTGGGAAAATAAATTAACAATTGAGGAAGAAAGATGAATATTTTATGTTTTATATGAATAAAACATCACATTATTTTTTAGGTGTGTTCTATATTATATTCGAGAAACTGATAATAAAATAATTTAATTTTTCACAACATTGATACTATGTTTACGAAGATAATTAAATGCATTAAAATTGAAAATTTACAAGAAAGTGGTTCATTGTTCTTACAAAATTTAGATTTTTCATGATTATATGTATGTTCGTCAATATTACAATAGTAAGAAGATGCCATGGTGGAAGGATATAGAGAAGAAACCACCTATGAATTCCTTATTTATGCACAAAAAATGTTCCATGTTTGGAAAATAACATTTCAAATACTATATAAAGTGATCATGGAAGTGTTTTTGGTGTGTTAAGTTTAGTAACTAAGGGCATGACTTTAAATAAATGTGTCCTAAATATCATAAGAATGGGATTGCCGATATAAATTAAATAAGGAGTTTTTTTATTAATAATGACATGGGTTGTTATGATAATGTGTGTTCAATGATAGTTCCATATGATGGAAATCATCATGATCGGAAAAATAACGTTGTATAGAAGACATTTTGTACGACTAAAAATGATTCCAGGTCGTCAAATGAAGTTTTGGCTATTATATTACATGTGTATTAAAATTATGACAATACCCTATTTGACTCTTGATATTTTAATTTATTCCATTATAAGTAATTTAAATGTAAATTCATCAATGTCAACTACTGAATGATATATTATAAAATTTTGAGAACACGTTGTGGAAGTATTAAATCAATAATTACTTATATGAATATTTTTATTATTATTAGTTTGACGGTAATTATTTAAAATATTTTGTCAATGGAAATAGTGTAGTTAGATATCATACTTTTTATGAATTAGAATTAATTTAATCATCTTATGAGGGCTTATACTTCAATGAAATATTTATTAAATGATATCATTCCTTTGATATCATACCAAGGAGACAAGAAATTAATTAAATATGGTATTGAATATTACCTTACTCAAATCATTGGAAATAATGACCATGTTCATATCAATTATTTTCCAGTAGTAAATGAATACATAGATGTATTAACATAGGATTTTAAATGTATTACTACTGATCGTAAGGTTAGGTTTATAGTTTATTTAGTACCAGAAGATATTTAACTTTTTATTCCCCCTTATCAAATGGCTCAAGTGGAACACATAGAATTAAACAAAATATTAATACAATTATTAGATAAATGTTTCATTTCATCTAGATCATTTTAATGGAATGAGTTTTTTTAAAAAAAATACTAATGGTTTAATAATACTTTTTATTTACTATAGAACCTTGAATAACAACACAGTTAATTAGAAGTATATTTTTACTCACACATATGATTCATTTGATAGGCTCCTGGGAAAAAAATAATTTTCAATGGATGACCCGAGGTCAGGGTACCATGAGTTGAAATGGAAGGAAGCTATTATTATAAAGAATATATTTTACACGATATATATGCACTATGAGTTTGTAGTTATGTTATTTGGGGTACTTAATGAAACTTATATATTTATGGACCATATTAATATAAATTTTTAGGTGTTCATTGAAATTTTTTTTGTGTATTTTCTTGAACATATTTTCGTAATTTTAATAATAATGAGAAACAAGAAATGCTCCATGGGGTTTTATTAAACCTTAAATGAGAATGAACGATAAAAAAACATAAAATGTGAGAATTTTGGTTGTAAAAAACATCGTTACATGGAAATAATGTAGAATGATAATGTTATTTTTTATTCTTCATGTAATTTTAATATTCATGAGTTATATTAACGTACACATCATTTATAATTAGTTTTTGTTGTTTCTAAATTATGAATTTGGATGAATCATTTTAATGGATTAATTCTTAAATATAAATTCATCACAAGAATTGATATGTAAATTAGCTCAAAAATAATTAACATGAGATAGAGAAGATGAAAGGAAATAATAAATGAGATTTAGTGCACAATTCATTTCCATACTGGAAAAGAATACAACGGGGCCAATAATAAGAGTAAAAAAATTTATTCTATATATTACATTTTACAATTAGAACTCTACCATTTAGTCACTGATTTGATGAAATTTATCCTAAATTTTTTAGATACATGGATATCATCTAATTTTTTAGTTTTTAGAAGAATATACCATGATAGAATGAATTAACAGATCCCAAAAAGGTCATCAATATTTTTTTAAAATGGTAGAATCTGTTAAGAGTGTAATGTTTAGTTATTTTAATAGTGATGAAAATGGTGTTTTATGACAATGAAAAATTTTATGTATCAATTATGATTACATATTGATGGATTAGTTTTTTATTTAAGATCGTAGTTAATATTTTTCCATTAATTCCAGAAGAAAAAAGTTGTGTAGACACATTTAGGGGTGTTACTAGTGGTATGGAATGAAAATAGATATTGATGATTCACCATGAATTGTTTTTCTTTATAGTATGGTAAATAAGAATTAAAATTTCAGAAGGATCTTAATTATCCTTTTATAGTTCTAGAGTTGAAAATGGATGATATGTCAACTGATTTCATGGTGGTATTACTAATGACATCAGAATGTAACAATTATATATGGGTTATTGTTAATCGATAAACTAAATCATCACATTTCCTTCCCATTAAATATAAAATGACTTCTAATAAACTTTTTTAACTGTATCTAAATTATATATTCATGTTACATGGGGTGACTCTCTACATTTTATCACACATCAATCCCATCTCCACATCCGATTCTTGTAATGGTGGTCAGATGATATATGTTACTGAATTAAATTTCAGGATAACTTTTCATCCTCAATATGAAAGTCCTAATTAGTACATGATATAGACAATGTATGAGATGATTAATTATAATTAAATGTATTCCTATGAAATTTGGGAAATTGATATATATTTTCGAGTTTTTGTATAATAATATTTTTCATTCCAATAGACATATTGAAAATCATGATTCATTATATGGAAACTGGTGTAGAACACTAATTTTTTGATATGATGTAGGAGAATGATGTTTTATGGGACTAGACATGGTAGTGTAAATGTATGAGAATATAGTGATTTTTAACTACATATAAGGACATCTCAGAGTAAGAATATATGTTATGCCGATAATCGGAGGAGCGGTCAATCATTAGTGGTAGGTGATCATGTATTTCTAAATTTTTTTCCAAAAATTGTGTTTTAGGTTTTGATAAAAATGGAGTGAAATTTAAATGTATCATTTTTCAAAAATAAATCCTAGAGAATGTTAGATCGTGTTCCAACTATGTTTTTTTAACCCATATTTTATCTTAGGTAGAAATTTTATTTCTTGGTTCATTGTTATAGAAATATATGAAAGATTCATATCATGTTTCAATCCATGATGAATATTAGTTAGAAGAGATCATATGTTATGAGGAATAGAATCTTAATAATATTTAAGTTAGAGATATGTTATTTTGTAATTCGGTGATTTTACATATTAAGGTTTTTAGGGGAAATCATACATTTGAAGAGGCAATGTAGGATTATGAAAATGTAATTAAGGAATGATATCCCAATTTATTTTTAAAGAAAATAAAATTTCAACTATAATATTTCTAAATGTGGGGAGGAATTAATAATATAGGTAATAATACAATAAATAATATTCATATTTATTAATATCAATTAGATAGTTAGATTAGTTATAATAAAATCAACATATTTTTAACCCAAAAAAAGAAATTGTTTTAATTACACACTTTTATTGTAATATTTTATTTAAAAATATACTTATTAAACATAATAATTTACTTTTTTAAAATGAATATCATTTTTTTATTCTATGAAAATTAAATTAGGAATAAATATATTAACTATTCATAAAATATTTATTTTAAAATAATGATTGAAAAAATTGGATTTTTATAAAAGGAGTTACATTTTTAGTTGATTATGTTATTTATGAGTACCAATATGTTTTAAATTTTATTATGTTTAAAAAAAATATTTAGTTATATTTTATAAATAATTTTTTTATTAAACAATATTTGGGATTTTAGAATATTTGTTGGGGGTTAAAAACTTTTTTTCCAAAAGTCCTTTTAAAATGAATAATGTATCTACATTTAAATCAATTAAAATTATCCCTCGTAGATAATTATTTTATTTAATATTTGAGATTTTATATTAGTGAATTTTATTTCAGTTTTATAATGTGGGTTTTCATAATCGGGTTGTAAATATGGAATCATATTTTCTTAAAAATGATCTTCTTAAAAACCTATTTTCACGTCACATCTACGTGATTAATATTAAATTAACATTTTCCACTTAACAAAATTTAATTTAATAAATTGAATATATTATTTTAATTAGATTAATTTATAATTTATAAGAAATATGTATACTAATATTTCCAATGAGATTAGTGAAATAACTAAAAATCAATTATAGTGACTATGGTAAAAACAAGTTTACTTAGTGGTAATTAATTAATCATAATGATCAAACATGCCTATAAACTTGACCAAGAATAATATCATAGAAATATTTCGACCTAATACATTATATTATATATAATTGGAAATTACTAGAGCCTAGTGACATTAAAAAATGTGGCTGGAATTCACTCTGTCAAAAAATTACACTTGTTCCAATCTCCCCAATTTTAAAAGGCCACCCCTCTACCCATATATACACACCTTAAAAACTAATTTATTCACCAATGACATGATAATTTACTTCTCTTATCCCATACACTCCTCCTAGAATCATTATTTTGGGTTTAAGTCCAACCAAGGAAGGCCTTGGGTTCAAATCCAAAAGGAGATACCTAATGAAGTGGTAACGTTCATCAGTGCGTGGTTTTGTTTTATTTATTTATCAACCACAGTAATTTCATATTATATATTAATTGTATAAAAATATAATTATATTCCATGTATAAACATCTTATTCTGTCATGGTAAAAACCTACAACCACACACACATCAATCATATGTGTTACGAAATCATCTTTTGTGGGTACGAAAGACTACAGGCTCATGAAACATTTTCATTTTTTTTCCATTACCACCTCCCATGGTTGGGTGAGATGATGGAAATAAAATATTAATATTATATTTATAATTTAATTGTGCATATGGAGTCATTATATAATATATTAAATTTTTATATTATAATATGTAAGGGATGAAATAATGTCGCCCATGTGAAAGGGGTACTACTTTCATACCCCGACCCCTGTTACCCAGAGTCGGTGCATTATTACATAACATTGGCTTGATTACCAGGAATCATGTCCCAAAGGATCGATTAGATTAGTAGTTTTGGAAGCACTAGATATACTCATATGTCTTACAATTATATCATAAAATGAAAACAAAAACAACATCATTTATTCATATCCCCTCATACTATTGCTGCAGGTCATTCATAAAATAGTTCTTCACATCCCAAAAAAATAAAACATTGAAAGGGGTGAGCTCAGATGCTCAGTAAGGTTAAAAATAGAGCAGAAACTTTCATAAATATAAATAAACATTTAAGGAAATTTATAACTAGAACAAAAGCCTTTCAAACATGAAATTCAACATAATATGGAAGAAATAAAATGAAATAATTCCATTTACATATTCACATGTATATTGTTATGGTTGAATAATCACATGCAATATCAATAACCACTTTCATAATGATGGAATTCATAATTCCACACTATCATAACCGCATAGTCAAGGCCTTGTCCCAAGACTACAAATAATATTTTATCAAGGCCTTGTGCCAAGACACTAGTTTGTCTCATGAGACCTACCGATGCATCGAGGAGCTATAACAGGCTCCACCTCTCACTTATTAAGTACAATTCATTACTCATATGAACAGGTTTATACATAACATATACATTTGAATTAAAACTAGCATACGAAATGTCAATACTTTCTCCATAAACCATGAATGGTATAAAAATAACACATCTACAATCCAACATATCACAAAAACTTCAATAAAATATAGAAGTTTTGTATCAAAATAAATCGTCTTCAAATAAGCTTAAATTCCATCTAAGGATGTTGACATAGATTAAATCAAAACTATATGATAGAAATATATATATATTTGAAATCATTTAAAAGTAACATTATTATAAAAGAAAACATTTACTTTGAAAATATTCTTATAAGCTTTTAATTGAATCATCGATGATTTTATAATGGCGTAAAACAGCCGCACCTGCCATATAAGTTTAAAAAAGAAATTTTTACCTTAATTTTGTCAAAAATGATATAAAGGACCTTGATTGGAAAATGATGGAAGGATTCCTTTATAAACTTATTGTAAAAAGTCAAACAAGGGTATAAATGTCTTTAAACCATAGTTTGTAAAATATTAAGAATGATTTGAAATACATTTTTAGGAAACATTGATGTGGATGATAAAGAGGTCCCAGTAGATAATTACGTATAAACAACCTCGGATAATGAAGAGATTGTGAAATAAACCCTTAAATTGTACTTTTACATGGTCTGGGTTAGGTTTACCTCATTTATAATGGTGAAATAATTGATATTAAATTATACAAGAATCATATACATCAATATGTCATCACATATTATCTTTTGACATTTAATTGTTAATAATATCTTAATATTATCGTCATTTCGGGTGTGAACTTACTCATTTTATTTTATATGTTTTGTTACATAAGCCATATTTGTTTTGGATATGTTGTATCTTATTCATATCATTAATGATATCAAGTCCTTAAAAATTATTTTTAATCATCAAATGAGAATTATACTTTAATGGATATGATGGATAATGAATCTCATCGCCTTCGTGGAGACGGTAGTCTATACGTACTCACAAGCGACAATATCATTCATTTGATATTAAAATAATATATAATTGGATGGTATATCATTTACAATGAATCATTATAATGTTATATTTATTATTTACTTCAATTACACATCATTATAATACCCATACAAATAATAATTTTTTTAATAACAATTACACCACGACGTGGAGACGGTAGGTCGTACGTACGCACGCATGGTGACATGTCATTCAAAGGATGGATAGAATACTGAATATGGTTGTACCATATTTATAATAACATCACAGTATATAAAATATACTGGAGTTATTATTTTAGAATAGAAAAAACTATGAATGAATATGTTGAAGAAGAAAGGGACTTGATAGAGGGTGGTGAAAACATTACCACTTCTTCAGGTTTTTCCTTTTGATTTGAACAAAAGGGCTCCATATGATGGATTTCTGATCAAAATAAAGCCTCTTGGTTGAAGTGAGGTATTTTGAGAGAATATTTGGGCAGGGTTGGCCGAGCCAAAATGCTTTGAAGGTGTGAATTAGAGAGAAGGGGGAGTTCCCTTTTATAACAGGGGCGAGGGGCCCCTTTTGAAAAGATAAAAATATTATTTTATAATAAATATATATTCGTTTTATAATGGCTCTAAAGTAGAGTATTTGAAATTTAAGGTTGTTATGGGTCTCAATCCTTTCATCCAATAGATTTTAGACAGGTTTGGGTTAGAATATTAACCATATCATTTATATTTAACTCATAGTTAAATAGTTTGACATTTATCAAGTCTCTTTGTATTTTTATATTATATGGTTAATAAAATTACTATATACATCCAAGCGACTCCCAAGTGGTCCATTAATGATACAACTATCATTCTATAAGTCATCTGGCTGAACCTTATAATTGTATGAATAGAATATGAATTACTAATATTATATTTTTGTTTTAAGAACTCTTTCATGTCAATTTTGAAACTATTGGGTATTTGTTTTTGATAAATTCATAACAGCATTATTACTTAGAAACAAATTCATATAACCAGTCCTAACATGTCATATTAACATAAAAAATTATTGTAATTCATAAAAAGTCTCATTTTACATTTATTTGGTTATTTATACTATTAATTATTTTAATATTTCATTAATTAGGTAATTACTACATCACCATTGTGTCATAAATAAATTAAATTACATAATATCTAAAAATTATAAAACAAATACCATTATGTAGGAAGTATTTTTATCTTTTTAATGAATATTTAAAATCGAAAATATCATATGAATAAATCTATATTAAAAATGTTGTAATAATTAAGCATTGATTTTAACTATTTTAACTTTTTGTTGAATTAAATAATAATAAATGTCATAATCTAATCCAAGTGGACCTAAATGATAATATTCTATTACTAAGGTTGATTTCGATCGATATAAACTTGTCCAACAGAATTAGGACATGTGTTATGGTAATATTAATATAATTTTTACCCTTAATTACCCTATTTACTTTTAACCATGGTAAATAAAAGTAAAAACATAATATTCACCAAAAATTATTTTCATCTCATTGAAAAAAAATTACTTACGAATATAAACTTTGTCTCTCAGATTTTTTAAATTCCACTCATAGAAATGGTAAAATTAAGTTTTATGTGAATTTTGGAAATTCTCCTAGGAGATGGGTAAAAGACGGTGAAAGGTTCTAAAATATTTTTATATATCTAAAATAATTATAATTTGAATCCAATGAATTATATTGAACATATATAGGAAATATGTGTCTATTAAGACCTAAAATAAATTTTAATAAAATAAATAATTATTTAAATAAAAATTCAATTTTAAACAACTCAGTGTTTTTTCACTATTCATCAAAAATTGAATGTTTTCAGAAAAATACCCAAAATTCACCCAATGATAATTTCATTTTTCCAAAACCAGAAATGAGGTTAATTTTGAACGATAAAATTTATAAAATTTCAAAAAGAGGTTATTACTATTCATAATGCTAGTTTGATTGGTTGTGGTGTGTGTTAGAACTCGAAGCTGCGTACAACACACGTTACTGTATTATTCAAAGAGAAGAGTACCATAGAAGCTGGGGGTGTTACATTATCCTATCCTTCAAATAATTTCGTACTCGGAATTTCTAAAATACTACCCCATGAAAAGGCTCTGGTGATTATTCATCATAGGTTCCTCAGGGTCCCACATTGCCTCTTCTATCTTATGGTTTCTCCATAGAACATTTACAAGATGAGTCATCTGGTTTCTCACCGCTTGTTCACTTTTATCAAGAATAATGATGGGATCTTCGATATAAGACATATCGGGTTCCAGTTCTAATTCCTCATAGAATAGTAAAAGCATTAGGTCAGGCATGTATTTTCTCAACAGTGATACGTGGACCCCATCAGGAACATTGTAGAGACTTAGCGGCATTTCCAAATGGTAAGCTACAGCCCCAATTCATTCTAGAATTTAAAAAGGTACAATGTACATAGGACTCAATTTACCCTTCATACCGAAACATATAACTCCTTACCATGGAGATACCTTCAAGAAAACATGTTCTCCCACCTGAAATTTCAAATCCTTCCTTCAGTTATCAGCATAGATCCTCTGCCTACTTTGAGCTGCTTTAATGTGGTTTTGGATTACCTTCAACTTTTCTATTGTTTCCTCCACCTGTTCTAGGACTACCAATTTTTTTTCACCAACGTCATCCCAACAGGTTGGTGTGCGACATCTTTTTTCTTATAACGCTTCATATGGTGTCAACCGAATACTTTAATGGAAGCTATTGTTATAGAAAAATTCTACCATAGGTAAATATTGATCACACATACCCAGAAAGTGAAGTGGGAAAAATCTCAACATGAATTATAAGGTTCGAATAGTCCGTTCTTATTGTCTATCTATTTGAGGGTGGTAGGCAGTTCTCAAACCAAGTTCAGTATCCAAGGCCTTCTGATGACTCCTCTAGAATCATAACGTAAAATGGGGATCACGATCATAAACAATCGATATGGTTACTCAATGACGTCTCCCAACTTCATTAATATATAGACTTTCTAGACGTTCAAGTGGTAGATCTTCTCATATAGAATTAAAATGTAATGACTTGGTAAGATGATCAATAATGACCCAAATTGCATCGTTCCTTCTTGGAGTCTTTGGTAGTCCCATGACAAAGTCCATCGTGATATTATCCCATTTCTACTCAGGCATGGGAAGAGGATTCAATACTCTTCCAGGCTGTTGCCTTCAAGCTTTCAATTTTTTAAAAACCATACATCTTGACACATAATCAGCAATCTCCATCTTCATGTTGTCCCACCCAAGATGTTCTATTATATCTCTATACATTTTGGTGCTCTAAGGGTGTATAGAGAAATTGGAACTATGGGCATCATCCAACAATTCTCTTTTTAGGTCAGGTTTATTTGGAACACAAAGACTCTTCCCAAACATCAAAATTCCATCTTCATTCACAAAGTCACTAAATCTCCCATAATTAATAGTTTTAATCTCCTTTTATAAATCTTCATCACCGGTCTGAAACCTCTTTATCCTTTCTAGTAAAGAAGGCTTGGAAACCATTTGAAAACGCATTGATGTTTCACCTTCCATGGTTATTCCCAAACACATCATTAATAGATCCATGTATATAGGATACTTTTCAACTCACATTTTATTCAAAACTCCATGATCCTTTCTACTCAAAGCATCTGCCAGCTTATTTTCCTTCCCCAGGGGGTAGTGTATCGTGCGATCATATTTCTTGAGTAGTTCAAGCCATCAACTTTTCCTCATATTGATTTCTTTCTGTTAGAAAATATACTTCAAACTCTTGTGATCAGTATAAATCTCACATTTTTCACCATAGAGATAATGTCTCCACATATTCAAAGCAATGATTACAGCATCTAACTCAAGATCATGAGTATGATATCTTTTCTCATGAATTTTCAGCAGTAGTGATGTATAGGCAATAACTCTATCATTCTACATAAGGACACAACCAAGTCCTTTCTATGATGTATCACTCTAAATAATGAAACCATCATTCCCCAATGGTAGAGTTAATATCTGAGAACTGACTAATATTCTCTTCATTTCATCAAAATATTTTTCACACTCTTTTCTCCAGACAAATTTAACCCAGTTATTTGTGAGTTTTGTTAATGGGTTAGCCAAATGGGAAAATTTTTGGAAGAAACCTAAATAATAACCTGCTAAACCAATAAAACTATGTACCTCAGTTATACTGGCAGGTGCTGGCCATTCTAGGATAGCCTTGGTTTTAGAAGGATAAATAGATATTCCATCTATAGATAAAATATGGGCAAGAAATGAAATCTCATGAATCCAAAATTCACACTTGCTAAACTTCCCATATAATTCATGTCTTCTAAGAGTCTTTAGAATAATGCTCAAGTGATTTTCATTATATTCATTGCTTTTGGAGTATACCAAGATATGATCAATAAATACCACCACAAAATCATCAAGATATTCCTTGAAAACTCTATTCATTTGATCCGTTAATACAGAGGGTTCTTTATTCAATCCAAAAGGCATTACTGTAAACTCGTAATTCCCATACCTGGTACGAAATGATGACTTCATAATGTCTTCCATCTTCACACACATCTGATGTTATCAAAATCGATGGTTAATATTAGAAACCTATTGAGCTCCATGCAGTTGGTCAAATAAATCATCAATGAGAGGTATGGGATACTTATTATTTATTGTTATATCATTGATTTCCCTGTAGTCAATACATAACCTCATAGATTAATCTTTCTTCTCAACAAAAAGGGAAGTGGATCCCCATGGATAAATAGTAGGGTGAATAAATCACTTATTAATCAATTCCTATAGTTTCTTATCTAGTTCAACTAATTCCACAGTGGCCATTATATAAGGGGTCTTCGATATAGGCCTTGAACTAGGAATTAAATCAATGAAAACTCAATTTCCCATTCTAAAGGATGTCCGGGTAAATCTTCTTAAAACACATGTAAATATTCGTTCACAATAGATACATCATCTATTTTGACATTCCTTTCATCACCCACCATTATTTCATTCTCTTCCACCCCGATAATTGAATTTAGTTGAGCTACTGGGGGTGGTTCTAGATAAGAATCAAGTGGTGATGATTCTGCTATAAAGATAAGTTGTTCCTTACCATCATCATCAAAAATCGTAACCTCCTTCTTTTTACAATAAATATTCACATCATGGTTCGAAATCCAATCCATTCCGAGGATTATATCAAATTCAATCATAGGTATGACAATATTATCAGTAGATAAAGAATATTTGTGTGCTCTAATGGGAACTGCTTCCCAGAACTTTGTAGCAATGATGATTCCCTTAAGAGTTTTAATTAACAACTACCTTGTTAATTAAAATTACAAATATCTAATTTTATTAGTAAACTGGGAAGATATGAGTCAATATGATGATCTACAATCTAATAATGCATTTTCAAAACATGAGGAAACCATTAAATTACCTGCTGCCACGTCTTTCAGAGCATCTGTAACACCCCAAGCTTCCACGGTACGTTTCCCTTCGAATAATGCAATAGCGTGTGTTGTACGCAACCTCGAGCTCTAACACACACCACAACAAATTAAACTAGCCGTTGTGGATAGTAATACCTAATTTTTGAAATTTTATAAATTTTATTTATCAAAATGGACTTCATTTTTCGATTTGGAATATCAAAATTATCCTATGTTGAATTTTTGGTATTTTTCTAAGAACTTCTAATTTTTTATGAATAGTGAAAAATACTTAAAAACAACTTTTTTAATCAAAATAATTTATAGTGATAAATTATACTATTTAGAGGTTTTAAAGTATAACTAGAATATATTTTTACCATTTTATCCAATGGTGGTCATTAGAATTAATTTAACATTGAAATTGGACATAAACAATTGCCAATCTTTTGATATAAATTGTTTCGTAAAAACACGCTATTTGTTGTGACAGCGGGAATTAATTATAAAATAAATTAATGCAACTTATATTTTTGGAATTTTGTAAAATATACATCATTTTTGAAATCGGAATATCAATTATAGCTTAGGGTGAAATTTTGGCATTGTTCTGAAAAACTTCAATTTTTGATGAATAGTGAAACCACTAAGTGGTAGTTAAATAACTGATTTTTCATTTAAATGAAATATTACCACCTCTGTGATTTGATTTTTAAAAATCCATCATACATGGTTGTCATTAAGAAGTAAAATGTGGTTCAATGAGATTAAAATAATTTTTTGTGAATAGTAACTTTTAAGTTCTTAATCGCGATTAGAGGTAATTAGTGTAGTTTAAGGTAAAAATAATGTTTTAATAATATGAGATGATCTTGACACATGTCCTACCCTCATTGGTTGTTTCATGGACGACCAAGAAAATCCATGGGTCAACTTGGGGACACCATGGATCCACTTTAGTTGGAAAATGACATAAATACCTTTTATTTAATGTTAAAGTAAAAAAATGACACAAACATGAAATGTTTTACTAAAACAAATTTTACATGGGGTTATACAAGTCATATTTTTTACTATAAATAGTAATTGGAAAGCTAAAAAGATTTCATACATAATATTAGTTTTTTTATAAATTTTAGACATTAAATAAATTAAATTATTTATGACATCATGATGATGCATCGATGACCTCAATATTTAACGATTTAAATAAAATGAGAAGATAACGCAACATCCAAGCCTTACACTTTTCCAAAGCCTATTGGATGAAGATATTTAGAACCCTTATCACCTTACCCACTAATTATATAAGTGTGGGACTTTTAGAATCGGAAAAGCATTGTATAATAATGTAACATTTCAATCTTTCCAAAAGAGCCCCTCCTCTCCTCTTATAAAAGGCCCCCACCTCTACCACCTTATTCACACTTTCAAGCCTTTTGGTTCGGAATACATCTGCCCAAATACTCTCCCAACTTCTCTCCCTTCATCCTAGAAGCTTTACTTTAGTCATAAAGTCATCTTAAGGAGTCCTTTTGATCAAATCAAAAGGAAGAACCCGAAGAAGAGGTAACGTTTTCATCACCCTCTTTCAAGTTTATTTCTTATTCCACTCCCTCTTTGTTTATTATTTCAATTCTAAAATTATAAATCCAGTATCTTCTATATACTGTGATGTTATTATAAATATGTAACAACCATATTCAGTATTCTACCCATCATTTGAATGACATGTCACCATACGTGCGTACGTACGGCTTACCGTCTCCACATCGTGGTGTAATTGTAATTCAATATATTATTATTTGGATGGGTAAAATAATGATATGTAATTCATGTAAATAATAAATATAACATGATAATGGATCTGTATATATGATATACTATGCAATTATATATTATTTTAATATCAAAACAATGATATTGTCGCTCGTGCGTACGTACGGACTACCGTCTCCACGAACGCGATGAGATTCATTCTCCGTCGTATCCATTCAAGTATAATTATCATTTGATGATTTAAAAATAATTTTTAAGGACATGATATCATTCTGGATATGAATAATATACAACCTATCCATGAAAAACACAACTTACGTAACAAAACATATAAAAGAAAACGAGTAAGTTAACACCCCAAAACAACGATAAATCTAAGATATTGTTAACAAAGCAATGTTAAAAGACCATATATGATATCATATGAATGTATATGATTCTTGTATAATTTAATAAAAATTATTTCACCATTATATAGGAGGTTAACTTACCCCAACCAAGGAAAAGTACAAGGTAAGGGTTTACTTCACAACCTTTTCATTATCCAAGGTTGTTTATACGTAATTATCTACTGGGACCTCGTTATCATCCACATCCATGTTTCTTAAAAATGTCTTTCAAAACATTTTTACTATTAAATGGAAAATGGGATAAAGTCATTTATACCCTTATACGTTTTTGAAAGGAATCTTACCGTCATTTTCCAAACAATGTACTTTTTGACCTTTTTGACAAATTTAAGGTAAGAATGTTTTTTTAACTTATACG
Source organism: Viscum album (assembly GCA_963277665.1). Taxonomy (NCBI): domain Eukaryota; kingdom Viridiplantae; phylum Streptophyta; class Magnoliopsida; order Santalales; family Viscaceae; genus Viscum; species Viscum album. Next base: position 1,416,413,538 of record OY728160.1, read on the forward strand.
GCGGGATCGGCTATATTCCACCATTATAACTTCGTCAAAGCATCCCTTACAAGCTTATAAGAATCTTTTCAAAGTAAATGTATTATTTTATAATTATGGGACTTTTAAATGATTTCAAAAAAGAGAGATATTTCTCTCAAATAGCTTTGATTTCATCCATGTCAACATCCTTTGATGGGTTTTATGTTTAATTGAAATTGATTTATGATACAAAACTCCCATTGAACAGTTTGTGAAATATTTGACTGTGGATGTGTTATTTTTATACCATCCTTAGTATATGGAGAAATTATTGACGTTTCGTATGCTAGTTTTAATACGAATATTTATGTTATGTTTAAACCTATTAATATGAGGAATGTATTGGACTTAATAAGTGACGGGTGGAGCCCGCTATAGCTCCTCGATGCATCGGTAGGTCTCATGAGACAACTAGAAGTGGAATTGGCCGAGGCCCTTTCCCAATTTGATTTATGGTTTTGGCCGAGGCCTTAATCATTTTAGACGTCTTGGCCGAGGCCTTGACGAAATGTTTCAGAATGTCTGGCATTATACATTCCCTCATTATGAAAGTGGTTATTGATATTGCATGTGATTATTCGACCAGTAGAAAATCCATGTGAATAAGTGAATGGCATTATCTCATTTTACTTTTGCCATATTATGTTGAAGTTCAAGTTTAAAAGGCTTTTGTTTTAGTTATACATTGCCTTAAATGTTTATGTTTATTGATGAAAGCTTCCGCTATATTGTTATCCTTACTGAGCATCTGAGCTAACCCCTTTCAATGTTTTAATATTTTTCCAGGATGTGAAGAAGTATTTTATGAATGAACTGCAGGGGTGGTCAGAAAGGGATATGAGTGTGGACTATGAAGACCATGTTATTGTATTTTGTTTACATTTTGATGTAATGAAAGACTTAGGAATGTATCTAGTGTTTCCAAGGCTACTAAACTAATCGGTCTTTCGAGACTTGATCTTTTGTGATCATGCCAATATTACGAAGTAATGCACCGACTCTGGGTAGCTGGGGTCGGGGCGTTACAGTTGGTATCAAAGGCAGTTTAGTACTAGCCATGGAAGCTATATTTAGATAAACTCTGATTATAGCACATAGCCCGAAGATAGACTTTGAGGATTAGTATAGAAAAACACCATAGAATTTTTGTATTATAGAGATTTTATGTGTTTTCCGAGCAATACATCCTTGTTTGGATACGAGCAGGTAGAGGCGGCTCTTGCACAAAAGTACCTAGGGGTAAATCCCGAAAACACCGCTTTGAGCTAGACTCGAACAGGAACTGGTGCACGACAACGGGCCTTGCTGCACTCTTGGTTACGACACTCCCAGGGGATATGCTTAGGATAATTCACATTTTCTTTACAAACCACTATGAAGGGTTATGAGTATATAATTTCTCAAAGAACACATTTCTTTTTATGATTATGGATTATATCCATAAATAGTTCAATTTATGTAATGTGTTTTACAAATATGGAATTATGTATTTTATTTCATAAACTAATCTAGTTTATTCCACTATTTAGAAATGGCGCCTAGTGGAAGGAATGGAAACCGTATCAATGCACGCACTCTATGTAGGGATTGCCCTCCTGCTCAAGATAATTATGGTGGAGCTAGTGATACAACTGGTGATGATCAGCTTCTCACCGTACTGGGACAACTCACGCAGGTTATGAATAATATCCTTACTCGTATGGAGCACCCTGATCCGCAACATGGAGGATCAATGCTAGATCGTTTCATGAGGAAACATCCACCAACCTTCAATGGGAGTACAAATCCTATAGTAGCAGAGCAATGGATAAATTCTTTAGAGAAAATATTCCATGCCTTGGGGGGTAGTGAAAGGGAGAAAGTTGTCATGGCAGTTTACCGCCTCACTGGAGATACCGATCAATGGTGGTCACTAATTCAAAACACAAAGGAAGATGATGAATTAACAAAAATGGAATGGAAGGAGTTCAAAGAGCTATTATTAAAAAAATACTTTCCTCGAGACCATCGAGCAGATATGGAAAGGCAATTTCTGAGTCTGAGGCAGAAGGAGGATGAGAATGTCGCAATATATGAGGCTAACTTTACAAGGATAGCGAGGTATGCTGCAGATTACATACGTAACCCAAGAAGTAAGAATGATCGTTTCTTTGATGGGTTAAAACCATTTCTCCATCGAGCTTTAGTATCACAAACCTTCTCTTCATACGAAGGTATTGTCTCGTGCGCTATCAAGACGGAAAAGGAATTCTCTAAGTCTTATGACTTTAAATCAAAGCAAGATAAGAAGAGATCCGCTGAAAACTCTGGGAAAGGAAATAAGGAAACAGGGAAGAAGGGTACAAATGAATTTCCACCCTGTGATAATTGTGGTAGGAAGCACCCCGGTGCCTGTCTAAAAGGAAAAGGAGTATGTTACAAGTGTGGTGAAAAAGGCCACCAAGGCCATGAATGCAAATGAAAGAAAGCGGCTGTCAATGTGGAATGCTATAATTGTAGAGAGAAGGGACATTATGCAAATGAATGTCCTAAGCATCAGGGGAACTTACCTCAGAAGAGGCCAAGGGATCAGGGCCAGGCTTATGCTATCACTACTGCTGAGGTGGAAGCTCCGAAAGACGTGGTGGGAGGTAATTTAATGGTTTCCTCAAATTTAGCAAATGAATTATTTGATTCTAGATCATCGCATTGTTTCATATCTTCCCAGTTTTCTAAGAAAATTAGATATTTCCAATTTGATTTAACAAGGGAGTTGTCGGTCAAAAACCCTAAGGGAAGTATTGTTGCAACAAAGTTTTGTCGATTAGTTCCCATTAGAGCACCTAAATGTTCTTTACCTGCTGATCTCATCGTCATACCCATGATTGAATTTGATATAATCCTCGGTATGGATTGGATTTCGGACCATGATGCAAATATTTTTTGTAAGAGGAAAGAGGTTACGATTCTTGATGATGATGATAAGGAACACCTTATCTTTAGAGCAGAATCATCGCCACATAATTCTTATCTACATCCACCCCCAGTAACTCAACTAAATTCAATTATTTGGGAGGAATAGAAGGAAATTACTGAGGGTGAGGAAAGGAATATTCAAATGGAGGATGTACCTATTGTGAGAGAATATGTTGATGTGTTTCCGGAAGATTTACCTGGACATCCTCCAGAATGAGAAGTTGAGTTTTCCATTGATTTAATTCCTGGATCAAGACCCATATCGAAGACCCCTTATAGAATGGCCATAGTGGAATTAGTTGAACTAAAGAAACAACTAGAGGAATTGAGTAATAAGGGATTTATTCGCCCTAGTGTTTCTCCTTGGGGAGCCCCTGTTCTTTTTGTTAAGAAGAAAGATGGATCTATGAGGTTGTGCATCGACTATAGGTAGATCAATGCTATAACAATAAAGAACAAGTATCCCCTACCTCGCATTGATGATTTGTTTGAACAACTGCATGGAGCTCAATACTATTGAAAGATTGACCTTCGGTCTGGATACCATCAGTTGTGTGTGAAGAAGGAAGACGTTCCAAAGACAGCATTTCGAACAAGGTACGGGCATTATGAGTTTACAGTAATGCCTTTTGGATTGACCAACGCACCCTCTGTTTTCATGGATCTAATGAATAGAGTTTTCAAGGAATATCTTTATGACTTTGTAGTGGTATTTGTTGATGATATATTGGTATACTCCAAAACCCACGAAGATCTTGAAAATCACTTACGCATTATCCTGAAGACTCTTAGAAGACATGAATTATATGGGAAATTTAGCAAGTGTGAATTCTGGCTTCAGGAGATTTATTTTCTTGGACATATTGTCTCTAAGGATGGAATTGTCATTGATCCTTCTAAAACAAAGGCAATCCAAGAATGGCCAGCACCGACATGTATAACTGAGGTACACAGTTTTATTGGTTTAGCAGGTTATTATCGACGTTTTGTCCAGAATTTTGCCAGATTGGCTAACCCATTGACAAAGCTCACACGTAAAGGGATTAAATTTTTCTGGAAAAAAGAGTGTGAAGAATATTTTGAAGAACTGAAGAGAAGATTAGTCAATGCCCCTATATTGACTCTACCATCAGGGAATGATGGGTTTGTTATTTATAGTGATGCATCGAAGAAAGGACTTGGTTGTGTCCTTATGCAGAATGATAAGGTTATTGCCTATGCATCACGATAGCTCTAAATTCATGAGCAAAACTATCCTACTCATGATCTTGAGTTAGCAGCTGCGATCTTTGCTTTAAAGATATGGAGACATTACCTCTATGGTGAAGAATGTGATATTTATACTGATCACAAGAGTTTGAAGTATATTTTCTCACAAAAAGAACTCAACATGAGGAAAAGGAGATGGCTTGAACTACTCAAGGATTATGATTTCACGATACATTACCACCCGGGGAAGGAAAACAAGGTGGCAGATGCTTTGAGCAGAAAAGACCATGGAGTTTTGAATGTGATGAGAATTGAAAGGGATACAATTTTCATGGATCTAGTGAAGATGGACATGGGAATAACTAGGGAAGGTGAAACATCAATACTTTTTCAAATGGTTGCCAAACCATCATTACTAGAAAGGATTAAGAGTTCTCAGACCGATGATGATGAATTTCAGAAGAAGATTAAAGATGCAAATGATGGAAGATTGAGGGACTTTGTGTATAAGGATGAAATTTTGAAATTCAGGAAGAGACTTTGTGTTCCCGATATACGTGATCTAAAAAGGGAATTGCTGGATGATGCTCATAGTTCCAATTTATCTATAAACCCTGGGAGCACCAAAATGTATAGATATTTTAAGGAACATTTTTGTTGGGACAATATGAAGAGGGAGATTGCTGATTTTGTGTTGAGGTGTATGGTTTGTCAATAAGTGAAAGCCGGAAGGCAACATCCTGGTGGAGTATTGCAATCTCTTCCCATACCTGAGTGGAAATGGGATAATATTACGATGGACTTTGTCATGGGAATACCAAAGAATACTAGAAGGAATGATGCAGTATGGGTCATTGTTGGTCGTCTTGCTAAGTCAGCACATTTTCTGGCTATACGGGAGGATCTACCACTTGAACATCTAGCAAGACTATATATTAATGAAGTTGTAAGACTTCATGGAGTACCCCAATCGATTGTTTTTTATTGTGATCCTCATTTTACTTCATGATTCTGGAAAAGTCTTCAAAAGGCCTTAGATACAGAACTTCGTTTGAGCATTGCTTATCACCCTCAAATAGATGGAAAATCAGAACGGACTATTCAAACCTTAGAAGACATGTTGAGATCATGCTCTCTTGACTTTTAGGGTATGTGGGATAAATATTTACCACTGGTAGAATTTTCCTATAACAATAGCTTCCATTCAAGCATTCAGATAGCACCTTATGAAGCGTTATACAGAAAGAGATTTCGTACACCAACCTGTTGGGAAGACGTTGGTGAAAGAAAACATGTGGGACCAGAACTGGTGGAAGAAACAATGGAAAAGGTGAAGGTAATCCAAAACCACATCAAAGCAGCTCAATGTAGGCAGAAGAGCTATGCCGATAACAGAAGAATGGTTTTGGAATTTCAGGTTGGTGATCATGCTTTCCTAAAGGTATCTCCATGGAAGGGAGTTATACGTTTTGGTAAGAAGGGTAAGTTGAGTCCCAGGTACATCAGACCTTTCGAAATTCTAGATCATATTGGGGTTGTAGCTTATCGTTTGGCGATGCCGCCAAATCTCTCCAAAGTTCACGATGTTTTCCACATATCGCTATTGAGAAAATACATGCCCGACCCAACACATGTACTTACATATGAGGAATTAGAACTGGAACCTGATCTATCTTATTGCGAAGAGCCCATCAGAATTCTTGATGTGAGGGAGCAGGTGCTGAGAAACCGGATGACTCATCTGGTAAAGGTTTTGTGGAGAAATCATAAAATGGGAGAGGCAACATGGGAACCTGAGGAACTTATGATGAAGAACCACCCGAGTCTTTTTATGCAGTAATACCCTAGAAATTGCGAGGATTCAATTATTTGAAGGAGGGGAGAATGTAACACCACAAGGTTCCACGGTACGTTTCCCTTCGAATAATGCAATAGCGTGTGTTGTACGCAACCTCGAGCTCGGACACACACCACAACTAATTAAACTAGCCATTGTGAATAGTAATACCTTCTTTTTGAAATTTTATAAATTTTATTTATCAAAATGGACTTCATTTTTGGATTCGGAATATCGAAATTATCCTATGTTGAATTTTTGGTATTTTTCAAAGAACTTCTAATTTTTTATGAATAGTGAAAAATACTTAAAAACAACTTTTTTAATAAAAATAATTTATAGAGATAAATTATAATATTTAGTGGTTTTAAAGTATAACTAGAATATATTTTTACCATTTTATCCAATGGTGGTCATTAGAATTAATTTAACATTGAAATTGGACATAAACAATTGCCAATCTTTTGATATAAATTGTTTCTTAAAAACACGCTATTTGTTGTGACAGCGGGAATTAATTATAAAATAAATTAATGCAACTTATATTTTTGGAATTTTGTAAAATAGACATCATTTTTGAAATCGGAATATCAATTATAGCTTAAGGTGAAATTTTGGCATTGTTCTGAAAAACTTAAATTTTTGATGAATAGTGAAACCACTAAGTTGTAGTTAAATAACTGATTTTTCGTTTAAATGAAATATTACCACCTCTGTAATTTGATTTTTAAAAATCCAACATACATGGTTGTCATTAAGAATTAAAATGTGGTTCAATGAGATTAAAATAATTTATGGTGAATAGTAACTTTTAAGTTCTTAATCACGATTAGAGGTAATTAGTGTAGTTTAAGGTAAAAATAATGTTTTAATAATATGAGATGAGCTTGACACATGTCCTACCCTCATTGGATGTGTCATGGCCGACCAAGACAATCCATGGGTCAACTTGGGGACCCCATGGATCCACTTTAGTTGGAAAATGACATAAATACCTTTTATTTATTGTTAAAGTAAAAAATGACACAAACATGCAATGTTTTACTAAACCAATTTTTACATGGGGTTATACAAGTCATATTTTTTACTATAAATATTCATTGTAAAGATAAAAATATTTCCTATATCATAGTTTTTTTTATATTTTTTAGACATTAAATAATTTAAATTATTTATGACATCATGATGATGCAGCGATGACCTCATTATTTAACGATTTAAATAAAATGAGAAGATAATGCAACATCCAAGGCTTACACTTGTCCAAAGCCTATTGGATGAAGATATTTCGAACCCTTATCACCTTACCCACGAATTATATAAGTTTGGGACCTTTATAATCCTAAAATCATTGTATAATAATGTAACATTTCAATCTTTCCAAAAGAGCCCCTCCTCTGCTCTTATAAAAGGCCCCCACCTATAAGACCTTATTCACACTTTCAAGCCTTTTGGTTCGGCCAAACTCTGCCACAATACTATCCCAACTTCTCTCCCTTCATCCTAGAAGCTTCAATTTAGTCAGAAAGCCATCCTAAGGCGTCCTTTTGATCAAATCAAAAGGAAGAACCCGAAGAAGAGGTAACGTTTTCATCACCCTCTTTCAAGTTTCTTTCTTCTTCCACTCCCTCTTTGTTTATTATTTCAATTCTAAAATTATAACTCCAGTATCTTCTATATACTGTGATGTTATTATAAATATGGAACAACCATATTCAGTATTCTACCCATCATTTGAATGACATGTCACCATACGTGCGTACGTACGGCTTACCGTCTCCACGTCGTGGTGTAATTGTTATTCAACATATTATTATTTAGATGGGTATAATAATGATATTTAATTCATGTAAATAATAAATATAACATGCTAATGATTCTGTATATATGATATACAATGCAATTATATATTATTTTAATATCAAATCAATGATATTGTCGCTCGTGCGTACGTACGGACTACCGTCTCCACGAACGCGATGAGATTCATTCTCCGTTGTATCCATTCAAGTATAATTATCATTTGATGATTTAAAAATAATTTTTAAGGACATGATATCATTATGGATATGAATAATATACAACCTATCCATGAAAAACACGATTTACGTAACAAAAAATATAAAAGAAAATGAGTAAGTTAACACCCCAAAACAACGATAAATCTAAGACATTGTTAACAAAGCAATGTTAAAAGATCATATATGATATCATATGAATGTATATGATTCTTGTTTAATTTAATAAAAATTATTTCACCATTATACAGGAGGTTAACCTACCCCAACTGAGGAAAAGTACAAGGTAAGGGTTTACTTCACAACCTCTTCATTATCCAAGGTTGTTTATACATAATTATCTACTGGGACCTCGTTATCATCCACATCCATGTTTCTTAAAAATGTCTTTCAAAACATTTTTACTATTAAATGGAAAATGGGTTAAAGTAATTTATACCCTTATACGTTTTTGAAAGGAATATTACTGTCGTTTTCCAAAAAATGTACTTTTTGACATTTTTGACAAATTTAAGGTCAGAATGTTTTTTTAACTTATACGGCGGGTGCGGCTATTTTCTGCCATTATAACTTCGTCGAAGCTTCCCTTACAAGCATATAAGAATATTTTCAAAGTAAATGTATTATTTTATAATTATGGGACTTTTAAATGATTTCAAAAAAAAGAGATATTTCTCTCAAATAGCTTTGATTTCATCCATGTAAACATCCTTTGATGGGTTTTAAGTTTAATTGAAATTGATTTATGATACAAAACTCCCATTGAACATTTTGTGAAATATTTGACTGTGGATGTGTTATTTTTATACCATCCATAGTTTATGGAGAAATTGTTAACGTTTCGTACGGTAGTTTTAACACGAATATTTATGTTATGTTTAAACCTATTCATATGAGGAATGTATTGGACTTAATAAGTGACGGGTGGAGCCCGCTATAGCTCCTCGATGCATCGGTTGGTCTCATGAGACAACTAGACGTGGAATTGGCCGAGGCCCTTTCCCAATTTGATTTATGGTTTTGGCCGAGGCCTCAATCATTTTAGACGACTTGGCTGAGGCCTTGAAGAAATGTTTCAGAATGTCTGGCATTATACATTCCCTCACTATGAAAGTGGTTATTGATATTGCATGTGATTATTCGACCAGTAGAAAATCCATGTGAAGAAGTGAATGGCATTATCTCATTTTACTTTTGCCATATTATATTGAAGTTCAAGTTTAAAGGGATAATGTTTTAGTTATACATTGACTTAAATGTTTTTGTTTATTGATGAATGCTTCCTCTATATTGTTATCCTTACTGAGAATCTGAGCTCACCCCTTTCAATGTTTTAATATTTTTCCAGGATTTGAAGAAGTATTTTATGAATGAACTGCAGGGGTAGTCAGAAAGGGATATGAGTGTGGACTATGAAGACCATGTTATTGTAGTTTGTTTACTTTTTGATGTAATTAAAGACTTATGAATGTATCTTGTGTTTCCAAGGCTACTAAACTAATCGGTCTTTCGAGACTTGATCTTTTGTGATCATGTCAATATTACGAAGTAATGCACCGACTCTGGGTAGTTGGGGTCGGGGCGTTACAGCATCTACCTCAGCAGTAGTGATAGCATAATCTTGGCTTTGATCCCTTGGCCTTTTCTGAGGTAAATTCCCTTGACACATAGGACATTCATTTTCATAATTTCCCTTCTCCCTGCAGTTGTAGCATTGAACATCGGTAGATTCTTTATTCCCCTTGCAATCACGAGCTTGGTGGCATTTCTCACCACACATCTAACAGACTCCCATTCCTTTCAACAATGTACCGAGGTGTTTCTTCCCACATTTACTGCATGATAGATTTTAATCTCTTCCCTTCTTCCCCTTATTTACACTTCCAGAGTGATCAAAAGATATCTTATTCTCTTGCTTTTCTTTAATGTCTCAAGGCTTGGAGAAATCTTTTTCTGTCTTGATAGCGCATGAAACAATAACTTCGTACAATGAGAAGGTTTGTGAGACTAATTATAGATGGAGAAACAGTTTAAACCAATCAAAAAATGATCAATCTTATTTCATGGGTTACATATATAATCTGCAACATACCTCGCTATCCTTGTAAAGTTATCCTCATACTTTGCGACATTCTCATCCTCCTTTTGTCTCAGACTCAGAAATTGCCTTTCCATATCTAATCGATGGTCACGGGGAAAGTATTTTTCTAAGAATAGATCTTTGAACTCCCTCCATTCAATATTTGATACTTCATCATCTTCCTTTGTGTTATGGATCAATGACCACCATTGATCATCATCTCCAGTGAGGCGGTAAACTGCCATGATAACTTTTTCCCTTTCACTACATCCCAAGGAATGGAATATATTTTATAAAGAATTTATCCATTTATTAGATACTAGTAGATTTGTACTCCCACTGAATGTTGGTGGTTGTTGCCTCATGAAGTGATCTAACATTTATCCTCCACGCTGTGGATCTAGGTGCTCAATACAGGTAAGGTTATTATTCATCACCTGAGTGAGTTCTCTCAGTATGGTTATTAGCTGATCAGCACCAGTTGCATCACCAGCTCCACTATAATTATCTTGAGCGGGAGGGGAATCCCTACATGAAGTGTGTTCATTGATATGGTTTCCATTCCTACCACTAAACACCTTTTCTAAACAATGCAATAAACAAGATTATTATATTAATCAGAATACATAATTCCAAACTTCTAAAACACTTAAATAATTCAACAGTTTATGGATATAATCCATAATCATAAAAAATGTTTTCTTTTAGGAAGTTTATACTCATAAACCATTAATAATGGTATGTAATGAATATGGGAATTATACTAAGCATATCTCCCTGGAGTGTCGTAACCAAGAGTGCAACAATACCCATTGTTGTGTATCAGGATACCCCAGGTCAAGCCCGAAACTCCCTGTTGGAGTTTTCACTCCGAGATACATCGGTGCCAGATCCGACTATACCTGCTCATATCCAGACAGGGATGTATTGCTCGGAACACTCACCAAATTTCTACAATACCATCATTCTAGGAAGTTCTTCTATACTAATCCTCAAATTCTATCATAGATCTATGTGCTCTAATCAGAGTTTATCTAAATATAGATCCCATGGTTTGTACTAAACATCCTCGAATACCATCTAAAACGCCCTGACCCAAATTACACAAAGATGGTACATTATTACATATCATTTTCTTGATTACTAGGAATCATGTCCCGACGTACCAATTTGTTTAGTAGTCTTGGAAACACTAGATATATTAATACGTCTTACAATTACATCATAAAATTAAAACTACAAAAACATATTGTCTTAATATTCCCTCATACTATCCCTACAGGTAATTCATAAAATACCACTTCACATCTTGGGAAAAATAAAACATTGAAAGGGGTGAGCTCAAATTCTTAGTAAGGATAACAATATAGCGGAATCATTCATAAATAATCATAATCATTTAAGGCAATGTATAACTAGAAAAAAAATCCTATTAAACATTAACTTCAACATAATATGATAGAAATAAAAAATAAAATAATTCCATTTACTTATTCACATGGATATTATAGTAGTAGAATAATCACATGCAATATCAATAACCACTTTCATAATTATGGAATGCATAATACCAGACTATCATAACCACATAGTCAAGCCCTTGTGCCAAAACTACAAATATGATTTTCTCAAGGCCTTGTTCCAGGACACTAGTTTGTCTCATGATACCTACCGATGTATCGAGGAGCTATAGCGGGCTCCACCCGTCAATTATTATGTCCAATGAAATCCTCATATGAACAGGTTTAAACATAACATAAACAATTGTATTAAAACTAGCATATGAAATGTCAATACATTCTCCATGAACCTTGAATGGAATAAAAATAACACATCCAAAATCAAACATATCATAAAATTTCAATACAATATATAATTTTGTATCATAATAAATCAACTTCAAATAAGCTTAAAATCCATCAATGGTTATTGACATAGATGAAATCAAAACTATTTAAGAGAAATATCTCTTTTTTTGAAATAATTTAAAAGTAATATATTATAAAATAAAAAATTTACATTGAAAATATTCTTATAATATTTTAAGGGAAGGTTTGGGGATTTTATAACTGCGTAAAATAGCCACACTTTCCATATATGTTGAAAAAAGACACTCTTACCTTAATTTTGTCAAAAAGATTAAAAAGGAACTTGTTTGGAAAATGAGGGAATGATTCCTTTATAACCTTATTATAAATAGTCAAAAAAGGGTATAAATGACTTTAGAACATAGTATATAAAATAGTAAGAATTATTTGAAATACATTTTTATGAAACACGGATTTGGATGATAAAGAGGTCCCAATTGATAATTACGTATAAACAATCTCGGATAATGAAGAGATTGTGAAATAAAACCATAACTTGTACATTTCATTGGTCGATGGTAGGTTAAAATCCTTTATAATGGGGAAATAATTGTTATTAAATTATAAATGTATCATATAGATTAATATGATATCACATATGATCTTTTAACATTGCGTTGTTAATAATATCTTATCATTATCATCATTTCGGGTGTTAACTTACTCATTTTATTTTATATTTTTTGTAACATAAGACATGTTTTTATTGGATAGGTTGTATCTTATTCATATCCAGAATGATATCATGTCCTTAAACATTATTTTTAATCATCCAATGGGAGTAAGACTTGAAAGGATATGATGGAGAATGAATCACATCTCGTTCGTGGAGACGGTAGTATGTACGTATGCACGAGCGACAATATCATTATTTTGATATTAAAATAATATATAATTGGATGTTATATCATATATACTATATCGTTATAATGTTATATTTATTATTTACTTCAATTACACATCATTATCATACCCAACCAAATAATAATGTTTTTAATAACAATTATACCACGACATGGAGGCGGTAAGCCGTACGTTCGCCCGTATGGTGACATGTCATTCAAAGGATGAATAGAATACTGAATATGGTTATACCATATTTATAATAACATCACATTATATAGAATATACTAGAGTAATTATTTTATAATGGAAAAAACAAAGAAAGAATAAGTTTAAGAAGAAAGGATCAAGAAAGGTGGGTGGTGAAAACATTACCTCTTCTTCGGGTTCTTCGTTTTGATTTGATCAAAAGGGCTCTTTAGTTTGTATTTCTGATCAAAATAACGCCTCTAAGTTGTTTTGAATGAAGTATATAGAATACTTGGTCTGGGTTTGGCGGAGACAAAAGTCTTTTATGGTGAGAATTAAAGAGAATCGGGAGGGCCCTTTTATAAGAGGGGTGATGGGCTCCTTTGGAAAAGCTAGAAATATTATTTTATAATAAATCTTTATTCAGTTTCTAATGGCTCCAATGTATATTATTTAGAGGTTAAGGTGGGGATGAGTCGAAATAATTTCAACCAATAGATTTTATAGCGGTATGGGTCACAAAATTAACCTTATCATTTATATTTAACTTTAAGTTATATAGTTTGACAGTTACCATGTCACATTGAATTTTTATATTATATGGTTAATAAACGTACTCTATACATCCAAGAGACCCCCAAGTGGTACATTAATGATACAAATATCATGATATAAGTCCTTTTTCAATCCTTATATTTTTAGGAGTAGAATATGAATTAATAATATAATATATTTTTTAAAAACTCTTTTATGTCAATTTTGACACTATTGGGTATTTGATTTTGATAAATACATAACAGCATTTTAACTTCAAAAAAATTCATAAAACCAGTCCTAAGATGTCATATTAACCATGAAAATTATTTTAATTCATAAAAATTATCAAATAACATTTATTTGGGTATTTTTAATATTAATTATTTTAATATTTCATTAATTAGGTAATTACAACATCACCATTGTGTCATAAATAAATTAAATTATTTATTGTCTAAAAATTATAAATAAAATAACATTATGGAGGAACAATTTTTATATTCCTAATTAATATTTACAATAGAAATAAATTTATGTATAACCCAACATTAAATATATTTTAGAAACCAAACCTTGATTTTAACACTTTTTACTCTTTATTAAATTAAATAATAAAAAATGTCACAATCTAATCCATGTGGACCCAAAGGATAATATTTTATTCCTAAGGTTGTTTTTGGTCGAGATACATTTTTCCAGTAGAATTATTATATGTGTTAGGGTAATTTTAATATCATTTTTACCCTTAATTACTCTATTTACTTTTAACTGTGGTAAATAAATGTAAAAAAGTTACTATTCACCAAAAAAAATTTCATCTCATTCAACCACATATTACATAATGATGTCAACCATGTCTCTAATATTTTTGAAATTCCACTCACAGAAGTGGTAAAATTGTGTTTTATGTGAATTTTCAAATTCTTCTAGGAGATGGATAAAAGATGGTGAAATGTTCTATGAAATTTTTTTATATCTAAAATTATTATAAATTGACTCCAATGAATTATATTGAACTTATATAGTCATTATTTATCTATTTTTACCTACAAAAAATATAAATACAACTAAAAATTATTTAAATAAAAATTCAGTTTTAAACAATAACTCAGTGTTTTTTCACTATTCATAAAAAATTGAATGTTTTCAGAAAAATACCAAAAACTCACCCTATGCTAATTTTCATATTTCGAATCCAAAAATGAAGTCAATTTTGATAGATAAAATTTATAAAATTTCAAAATTTGGTTATTACTATTCATAACAGCTAGTTTGATTGGTTGTGGTGTGTGTTAGAACTCCAAGTTGCGTACAACACACGTTACTATATTTTTCAAAGATAAGCATACTATGGAAGATTTGGGTGTTACAACTACCACCTCCTAAAGAAGCATGATTCGTTATCACTAACAAGTTATGTGTATGTTAATAAGAATAAATATATTAAATATCTGTAACATATATGATCTATTTGTGTTATTTTTCAAATATTATCAATCTATAAATAGAATATATCAATTTTATTTTACCAGTTCACTGACTGAAAAATATGATAACGATGATCAGGTACATGTGGACAACCACTTCACAATAACTATCAGAATATATAATCAAATTATATGTATTTACGATATAAATTTTATTATATAATTATAAATATTACTTAAATTATTTCCAAAATGATCATTTAAAAATGTAAATATTGCATATGTGTTTACACAACATACCATCTTTATGATCGTGAAGTAAGTTCATTCATTAGAACCATATACAATGATTTTTTATAAAAGTACAATCGATGTATAAATATGAGATTTTTTTTATTTATATGTTTAAATAATTATCTCTTTTACCATATCATAAACACCATTCTTATTTCTATGACATAATCTGAATATGGTCAAGATATTCGACATAAACATAATTGATTCATTAATTATACAAAACCTGATATTAATTGAAATAAAGGTAATAATAAACAAGAAAAATTATAAATCATATAAATAATTAATATATGTTTTTTTATTTAGGACAATAATTAAATAGTTGTCACATTGGATAAAAGGAAAGGGGCTTCTCAATCATCTTTCATTAAGGCATATCTGTATTTGATTAAAGTATTTAAATATATAAGGGGTACATATATCCCATTTGATGTTATATATTAGGAATATTTATATTATAATGGGAATTAATGTTTTATAATAATCAAATATTTATTTTTGAATGTGATTTAAATATTACAAAAAGCTATAGGTTACATTTCATCTATATAAATCAATTTTTGATGTCCTCCTTGAAACTCTCTTTCACTTTTGTGTTCCTATATTCAAAATTAATTTTCAAAAACATTATATGGATAAATAATATTTATAAATTAAATTTTATACATTAGTTTCAATGTTTTTAAAAATAAATATTTTTATGTGTTTTACAGTTAATTTTTTGACAAATGAAAAAAGGAATTTGTGTCGTACATGGTGAAAATTTATTTCATGCCACCCTCGCCATTATGTATTTTTGGGATTCCTTTTCCAGATTTATTGACCCATTCAATCAAAAAAAACTTCCCTTATATTGGTTATTTTTTTATTTAAATTGGGATTTAAATATAAAATTAAATATATATATTGATTTTTTTAAAATTAAAGGGGTATTTTAATAACCATGTAAGATATATTATGAGTTTAAAATTGTTTTTATAATGTAAAAGAATCAAAAAATTTTATTCATATTATTGTAATTGAAAATTATATTATGATTTTCCCATATATAATTGGGTGTTCATGGTAAAGATTATATGATGGGGTTGATCAGATAGCATTGTGTGAGCCTATTACAACATATATGATTGGGTAGACCATATACCTCCAGGTAGGCCGAGTGTAGCATAAGTGATGGGTATGACATGATATTTATTAAATTCATTTTTAAATATTGCAATTATTTAAAATAATTATGTATGGTTTCACTAAATGGTTTCTTATGGCATTACACCTTTTAATACATAAACATTACAATATATTGTACAAAATAAATGTTATTTCAATGGTATGTTTTATAAAAATAAGGTACATAAAACAAGAAAACAAAAAAAAATTCTAAAAAACATTAAATAATTATTCATTGTAAAATATTAAATAATTTTACTACAATTCATAACCATGGTACTTGTGTCAATGTAAAGGGTGAGCTTATGACCCTATATGGAAAAAAGGGAAACTATTTACTTGTGATCTTGAGGAATATGAATAAGAACGTGAGGATTGTCATAAGGGAATGTGAATGTGGAATTTAATAATAATGATAACATTAATATTAACTTTTAATTGATTATAAAACATTTAATTGAGTCATTCATAGGAATATTACAATGGTTTATAAAT
The DNA here is from genome assembly GCA_963277665.1 of Viscum album. NCBI lineage: Eukaryota > Viridiplantae > Streptophyta > Magnoliopsida > Santalales > Viscaceae > Viscum > Viscum album. The sequence continues at coordinate 1,416,430,481 of OY728160.1, forward strand.
GAGATGTTATTAAAATTACCAAGGTTATTCACCAAGGTTTTATAAAATATGTCTTCTCTATTGATTAAATTATTTACCTAATGCATTGGTGTTATATCAAAGAGCACCCAAAATATATCATACATAATTTTTTAAACATATATCATAATAAAAAAATTCATATGTAACCTATGGTAAATTAATGAAAAGGAATTAATATCAAAATCATGGTGTTTTAAAAACAATGCTCACATAAATACTCCTCATGAGATTATTAACCAATGAAAAAGTAATGCAGTTTTCATGTATGATAATCCTAGAATAAAATTCATATTTGTTATATCTAGGTTAATAACCCTTTTAAAAAAATAATTTTGGGTATTCACAAAATAATATACGAATATTTCATGATAATGATAGATAAATTTTGAGAATAAAATTTGGTAGCACAACCAGTATGAAACATGGTTTGAGATATAATTAAAAGGATAGGGGAAAAGTTTCTACCATTAATAAAAGACTATTAAAATAGTAAAGTTTCTGAATAAAACTGATATATGTACATATAATGGATCTTTTAAATCCACACCACATAAAAACAGAAACATGAAAAGAAAAAAAAGTTGATATTTCCCTTATTTTGAAGCGTAACTACTAAAACTAAAATATTGGTACCATGGAGGATTTTTGTACCGAATGAATAGAATCTTGAGAAGAAAAAATACAATATATTATTGGAGGATTAATTTTTAGTGAGTGAAAATTGCGAAATTCGTGGGTATTTATAGGAAATGAGAGGTATTTTATTATTTAATTTCATAAGACACCTATTTAGTTATAATTGAAAAACCATGGGATTTAAAAGGGTATTTTCCCAAGGTATTACCCAATTTGGACACCAATTATATTATTTTAATCCAAATATATGTTTCCAAAATTTTATATTACTTATTACATCATTATGATGTCACTAAACATACCTAAAAAACCAATACTGTATTTTCACTATTCTTGAAAAATTAACGTTTTTAAAAATTATACTAAATTCACCATAACATAATATCAACAAGTTGATTTCAAAATTTATTTTATTTCATTATAATTATTATCTGAATAATAAAATTTTATCTTCTAATTATAAATATCCTTGGTTATTAAAATCAATAGTGTATAATAATGTATAGTAATATTGCATAGTGAAATTTCTCACACATGAATAATAAAAATATTTTATTACATATATTTCTAAATTTGTGCTTAAATCATACTATGTCATTATAGTAATAATTATTATTAATACATAAATTATTATAACAATAATATAATTTATGAAAAGTACAGTTTTTTTTGAAGAATCATTATATAATACTGATAATATTTTTAAGAAGAATTATTCACAAAAAGTAATAAATGGAATAATAATTTTATTTATAATAATTTATTACATATAAATAAAATATTTATTTACACATAACCCCTTATATAATTATCATATGACCTAAGGTTGAGATGTGCTATGGATATTGTTTAATGGGGTGCCATAGTTAACATGGCTCGAGTTGTAATCATAGATATCTTGAACCTCTCCTGTAAGAAATTTTCATGAAGCCTCATTTTCTGAAGCTATAATTGGGATTGGTCATGATGGAATCCCAAAGAAGCAACCACCCTCCCATTTTCTATAAAATGGTCTTCATACGACATTACTCTACTGGATGAGGCCATCGTCTTTTCCTTCTGAATTAATTTTCCTTTTCTATTTCAAATTATAAACAATAATTATAATGATATTATTTTTATTAATTGAATAGATTCCAATGGTCATATTGACCAATGGTCATATAATGTCCATAACCAAATTTTCACATTTCAAAATATACACACTTCATTAATAGAGAGATATAGATTTATTGTGTACAAAATAATATAACACACATTTTCAAGATACAATTATTATTAAAAAAAGATTAGTTGGTCACATTCATCCCACATTAAGAAATTGAATCCCAGAAATTTCTTCTCATTTCATCAGTTGAGAAACAGTGTGTGTACTTATTCCTACTTGTCTCCTCTGGAATCCACTTGGATTATTCATATTATTGGTTCCTTCATAAAACATTAAAATGGTGGGTAGTCTTTTTGTGTAAAAAATTTTCTCTGTGGTCCAAATCTCCATTGGATGCTCCTCATAAGAGTGGTCTTGTACTAGTTGTACCACCTAATGATTAAGTACTTGTGAGGGGAAGGTATGTACATCCTCAAGTGAGATTTGTGGAAAACACCATGAACATTAACACGGTTTGTTGGAAGTTCTAAAGAATACCCCACTACAACTATGTAATCAACAATTTCATAGAGGCCAATGTAGTTGGGGATGAGCTTCCCATTCTTCAAAAAATTCTTGAATGTCCTTAATGGGGAAATTAGAAGGGTTAATTTTTCAACAACATTCGACTCTGAGTCCCTTTGATGGTTTTCTACAGAGACCATTTGCAGATTTTGAGTATAAATTATATTTTTTTGATTGGAATGAACGATTTTAGTCTTTTATTGAAGAATATCAAACCCTATAACGTTTGTCTAATGAGATTCATCCCATCAAGTAGGTGTTATACATCACATTCAATAAAGATCTTTATAAGGGTCCATTTAAATACTAGAATGGAAGTTATTCTAGAAAAATAACTCAAATAATGGGATATGTTGATTTCAGCAATCTTTAAATTCCATTGATCATGTTGTTGTCATTTCCTCAAGTGTCTAAATAGTCTCTTCAGATTATCCATTGTTTTGTGAGTGATATATTTTACTAAAATTAAATTCCATATTATGATCATGGAGTATACTTTGATTGAATTTTGATGTGAACCTTAGATCATAGTATGTGAGGATAGAAATTGGTACCCCAGGTATCCTAACCCCTTCCTTTGGATATATCTTGGTATGTGGATCAAGTGAAAAATATTCCTTAATAGAGATAAAATGCACAGTCCACTACTACAAATATGGCGTTTAACAGTAATATAAATGGCCTTTAACACCTCTTGAAAAACTCTATAAATGCATGTGAATTTAAATGGGGGGTCCCCTTTATCAGCGCTCCAAAAAGCGCTGATAAAAGTTTCATTTATCAGCGCTCCAAAAGAGTTGATAAAAGGGTCCTTTATCAGCGATTTTCTTTTTAGCACTGATAAAAGTTAAAAAAATAAATACTAAAAAAATTAAAAACAACTGGCAATCAGGTGGGATTTTATAGCACTAGATCCCCCCTTTTACAGCGCTTTTCCATCGTCCTCCATTACCTGCACGCACCCTTCGACCCTCTAGCCCCCATTTATCAGCGCTACCCCCAGATTCACCCATGTGTGTGCGTCCTTTCCTCCTCCTGGATTTGTTCTCGAGACGCCCCCTTGCGTTCATGAATCCTTTTCCACTACCATATATTGATTTTTCCTCTTATTTGTGATATATCTATTTATATATATTTATATTTATTTATATTTATTCATAAAGATGTATATATTTATATTAATGTATATATATAGATATATTAATATATATCTATATAGTTATGTTAATATATATATAGTTATATTAATATATATAATTATAGTTTTATTAATATATATGGAGATATATTAATATATATATATATATAATGTTATATTAATATATAGGTATATAAATATTCATATATTAGTATTTTAAATAAAATGGATATTATTGATTATAAAAAGCAGTGCATTATGAAAAACAATAAATTTTCAAAGAGATAATATCAATTTGAATATAATACCTTGGAATAAATTCATTCCACACGAAAAAAAGCCAATAATACCCCAAAAACGAGGATTAAAGTCCACAAAATGATAAAAAATCAGGGTACCCCAACTAAACACTCAGTTTATGAGGCTTTCTAGGCCTATTTTGGCCTCAAAAAAATGTAGACCGGGGTTACCCTAGTCAAAGCGACATAGAGCTCACCACAGGCTTCGATTTGATATGTGGTAGAGTTAAAATTGACAACCTGATCAAAGGTTATGGCCGTTTGAAGTTTGAGTTGCTTTTTCAACATATATTAGATATTTTTTTATTTTATTTTTAATTTTATTAGTCTTCAATTTGTTATTAAATTACTATTAATCCATAATAAATAGAAAATTATTAAATATTTTTTTTTTAATTTTTTTATAATCCACCTTCAATAAATATCTTATATATTAAGTATACTTAGTGTTAATGTATATTTATACTAATCTAAAATATACTTAAAAAATATATATTATATTTTTATCAACATAAATATATATATATATTTAAATATTGATATATTTTGTTTACGTTTTTGTGGAGGTATGACATTTATCAGCACTTCTTTTAAAAGTGCTGATAAAGACCTTCCTTTATCAGCGGTTGTAAATAAAGCACTGATAAAGGGGTACCCTTTAACAGAACTAAAAAAATAACTGTTAAACGGGGTTCCACTATTAGTTCTAAAAAAAGAGGTGATGAAGGGGTACTTTTATCAGCGATTTTTTAGCGCTGATAAATGTACCCTCCTTTATCAGTGCTTTTTCGTTAGGCCTGATAAAGGGTGGTGCCGGGAATGCCCAGTTTTATAGTAGTAGTCATGATGATACAATGCACTATAACCCATGTTGCTTTGTTTCCATATGATGTTTTTGGGAGAATAGAGACAAATTACATAGTGATATTGTCCCACTTTAATGATGGTATGATTAGTTGTTATAATACCCCATTATAGTGTTGTCTCTCTTCCTATACTTGTTGAAAAACCCATCACCTTGTAGTGGAGTTGGAAACCTCCATGTTCATGTTGTCCAACACAAAATGATTATGGAGGTCCTTATACATTTTATTCCACCATGGATTTATAAAACTATACAATAATGAGCTTCATCCATTAGATCCATCATTATTTCCAGAATATATGTAACACATAGTCTTGTATAAAATTTAAGTACACCTTCTTTATCAATATTGATCTCATGAAACATCACATTCCTTACAACCTCTATCATATTCTTTCTGAATGTATATTCTATTTGATAATATTTTATCATATATAGTAATGATGGTAGAGAAATCATCTGGGATAGTGTTAATGATTTCCCATCTCATATGATACCCAAGTCTAGTTTTTAAAAAAAAAAAAGATTATCGAATGATCAACTTGAATACCCATCATTTCAAAAACAATAGGGTTTTTCCTATATAATTCATGAGCTAATTTTTTTCCCTTCCTAGGTGATAATAAATTGAACAATAATTTTTTTTATAATGATCCAACTAACTCCTCATTCTCATGTATATTTTATTTTGAATGAAAATATACTTCAGATATTGATGGTGTATATATATAGCACATATTTACCCATAAACGTTGTTCCTCTATATCTTGAGGGAAAAAATCCATATCCTGCTCGAGGTCATGTGTGGGATTTTTCTAATTATGAGGACTCAAATATCATGATTTATAAGAAACAAATATTTAATTTTTCATGAGGCCACACCCAATCCCTTTTACAAATTAATCGCTAAAATAATGAATCCTTATCAAATATAGGCCAAAGTTAACACTACTACAGTACCCAATCCATTGTTCCAAACATGGAAACCTTCTTCAAACTCCATTTATGTGGTGAACATGACCCGTTTTAGAGATAACATTTCTAGTTGATTATGGAGTCATGGAATTTCCTTCTAAAAACCTCCTATAATATCCCAATAAACGTTGTAAACTTAAAAAATACGTTACTTTTATAGGATGAGGCCAATCCTCAACAAAAATTTCCATTTAAGCGTGATATTATATTACATCTTGGGATATAATGTTCCCCGAGAAATATAATTTTTGTAACCAAAATTCACTTTTGATGAACTTTACAAATAGCCACACCTCCCACATATTTTGAAATATAACAATTATAGGATCCACGTGTTCCTCGCAACATGATAAATATATTTTAATATCATCAATAAAAAATACCACAAATTAATCATTTATTTCCATATATACTATATTTATTATATCCATGAAAATAATAGGAGAATTAATCAAGACAAATGGTATAACAAAAAAAACTCTCAATTCCCAAATCGTGATCATAATGTATCATTTGGAATGACTTCAATCAGAGCCCTCAATTAATTATAACCAGATCTAAGATAAATCTTAGAAAATAATTAAGCCTCGTGAAGGTGGTCAAAAAAATCATCATTCAATAAAAGATAGTACTTGTTCATTAGAATTATCCCATTATATTCTATATAATCAATGAATAGAAGCATTGATCTATCCTTCTTCATCACAATGAATATATGTTCTCTTTAAGTAGACCAAGTTTTCAAAATAAACCATTCCATACATGATATTGGTGTTTTTTATTTAATTCATCAATATCCAATTTTTCCATTCTATATGAAGTCATTGATATGTGGATAGATATAGACATATGTCCAATGAAGAAATATATATTTGTTTCAAGGGTAGGTCCATGTAACTCCATATAAAATACATCCATATATTACTAAACGATTGGGGAATATTGTATTCGAAAACATTCATCTCATTCTCCATCTTCATCGTTCATTTATATAACAAACTCTATGGGAGTGATTATAGTCATTGTACAGGTCATGATATTTCTCCAATTTGGATACTTGTGGGTTATACGTTCAAGTCTACATTGATTTCTTTACATCGTTAGTTGATTTTAGCATTATTCTTTGATATCCATTCCATCCCTAGTATAATGTTGAATTCCATCATGTGAATAAAAATAACATTTTCAATGGGATTGTGCTATCCAAATAGAATACTATAGTTTTTATATAATGTTGATGCTTAGATAATCCCTCCAGGTTTCTTAAAAGATAACATACTTCTATTAGTTCAAATATTTATTCTATATTATTTCAACACATGATTTAAATTATTGAATTTTTAGAAACATAATCAAATAAAGTACCTTCTTGAATTGAGAGAAAAATGAGAGTACATACCACCACACAATTATATTGTTGAACGTCAGCCATCATGATATAAATATCATGACATTTCTCCCATGGACTATGTTTAGATTGATGGTGATTCACCTCTACTCTGTTAGAATTTTGATAGTGATTGGAAAAGTTAATAATCTATACACCCATAAAGAATTTTACATCAGGATGGACCTACACTATCTTCCCTTTATCTTTAGTGTTGAGAAGTTGTGGCTACACCTCACAATGATAGTATCAAGAAATATATCTATCTCGTGCAAATTTTTTATATTTCATCCTCCGGATAAAGCAGTTCCTGGAATGATTCTTCCCACATTTTTTGCATTTGGAAAGATTCACTTTCATTCCTCCACTTCTATGGTCAAAGATACTTCCTATGATTGGATCTACTAAGATCGTATATTTCATTTGACATGTGAGACAACTTTACATCACATAACTCTAGTTAAAACATTGAATTACCTCATATTATATCATCAAAGCATTCATTGCCTTGATTTGAATAATTATTATGTAGATTAGGTCTTAGTCCATTGGAAAATATATCAACATTCCCATTAAGATCCATGAAAATGATAGAGGTTTAATGAGAAGGTTTTGTAAAGTTCATCTTATAGCTTCCCATACATTAATGTTCCTTCTGAATACTCTCTAGGAATTCCATCTCCATTTTGGTTCTCATTGAACTTATGAATTTTTTTAGAATATGTTCGCATGGACACTTCCCACTCCATAGCTTAAATATCCCCTATTTTATTTTTTTAACAAGTTTCCACCACAGACCATCTTCTCCCTCAAATAGGAACACATATAAGGGTGACAATAAATTTCTTTGAACAAAAGAGTATATAAAAGATCATTTCTATAGAGCTTATCCATTGTTCCACAATCAATGGATCAGTTGATCCACTGAAAGAATGTGTTCACTGAGGCATGACAGACTCAATGTAATGTTGTTCTCCCTGAGGGGAATCTAGTATCTAGGCATGATTCAAGTAATTATTAATGACACATGTTATTAAATTCATCATTCTCACAATGTTTTCCATTTCATCTTCCATTTAAAGGTCATCAAAGCATGATCCATCTGTGCTCACCATTTACACGATTATTCTAATTCTGCACAACTAACAAAAAAATCACTATGAGAAACATTAATTATTAAATAATAATATAATACTAAGGTAATTTACTCTCTTAAAAAATCATTCTTAAAAATTTAATTATTTATCAACTATTACATTTTCATTAAATGCTTCGTAATGTTTTCTTGAAAGCATATGATTAACCAAAAATATCCCATTGGAGTGTTAAACTGGTTCACAGTAAGTCTCATTGTCATTTACTAGGTCACATAGAGTCATCCCTAATGAATCGTGTTAGAGTTTTCATAGACATATAAATCTATTATAGAACCACATCTAAATGTTCATATCCAAACATGGATTTCTTTTCATAGAATCCACTTATTTAATACTTCACAAAAATACTATGATTATTTATTATATTTATTCATTTCTATAATGTTATTCCATAAGTTTTCATATACTAATTTAAACAAATAACACGACCATCCATTCATAACAATTTTCCATCCAACATTTCATTACATAATCTTTTCAATTTTTCTACAAAACCAAGGATATTTTAATTATTAATTTCTTGGAAATATTGTACATAATATATGAAAAAATATTTTTTTTAAAACAAAGCTTTATATACTTTTTAATTGGCCAATTTAATGAACCTTAACTACATATTTTAACCTCAGGACATATATCAATGGAAATGGTGTTCATAACACCTAGTAATGAAATAACAATGGAAACTGTTTACTTGTGATTTTGAGAATTATCAAAATGTGATGGAGGAATATCATAGAGTAATGAGAAAGAGGTAGATAATAATAATAATAATAATATTTATAATAACAAGAATAATACACTAGAAATATGGTTACAAATTTTAATTGAGTCATTCATAATCATATAACAATGTTTTATCATAAATGTGTCATACAAATTACCAATTTTATTCCAAAAGGTGTCCTAAAACATGTCATCTCTAGATATTAAATTATTTACCAAATTAATTGGAGAGATATCATGATGAAGACATAATATGTATTAATTAATTTTAACCACACATATTATAAAAAACATTTCATAAATAAATAATGGGGAATAAAATAAATTCATTATATACAAAAAATCATGTTGATTCAAAAAAATGAATCATGAAAAGATATTCAGGCCCTTATTAACCCATGAAAAAGTAGGATGGGGTTCATGTATGTTAATACATGCATACTAAATTACAAATTATAAACTAGGTGAATACCCCTACAAAAAAATGTTTTTTTTGTATTCACAATATAAAATAACATAACAATAGGATTAAAAAAATAAATCATTTGAGAATAAAATTTGTTCAAGTAATTTGTATGAATCCTTGATTTATGAAACATTAAAAAAGTTGAATGCAGAATCCCAGTCATAAATGGATTTTATTATAGTAAATTTTTTAAAATAAACTATAATTAAAACAAATTATGTTAATTTTAATTATATACCACATAAAAAAGGGAACCTAAAAAGAAAAAAGGGATGAGGATATTTCCCATACTCATAAGCGTAACTCCTAAAACAAGATAACTGGGAATTTGGGGGATTTATCAAACCTTGGGAGGAATCCTTTTGAAGGAAAAGTAACATACATTATTTTTTCATGAATTGTGAGTGAATGTAAATACATAAACGGTTGGGTATATATAGAAATACATTAGTATTTTTTTATTATTTCCCTATGACACCAAGGTAGCGGTAAATGCAACACCCTGGGAATTACCATGGTATTTTCCCATGTTACTGGCCACATGGGACACCTATTGGGTTATTTTAAAAATAGTAGAGCTGACCATAATTTTATATGAATTATTGCATCATTATGATAACATTATACATAATGAAAAAGCAAAATATATTTTCACAATCCTTGAAATACTAATGTTTTTAAGAAAATTTCATAAATTATCCAACCTAATTTTGAAATTATGATATCAAAAGTGAGATTTATTTTATCATAATTTTTATATATATAACAAAAATTTCACTTTTATTCATAAAAATCCTTACTTATTTCAAATTAAATCAGATAGAAAATTTATAGGAATATTTCATAATGAAATATATGAAACATGACAAACAAAATTATATTATAATCTATATTTTGAATGGAATTTCATAATAATACGTTTCATTAAAAAAAGAATTATTTATAATACCTTAATTTATTATAATAGTTAAAGCATTTCTGAGAAGTACAATTTCATTCAAAAAAATAAATTTCTCTAATTCATCATACATTGAAGAATAACTATTCTCAAATCATAATTGATTCAATAAAAATTTTATTCTTAAAACATATTAGATGAAAGTATCAATGGCCTTAGCACATTACCTATTATACCAACTTCATACAACCTAGATATTAGGTGTGAAATGGTGATGGACTCACGGGAAGCTCGGCTAACATCTATTGAGTTGTAATATTCACTAAAATTAAATATTCCCATAGGTAAATTCATTAAATCCTCATTTGTTAAAGATTGTCTTGGTATTAGACATGATATAATCCAAAAGTTGTTACCTCCCTCTAATTATCTGAAAAATCGGCTTCATATAAAAAGACTCAACTAGATGAGGCCTTCGAGTATTCTTTGTTTGTTAATTTTCAATTTTTATTTTTACTAATAAAAAATAATTATAACATTAAAATTACTAAATATAGAATAGTTTCCAACTTTCATGTAAAAAAATATTATTGACCAATCATCATATACTATTGGAAACCGAATTATCACATTTCAAAATATACTCACTTTATTAATAGATAGATATAGTTATGTTTGGTATAAAATAATATAATATGAATTTCCAATAAATAATTATCATCCAAAATGTTTGGCTTATTATATATCTCATATGGAACTTACTGTCCTCCAATTACATAAAATATGGGTTTAATAAGGGTTATGAATGCCATTCTCAATATTACCTTAAATAATTTTTAATTGTATCCTATGGGTTTAAATTTATTCCATTGAGTTAAATTGCAAGTGTGTTATTGTAGAAAAGTGGTTTAATTTAATTTTCTCAATTAATGTTGAAGATAAATGTAAATGTTATATAAGATTTTATTTTCTCACAACAGTAAGGGTTTCCCTTCATTATGTTTCTACATACCGATCATTTTCTTCCCATCATGTGTTTTTAAATTTTTTATTGTAAGATTTTAGGATGGGTAAGCTAATGAAAGAATTTATGTTGAATGTTTTGATTTTATTCTACATAATGAAGTCATTTCGTATATTAAATGATTTATATTATGGGAAAATCATATATAAATCAAAAGATTCCACTTTTCATTATATATTTTTTATTAATGTATGAGTTGTTACCTAATTCAAAAAAACCAAAAACCTACTAAGAACATTAAAGATAAAGAATTTAAATTATTGAAAAAAACGAAAAAATATATAATGTTTATGGTTAGGTACTTGTATTTTAGGAAATAATGTAGTATGTGATTTTTTGTGGTTGAAAATCAATAGAGGGATCTATCTGCTTGGATTCATGATATATGATCTCTTAAAATGAGATTTTATTTTATATTAATCATAATGTATGATGTATATTTATATTATTTTATGATAAATTATACTTTATTATTTATATTTATTTTTATTGCTATTATATGTGATATAATAGCTTATGGCATGAATTATCGGTATTAAAAAATTGAGTGTAATGAAATATTAATGTTGAAGTGTATATCATCAAACAAAATAGGCTCCCTCATTATAACACATATCTTAATAACTGATCAATTCATGGTTTCATGTTGATATCCCAACTATCAGTCATATAATTAAACATTCCCATAAAATGATTTAAATTAATTTTAATGAAAATTTGCTTTTACTAACATTTTTTCTCTAAATGATATTAAATTTAAGTTAAAAACAAATAACATTATCCATAAAATTTTTTTAATATTCATATTAATATGAAATTTTGGGAAGATGAATAAAAATTTTATTAAACGATTTTTTCTATTAAATGTTTAATAATATAAATTCTAATTTTGATATTTCTGTTCTGCATGAATACATTTACATGATAAATTAATTCTCAAAACAATTCAGGTCATGCGTTGTATGTTAAGGTATGAAAAAAATATTATTTAGTTTTCATCAACCATAACATAAGTTTTTTACGAAGTTATTATATTGAATTTATAATTTAAATTTATTTTATACATTTGAGGTAGTATAGTTATGGAGAAATTAAAACACCTCTTGAGTAATATATCATCCTATATAAGGACTATGGTCTATAAAAACCCTCCTCACATTACAGATTCCAAAAAAAATATTATTAGATGAATTTATATATAAATGAATAAATCTTGTTAAAGTAATCATTATTTGTGATTACATAGTAAAATAATTTATATAAATGTGATTGTTTAACCATATTTATATTTTTTTAAATTTATTTTTTCAATTTTTAAATTTCTATCAAAAAACCCAATGTGATTATGTATTGAAGGAAGAACTACTTTGAAGAGAATTTGACTTCTTAAACAACTTGATACGAAGAATACTAGAGTTCCCAACAAAAGAAAAAATTATTTCCATTGTAATAAATAATACATGTTGATTTATGACACACCATGTATCATGAAAGGTAGTTGATAATACTGATTATACATAAAATGATTTGAGTTATATTTATATTCATGTGAAATATTATGTCAGATATTACAATGGCAGAATTTGATGACCCATTGAGTTGGAAAATAATAAGAAGTCCTATTATTGTTTCATATACCAATATATCTCAATAAGATTAAATATTATTATAGAAGATATATATATAAATATGAAATAATGAGGTTGATTATATCTCTAAAAATAAATTATTGTGGGAAAATATTATATTGGACGATAGTTAAGCTTACCTTATTTAGAAACACAAAAGTTATGTGTGGTGAAAATTATATGGAATATACTATCAAATTTTTTTGAGTGGTAGGATAAATAATAATATCATGTTATATTGTAATATATATATATATATTTAATTAATATAAATTAAAAATAATTTAATATATAGTTATCCAAGGGATAAAGATCAACCAAAAACATTATGTTCAAACGCAGAAATATTAAGAATAGTAGTACATAGTTATATATGGTGAACTGGAGTAAAAGATGTACTAATTGTCACTTATATGAATAATGAGTGACATCACATAGAAAAAGAACCACCATGAGGAATGTCGTGGTGGTTGCTACAATGGAATACTGTTGCGACCATAGGATTCTCTTGGTCAGCCATAGTTGGCTATGGTAATAAAATTGCACACACTCGAAGATGGTTTTGACATTAGACTAGTAATGATCTATAATATTCACATTCTAAAAAAAGTCATGAGTTTCTTGGATGATATAATATCATAAATACTCATCATCCTCTTCACACCACTTGGTATGGTTTACATAGGGAGATCAATATTCAATACATGATTTAACATCTTAAAATTATTTATTGTTGAACTCTTATTATAATTCATTTTATCATTGACACCACATGAAGTGGTTATGATGATAATGAACCCAAAATGATGTAGAAAATTTCAAAGTTAATTCAAGAATATAGAAAGATGTTTTATAATCCATTTAAATGAATTTAAAAAAACATGGTTATAGTTAATTGATTTAATAAAACATACATGAGATTATGAAGAGAGTTAATGACAATTTGATTTCCTATTTGATAATAGAATTTTTTTTGTGGTTTTGATATAAAAAATCCCCAAAAGAGAATGGATAAATGGTAATCTTAATTGAGTTATTTTAATGAATATTAGAAAGTAGGAAATAATCACTGTTATAATCACATAATAATAAAACAATTCATGATTGTATTTGGATGTGATATGTGATCTCAATTAAGAAGAGACAAGAGATAGATGGAATGTGATGAAAATTGAGTAAGGCGATGGAATATTCCATAAAATATCCCTAGGATCATCATTCACAAATTATGACCAGTACGCCAAGATTGAGTGAAAAATTTCTTATATTCATGAATAGATTGATAAAATTGATTAATTTTTACATATATATATATATGTTGTAATGTCATTTGTGAAGGAAAATTAAAAAATTTAATTTATGAGAAGTATTTTATGTGAAAATAATGTGCATGGAGAGAGTTATGAAAAAAAGTATTTTAATATTTTTCATATTAAATGTCATAGTTTCATAAAAGTATTCCAAAAATATATATTATTTCATAATTTCAATGAATAATATTACATTTTCATATATGTAGTTCCATTTACATTCAAAGGCATGAATAAATTACCTCAGAAAAATATGATTTTAGTTTACCTGAAGCAATTAAATGAAACACTTGCACACAAAATTATTGAAAGAACATAACAAATATTTTCAAAAAATAAGAAGATTGTGTTTTATATAAATTAAAATTTTGGACGATTTACAGGAAAGAAAATAAAAAATATTACGAGAATTAGTAGTGGAATAGATATTACTCATACTATTATAACAAAGAGAATTTAATGCATCAAATAAAGTACTAGATTCAACCCTCTTATACAAAAAAATGATCTATGTGTTAAGAAAATTAAAAAAAACCATGTTTGATTGAGTTAGATATAAATCATGTTCACTGAAGAGGAAGCACAATTCTAAATCATCTTTCTATAGTAATTTAGGATAAAAAAACATATAAGGATTACAATATATAGTATCTCTATATTATTTAAATCTGATAACAAATGAAGATTACCTTTGTTATTATTGGTGAGAGATAACCAATTAATTTTTATGATCAAGGTAGGAGTACTATTTTTTTATCACTAAAAAAGCTAAGCATTTATCGATGGTTTTTAGCAGTGGTTTTGTAATCAAACAAGAAATTTTTTTAAATAATTTTGCAGTGGTATTATATAATCCACTGCCAAATAGTTAAAAAAAAATTAATACATGTGACACTTCACCACTCCCTCGACACATCGACCCACATATCCCCCCTCCCCGACCACCCACCCTACCGACTCCCCGTAGCATTATCCCTTCATTGTCCATCTTCGAACCTTGGATTTCCTTTCCTCACCGTGCCTCGCCTCATCTCATCGTCCCATTCCACACCTCACCTTGCCACCCCTCTCCGTTGATCCTAACCCCCACCTCACAACCCCTCAATGGTTGATTCTTAATTGATGTTAACACATTAAAATTTTATTTTCTCTTTTCTTCAATAATTTGATGATATTTATTGTTAAATGGGTGTTACATCGTAGATTTTTTTCCCTAGTATAGTTTCTATTGTCCCCCATATAACATATAAGGTTCGTTGGATATGTTTTCATAGTGATAGTAGAACCTGGTGTGTTTTCTATCATTTATGGATATTTTTTAATGTAAATATATATTTATAATTATTTATAGATAGTTGTTAATGATTTGTGTTGTGATGAAAATTTTGAGAGTTTATATGGACTCAGATGCACCATATATGAGATTGGATTCCATGGTGCATAGATAAACATTGATTGGGATGCTCCCTGGGTAGCGAGACTAAGAGTTTGGTGATTATTCAATAATTTTGGAATGGAAACATGTATCTTATTTAGGATAACACATTATGATGCATAATCACTATGTATATAGGTGGGTGAGCTTGTATCAATGATTATAAACCAATTTGGTTCTGATGGTCCAAATGGAATCCGCAAAGGGTGATCTAGATCTTTTTATGATGGGGAGATATCTCTTGACTACATAATTCTCTAGGATCAGCTGGTTAACAATGTGACTAACATAGTACTATACTGTGATTCATGTTCTTTAGGTGACCTCACAAAAGATTGTGGTGATATATTAGTGTGTGTGATGCGACCTCCCATAAGTGTCCTGGGATGTGGAATTATTTATGGAAGTAAGACTATTAGATATTTCATCATGTATAGGTTAATTTTTTATGAATGTATTCATTTCCCAATTACATCAGGTAGTTGATCGTGTACATCCCTAAGAGCTAGGTGTTGTGATAAGTTGACCATTAATTATTATTATTTAGAAAAAACCCTATAATGAGAGGGTTGTTCCGTGGTACATTGTGTGATGATATTGATGATCCCTACTTTTATAAATAATGCAATGGGATGAGAATCAATACCTATATTTAAATATTTAACCACTAGTCACTTTCATAAAATTTTAGGATAATCCAAGGCCATTTTAAAGGTAGATTACACTTTAATCATGTTTTTAGAATCATCTATTTTCAAAATTGAACTTTTGATAATTTCGATCATAATAAATGTCATATTGATTTACTATATATTAATACTATTATTTAATATCCATTTATTGTTTCATTAAGATTTTATAACAATTAACAATCATTTTATTAGTTTTGACAATTGTATGAATATTTTAGAGTTATAAAATATAATTTTTTCAATTTCATTCATAAAATAGAACCAAAACTCAAATTCATGTGATGGTTATTCTTATATTTCAAAAATTATTCACTATTAATTATCATAAAATTTCAAAATCGTCAAATTTTACCTTCTGCAATTTGACCCTATAAACATGCTATTATGGGCTATTATATCATTAAAAAAACTTTTTTTGTTATTCTAAATAATCCAAACATTGATTGATTTTACATTAATTTATAAATGTTCAAAATTATATAATAATAATTGTTCAACTATTTCAAATCAATCCATTTTCAATTTCAATGTTTTTAAACAATAATTGCATGTTTGAACATGCTTAGAATAATATATCTACATTTTTTTCATTCGAAGAATAATAACCGTCATATAAATGTGGAATTTTTTAGTATATGTTGAAAATTAATATGTAATCATTGTAATAATATTTCATGAAAATGTTGTCATCATTTTTTAATTTTAAATCCATAAATAATTTCATTAATGAATTTTATATAATGAAAAAAAAATTTGGGTTCATTCTAATAACAATGTTAATTAGATGGGTGTTCCACCTATTCTTACAAGTAAATAATAATTTAAAGATAATTTTCCTACCATTTAACGAGAATACATTTCTGTTTTCAAGGTTTTTGTAATAAATATAATGATCTTGTGTGGAATGTTCATTTTATTCCTCATGTATAAATAAATATTCTATAATATACTAGGGGAAACTATTATGGTTGTATGGGGATATACATCTCACAACATTCATTGGAACACCTATGGGCATACATACCATATATTTAGATATAAGCTAAGTGTGTCACATGCAGAGGATAGGTCTTGAATACCTTGATGCATATTTCTAGATAGGGTGTGTTGAGGCCTAAGGAAGTATGTTAGACTAGATTTTAGGTGTTTTATTTTTTGGTTTCAGTTATATTTTTCATCATACCTTGGGTGATTAGTGATTGTATGTCAATATGAATTATTCATGGTATTTTTTATAGAACTTTGATTATTTTAATATTTATATTGATATGTGGTTGATGTCTTGGTTATTTTACCATTATAGGGTACTCTACATTGATGTTTTTTTTCACTATAGAAAATGGATTTGTACCGTCAAACAAGTCTGCATCCACATGCATATAAGTTGGAATTCATGTGGTATATCGAACAACTTCTAATATGATGGTTCTATAAAGGGGAGTTACTATGTGACACCATAGAATTTAGTTCATTTATGAATTAGGTAGATGGAATAGGGGAGTATGATGACATTATCGAATCCCTTCATAGATCACATATATGTGTGTCGTGATAAACATTTCGATGGTATGTCCTAGTTACCATGGGTGTGGGATTGTTATTATTTCATTTTTATGCTATGATTGAGTTTTTTATTTAATAAAATGTTCTAAAGGAAGTTGTTATTTTAAATTTTCATCTCCTCTATCATAATAATGAGGCCCATTTCCATGAACTAAATTTGGTATATAATACCTTCATGATATATAAATGAATGAATGTAATTGGAATTTTAAAATGGGATTCGGTTTTTTAATGTGTCAAAAAAACATGTATAGATTACCAAAATATTTAAACATAAGTAATTTATGTTAAATTATTGATCCCTTTATAAATATAATTATTTATAATTTTGGTGATTCAACATTCAGGGTCATGAAAATTGATTTTGGATCCCATCATCTATATTTATATAGAAAAACTTTATTTAACATATTCATACATTTTTTCACTAGTACATATGAATATAAATTCTTATTTATTAAGAATAATTTTTATTATTTTTATTGAAATAATATGTTTGTAGATTGTGATATCTATAGATAAAAGATAGATCACATTACTGAGGAATACACCATAGTATTCTAACGGTTTGTCAGAGTTTTACATTTTTTAATTTCTAATCCATTAGTTGATGGTAGAATAACATGTCCATGTCATAAATGTAAATGTAGAAGATGGTTAAGGAGAGATGAATATTCTGAACAATTTATATTTAATAAATTCCATTATCAATATTTCTATTGTATTTGGCATAGAGAAATGAACATTAAAGAAATTTTTATCACAGATGTCAATCCACAGAATTAGATTCTAAAATTTTTTACAATGGAAAATGAAATAGAAAACCTTATAAATGTGGACATTTTCATTTCATGTAAACAAAACAAGCTTCAAAACATATAATAACAACCATTTCATGGTTCAACAAATAGAAATGTGACATGTGATGTTATTGAGAAATTAAGACAACAGATAAATATTGTAACATCTCAGTGGATCGTCGTCATGATTCAATGGAGAATAATGTCAAAGAAAGCATCACCATGAAAACAGATGCATCACATGGTTTAATTGATTAGGGGAATTAGGAGTTTTATAATCAATTATTGAAATATTCCAAACATTCTTTTCTACTAAAGATCTATAATATAAATTACCTCTGTAAAATTACAATTAAGGTGATATCCATGATTTTGGAATTGTTGCATTATGAATATTTTAAGGAAAATATCCCTAATACTTTTATTGAGAAGAAAAAGTTATAAACAATTCATTTGTAAATTATACAAAAATTCATGTGTGTCACAATGATTGAATTCATTATTGGGGAGGGGAATCATGTATAAAGGATTGTAAGAAATGTTCTTCCTCTAGAAGGCAGTCTATGTGGGAAGTTGTAAGTCTGACTCAACATACTACCATAAAGAATAATAAAATAAACACACCTACAATGTTTTTACATAATTTTCCATAAAATCATCTATTTCAATGATTATTCAAGTCATTAAATACCTTTAAACACATGATGTTAAATTCTTTAGATAACAACTATTATGTGTTAATGATTCATCAAATATATTAAAAATCTTGAATACATTTGATTCATTACGTTTTGATTTCTCATATGATCCTAGTAATGAAAGAATGGTATTAGAAATAGATGGATTCAACCCATACAGGACATTGAGTATAAGTTGTAGTATTCTGATGGTTGTTTTGATCGCTTACAATATACCATTGTTGATGTGTTTGAGAAAAATGACTTTTATCATTTTGATGATGATTCCATGAAAACAAATACCTAGAATAAATATTGAGTTATACATGCATAGATTAATTGATAAATTATAGTAGTTATAGAGCAATGATGTTGAGACATATGATGCATCTTTTATAACAATATTTAAAAATAATTCATCCCTGATGTGGAAAATTAGTTACATATTAGGACTTGAGAATTTATTTGGATAGAAAGCTCATATGGTTTTTGATTTTCCTTTTTATAACATTAATTATGAGACCGAATAGCTAAAACACTATATAAAATTATCCTTCATGTGTTTTCAATGATTTAATGATACATCTCACAGATTTCCGATGAACAAGTCAAAATTCAATATTTTCATTTATCGCATACCACCTACAAAGATATTACTAGGTTCTGATATATTTGAACTACATGGAAATGTTGAAATATAATTGTGGATGGTGTATCATTTGAATGATAGTGAAAAAATGAGTTCAAAGTGCATCGTCAAGTGATATATGAACAAAAAAATGGTTGAAAAAAAGTATATTATTCTTACTTCTGTATTGGGAATTTAATTTTTTGTTGAATAATCTTGATGTGATTCATATTGTGATGAATTTTTTGTGAAAATTTTATCATCACATTTCATAATGAACATGTAATGTTGAAGGATCATCTGGATTCTCAGAATGTCTTATAAGAAATGAACACAAAGCATGATCTCTGGATAGATGAGGATAAAAGTTATGCACCGGTTATTTTTTCAAAAAAATAATAGAAATAAATATACATTCCTTAAATTTTTAAAACATTTTATGGTATCTGATGGGTACTTATGTACGATCCCAAGGTGTGTTGACTTAAATAATATAAGGTTACAACGATTGAAAATCCAGTATTTAGATATTTTTTATGCAGTAGTTACTTTAATAATATTTGTGAACATTATTACCTGAAAATGTAACTATAGTTGTACTCCAATTCTGTACATTTTTAAAAAAAATTATATGAGAGAACCCTACATCCATTTCAGCTTGACAACCCCCATGAAGGATTTTTATTGACACATTCTACAACGGATATGATATTTCCTCTGTCGTTTTTACTATAATGATGTATTTAACTTTGCATTTGGTTGAGGAATCTAATTTTGGGGGCCACATTCATTATAAATGGATGAATCCAATTGAGATGTACCTTATTTATAGGTTTTCCATTTTAGTCAAAAATTCTTGTGACATTATTAAATATATAATTATGATTTTTAATTTTATTCCATAGATATCTTGGGCATTTGAAATCTTATGAAAAAAATTGTTCTCAACATGAAGGTTATATTTCAAAAGTCTATTGGGAATATGTGTGTGTTATATTTTATTCTAGATACCCATATGATATTCAGGAATGATTTAATCTAGGTGTATGTTTTGAAGACACATCGACTCAATCTGAAATACATGGGAAACCAAAAATATTTCCTGATTTTGGCTTATCAGTTGGGAGGGGCTCAAATGTTACACTAATAGAAATTGAAATATTATAAGAACATAGGTATGGGAAGATAAATAGTGAGATTGAAAACCAATTTATCTAATATTTAATGATACATATAAATAGATAAATTCGTGGATGAACACCAAATGAGAATGATATAACACAAATAGTTAATAATGAGATTGTAAAATAGTTTACACTATGTGTACGTTAACAAATATTCAAATGAATATGGATATTAGGATGGTACATATGCATTTCATATGTAATAATGTATTTTATTTTTTTCTGATCATATATATTGATAATCTTGTATAGGTGTCAAAATATTTGAATATTCTTACTCAAGCTCTTATAAAACAAGATAGAAAATTTTCATCTTACAACTTGAATTAGTTTAGATTCCATAACATTGATCAGGAAGAGGGTTTAAAAACACATAATAGTTGATTATTAATGCTTATTGACATTAAATACTATTTAAAATTGATTGATACTTTCAAATTAAACTACCACATGCATTTTTCATTTGTTTTATTCAAATTTATTTTGGTGGGTACTATCAAGGGTGGTGAAATACATTCCATACAATTTACTTCTACCAACATCCCTCTCCTGATAAATGTTGGTGACCATGAACTGCATAATTTTTATATATTGTTATCACAATTGAAAATTTTATATTCTGTGAAATGTGTCTTGGATGAATGGTAGAGTGTAGTTTCTCATGGAAAACAAAAATACATGTATGATATGTATAATGAAGTGGAAAATTTGACCTCTAACATTAAATCCCATCAACAATAAGAAGTGGATGTATTTTTATATCATGATATTGAAAATATTACTCCTGTAAGAGTGGATGATGTAGATGTTGTAATCATAGAGTAGTAATTATGCATGATTGAAGGAGAAAATGATTTTATGTGTAATTATCCATTCATTTATAAACCAACTTAGTAATTTTTAATTCATTCATTATCATTGTTATGTATATTTTTTTTATTGTGCATATATTATAATTTTTATTCTATGTATCCATGAATTTTTTGATCTATATATTCTGATGAAAAATTTATTTGATTCAAGGAATGGAATTCCAAGGAAGAAGTGGTATACTGACACTTTAGTGTCAAATTGTTTTCATTAATGCCAATAATCATTCAGAATATTTTTATTATTTTAAATATTTATTAGTTAATGTTATCTATTTTATATATAAAATTGTTAATTGATCTTGGTTTAACGTATTCACAGAGTTAATTCCACTATGAATCCTTAAAATAATTATGGATGAATGTTTAAAAAAAATATGATGGGTGTTTTAATAATGATCCTACCAATGATGATGGTGTGTGAATTAATTTTTCATTATAATAACATAATATCAATTATCACAATGTTAATATATATTACTTCTAATATGAATGATATTTCATTTATATGTAAAATTTTTGAGAACAATGAGATTTCCATCCCAAAAAGTCATACTTAGTCTCTCAAGATGACCCAGTTGGTAAAGACCTTCAGAAGGAACCAGCAGGTCACGTGGATAGAAGGGTTTGGGACAATTACCATCTGAGGTCTATGGAAAGAAAAATGGTATTAAATGTGTTGATTGTTGATGATAAGGTAAGTTAAAAACATCAAAATTATAAATTTCACAACCTTATATTGATTTTAGGTTTAAATATATATATATATATATATAATTTTTTAATTTTCAATATAATTATGTTAGAGGTGTCTATTGAAGGAATTAGAGATTGAGATGGGGAGGGTGACAATTATAGTCCATAATTGGTAAATGATTTCTTGGGAGGGTTTTTGCATGTATCAGCACATCTACTGTGGGTATTTTTTCATCTTTTTATTATTTTTTTGATGGTATATGAACAATAGGTGCTCTTTGTCTGTGTTGTATAACCATGTATCTATATGTTGAGTCTCAACTAGCTATGGAGATTGATATTTATTTATAATCATATATGATGTTTAGTTTATTATCTCTCTTTCACAAATTGATGTATCTGAATATTATATTCTAATATTTACTACTTATTTTTCATGGTGTCTTAATATGTTTGTTTACACACGCACATGCATGGGATTTAAATGCCTGATTTTATTCTTATACAGAAAACTGGAAGATGATGTCCTTACTAAACAAAGTTTCATTGGAACATAAAGGAACGTGGAGGCACTGACCCTGTTTGGTGGTCAGACATAGGGATCTTAAATTAGAGACTCGTCTTCTTTTCCATTTCATTTGTTTATTGATTGCGACCTAGATTCCTACTTCTTTATTTGGAATTAATTTTACCCTTTCTCATTCCTGGATATTTATCTATCATTCTGATATATTTTATAGAGGTTACTACATGAATCTTTTACACTAACAGGATTTATTTTATAATACAAATGCATTATTTCATGGAGTTGAGTGTGTGTGTCCACATACAGTAGTATAAAGCCTCCCACTTTAGTGATATTCTTACTCTCTACTTGTCACAATCTAATACACTATTAGTGGTGAACATGGGGTGTCACTCTCATCTTAATAATGTCCCTAGTAGGGTCCTTATAAGTGAAGTCATGATTCAAAACCCCATGGTTTTCTCCAAGAATGTAATCTCTATGTAACCCCATCCATTATAGGAAATTCTATACCATTTTCCAAATCTCACATCATGACATTTTCTTACAAACAAAAGATTAATTTCCGTTTTCTCTCAAAATACAATGTTCCTATATCACTTATCCATAAAATGAAATCTCAATATTATAACATATTGGATAACCCTTATCTACAAACCCTATGTTCGATTAGTATCCTCTTGTTTTATCCTTCTGGGTTAGAGCGCAATATTTTTTTCTTTGGTGATCTCCATTTGTGATGCTTATTGTGTTATATTTGTTCATTGAACCTGTTTTTTGTGATCTGTCCAGTTGGTCTTCTATAATCCTTGGGGAGGTAATAAGGTAACTTGGACGCTGTCAATTCTACTCAGTCTAGGGACATAGAGGAATCTATTTTTTTTTCATGATCACATAAAGGGTTGGGATCAGTGATGGATGCCATAG
Source organism: Viscum album (assembly GCA_963277665.1). Taxonomy (NCBI): domain Eukaryota; kingdom Viridiplantae; phylum Streptophyta; class Magnoliopsida; order Santalales; family Viscaceae; genus Viscum; species Viscum album. The sequence goes on from OY728160.1 coordinate 1,416,454,680, forward strand.
GATATCATAATGTATTTATCTTTTGTATAAATATGAGTCAGTTTTAGTCCTCACTTGTGTAATTTCTAGACCATTTGCGGATATATAGGGTGATTTATCTTTTGGATAAGAACTTTATATTGGTTTTGAATCATTAATGACGCATTTGAGGAAAATTGTATTCATGATGGATGGTTTCATATTAGGAATTATTTCATTATTATTAAATTAATTTATCTTGTTTGTAATGTTGGCGGATTTAGATTTATCATGTGAATCCTCATTTTAATGTATGTATGTTGATTCATTGAAGCTAGTTTTAAATGTATTAAATATATGTTTTCTATGGAAATGTTTTCTATAGTAGTCTTAAAAATCAACTTACATTCAATGAGAAATGTATTCAGAAATGTATTGATTATTTCAATGTATTGAGAAATGTATTATTGATTCTTTCAATGTTTTTATGTATTATTGATTCTTTAAATGTGTTGTGTCTTGTTTGATTCTCTAAATATATTGAAAAATATATTAATCCTTTCAATGTGTTGTTTTCCATTTTCAATTTACTAATTCTTTATTTTTAACATGTGTTGTTTTCCATGTGTGTTGATGATATATTTGATGATCTATAAAAATTTTCAATGTCACTATTGTGTTGTTATGGCTGATGTTTTTGAGACTATAGAACATGCTGCTTGATTTTATTTAAATTCATGAGATAGCGTTTGTTTAAACCACCATTAGATATAAGATTTTTTACGACGGTTTAAACAAAAACTATATTATGGTATTTTTTAATGTAATGGTAAAAACTACCTATATATATGAAGAAAAAATTTACTCATAAGTGGTTTTATCAATATTAGTGGTAGCTTTTTGGTAAAAAAATCCATACCTTGGAGCTAGTTAGAAACCGCCGCTAGATCCCTATTATTCATTCAACCAAAACCACCACTAAAACTATGAAAACCACAGATAAATACAAATTTTATGAAACATTCCATAAATCATTCCTAAATGGAAGAAACCACCACCTGTGGATTCTAAATTCAAATTTTTTTAGTTGTTTTATGAAACAATCATAGAACCATATAGTGGCAGTTTATGTCACTACTAGATGCTAGGATTTTGGAAGTGTATTTTGAGGAACATTATCAAATGAACAATCTCCAGGAGGGACCTAATTCCAGCATTATTATTCTTCAGGATTTTGGTATAAGATATTATTTTATTTTCAGTACTGTACGTTGGTCCGTAAATTGGAATTGATCAATTCTATGATTACAAGTTCAATTTTATACCAATTATAGAGCTTCATTAGATAATATGAATGGAGTTGTTGATGTGTTCAGTAACAACCACCAAACACTAGGATATAGTCATCCATATCATAGGAGGGACCCATTAAAAACATCAATGACCATTAATATTTTATATTTATAATTATGTGCATGAATGAAGATCTATGGAGATGTAAAAGAGAAAGATATATATATTCACTAATTTAGTTGATGATTCCAAAGGATTTGTGGAATTATAGAAGACCAGTAAACTTTATTTATTAGAATCTAAGTGTTTTTTTATTTTTTAGATGTTTTAAAATTTCTGATATTGAGTTTGAATAGGTTTTGTTATTATTTCATGTATATTGGAATTCGTGTGAAGGTATGATAAAAAATGGAAAAGTCTATATGTGAAAAAAAATTAAATGTTTGAACATAGTTTAAAAGAAACATAATATGTATAAAAATAGGAACGAGTCATTAAACAAGAAATATTTACGTAAAAATATGTAATATAATAATGGGAGGAATGAAATGTTTTTTGAAAATATATACTTCTGAATTTATAAAAATGATCACTATGTCTATAAGGAATTATTTTATCTATTTAAAAATGAAATGGAATTATTTATGAAATAATATTTACTTACAATTGAACTTCATAATAAATTATATGATATTTAATTGATACATTTTATCATTTTTTATGATATTTCCATGATACATTGAGAATTATGAGACATTTAATGTATATAATCTATAATATTTCATAATTTAACATTCTATTCATTGAAATAAAAAAAATTAATTATAGGTCTAACCACCATATATTAAAATATATTTAATTAATAAAATTGTGTGGGATTATTTCTGTGTAACTCAAGAATGAATTAAATTCTATGATGAACAAGATCTATAGAAGATATAAACAATTTGAATATGTATAAACCAATAATCATCTCTTATATTGGATAGTATATACATAATATATTTAGAATTTTATTCTGATGATGTGTTACTATTATAAAGTTCACCAAATCACTTTTAACAAATCATTTAAACATTCAAGGTGAATAATGAATCTTATATTCACGATGAGTTTTCAATTCTTTTTCATTCATGAAATGATTCTTTGTACTATGAGGCGGATAAAGATGATAATAATATAATATGAAAAAGTGATGAGTTTTGATGATTTCACTAGTATGTATTTGTGGAACACAAAAAAACAATATATTTTGTATTAATATAAATAGTGATTTACTCTTAGCAATTAGTTATAATTTTATACATGGATAATTGAAAGGAAAAAATATTTCCAATTGTGTAAATTTATTAGAGACATACAGTTAATTGAATGGTTCCATTATATGTTTATAGATCCTTAACTGAAGCTTATTTCAATGAATAAAGTTAAAAATCATTTCATTTGATTATATTGAGGAAAATATGAAGAATAATTGTATTTAAATTTGTTTTTTGAATTATTTTAATTATGGTACTTGTTTTTTTCTATATATATGGTTAAATATGATAGATAAAAAATTATTTGTTTTTGAGTATCAAACAAACATTGAAAATGATAGAAGATTAATAAGACATCCTAAAGTCATTGTTCAGAATTGATAATATACATCATATTCAGCTCTGGTTTTATAGGATCCATATTTTATATTTGAGAATTTATAATTATATATATATATATATATATTGTACAAATTGAGAAAATTTTAGTTCAATATCATGAATGATTATAGATAATGTTCTATATTTTTTTAGAAACCACAATTTTAGATTATTCATTCTTATTATAAATGTACTTTATTATATATGAAGTGTGATGTTCAATGATCTTGTGTGACTCTAGAAATGAATAGTTTAATTTTATTCCAATACAAGAATATCTATAAAAAATTATTCTTTTGTTTAATAATCCCTGATTATATTATCTTTCCAATCAAAGGGAAATGCATTCATTATTTGAGGGATCCCAAACCTTTAAAATATCATGTGTTCCTCACTATTATATTTTTAAACATAAGAAGGTTGTTTTTATTTTTGTAACATAGTGGATCATATCCAAACAGGTCTTAGTCATAAATGTTTTACTAAAAATTGTAAAACAACTACCCTTATTTGATCAAGAATTCATTAGAAAACAAACTAGATTCATAGCATAGATCCACTACTAGATCAAATTAATTACTAATTATGGTTAATTTGACATATTGAAATAAAATAGTTTCCCGAACATTTTGTGGAATGAAGTTTCATAATTGGGTGAATTGGCTGTTACCTTATCCACATTCTCATATACTATAGTATTATAATGAGAATATTTTTGGGCTTTCACCTAATGGGAGGGAAGCTCCATTTTACCTTTTAACTAAAATAAATAAAGTGTTTTATGATAAACTATAGGATGAAATATGTATTCCGTTATCAAAAATTATGTACATATATTTATGATACTTCATACTACAAAAGACATTTTTTAATAAATTAGAATCGAATAAGAATATAAATGTGTATGATAATGGGATCATATTACTAAATTAGATATGCCTATCTGAGGATATTTAAATAGATGAAGATTAAAGAAATTAATATTACTTTTCATGGATTAGTGAAATTATTAGTAATATCTATAGGTTTAGTGAATTCTTTTATGAATCCCAAACTATTAAGAATATTATGGATAGTTTTTTAGAGTATATTTTTCCAATTATCTCATATCAAGAATATATTGATTGTCATAGGTGTGAATAATTATATAAAATAATCATTTATTATGAAATGATTAAAACACACACCATCAAAATTTTGAAAAAAGGTGAGATTTATTTGGTGGCCATGAGGATGCAAATAATTAAATATGAAAATGTTGTCATAGATTATAGTGATCTAACAATGGAGAATAAGTAAATGGAATCGGTCATTTTAAGTATATTATCCTTGGAATTTGGGAGTTTATTATGAATATTACGAAAAAGATGAGAAATATGTTATAAATAAATAAGGTAAATTATAAAATGATGTATTCAAATCTAGGGGGCATACAAATAGGTCTTTTATAATAAAATGGATGAACCGTGATGAGAAAAGAATATAATGTTATCCCCTCATTAGCTAGCTAATAAAAAGGGGAATATTGTGAAAAATTTCTAAATTTCATGGATCATGATAAAAAAAATTATAACTCATCATGAAATTGAATAGATAATTCATAAAAAACTAAGTAATAAGTATTTTTCGATGATGAATTACACTCTTGTATTGATTATAATACCATTATCAATAAAGGGAAGAAACAAATATTAAATGAAAATAAAACAATGTTTAAAATTTGAGGGAGTCTATTAATAATGTCTTAATAACCCCACAATATTTTAACATATATATTCTTTTAATACGTAAATAGTTTTATAGTTTGAGATATGTGAAACAAAAATACCAAAATAATGGTAGAAAATAATAAGTGCATTAAAATATTGTCATATATTGATGTTTAAATATAGATATAACTAAAATATAAAATATATTTTGAAATATAAAATAATTTTAATTAATGATACATATGTATTTTTGAAAAATAAATTATTATAGTTGATTAAATAATTATACATCCTTAGGATTTAAATTTTAACCAGTCTAAAAATTGGCTTCTTATGTGTTTTCTTTTATAAAACTAAATATATTATGAATTAATTTAGTTTTTATTGGAATAACATATCGAGACAAATTTTATTAGTAATTTTTAAGAAATAATACAAGCATTTGTTAATATTTTTGTTAAAAAAATATTTTCCTTTGAAATCTATTTTAATTACAATTTTTTGTTTGTATATAAAATTTAATTTTTAACCAAATTAGAAATTTATTCAAATAATATTATTTTCATAATTTTAAACATTGTGAAAAAATTAATTTATGGGTTCAATTTTATTTTATGGGCATTAATATAAGTTTCCATGTTAAATAATAATTATCATGATAAAATAGTTATCTTTCATCGAATCATATTTTTCTCAATATTGAAATTATAAATTATAATGATAAATTTTAAATTAGGGACTGGAAATTATTCTTTAAATATATATTAAAATAAAATAACACTCACATTATAAGTAATCAATTTTTAGTAAGATTAATGGATGGTAATGATCAAAATGACATTTTTATATAAATCATTTTTTCACCACATTATATAATTTGATTAAAATTTTCATTTTCTCCTATATAGGAACAGAATTAGATTAAATTGATTCAAACTTTTGATTTATCAAATTTATAATTGGTAATAAGGGTCATATTATATTTTTAAGTATAAAATAGTTACCATGTATAAATATTAATCAAGATTAAAAATTATTTAGATGAGGAATCTTATGTATCTCAAATTTTAAAAAATAAAATTGAATCTTATAACTTCATGGATACATTTTTTAGGTTGTACTATAATACCTACATGTATCAAAAAACATCTACCACCATATTCAATAAAAATCATTCAATTCCATTCATAATCCATATCTAACATTAATTTCTAAATATTTGTACCATTTTTTAAACTATAAAAGGAGCTCACATGTAAAACCTCCATGCCATGAATCTCGTTCTAAATTAATATATATATATATAGCAAATATACTTATTTCAGATCCACTATTCACATTTGGAAGCCCCTATCCTCATAAATGTTCCTCAGCTCAATCATCTATAAAGGTTAAATTATGAGAGTATCATAATCGTCAATGTTATTATTACATGCCCTGTAAATTATTTTTTTTAAAATTATTATCAACCCTTATCTATAGCAGTTCAATAAAAATTTATACTATGACATAATTAAAAATAATAAACTCAAATTTTATTAAATTTATCGAATAATAATTATCTATTCACTCCCATTCATGCTAAAAATTGATTAATTTTGGTATGTTTATCTGAAGATTACCTCTTCCATGAGTGAAACATTTCAATTTTCATCAGAGTCATCCAAGGAATTTTTAGGAAATGTTTTTTTTGAATAGATATTTTATTTACGTACTTGTTTATATTCTAAAAAATATTTTTTACATATTCAATAAATAATATTGTCAATCATTGATCATGGTAAAACTAACCCCCAAAAAACATCATAATAAGTTGAATAGTAATGAATTTATAAGTTGAAAATATTTTTTAATTAACTTATTCTTATAAATACATCCAATTATAATTCATCAACTAAATAAAATATAAATAATTGAATTATAATTTTTTATAATGATGTTAAAAAAATAATCTCTTTGATATCCATACACACACAAATATTATAGCATTTTTTTGTTGGTTCGATTTAAAAACCTATATCAATGATGAAATAAAATCCTATAAAATATGGATTTGAAAAATTAATAGAATCTATTAATAAATATATAATGATTTTCTGCATTGTAATTTTAATATCAACATTTATCAAATTAATTATTTTAACTTCGTTAATTCATTTGAAATTACTAAACTAAGACTATAAAGAACTCATTTTCTTGAATAATAATTTGTGTACGTTCTTCCCATTAACATTATAATGTTATATTCTCCAGTCCTGTAAATTTTTAACGCATACTTCCATTTTAAATATATAACTCTTCATGTATTATGATTCTTATAAGGAAAATTAACAACTAAAATCTCTTTTAATTGAGTTATAATGATTCATAATGGAAAATTTGTTTTCATGATTGGATTCTCACGCACTAACAATTTATTATGTGGTAATTTAACTTCCTTGGTAGGAAATTAAGTTTTAATTAACAAATAAATCCTTACAAATATTTTTTGTGATGTGGGTATGAAATAAACTTACATTAAAAATATCAATAAAAATTTTATTTTCATGATAAAATGTTTTATCATCCAGACCAAATTTACTTGAATACCTTTGTATATTATTCAACGATACAATATTGGAGATTATTTTTTCAAATAAATCAATAAAATGTTGAATTGACCTTTTCAAATAGTTCGTTTGTAATTATATTATAAAATCATCTTTAGGATAATAGTAAAAATGTTTTCTAAAAAACGATATTACCTTTTCAATTCCATTTTCAATTTCATATTCAAAATAATTTACCATAATGGGATATATGTTTCTTAATATGACCTGTAATTTATATTATAATATTTATCAATTTATGTTGTATAAATAACATTGTAAAATATTTAATTATTTGATCCATTATATGTGGAATCACTCAATGTATTCTTCTTTCAATCGTGATTTACATATATTTCAACATCATTCTATATTTCTTTTGTTAGACTAGTGATATGATCATTTGAAATAATCAACTTTATTTCAATTTATGTTTCATGATCATCTGATTTCATTTATTAAATATGGAATATTTTGACATTTTGTATATCTGTTAGAACCTAATGAGTGATTGTTGACTTGTATGGTATGCGAATTATTTATTAACATGTCATATATTTTATTGTTATTTTATGGATTAATATTGGAAAATATTACTATTAATTTTTATTATTTTTCCTAAAGAATGAATATGTTAGACATATATAAGTGATGGGTGGGGCCAAGTGTTATATGGCCCTCGGATGCAGCAGTTGGTCCCATTAGACAAATGGTGCGGTTATTTGTTGTACGACTACCAAATTGAAGAGGAAAGTCTCTCTTGTGAACATGATGGTAAGTACTATTTCATGGATGAAACCATGATAGTAGTAATGATGTCGTGTCCATGTCCATTATTGAAAAATATATTTATCATTATTTATTCCATCCCCAAGAATATATTGATTATTATCCATGTCATTTTCTATATTGTTATTCCCACCATTAATTCATTTCAAGATCAAGGTCTCACTTATATAGAATTATTTTACTCTAACATAATCCTTCCATATATTCCATTCCTTAATATAATTTTAAATGTGTTTCTCTTACTGAGTATTTGATCTCAAAATTCTAATGTTTCTATTTCCACATGTTGTGAATAAATTTATTACACATGACATGGCTAGAATAGTGGCATGTGTAGTGAATTTTGTAGGAGTTGATGAATAAATATTACATATCAAAAATGTTAATATATAATGATATAAATATCCATTTTATACGGATGATGTGGTACATTTTAGTTGAATATTTTTCCATACAATCTAAATTTAACACCCAAATGTTTTAAAAAATAAATTTTAATGTATAAAACATTGTTATAAGAAGATATTTCTTACTAGCATTTAAAAATAATTTTTCTGCTTCTGTATTTTGAATTTCGAAGAATGGTCATCTACAATTGTGTTCAGTGAGTTATTTGAACTGTGATAGTACCAACATTTTTTTGATGAAAAGTAACTTTCCCTTATGAATTGTGATATGAATAGTTATATGACCCATATGAATAGTAAAAAAATTAGTATTTTATTTTCATAAGGTATTAATATATTTATTTGTTGATTAATTGTTCATGGTGTTAAAAAATGAGTTTAATATTTAAAGTTGTTATATTTGAATAAATTCTAATATTACTAAAAATTAAATTGATAATTTTTAGAAAATTGTATTCAAAAATTAGTGTTAATTTTTTAATTCTACACATCAAGAAATGGTTATGGTTAATTTTTGGGATTTTTCTAAAAAACAATAATTTTATTTGAATAGTAAAATATGATAAAATACAATAAATGTTAAATAATTGAATTAGTGCATCATAGTTGATGCAAAGATGATGAAAGACCACTTGTTTCAAAATAAAATTTTATTATTACTATTTTGGGTCATATGAATTTATACAATTCCTATCATGGAAATAAATATTATAATAAGTATTAAAATAATATAAAATACCTCATCTTCTCCACTATAAATACCACCATCATTTCCCTCTTACATCGACACTGCTCAAGCCTTGATCATTACCAATGTTATGACCAATAATCCTCACAAGGAACATCTCCACATCCAAGAGCTTCTAGTCTCACCAAAATTCTAAATCCAAAGGCCTTAAGAAAGATCTCAAGGAGACGATATCAAGAGGTAAACATCCACTTTTGTTTTCTTTCATTTGTTTTCATTTTCATTTCTATTCTTCTTCATTCCTGAGCATACAATAATTAATTGGTATGAATCATCCTATATTGTTCATATTCATTAATTCATCATATTTTTGGGATAACCTTCATTATACTTCTTCACCTTTCCCATATATTCATGAAATTAAAACATCTTCGGTGATGTGTCGATTTACCGACATAGTGGATGATGTGATTTCAATTTCATATAAATTCTTAAAGACTGGTCGTGAAAGAATTTTTATGGACGAACCAGATTATTATTTATTTATTATATCTTATATATAGTTTTTTAATCATTCTGGACACATTTATTTATATTATGAAACAAAATTAATAATTTAGGATCGAAGAATCATCCAAATGACCTAAACAAATATCAATAATGTTTTTACTCATGATCCATACTCATGTAAGAATTCAAAATAATAATTGATGTAATTTATGATTCTGGAAATATGTAAATACTATAGATTTCGAATTTGGGAGTTTCAATTCCAATGGACAAGAATTTCTATCATTAACCAATCATGGAAATCATGTAAAGAACATACCCAAAAAAATTCTAGGAAACAAATACAAACAATTAAAGGGTGAAATGAAGTAATTAAATAATCATATATGTTTTTATAAATATGAATATGTTTTCAAATGATATTAATAACACAATTTTTTCCATTACACTTTGGTTTTATAAGAGTTTGAAGTTATACAAACCTGATGTAATGGAATTATTAACCTGATTTCTATTCTATGGGTTAACATACTACTTTTGTATTTATTTTGTATTTAAATATTTTAGGAGATTTATTTTGATAAAAATATGTTTAATTACATGTATTTACAGTTTATATACATATTCCGTCCACTCTATTATGTATCAATTGAACCATATTATTTTTCTAAGGGACATTTCTTTTTTAAATCCTCTTTTTAAATTCTATTTTACAATATTCAAGTGCATTGTTTTTATAAAATTATTCAAGTTTCATGATTATGTTCTGGTTCATGGAAATTTATTATGATGAATGGTGGGACCTATATATCCCCCAAAAGCATTAGGTATTTATAGGTTTTAGATCAGTTATATAGTTACTCTAAGTGTCACTCTGATGGTTCCACAAATTGTAAGATTGTCGTAAGGGTTACAAATTATTTGGTAGTCGATATGGTTATAATATTATGTATATAATGCCCCATGTTAACATTGTGTTTCTATTTCTATTCTTATATTTGACGGAATATTATCGAAATATCACGTTTTATAAATTTAGTATACATGGGAGATATGTATGTGTTTTGAAAATGATTTCTAAGGATGCAAGTAATCAGGGACTAATGTGTTCTTTTTTATTTATATATCCATTACTCATATTTTTGTTCTCATCCCATATTTTTAAATTATTTTCACAAGGTATAATTATATGTATGAAAAATAAGGAAGCCAAGTTAAATGTTTTATGAATTGTCAATGAAATCATTCATTATTTGAAATGTTTTATATATATCACGAATTGTATACTATATTTATGGTATCCACTACATATTAATGTGTAATGTTATGAATGTATTATTTACAATATCTCTAAATACTGTACGTCTGATAGATCCTAAATGTGAGAAGAAGTGATTTCTTGACAAAATTCATGATTATGAAACGTAATAAAGTAATGTTCTTATAGATGGTATCAGAGGATGGTATAGATAACATTAGGGGTTAGGGTGATGTTGGTTGAATACCATAAATGATTTTACTCTATGATTAATTTTATATTTATTATCATATAACGATTTCCATTTTTTATACTATTATATGTTTGTTTATAATGCTTTTATACAAAAGAAATAGGGAATATGAAAAAGAAAGGCCCCGAAAGAATGAAAACCTTCTGGATTTGCATCCTGGAATGGTTTTGATTGGAACCAAGCAGTTTGTGCTAGTAATGTCTTAGATAATGAAGGCAATAAATTGTGGTGGATTCAATTGAAATGAACAACCAAAGGTACCACAACGTAACATGACAATAGTGGAAAATTTTGTGAAATAACACTTTCCATATTTCAATGGATCCTCTCACCCAGTAGTAGCTGGAGGATGGATTAAATCCCATGATAAGATAATCTATGTTACGAGATATTCCAAAAATAAAAATGAATATCTTTACATTTATCATTTTGATGGTGAAGCTGGTCTGGGGTGGTCAATGATAATGAATATCAGGGGTAGAGAGGATATTTATGCCTTAGAGTGGGATTAATTTAAAAGTCTTTTCCTTGAATAATATTTCATAAGGTGGTGCAACATATGATAAAGAATAAATTAGATTAATTCAAGAAAAAGTTGGTGGATCCAGTGCTTGTGTATAAACAAAACATCACTTGACTGGAGAGGTATTCTCCGAATAATATTCATGATCATGATAGAAAAATCAACCACATTTACTCTACATTGAAGCCAATGTATCAAAGGGTGTTGGCATCTCATTAATTAAAAAGTTATGAGAAAAATTTCCAATGAACAGAGAGGGTATAGATAGAGTTTTTTTATGATCAAGTGCACATTGAAAATAATGATAAGAAGAGGTCTATTTGGAATGTGATTTGTAAGAATCATCCAAAGAAACATGGTGGTATGAAAATTTAGATTCCATTTTTGTGAAAAGTGTGGAAAGAAGAAACATGTGGAACTCCTTGTGAAAAATGGGAAGTGTTCTCGATGTGGAAATCATAGAAAAATGAGCCGATACTGTAATGAAAATGATCACAATACAAAACCTGATAATAAATCTGTGAAGTGTTTCAAATGTAGTGAGATGGTTCATTATGAAAATGTCTGCCTAAAGAAAGATCTGAATGATGAAAACATTTTGGACTATAAGAAGAAAGGTGTCGTGAGATCCTTTGAGACTACAATAGTAGACTTAGTTCCATCCAATGATTTTTGATCGGGTAACATGTTTGTTTACACAGATTTTTCTAATGTTTTGTTTGATTCAGGGCTTACATATTCATTCATTTCTCAGAAATTTCATTGTAAAATGAGAATATCACCTCAAAAAATAAGTCTCAAACTTATTATTTAAACACCATAAGGAAATGTTATAGAAATTATAATTTATAAGAACCATTCAATTTTGAGATGTGTAAATTCATTACCTATAAAAATTGTTGCTTTTTCGTTTTATAGAGTTTGAGGTCATTATGGGAATGGATTTTATTTCTATTTATATTTCTATGATTGAATGTAGAGTTAACGAATTTTTTAGAAAAAGATTTAGTTTTTATACAAGAAATAACCCATTAAAATGATAATATATCATGAAACCGAGAAACCGCTCTTTGGTGAATTTCCACCTCACATGTACCACTCATCTTTCCGGGTCACCCGGTGTCTCATCGGGTGGGTAGAATGGGCGCACATCACCTGGATGATGGATTTCTCTATCGAACCATCGCTGATCGAGGTGTCACCCCATGGGACACACTGTCATGTCACCTGGAAATGGTGCCTTCCTGGCTAGGGCTTTTCTGGAAGACCTCTTCATGGGGACGGGGGTTCTCGGGTGTGGAGTGTTCGAAAAGGCCACTCTCAAGGATTCCCTTTTCCTAAAAATATATATGATGAACCTGAGAAAAATTTGAAATATTGAAATTAATGTTATCTTAGTCAAAAAAATTATAACAGGGGAACTATTAATATTAATGATGTTTATGTGGTAAATTAATACCATAACGATTTTCCTAAGGAGTTACACGGTGTTATACCTAATTGGGATGTCAAATTCTTGATTGAATTAGTTACCGAAGATGAGATAATATAAAACCCTCTCTATAGAATAGATCAAAAGGATATTATTGAATTGAATAATCAGTTGATGGATTTTCTTGATAAAGGCTTCATTCTCCCAAGCACATCACCATAGGGTGCCTATATTTTGTCTGTTAAAAAGAAAGATGGTTCCATGAGACATTGCATTGATTATAAAGCCTCTAATATCATCACTATTAAAAAAGGTATCATTTTCCTCATACATAGGACTTGTTTGATGAGCTCTAGGGAGATCAATACATCTCCAAGATTGGCATGATATCTAGATACCAACAGCTAAATGTGTGGGAGGATGACATATTGAAAATTTCTTTACATATTGGATATGGGCATTATGAATTTTTTGTTATTTCATTTTGGTTAACTAATACACCTTCGTAATTCATGGGTCTTATGAGTAGAATATTTCTAGAGTTCTATGATAATCTTGTTGTTGTGTTTATAGATGAATTTATGGGATTTCATAAGAGTAATGAAGATCATTGAAAACATCTAAGGGTTGTTTTAAAAACAATAATGGAAATGAAACTATAATGGAAATTCATCAACTGTGATTTTTTGTTAAAACCGATTTCTTTTCTTCGTCAAACTGTAAATAATTATAGAATAACAATCGATCCTACCAAAACAAGAGTTTTTGATGATTGTACAAGACCGAAAAATGTTATATAGATTTATAGATTAACTGGATTATATAGTTATTAATGATGAGATGTTAAAAAAATTCCATGGTTATCTGGACTACTAACTCTGTTAACGCATATAGGGGTTAAATTTATTTGGATAGAAGAATGTGATTTTTGTTTTCAGGAACTGAAGAATAGATTGGTGAATGCTTATTTTGGGCGATACTTCTCAAAATGGTGAGTGTATCATCTGCAATGATGCTTCTTTTATGGTACTTGGTTGTGTGTGGATGTGGAAACGTTTTGGTAATTACGTATGATTCTAGACATCAAAAACCTCATGACATAAATTATACCACACATTTTGTGTAATTGGATGTTGTGGTTTATTAATTGAGAATTTGGAGGCATCATTTATACAGAGAAAAATATCAAATATCTACTAACCATAATAGTCTAATTTATATATTCACTGAGAAGGAATTAATAACGAGGAATAGAAGATCTCTTGAACTGATAAAGGAATGTGACAACATGATCAATTACAATTCGATCAAATCAAATAATTTGGAATATTCCATTAGACGAAATCATCAGAAACCATTAAGCATTTTACATGTTGAAAATGATCCATTGATTAACTATTTAATTAATTTTGGCGTAGATGTTGTTTGTTCAAGAAATACCACTTTATTTTCATGTTTTAGTGTAGTCATCATTATTAGACATAATTAATCAAGCATTAAAGAATGGCAATGATCTATAGAATAAGGTTTAATTATTTAAAATTGGTTAGTTTCTATAATTTAACCTTGATAAAGATTGTGTTTCATGATTTAGAAAAAAGGTTTTTTGTGCCTTGTGATTCCTAGTTGAAGAAATATTTGTATTTTGAAGTTCATAGATACCAATTTCCAGTTCATATTGGTAGTACTATGATTTACAATGCTTTTCGGGGGTATTATTGGTGGCATTGAATGAAAAGAGATATTGACGATTTTTAAATGAAAATTTTGACATGTCAAGAGGTTAATGTAGAGAGGCAGTTAAAAAAGGGGATGATTTGGAATTTTCTAGTGCCAATGTGGATATGAGAGAATATATCCATGGAATGTTTGGTGGGAAAACATAGGACATATCGAGGTAACAATAAAATTTGGGTTGTTGTAGATCAACTGACAAAATATTAAAATTTTATTTTTATTCGATGTAGGTGACCATGTTTTACCTCAAATCACTCCTTGGAAATATCTAATGTATTTTGGTAAGTAAGGGAATCTATGTTTGTGGTTCATCGGTTCTTTTGAAATCTTCTATAATGTTGGACCAGTTTTATTATGAGTAGCATTCCCTCTATGTTTATCTCAGGTACATAATTTTTTTCATGATTCGTTGTTGGGGAAGTATGTTCCATATTCATATATTGTTTTGAACCTAGAAGCAGTTCCACTGGAAGAGAACCATTCTTATGAAGAGAAACCAATTTAGACTCTTGAAAAAAGGGAACATGTATGGCAGAATAAGGTATCCCACAAGGTAATGTTGATGTGGAGAAACCAAATGGATGAAGATGCAACATGGGAGTCTTAAAATGTTATGATGTAAAGATAACCTATAATGTTCTATATGAAAATTAAAATAAATAGGTCACAATTTATTGAAGTTTGTTATAATTTAACACCCTAAGGTTTTAAAAAATATATTGATAAGCATGATTTTTTTAAAAAAAAATATATTTGTATGTATCCTTTAAACAACATTTTTCCACTTCTATGTCTTTAATTTTTAAAAAGGGTCATCTATAACTGTGTTCAGTAAATTATTTAATGTCTGATAGAACCAACTTACTTTTTCTGAATAGTAACACACCCTTATGACTACTGATAGGAAATGTAATATGAATGTTATGAATTGTAAATAATATAATTATTTTATTTTTATAAGGATATAAGATAATGATTTGTGGAAAAAATTTTTAAGGTGTTAAAAATGAGTTATAGATTTAAAATTGATATTTTTCAATATATTATTATTTAAAAAAATTATTAATGTTTAGAAAATTATTTTCATAAAATGGAGTTCATTTTTGAATTATTTACTTTGAGAAATGGTAATGGTAAATTTTTGGGAATTTTCTAAAATTCAATAATTTTTTTATTAATTTGAAAATAAGATAAAGCACAATAAATGCTAAATGATTGATTTACTGCATCATAGGTGATGCAAGGTTGATGTAATACAAATTGGTTTAAACTCACAAGGAATTATTACTATTTTGGGTCACATTAATTAAGACTATTCTAATTCTTGAGATAAATTAATAAAATAATGATTAAAATAATGTAAAATACCCCATCTCCTCCCCTATAAATACCACCCTCATTTCCATCATCCTCTAACACTTTTCTAGCAGTGATCTGTACCTATCATCTGTCAAATAATACTCCCAAGTCTCTTCCCACATCCTATATCTTTTTTCCTACCTATGGTCAAAAACCAAAGGCCTTAAGAACAATCTCACGAAGAAGAGACCAAGAGGTAAACTTCCACATTTTTTTTTATTTCTTTTTTTTTCATTTTCTATTCTATTTTATTCATTCCTTACCTAACCTTATTCAAGAGGCATGAATGATCTAGTATCATAAATATTTTGGAATTAATAATTTTTTTTGGGAGACTAAACATTATATTTCTTCTCCTATCCCAATTATTCAAAAAATAAATCCCCGTCTATGATGTGTTGATTTACCGACATCATAGAAAATGTGATTTAAATTTCATTTACATTCATCAATATTGGTCAGGAAAATTTTTATATTATTGAACAAGATTATTATTTATTTATTTTATCTTATAAAAGGACATATAATCATTTTTCCCACATGTTAATAATTTATGATAGAAAATGAGTTGTTTACGATCAAAGAATTTCTAAACTAACCTAAAAAAATATCAATAATGCTTTAACTAATTAATCATCCTCATGTAAAAATTAAAAATGATAAATGGGGTAATTTATGGTTCTTGAAATATTTAAATTCCATTATGTTCCAATTCTGGTGTTTCACTTCCAATCGATAGGAATATCCCTCATGAACCGATCAAGTAAACCATGTAATGAACATACCCAAAACAATGTCAGGAACAAAATACTAAAAATTGATGGGTGAAATGATGTAATGAAATTATAATATAAGGAATTATAAATATTAATATGTTTCCTTAAGATATTAATAACACTCATTTATCCATTATACCAGAGGTTTATATTTAGTTTTATGCAAGGAAAACCTGAGGAAAGGGAATTTTTAACCTGATTTCCATTCTCTGGGTAAGCATTCTACTTCATTATTTATGTGGTATTAGAATTATTTTAGTCATTAATTTTGATTATATTATTTTTAGTTATTTAATTTACAGTTTATATACATATTCCATTCACACTATTATGTTTCACTTAAAATATCTGATATTTCTAACAGACAATTTATTTAAAATCATATTTAAAATTTAAATTTTACAAAATTAAAATGAATATTTTTATGTAATTAATAATGTTGTATGAATATGTTTTGGTTCATGGGAATTTTTTATGATTAGTTTTTGTACCTATATCTCTGTCCAATGTATTTGGTATATGTATGTTGGATTTTGGAGATATGGTTACTCCAAGTGTTACTGTGATTGTTACACAAATTGTAAGGTAGCCATGAGGGATACAAATCATAATGTAGCTGATATGGTTACAAGATTATATAAGTAATGTCCCAAGATTCCATTATGGTTCTATGTATGTTCTTATATTTTATTAAATATTATGTAAATATCTTGTTTCAAATTGAAGGTATATATATGTGATATGTATGTCTTTTGAATATGATTTCATATGTTACAAGTAATCATGGACTAATGTGTTTTTCCATTCTTCATATATCCATTATTGAGTTTTTTGTGCTCATCCCAGGTTTTTAAATGATTTTCACAGCTTATAAACATGTGTATGAAAAATAATAAATCTGTGCTAAATGGTTGATTAATTTTCAATGAAATCATTCATTATTTGAATTGATTTATATTTTGAAGAAATTGAATAATGTTTTTATGGTATATACTATATAATAATGTGTAATGTTATGATTGTATTATGTCACATTTCTCAAAATATCTAAACATGAATAAATTATCAATGGTAAAGGAAGTGATTTCTTGATTAAATTAATGGTCATTTAATTCAATAAGGTAGGGTCCTTATACTAATGATATAAACCAAAATGGTCATTCAAATTTATTTGAAATAATATTTACTGCTATTATTTTATTTATTGATTGTTATAATTGGGTCACTTTGGATAATTTTAATGATGGTATGTATAGAAGTTCTTTATGGGAATTTTATCAGGGATTATGGGTCTAGGTTATCATAGTTTGTATAAATAGAGTGTCTAGAAAAAATTAGAGGTTATGATAACAGTTTAATAAAATTTAATGATTTCTAATTTAAGACTAATCATTATTTCAATGATATAGGTAATATTTTTTGTTAGAGGAGGTAATATGAAATATTTTAGGGATTATGATAAGATAGAATTAGTGAAAACAATATATATAATTATAGGTATAGGATAACATACTAATGATTGGTTAAGAAGAGATTGTTTGGTTCTCCAATAAATTTCGTCCCTATTTAGATATGGGTTAGTGTATGTGGATGTCGAAAAGATGTATATAGTGGTAATCACCATGAAAATGGAATGTGGAGTATAAATCAATTCCTCACTCTAGTTCACAATTAGAGAACATAATACTGCACACCTAGATATAAACTCTTTGTTGATATGCTTTAGTTGATCATATTATCCTTTTGAACTATCATGTGGGATTTTAATATAATTCAGTTTGATAACCTAACAAAAAAAAGACCATTGATTTCTTATCATGAAACATGGATATTCATAAGGCAATGTAAAAATTAATTGATCTATGAAATGATAGATAATATATAGGTTTTATTTTATGATCATAGACATTAGTGATCCTAACCATTACAATGTCTGGAGAATGTTAATAGTATATTCGGACATATATTCCATTGGGTAGGATATGATGTATGGGATAACAAAACACAATGTATCAAGGGTTGTAATAAAAATGATATAGTCCAAACCAAGACTAATTCACCATGAACTAAAATCTAATGTGATGGTTTTCATCATTTTGTAATTTTTAGTTTGATTTAATCATGTAATTATATTATATAATTTTTCTTGTTTTGTAAATTTTTCATCACTCATGATTAAATTTTTAACAATTTTACTCATGGATGAAGCATGAATGAATCATGTTTACAGTAGATGCACTGAAAAATACAGTGAATGTCCTTTTTGGAATACAAATTGGATAATATAAAGAGTGATAAATCTTATATTGATTCAGAATAATCTATCATGAAATATGAATAACAGTGTAAACACATCTGAATTTCCACACACACCAAATAACATATTGATAGATTTTCATGCATGTTTTAGTGTCAATGATGATGAAGGAATGAAGATTAAATTTCCAACATGTCAAAATATTTTCATTTAACAAATATGTTGTTGTTATCAAAGAAATGGAAGATGCATAATATTTGGAAAATGAGTACATAGAGAAATCAACTAAAATACAAGATAAGGCAATCCATTAACATGAAAATGGGAAAATATTTTATTCCTAGTAAATCCTAATATATTAAGGTAAAAAAATAATTATTTATTACATATTTTGTTATACTCATTTCATAGATGCCCTGAAAAATTTATTAGTACGTGATAATTAAAATTGGTAGAATCCAATTTATTTAAGAGTTCCTAATGTTACACTCGGAGATTTTAATTCACGTATTCCTTTAAGACCAAATGTGATCAATAACTTGTAACACATTTAACATTGAATCCTAATGAAAAAGATAATATTATATAACAATTAAAATGTATTTGTAGAATTAGATGGTAAATATAATTATTAATGAATTATGAAATATTTATGGAAAAAAAAATTTACATATTTACTAATGATATGGAATTCATGAAAACTCAATTAGTATTGTTATATTATAAAATAAGTCAAATTTATTTTTAAAATATTGAATTTCTAAAAATTGAATATTTGTGTCTTTTATATTGGGAATCTCGTTATATTATAGTTTAAATATATTTTTAATATGAATAATATATTGATATAAATTTGATAAAAATATTATAGGGAATACAAAAAAGATATAGTTATTAGTATACAAAAATTATATAATTTTGTTATTATATTTTAATAATTTTGTATTATAAACAATTTATAATTCATTCATAAAATGAATCAGATAGTATATTTATCTAATTTTTAATAAAAAATATTACATTAATTAATTCGATAAATTTCAATTTTATTTAAAATGTTATGCAACAAAATTAAATATTATATACAATTATAAGATAGTTGTTTCCAAGGAATTATACTATTCTAAAAATTGTGATTTTAAGTAAAATTGACCTATATAAAAAAAATTGAATCAAATATAATGTTTAGAAATATATAAATATATATTTTCACTCATTTAATTAGTAGTCAATGGAAAAAAATAACCATAAAAATTAATTACTAAAATGACATTGTTCATTAAGAATTGTTTTTCATCACAATTATTTAAACATTAATGATTATATTTAAATATTTCAATGTTTAATTTTAATAATTAAAATAAATATTTTTATTTAAAATGTATAAATTTTTTCATAAGTTAAATATTACTCTTTATTGACATAATAATTACCATGGATAAATTTTAATCATTTTTATTCAATGTTAAAAGTGGTAATATAATATAGCACGAATTTTACTAAATCAATATGAAAATAAGTCCATTTAGATTAATTTTTTATGTTTTTCAGTTCATACCTACAAGTCATACCCGTATTTCCCAATTTATCCCAACTTAAATATCATTATTTTATATTCATATCCCTTATCTGAGATTGTTTTCCAATGATTTATCCCACTTTTTCACCTATATATGCATCTCACACCAACCCACATCTATCCACGCCTCTAACTACTAATTACAATTAAAAACGTCCAAATTAACATCCAATAAATAACAATAATGTTTTATCAAGTCTTATCCTCATCAATGTTACTCAATTCTTTCATTTCCACATGATACTTCAAGGTAAGATCCAAATCCTCAATGTTAGTATTTCATACACATTAAATTTTTATTAATCTTTCTCATCCACCATCTTCCAAAACCATTTTAACCATATCTATATAATTACATTAGTAAAAATAATATACTTTAATGTTATTAAATTTTTTATATAACCATTATCTATTCCCCTCCCATTCAATCGAAAAAATTAAAATGTTTTGAATGTGTGTATGTAGACTACCATCACCATGAATGACATGTTTCATTTTTCATCACGGACTTTCAAATATTTTTAGAGAAAATATTTTATTGAATATATGTGTTTTATATAGAATTATTTTTATTCTACAAACATAATATAATCATTATATAGAAATATTAGTAATTTGTTATTTTTGAAAAACTAACCTCATAAAACAGGCACACCAAGAGGAAGAGGGATTTATTTATAAATGAAAACATTATTTTCATTATCCTTATTCATATCGATAATACCAAAGATTATTAACATACATAATAAATTATAAATAATATATTTATTAATTTAAAAAATATATTAAAACAATAGAGTCACTTCTATAGAAATACCCATAAATAGGTTGTAGTATATTCCTAATAGGTTGTGTAATCTTAGTATATGATCAATGATATAAATATATATCATGTATGGATTTTGAAACAAAATAATTTTTATTAATAAGTACTTTTGTATTTTTTAGGGGTCTACAATGGTAATATAATCATTTAACTCATTAATGTATGTATCATCATTCATCCATTGTAAATTAAAAAACTAATCTCATCACCGACTTCATCACCAAAAACTAATTTCTAATATTCTAATGAAATTAAATATTAACGCTATATATTGTTATAAAAATTCATTTATATTATCTATTATGATCGTGGATGGATTAACTCTTTTAGAACAATAAATATAAACACATCTTTTATGGAAGAAGTTCAAAATAATAAAGTTAACTCGCACCCAATATTGAATATAGATATTAACAAATATATATTTATATAATATTTATAAATTTTGTTTATAAAAGATTATAAATAAATATATTATTGTAAAATAGGATACTAATATTGTTATTATTACTATATAGGTGGTTAGAGTTCATTAGACTTAGTTGGGAATGGGGGAAATGGAATTCATAGTATTAACAGTATTTATGGAGACATGTTAAATGTTATAAACCTTGTCACATTTATATGGTGTAATATTTTCTTATCACAAGAATGTTTTATAATTTGTTTAATTCATAGTTTATACTAATGAAAGTCATGTTAATTTCTTTAAAATGATTTTGACTCAAGTGATTCCCTAATTATAAGTGTTTAAGGAAAATCGATTTTCATTCATTATGTTACCATCATTCTCTTGATCTAAGTTATTATTAGTTTGGAAAATTTTATATTTTTATTATATAATTATTAAAGGAACTGTTGTGGGTACTTTCAAATGATATGTTATTGTTGATTAATTAGGTGTGACAGAGTGGATGACCAAGTTCATCTTTCAAAGGAGGATGTAAATTTAACAACATATTAAAGGTATTTTGAAAAAAAAATATAAATAATAATACTAATTAAAATGTTGGGGGTTTTATATCATTTATAAATCTAGATTTTGTCTTCTAGAATAAGATTTTATTTTTTTAGCTTTTGTTTTTGAAATGAATGTTGATTAACAAAGCACAACAAGAAGATGTTTATAAAAAAATGTTTTTAAAAAGTGTAATCGATATAACTATATATATTCAATATTTTATTAATCACTATAATTTAAATTAATATCCTATTAATTATAATCCCCTAATTTGTTATCCCATTAACCCACAAGAAATTTACTTACCCACAAATGTAAATTTACTTAACCCCCGGGCTAGCTTCGGCACATGCAATCACATCACCCTACATTGATTGATGTTCTCATCCTAGATTATGGTCTATGGTTAATTAGAAATGATTTCCCCATGATAAATTATGATAAATTATATTTATGGAATATATTTTAACTCAACATATTTATCCCATGTGGTCTTGTATTATCAATTATGATCACACACTCACAATTTACATAAATCTCGGCCTCACGTGTTTTTGTGTTAATTGTTCAATTTCATTGATTAGTTTGATTTAAATTAAAAAATAAACTTATATATAATATTATGTGAATTATAGTATCTCATTGAATCAAAATAAATAAATTAACATGGTTATAGGTATATTGATTACTAATAGGAATTACTCTTTCATGGGTTGTGTCGTCATCATAGAAACTTTTTGCATGTGGAATGGTTACAAATGGAATAACCCTATCGAATTTGTAATATTTATTTCCAAATCAAAGTTATATTTTAATAAAAGATGAAATTTTAACAAAACATAAAAAAATATAAGAAATAAAAGGGGAACCAAAATTTTTATTTTTAAAACACAAACATTACAACATGAGAACGAGAGGAAGGCTTTGATGAATGGATCCTTGATTCAATGGATCCCCCTATGAGTATATGAAGATCTAGAACCTCCAAGGTGATGAGAGGACTCATATTGAACACCAAAATGGAATCACATCACTTTTTGGTTGAACATTCAATTGAGGTTCCCAACTTGTCAATTTATAGAAAAATGGAAAGTAGTTTTTGGGACCCAGATTTTGAGATACCACTTGTTTCTTGGTTCTGGGTTGGTAAATGTCCTAATATTGACTTTTACAAAAGGGAAAGGTTGTATCCCCGAATCTTTAATGTCTCCATGTTATATTTGGTTGCCAATGGTGGATGGAGGTGCGTGATACAGATGAAATACATAACCAACTCATCAACTTTGTGCAGATTTTTCCCCCTTGACAGATTGTTTTTGATGTACCCCTTAATGAATGTATCAGTCTTTGGTTCCTTGAGAATATATGTATCACATGATTTTTTGTAGAGTCCAAAAAAATAACAGCCCATTTGGTGGCACGTATCTTGATCAATTTGTAAAAAAGTGGACACATGGCCTTTGGATTCCATGTAGTGTGGCCCATTTCCCTTCTGGATCATCTCGGACCCTCCAAATCACCTCTTCCTACAAAGACATCACAAAAATAAAAACAATACTTCCCACTTCAATAGTGATTAAAATTTGATAATTTAATCAAGAGGAATATGAAATTTTATATAAATATGAAATTTTAATAATAAACTAGTTTAAAATTGTGATGTATGTGTGAAATAAGGAAGTGAATTGGGATGTGATCACACCCCCACAGTAACCCATTTTCACTCCTAGGAAAAACATCATATCATGTATTCAAAAAATAATTGTGAAAAGTAAACATAAATATCAAATCAATAAAAAATTTAACACATAAATCATAGATATCCAACAACACTACACACAAAAACAAAAGATATCATGCCTCCTAAAAAACCATTATTTCCCATTTATATCATTAAAAATATTTCCAATTCATTTTTCCTCAAATGAAGACAATTCACTTCACACATTCATTTTCTATCATCACCCAAATTTCAATTTTTATTGCAATGTCTTTCTCATCCAAACTCATACAAGGGTCACTATAGGCTTGATAAATTTCTACATCGCTACCCGATGCGGGTTAAGGAAATTTGTTTGTCATGAGGACTTTTTATGGTTGTTATGTGTCTTTTGGTTGGTAGGATTTAGATTTGAAAAATTATATGGCAGAATTTGGAGGGATTGACTCTCTTTGAAGTAAAATTGCATTATTCTAATTTTCACTCAAGGATGGTCTCCTACTCACCCCATTAGTATGAGTTCAACTCTGTCACCGTGAAATCTCATGAAATGTTTTCCCCATTCGTCATTTAGAAAAAAAATCAATATTTTCAAACATAGAATTTCTTAAAATCTCCATATAGGCATGAATTTATTTCTTCCTGAGAATCCCTAGAAAGGCACAACTTCTTTTATCATGAATGCTTCAAAGAGGCACGATATCAATAGAATTATTTTTTAGAAGCACATACATCTCTTCATAATTTAATCATCCACCCAAATGATAACAAAATATTGTAGCACAACATAAGAGAGATTCAACCACACTTATGTTCAATTAGATTATGCAATTTCACTTCAAGATGTGGTTAGATTGGGAAAATTGTCTTTTAATGTGGCCATATTAATAGGTTTTTCAGGGATTCTGAGGGATGCAAGGATTAAATTTTCACGGTAGGCCACTATAAAAAGGATTATTATGAAATAGGGGATTTAATACCAAATAAATTACACATTAATTTTAAAAACTAGTACCTCAAAACCGCACATTTTGATTTGAATAAATAAAATTATGGTTAAATCAAAATTAGTTTGGTTCTCTCATTAAGTGAGGTAAATGTAAATAATATAAAAAGAATAGTTCATAATCCTCATAAGAAATAGATTTCAAATATAAAGATAGTGAGAAGTATAATGGGATTAAAAAATCATAGTAAATTTCATGAAATTACTAATGATTTGATGTTGAAACGAAGTCACTTTTAGCATTCATTTAACTTCAGTTTCATGGGATAAATTGGTTCACTTATTGATATGGTTTTTAAAATTGTGATGAGATTCATTTCAGCTATAATTTTTCAAAAACATGCATAAATTTTAAAAATAAACAAACAAAAAATTAAAATCAAAATTTTTCTAAAAAAACATTGAATACACGAAAACAATTGAAATTATTAAACTAAATGGTTCTCTCCCCTAAACATAAAATATAAGATTTCCCTCAATGTGTACCCATGGAATGATATGTGAACATGAAATGAAAGATTTTAAATAGGACAAATTATTTAAAAGTAAAGGGTTAGGAACAACCTGATATGCTCAAGTGATAATTGGTTCATGTATTGTGATCAAATCTACTCCATCAGTAGGAAGTCCAACAATGTATTTATTTAAATTTTTTCCACTGACTATAAATCTCTTTCATGTTTCCTCATTTCTGATCTCCACATCACCATAAGGAAAAACATTAGTCCCAATATAAGGACCTAACCACCTGGAATGCAACTTACTAGGAATCAGCTTCAGTTGTGAGGTATAGATTTAGACTTTCTTGGAATCATTAACTTCTTTTATACGGAACATTATATCATGAACTTATTTTTATAATTTATTATAGAGCCTTGAGTTATCAAATGAAGACATTTGAATCTCTTGAAGCTCATGAATTTACAGCTTCCATTAGATTCTGTCTTAGAACAAATCCATGTTGCATTTCTTTATAGCCCAATAAGCCTAATACTCATCTTCTACATGGAGATTACATGATTTCCCAAAAAAATATAAAATGGGATAATACCGATGGGTGTCCTGTATTCTATCCTATAAGTCGATAACACATCACCCATGTTCTTTCTCCAATCCTTTTTATTTGGATGCACAATTTTCTCCAAAATTTGATTCATCTCAAGAATTGAAACTACAACCTAGCCATTTTTTTGGAGTTGGTATGGGGTTGATGTTGGGTGTGTCAACCTATAGTTTTGAAGAAGGGAAGAAAGAATCCAATTACAGAATTGTGTCCCCTGGTCACTGATGATGTCCTTTGGTATTCCAAACAAACAAAAAATATGTTCTTTAATGAAGTCCACAACATCATGACAATCATAAGTCTTAGGGGCCTTATCCTTCACCCATTTTTTCACATAATCAACAACAACCAAAAAAATAGGAAACCAAATGATCTATGAAAAGGACCCATAAAATCAAATCACCATAAATCAAACATCTTATAGAATAATATGGGTTGTTGGGGAATCTCATGTATCTTAAAAATATTACCAGTTTGTTGGAAACGTTATCCCAACTTACAAAACAAATGATTATCATGGAATAAAATAGGCCAATAAAATCTAGATTCCAAATCATTCCTAGATTTCTGTTGGGATCTAATGTTTCCATCACAAGAAATTGTATGGAATCATTGAATAAACATGAAATCTCATGATCCCGAACACACCCCTTAATAATTTGGTAACTACACAAGCTCCGTATGTAGGGATCATCAAACACATTAAATATACACTCACTATTTTACTTTTGGATGTTATGTTTCTATATATTTTCATTAATTTCATGGGAAAAAGGTATTTAAATAAATTATTATACAAATTATTCATAACTGAGATCGAATAATTATTCTCTTTGGAGAAAGTGTCCCGAAGTGGTAACTGATCCATGGTGTCATCCTCAAGTGTGTGAGTAATCCTACTCATGTGTTCTGCCATTAGGTTTTATGTCCCCTTCTTTCCCTCTATCACAATGTCAAATTCTTAAATAACTATTATCCATTTGATTATCCTGGGATTTTCTTCCGGCTTCTTCAATAGGTACCTCAGAGCTTCATGGTCATAAAAAACAACTACCTTAGATCCCAATAAATATGAACAGAATTTAACTAATGAAATTATAACAGCAGGAATCAACTTTTTCTATTTTTGGGTAGTTTTATTGGTCTAAATATAATGTCCTAGATGTATATGAAATCACATGATAATATACCCCCACCCAATGTGATAAGATAGATCTGACCGCGATATTGGAGGAATCAAACATTAGCTCAAAAGAAATCTCCCACTGTGGGAGCTATATGATAAGAAGATTTGGATAGATTATTATTCAGCTCATTAAAGGAAGTCCTACATGAATCATCAAACACAAAATTATAATCCTTTTGAAGTAATCATTACATCAGAAGAACAATCTTACAGAAATATTTCCTGAATCGCTAATAAAATCTCACATGCCCTAGGAATGATCTAACATCACAGACACAAGATGGAAATGGTAAAGATGAAATAATATATTCCATAGTTCTATCAACCTCTATCCCATGTTTTCACACTACATTCCCTAATAAAATTCCATGATTTACCAAAAAATGGAACTTTTCTATGTTTAAGTAAAAATTCATTACAATTCAATGATTCAAAACCTTTCCCATGATAGTGATACCATCATCAAATGAGGACCCATACACTGTAAAATAATCTATTAATACATATATAGAGGTCTCAAAAAATTCATAAAAAATAATCACCATGCATCATCGGAATATACATGGGTATTTACAAAGTCCCAAAGGAATCCTTCGGTGGGAAAACATACCGAATGGAAAAGTGAATGGTGTCTTCTCCTAATCCCATGGAGTGATAGAAAACTGAAAATATCTAGAAACTCCATCCAAGAAACAATAATGTTTCTTCCCATCTAGTCTCTTAAGCATTTGATCAATAAATGGGTGAGGGAAGTGGTCTTTGAGAGTGGACTGATTTAGTTTCTTATAATCAATACACACACGCCAAATTTTTTGTACTCTCATTAGAACTAACACATATTTAACATTTTCAACAACATTGACATCACTTTTTGTAGGCACAACCTGAGTTGGTCTCACCCACTCATAATAAAAAATGGGATAAATTATTCCTACCTCGACCAATTTTTCATCCTATTTTTTATCAACTTCTAAAATGGTTGGATTGAGATTCTATTGTGGTGGCCTAACTGGTTTAGTCCCACCCTCCAGAAGAATCATATGCATGAATATGAAGTTGCTAATACCTGATATGTCGACCAAGGTCCAGCCAAATTCCATGATTTTCTCCCTCATAAGATTCAATTTTTTTCATCATGTTCAAAATGGATATTT
The DNA here is from genome assembly GCA_963277665.1 of Viscum album. NCBI lineage: Eukaryota > Viridiplantae > Streptophyta > Magnoliopsida > Santalales > Viscaceae > Viscum > Viscum album. The sequence goes on from OY728160.1 coordinate 1,416,483,352, forward strand.
TTAGCAATATAGAAGGTAATTTCATACCACTTAACAAGTATGAGTATTTTATATTTGGTGGTAATGGATTCATTTCCATTGTCGGGAGTGATGTATAGATGGAGAAATTGAATAAACTGAAATATGTGCACAATGAACATCAGTGTTAGAATATACATCATCAAGATCAGATAATAAAGCATCAAATCCATCAATATAAACCACAACCATGTCATAATCAGAGTTCACATGATCAAAAATGAGAATATGAATCCATTTGAAAATTAAATATAAGAGTGTCTGCTGCATTAGTAATAGGTGTGGATGTATAGATATAAATAAAACTATAACCAATGATCATAATCTATATAAGACAAGGCCATTCAAAATCCATTGCGTTTTTCTCTCGTGGTTCAAAATGGGAGAAAACAAATGCAGAATTGTGTTTTGAGTGGTACATCATGTAGTCCATAAAATCAAATATCAAAACAATACCAGAAAAATAAATGGAATGTGTACCCTCATGAACATTTATGATAGTTTTATAAGTTTTGAGTAAGGTCCTACATAAGATAACGGGAGCATGAGATCACTCCTTATCATCCTCCATGTTTAGCAAGTATAAATATGCTTGAAATTTCATGTCTCTTACATGGACTATTACATCATCAAGGACTCAAAAATATATTTTGTAAATCAATTCTTAAACTACTCCACAACTCTTGTCGGCTTCAACTCACCAACCAACTAAGAATAAAAAATGCAGTGAGGCGTTATATTTATGGAAGATCTTAAAACAAAAAGGGAATCAGAAATGTGCAACTCACCTATGGTTCATGGTGTGGTAAATGTACCAGGATCCTTGCACATTGTTATCATTGCTAGAGTTGGTATAATGAGTGGTTACACATTCCTTCGAAGATTGATCCTCTCATTTCCATTTATCCCTCTTCAATTCGTACAATGATATTTTACGAATTTTTCATACCTCTAGATTTTCTTGATGGATTATAAAAGTGGTATAGTTATCTCTATATGAATTATTGTACATAAAACCTCATTTAGAATCACATCTTCTGCCATATTTTTTTTTTGAAAAACTCTATTCTGAAAAGGATGGGGTTTAGGAATAATATCATCAATCTTCTTCATTCTTTTATCGTTCTCCTTGGGTTTCTCAATAGTGGGTGTGGAATGGGGCTTTTCTAGAGTTGAGGTGAACCCCGATGGAATTGTAGGTAAAGATGTATAATAAATTTTACTCTCACATCTCAATGGGATGGAACTAACATTCCCCTTGTTATTTGGAGTAGGTTGGGAAGGAATATTTCTAAAGATCATACATACCATTTCATGGAGGGCGATGGAAATCTGGTTTATTTGGGACTTCAACTCTCTCAACTCTGAACCATAACTCTTTATATCTTTCAGTTGATTATGAACGATGTGTGACAAAAAATAAGCAATGTTAGAAACAAACATGTTTAAGAGGTTCCATTATTTTGGAATTGTTGATGCTTGGGCTACAAATCTCCTTTGGGGTAGTTATAAACCATGTTGGTAAGGTGGAGACTGCTGGAAGATCTGTTGTAAGGGGGAGCATTGTTATTTTCCAGAGGCATAACTCAGGTCTGATTTATCCTTCCACCGTCGGAAGTATGTTTTTTCATAGGAATCAAAATTATTTTGGGGTTGTGGCTATTGTTGCGGAAGATATGGTCTCCCGGGAAACATTGTTGCATAATCATTTCTCTCAAGTAGTTGTGGGAAATAATCAGTTGGGTGGATTGTCTTAGTGAAAATTCTACAAGGCCTTGTATGAGTTGGTTGGGATTTTTTTTAGCCAATGAAATCTCCCTCACCATAGTGGTCAATTATATTATCTTATTATCGATTTAATGATTTTCAATAGAGGAAGAACATACTAGATATAATCATATCACATATGTTGTACCTCAATCTCTAAATTGTTGGGTGTTTTGTGCCATATTGTCCATCAATGAACATGAAGCTACTGGTTTCTTGTCCACCAATTCTCGTCCATCTGAAAAATCCACCCTGATAATCTTGAAAGGTGTGATTCCTTTATAGAAGTATTGGATCAAGAGTTTCTCATTAATTTGGTGATGTGGAAAGCTAGATCACAACATCATGAATAATTCCCAGTACTCATACATTGTCTCCTCATATGGTTGTTTGATCCCAGAGATTTACGAAAGAATTAAAGTTGTCCTTGATGATAGAAAAAATATTCGGAAGAAGAGACAATTCAAATCTTCCCAAAAAGTTACATCTTCATGTTATAAATAATAAATCCAATCCATTGCATCTCTATCAAGTGAGAATGTGAATTCTCTTAGGTTGATTTGATATTTATAAAAAATTTGTTGATTTAGGGTTAAGAGAACCACATTAAATTATTTTAATTTTTTTTTGATCCTCATTATATTGTATTTGAAAATTTGGATGAAGGTGAATTAATACAGATTTTAGTTCACAGACTTATTCAATATATGGTGATGCAATAAAATTTGATTGATAATTAATATCAGGTGCATCCAATTCATGAATAGTTCCATTAATTTCATTTCAATTATTTTTATCCATTAACACTTGTTTTAGATTTGATATAGATGTGTTTCCAAAATTAGTGTTCTTGGAGTGGAGGAATTATCTAACTAGTTGATTGTTTAAACATCCTGTAGACTGAGAATTTCAAATTCGATATCGAAGGCTAAGTTCAATATAAGGGTCAATATCGGAAATATCCACGGGATTAGTTCATGTCATAAATAAAATCTGAATGTAAAAGAAGTAAAGTGGAACATATTAAAATAAAAACGAGATTTTTGGGTTGATGGTCCAAAAAGATGAAGAAAAAATTAATAGAAAAGAAGAAAATTCAGATTGGGTTAAGAAGGAAGAAAAAAGAGAAGAAGAAGAGAATGAAATGTAAAATAAATTAAAAAACTCTAATTAGTTGAAATAAATACTTGCCTCTACGGAAACAGTGCTAATTGGAAAGGCACGGTAGTGGGATCTTTAAAATGATAAATGATTGTTGAGTACATACGTGTAGAAGAGTTGTTGACCATGTTCGTCTCTTAAAGGAAGAAGTAAGTTTAATAACCTATTAGTGGTGTTTTGATATTAAAATAGAAGTAAATAATAATACTAGTTATATATAAGGGTTTTTTTATCATTTATAAATCTATAAAAAGAATTATAGAAATAGACTGTCTTTTTTTAGGCTTTGTTTCTAAAATGATAGTTGATTAAAAAAACACAATGAGAATATGTTTTTTTAGAAATCTATTTTTAGAAAGAGTAATTGATCTAACTCTACATATTCAATCATTTATTAATCATTTTCATTTAATTTAACTTCCACATTATTATAATATCATAATTTTTTAACCCTCGAACCCTATGGGAGTTAATGAACCACAAATATGAAATTACTTAAACCCGAAGATATCTTCGGAATATGCAATCAAAACAACCTGTTTTGATTTATTTTCTTCGGCTAGCATATGGTCTGTTTTTAATTAGAGCACATATCCAATCTACAAATTAGGATTAATTGAATTCAGGTAATATATTTTGGGCACACATATATCGAGACACCACTTGTATAATAGTTTTGGGTTCGTAAATGGCTTTATCTCGACATAGAAAAAAGGGAAAAGTTGTTTACCAGTATCTTTAATTTCTACATATAAAATTTGGTGGCCAATGGAAGATGAAAGCTTGAGATATGACTAATATAAAGAACCAAATCATTGAATTTGTTCAGATTCTATACCTAGTAATGTGTGTTTTGGCTATACCCCTTAATTAACAAATTGGACTTCAGTTCCTAGAGATGATATCTATAACATGGTGTTTTAGAGCGTCCCAAAACATTTCAGCCCATTTCGAGGCACTGATCATTAGAAAGGTGAAAAAAAGTTGACATATGACCTTGGCCTCCCATGTAGTTTGGACCATGTCCTTTCTAGATCATCTCCATCCCTCCAAATTAGCTCTACCTAAAACGAAATCACCAAAACAATACTAATTATCCTTTTTAACAGTGACAAAATTTTTATAATTTAATCATATGGAATGTGAAATTTGAGATAATATTTGTAATTAAAATACAAAACAATTTTAAAACAGTGATGTATGGGTGAAATAGATCAGTGAATTAGGATTCTATCAATGGGAAATTTTTTAATTTTTTTCATTTTTATCACATAATACTTTTTTCAAATATTTCATGTTTCATTGAGTATGCTTTATATAAGGGATATTGATAAATAAATTCTCCTTTGTTTGAGTTATAATGTTTCATATTTCTGATTTCATTCCCCTGATTGGATACTAAAACAAAATTTAATATTATATTTTAAATTCAATTAATTGCAAGTAAAATTAAATATAAATAAAAAAATTTTAGAACAAATTATTTAAGATTTTTTTCAAATTGATTTAATTTAAAAAAACAAAATTGTTTTTTGTTTCATGATCAAATGTTTTCACTTTCAGAAAAAGTTTTCATGAAAATCATTTTTTATTTTTTAGTAAACCATAATTGGATAATATTTATCATAATAATAATAATATTTGAATGTTTCACATGACCTTTTTTTAAAATGAAAATTTTAGGTGACTCATAATATCAACAATATGATAACTATAAAAGTGAGTTCTAAAAACGTTTTTACATTTTAACATCAATTTTTATTCAAATTTAAAAGCATTTTCCCTAATTGAGATTATACATCATGATATTTTCTCTATATTAAATTATTATATTTCTCTACTAGGGTTATTGAATTCCCAATATCAAATAATAAAACTCTTGATCTCTTTTTGTGTAGTTATGTATGAATCACTCTTCTTTCATTCCTATTGCCCATCTATGTCAACATCCTTCAGAGTTACTTTTAGAAAACACATGATATGCCCATTTATTACTAACCACATTCAATATCAAGATGTGTAATAAATTTTTTATAACATTTATATACTAGGGGAATCATTAAATTCTTTAAAAAATTTATCCTCATATGGATGATCATTTATAGATAAAGAAGGTGTATTATGTTATAACATCATCTATATTTTTTATTCAGGTGTGTCTTATTATTGGAAATGTTTATTATGTGTTTCCTTTTAATTTTTCAAAATGATGAATTAATTTTAACTTAATGAACTGATGGGAAGGTCCTAGTATTGTGTATCCTCTTGATGAATTAGTTGAATGGTATTATGTGTGTACCTAATGAATAGATGAATGATTTCATTGATGCAACCTTGATGGAGATAATTGTTCTTATGATACATCCTTCATGTAAAGAAGTAGTTATTGGTTAAGTATTTCATAGTAATATATTTCAAGAATTGTTCATTCCTTCACTATAAATCAAGATAGTTTTATCCATGTGAATATTAATACAATTATTTCATCCATGGATTTCATTCAGAATCATGTGTTCAATTATATAGAATTTTTTAGGCTAATATATCCGTATCATATTGTTCAATTCCTGAAATATTCTAATATAAATTTTCCATTACTAAGAATTTGACATCATGCTTCTAATGACTCCGTTCCCATGGGTTGTGAACAAATATATGACACATGATATCTCCCGAGGAGTAGAAATAGAGGACAATTATGTTGGTGATATAAAAGACATATTATAGGAAAAATCAATTCATATATATTGTAAACAAATACATGGAATGAGAAAGTCATTTTCATTGTTAGTTAAATGTTTTCCAGGAATCTCTAAAACACGTACAGTAAAAGGCCAACCCAATGTATGTGGATCAATATCTATTTATGATATTTTAATTATTAATGAAATATTTTATGTTACATCTATTAATTTTAATGGAATATTGTGAAGAATTTATATATGAGAAATTTATCTAATAGTGAGTGTTTGGGGAATAACATAACCATTATACATTAATGAAATCATTAATTTCAAATTTAAAAAATATGATGGAGAAAATATATATTTGATCTTGAAGGAAACCCAATCTGATTGAATAAGAGATATCTATGAAACACTAATATTATTTTGAATCTGAGATTAGTCAATAGAATTTTATAGATAATTCGAAAAGTTATAAAAAATTATTTGGGTTAAACCTCTAATGTTTTTGAGGTATCTTTTTCTAGAAACTAGGTTCAATCTATACATAATTAAACAATATATGTTCTTATTTTATCAAAATTTTAACATTCACTCTTAAAAGTTGGTTATGTATTATCCAAAAAAAATAAAAATATTTATTCCACCATATCATTAGAAGAAACAATGAATTCATGAAACTAAAATAATGAAAATCATGTGTAAATTCAGACCTAAAATATGCACTCGGAATTGAAATTGTGAAATAATTTTCAAATATTATTTTAATGATGCAATATTATTTAAATTTTTGGGTAATTATTGTTGATTTGTATTGTTTTTTCGTAATAACTATTCATGTGGGTATTAGATAACTCTAACAAGAAGAAGAATGAATATAGGGGATATGATTTTAGGTAATGAAATCATACTAAAAAGAAGGTAGGTAGTGAAGAGATATATTTACAATATACCAATTCAATATTGAATTCAGTGTCTGGAAGAATGGAATATTAGGTTTTAAAAGATGTTTTGATGTTTTGTATTGAAGTGAGATTCTTGAAAACTCTACCGAATAATATTCCATATATTGGTAATGGAAATTGTATTCAAAATTTGAAATAAAGAAATCATATTTATATAATGTTTGTTTGAATGATGGAAGAACAAGGAATGGATTCATGAAGGGGGTGTTCCTAATATATGATTGGTGATACTAAAATATCAATGTATATTGATAACCAAAAAGGGTAAGAAATCACTTTTTCCCATATTTTTTAGTAAAAATTATGGTACATATCATGGATAAAATTGAAACTCAATATATGAAATGTAATTATTATTCCTGATGATGATCTAAAACAAAACATAATAATTTTCAATCATCCTTGTCAATATGGTCATGATGTTGTACTGAATAAATTATCATGGCTCATTAAAACCATAATGGATGGTGTGGTCATTTCTCAAATAAAATGGAATTATTGTAAATATTTTACATAATAGTTCTCTTACAAACTATTTATACTTGGATCCAATATATGAAATAATTTTATCGCTTAGATGGACATAAAATATTAGCCAATTAAGCAGATGAAAAAACAAGTCTGAAAAATTGTAATAGATCCTCCTATGATGAAGATAAAAGAGGGTGGTTTTTAGGAACATTCATAAAATTTAATATGTCTTATATCCCACATAAAAATTTCAAGAACCTTCCAAAACACCATTAGAAATCATAAAAACATATTTATATTGTCATAGGAGACAAAAGTTCAAAAATTTTTATCAGTATTTCATTAATTTTATTGATAATTTCACCTATATAACTATGTTATTTTTTACTAAACATTCTTAATAAGATGTTGAGAAGTTAAAAATTTTCAAAACATATGTTGAAAATGAATTCAGACATTAAATCATGAAATTGTGATTATAATATGCAAATGAATATATATGTGATTAATTGGAAATTTATAATTCTAAAAATGAAATAAATAATAATTTTTTCATAAAATATACTCCATTGATGAATAATGATTCTAATTGGAAAAACAATTTATTGTGATGGGAAGGACAATTCTAGTTGAATGTGGCCAAAATTTATTCTTTAAGAGAAGCAATGGGTAGTTCTATACACAGAAAAAATAGATTTCTTTCATGAAATGAAACACAATTAAATATATATGAAATTATTTTAAACATGTTTGTTATTATTAATAACTTTAATATATTTAGTATTCAATTTATTATATACCTCAGAAATAGTATATAGGGAATGTCCGAAGATATGTATGATAATGAAATTTTTATTTCATACTAATAATATGGAATTGGGTGTAGGTGATATAAAAAATTCATTTTATAAATATTTTAGATGTGTTAGTCTTAGAATATATAATAATTAATTATAATTAAATAAAAAAATATTCTAATATACCGTGTATGATCCTGAGTTTCTAGAAAGAATCACTATGTTTAATAGCATAGATGATACCCTACATCGATATTAAATGTTAAAATAAATATTATCTTTTAAATGTTTCCATTATAACTTATCCATTGGAAGGGTGGTAATAAATAGTATTAACATTATTATTGTAATATGGTTTACACATGTTTAAATAATTATTCATTGGTTACCATGTATATTGACCCTTAAATATTATTTTTTTGAATTTTACAAAAGCCAATTTATGGTAGTGGTAACCATCCATCAGGATTACAAATTTAAAATTTTTGGATGAAAAATTCAAAATTTAACCAAATTAGATCCAGGAATTAAAAATAAAGTGATCCTAAAATCCAACCAAATCGTCATCTCAAAGGCCACGAGATCCGCTGCATGGACCGAGGACAGCTCTGTCAAGTTGCATCTGCATAGTCAACACCATCATCGAATCACCTAATGCACTGTCCCTTCACTATAATTCCATCTCTAAGCACCATCGTCATGAACTGCACCAGCCATCGGCTAGAGAAACCGACTGCCTGTATCTGTACCACAGAATAGAAACACCAGCAAATTGACGAAGGAAGAAAACCAATAAACCGTCACCCCACCGTCCTCATCACCAAACGAAGTCGCCATCATTTCACTGACTTCACAAAATCACAAACAACACTGAAATTTCTATTTAATACTTCACTAGATACAACTTCGACCAGAGAAAACATTGAGAGACACAAACAAATGAAACCACTGTAACACTAAAGAATGTCGATTGACATAGAACCACTGCGAACAGCCGAAGGCCGTCGCCATAACGAAACAAGAAAAAAATCTTAGCTTAGACATAGAATAACTCTTCATCAAACAAACCTCAAATAGATCCAAGAACAAGTCGCACAATAAGCATATTAGGCTGCTAAATCTCACCACCCAAAAACATTGGAAACACATGTTTATTAAAAATTGATATAAAACAGCAAATGAATATAAAAGATGTGCTTTTATCAAAACCATATTAAAAAGAAAATAATTATGTTTATAAAACTATATCACTCTTTATTGTTTATTATTTAATGAAACATATATTTTATATATTCAATGTAATGTTTTAAATTCATCATATTTATTATCTAGTTATGAAATAAGTAAAAATTTAATTTTTCATATTAAATAATTATTTTTCTTAAAATGCAGTTTTAACACTTTTTGATGGACAACCATTTTTAAATTTAGTTTCTAACACCATTATGTGTCTATTTGACAAAATAAAATTATTTTTTAGAAGTGTAACATCTAAATTTACTTTGGATGAAGTTTAGATATTGTTCTGATAACTATCAATTTTTTGATGAATTGTTAAAATTCTCTAAATTTTACATGAAAACAATTATTTCCATTAAGATGATTTATATGGATAAATTTTTCTATTTAATGGTTTTAAAGTATAAATGGATTATATTTTTATCGTTTACTATTTTTTTCGTTGGATGTAATTTCACATTTAAATTGGACATAATCAACTCTCCATCTTTTGATAGTTTTTATTTCTTAAAAACCCTCTTTCTAGTTTTGACAACAGAGATTAATTTTATATTAATTAGTTAAATTTATGTGTTTTCAATATGAGACACGACTCCTCTATGATATATCAAGTAAAAAAGAAAACTACATGGCATGTTATTTTAAACTACACTTTGTGTAATAGCCTTAACCGGCCCCCGACTAAAGCGGTCTTCTAGGTCACCACATGGCCATGTATCTGGCTGTTACAAGTCTAGCATGTCATTGTACTTGACATGCTCAGTACACAGTGTGTACTCATAAGTAAATGGAGTATACATGGAAAATCCTCTTTTCATCCTTTTTCCACAATCTTTTAGAAAATTATGATCCATACCAGAAATGGAGGTATTTTTTCATACATTAAGATCATAGTATTTAGTCATATTGAATAGGATCTATATTGTTGTGGAAATTTCTTTAAATAATGAGGAGTCTGAAGTAGATTACAGTCAATGCAAAACTATTTTTTAGTTGTGAAGATATCATAAATATATATTTTGTAATTCGAATATAATTTTTTGTGAATAAATTATGATGGTGAATGACTCCAAATAATTCAACATTCATTTAATTTATGGTTATTTAATATGAAACAATTTATTCATATTTGTGGAAATTTACTAGATATGTGTTTCTAATCGAAAGTGAATTCATTGAGTTCATGGGTCATAATTTCAATATCAAAAAAATGTAGAATATTTTAGGAGCATGTTTTATGATTAATTTGAATGAAATATATTCCATAATGAGTTTAGGATGATTTTAAAACATTATAATGATTATATAATTTATGTTTTCAAAAAATCTCGGTATCTATCAATGTGATAAAAAAAAGATATTACTAAGTATCAAAAAGATTGATATTTGACATCTAGATCTATGTAAAAATATATATGAAGTGATTAATTTATAGTTGAATCTATGGATGAGTAATGAGTAAATATATTTAGCTATTCTTGTTGAATCAACTATTGTTTTAGAGTGATTTTTATCAATATATTTCTTCGTTATTATAATTGTAGTGTGAATCTAAATAGTCCAATTGGGTTGAGACAATATATAAAGGTATGTTATTCATTTTCATGATACTGTTTAGTCATTATTGGCTACATTAATGAATCCATGACTTGAGAGACAATACCATAATTTTATGGTGTCATAACTCCAAAAAAGAGATAAATCTTGTAAAACAACATGCCTTCCATTATCATTTATTTTCCCTATGTGTTAGTTAGGTTACAATTTTTTAACTTTAGTGGATCGAATACTAACATGTAAATATCCATGAATCATAACCACTAATCATTTTCTAAAATGGTAAAGTAATATTCCCTTATCCACTCATCTTGTATTATAAATGACATAGACTGTAAATGATTTTGTATGGTGTTTTTTATAGAGACTATACCATTTTATTTTATTATACATGAATGAAAATAATAAAAAGAGATCAATAATAATAAACATCTATCAGAACATGGATAATGAAAAACATGAATATATTATAAGTACATGTGTAACTAGGCTGATGAATATTATTTCAAGTACACACAAATTGATCATCGATAGTGATGATCATATATAGAAAATGAATAAAATAAATTTTTTGTGGTATATTTCCATCCTTGATCTTCTTCATATCCATATCATCACATTAACCATGATATCTAGTTATACTATCCTATCATGATCTTTTCCCAACAAATCCTTGAACTGGTGAATTCGGATATGGTACCCACGTATCATTGCCATCTGATTGGTGGGGGGGGGGGCCTGTTCAAATCAATAATCCAAAACCAATGGTTTCCCAAACTGAAATAGAAAATACAATATATTTTCATGTGACATTATTTACTAAATAACAATACATTCTAATGCATAAATAAATAACAACAATTAATCATAAATTCATAACATGAAAAATTGGATCAACAAAACCTTATTCGGCCTATATCATACATCTCTAAGAACATGGAATCATAATTTCGTATTTTATCAGGGATGATCTTGAATTATTAATAGGTGATCCTATAGAATCTATAGTTATAAGATTCAATGGTCAAAACCCCATTGATATACTGGGTGTTCATAAACAGGCCACATAATTATAGAATAAGACTTTTTAATATCTATTAAATATTTATGAATTAGATAGTTGGTTTACCTTAATGGCGATTCTGTATAATATTTCATAATCAACATGAAGCAATGGGATTCTCAGAAATATTATGTTACACACAAGACTGAGTTGTACCGAAAATTTATACATTTTTATATTATTATATTATATAGTTGTTATCACCTAGTTATTTTATTGGATGAAATGAACATAACAATGAATATTATGTTTACACAAGATTATTAATGTTTATAATTTCATATAAAAAATTTTAGAAGCATAAAATGAGGATAAATCCAATTTTAGGCATAAAATAATATAATATTCCAAAATATAGTTTTACCCCCTTTTGATGGAGAAACCATATTAAATATAATTTCCACAATTTTATATGACTTATTTGACAAAATAGTAATTTTTTTTGCAAGTGGGAAAAAAAATTTCTTTTGTTAAATTTTCTATATAATTATGATAACATTAATTTCATAATGATTAGTGAAAATACTAAAATGTAATTCAAAAATTCATTTTTTCAATTTATTTATATTGTTAGTTTATAATTTTAATTGGTTTTATAGTGTAATTGTGTAATTTGTTTATCATTTAATCAATTTTCATCATTTGAATTATTTTCACATTCTTGTTTGATATTAACATGTGTCAATGTTTTATGGTTTTTACTTTTAAAAAACATGTTTTCTCATATTGACGACGAGGATTAATTTATAATTAATTACTCTAACTTTTATTTTTTGAATTTGAAAAAATTAATTCCATATTTGGAATCATAATGTCCCAATTATGAAAATAGTTCCCTTTTCTTTTTTTTCATTATGAATGGTAACATTATTTATTATTTTTATTTACCATAGTTAAAGCCTAAATCATCTAAATAAGGGTAGAAATATAATTATAATAATATAAAACTACCTCGAAGATGGTCCTAATATTATTGGATCTATTATAGTCATCCATTAAAACCCTTGTGATGCAAATGTTTCTATTCTATGCCACTGGGTTGTGATTTTGACACTTATAACATTAAATTCAATGTAAAGGAAAATATGTTATAAACATGTATCTTCTTACTAAATCAATTTGTATATGGGTTATATAAGTGATATATTAAACTATAAATAGTAATTATAAATATAAAAATATTAACTATATAATTGTATTTAATTAATAATTTTGGGACATTATATAATTAAACTTATTTATGACACAATGATGATGGATGTAGTTTTTTATTACTAAATAAATAAAATAAATAATAAATTAATTTTTAAAATAAATATTATTTCAATTAATTTTGGCCATCCATGATTTTTATAGATTACTATGACCTGTTAAGAGAATATTAAATGGTCTTTTATGTTAAATTTACTTGTAAATTTTATTAAAATAAAATAAAATGATTTTATTTTTAAAAAGGACATCCTTGAATTTTTATAAAAATAGTCATTTATTAAATTATTTAAAAATACAAAAATTATTATAAAATCAAAAATTGACTATGATATAGTATAAAAGTTCATTGTATGGAATATTATGAGAAATTTACCCCATATAAGTAAAATAAATAGCCTCTAAACAATCAATATGTTGTTACCACAATTAAAAATAAAAGAGAATAATTATGGGTTAACCGAAAATATATGGTTTAAAATAAAATCAATAAATTTCTAAAAATTATTTTATGAGAGGATTTATAAATATACACATATTATATTAAACATATCTCATTTTGGTGTCATATGGATAAAAATTGTAATTTATATTAATTTGATATTATAATACTTTCCATGGGTGCATCTCCCATCTACTATAAAACCATACCCACTCTTCTCTAATACTGACACCTAAATATCATATTGGATCAACCATGAACAACCCTGAACTACTTCTATAATCCATCCCTTCATCGTAGAATCCTCATATTGGGTAGAAAGAATCCCAAGTAAGACTTTTGGTATAAACCCAAAGAAGTTATCTGATTAAGTGGAAACATCCTCTGTCATGATTTTTAGTTTCATTTCCTTTATCTACACCCGATACTATTGTTATTATTTGATTACATGACAAAAACAGTATCATAACATATTATTGTATTTTATATACTATGTTTTGGATCTGCACTTACAAACACCTCCTTTAAATGAGTAATGAACATATTATTTCTCTGTATGTTGAACTATTGCCTCACGAAACGATGATTACACAATTATTCCATACATCATATCATGGTCTCCATTATGATGGTAACTATATTTATATATTATATATATTCTATTAATATTTCATTTATTCATCTGAAATTTATATTTTGAACAAATAATTATTCTTTTAATGTTGTATAAATAGAATAATTTCATTTGAGGAAGTGTGGGCTACCACCCTTCTATTATTATGACCTAATAATTGCATACATGGAATGTATAATGTATGATGTTAAAAAAACTATGTAACCCATATAACATATATACTATAATATAATCATAATATACATACGTTTATTTTAATTTTTGTTCTTTTAGTACATCAATGAAATGAAATTATTGTTCATGCATATGTACGACCAAACGTCTCCATGAATGGTGAACTGCATTAAAAATTCTCTTTTATTATAAAATAATATAAATACATATACATTGAGTATATAAGACAATTATTTCCTTAATATTATTATGTAGATGTGGTACTTTTGACCACATTGAAAATTTACATAATTACATATTCATTTTTGACTCAAGTATCAAATATTAACAAAACATCTTACATTAACATCAACAATTAAGTAATATGAATAACATGGTAATAAGTGATATAGAATTAATAATAAACACGTAAAAGGTTCTTAAGAATCTATAAATTAACATATTTTTATTATTGAGGATGATAAAAAATGAACGAGACAAATCAGACTCAGGGTACCGAACTTCGTCTCAATCACATTTCAGTGAGGCATATTTTGATAATATACAGTAATTTTTTTTCATTTTATAATAAACCCACTTTTACTACAAATTTTATTAAATGGTTTTAAAAGTGATTATTTATTATAAAAATCATTTTACTAAATGACAAATGTATTGTTTTTAACGTATGCAGTGATAATGACCTCTCCACTTCCATAACAATTATTTGATATTAGCTTCCCTTATAAGACATCATTTTGTTAAAGGAAAAAAGAAATGATCTATTCTTTGTTTGGGTATTTGGGAATTGAATAATTTTTTTTGAAAATGCATTTAATATTTCAATATATTGTAATAAATTCTTATGATTGTAATTGGATATTAAGTAGTGAAATGTTTATAATTTAAATCTTTTATGTGTTGTGATTATAAAATAGTACTTAGAGATATGATGGGTGGTCAGGTGATAAACCGATGACAGGTGGATACATGATAAACCAAATATGTTTTCATCTTTAATAAACTAATGATGTGTGTTTTTATCCTAACATCTAATGAATTGGGTATGTAATTCGACTTTATGGAAATTCCATTTTAAAAAATTATATTTGTGGTAGTCGACCATATGGTTATTCCATTTATGAATTATTATATCACAAGTAACCATTTAAATTTTATATGTTCATTCTATGTTTTTTCATGAAATATTTCCATTACAAAAGTGTATGAAATTTAATTTTATTCAAAAAATATTATTTACTAGTTCTTAAAGGTGAAAAGTATTACATTATGATAAAGTATTAATGTTTTATATTTTTTTCGAAAATAGTAGTTTTTTCTTCACTGTGTATCACTTACTGAGTTTTTTTCCCATCCAATGTTTTAAATTTTTTTCATAGGATTTAATTGATAATAGCGTCATATATAATTCCCCAACCCCACTTGCCTGAAGCATGGGAATTACTTCATTACATTGGCATGATTACAAGGAATAAAATCCTGAAGGAATGTAATTTTTAGTTGTTTTTTAAAATCATAAACATATATAAGTTAAACATTACTACATGAAAGAAAAAGTAAGAAAAAGTTTCACTAGGTACATCCACAACTCTATGATTATCCCTAAATTCAATCATAATAAACCTCTTCACATCCAGAGGAAAAATAAAACACCAGAAAAGGGTTGATCTCAAATGACCAATAAGGGTAAGAAATACAAAAGAATATAGCATAAACATAAACATTTGGTAGGGTGAATATCTAAAAACACATGCCTTTAAAAAATAAACATGAATGAATTATTGAAGGAATAAGAGATGAATAAATAATGTCATAATTAATCAAATGCATGGGTATTCAACAAGTTGAATAAAAACATGAACTATCAATTAATAGTTTTATAATGAGGGAGTAAATAATGTGGGTCATTATAACCATTCAATGAACACCTTGTGCCAACACTGTAAATATACATTTTGTCAAGGCCTTGTGCCAAGACCATAGTTTCTCTCATGAGACCTACCAATGCTCATATGGGAAATAATGGGCCCCATTTGAAACATAGTAAGTCCAATTCATTCCCCTTATGAGTTGGGATAAACATAAACAACATATACATTCGTATTGAAACAAACATATGGAATTTAAATAAAATCTCCCAGTCATTAAACATAATCTCGAACCACTTGGTGTAATATGGTGAATGGTATCAAGATAGAACAACAACATTAAAACTAATAATAAATACATCAAAAAAATATTTTAGCTGTGATCATAAGATTCAAACCTCTATGAAATTAAATATTCATTAAAGATGTTGACATAAATAAAGATAATTTTAAAATAGACCATTGGGAAATTCTTGAGGAAATAATCCTTAAATATCCCAATGTATCCCATAGAACTATGAAACATTCAAATAATAATACCTTATAATATCAAAAGAATATTTTGATTCTTGATATGATATAATAAGGGGTAGTACATACACCACATTCACGTTATAAGTGGTGAACAAGGAATATATCTCATAAATGTTATAGTCAGGTGAGAAAAATCTATACTACATTGAAAAGAAATGTTCTTCTGAGAAATCATTCGTATTTTTCAAAAATATGATTTTAAACATATATATCCCATAAAATAAAAGGGAATGATAATGATATTTCCTTTGGTGAATAAATTATGTCCCACTGAAAAAATCATGTAAAAAGTGTGTTTAATGGATCTTTATAATTAAAACATTTTTGCGCGGATTATGAAATTCATTAAAGTGATTTTAAAGTGCAAAGGGATTTTTTTCATTTATAAAAAAAAGATATTAAAAAATTATATATTTTTCATTTTGAAATTTTTGTTTTTTGAAATATAACTCATCCATAGAACAGATTATAAAGTGAATTTTAAAATATTTAAGAATACTAGATGTTCCTTCAATCGGGCTTGCATTTCGGAATAATTTTTCAATGATTATTTTAAAACATGTAAATACCCATAAAAAGGGAATATTATGATAGGTAATAATATATAGAATATTAAAACATAATTTATATTTAGTAAATAACAATTAATAGTAATTTCATTGATGTGAGTAGATAATAAGAGAAACCCAAATGAAAATGGTGGTTCAGGTTGACAATACTTACAACATTACAAGAAATTGAATCATATGCCCAAAAATCAAAAATAAAAAAATTATACACATAATATCATGAAAATAAATAAATTAATGATATGAAACATCAATTTATATTATAAATGTACCATGTACACGTAATAGTAGTGAATATAGAATATCTCCAAAAAATGGAAGTGAGATGAAGAAACCCTTACCTTTTGTCTGAAGGTGTTCTCCACTTGATCTAAACAACCTAAAAAAGAAAATTAAGGCTCAATAATTAGTAAATATATAAATTAATATAAATTCAATTTATTTATTACTACCATATTAAGAACATTCACGGCTTTTTTGATGAGATAAGAGGATCAATTTCATTGTTCGGGTATGTTGGTTTTATGGTTAGTATACTTTTAGACATGAACGTAAAATCGTATAAAATGACGATAGTTGTCCAAAATTGAAGTCATATGTTCATATTAAGATACATGAGGTTAAATGTTTTTAAATTTCATTTTGTTACTTTTATTCAAGATGAATCATTATATAAATTATATAATGATAACAGTTTGGGTTATTTTTCTGTTTTTGAACACAACAAACTCGTTTTCCTTTATAAATAAATATAATGTGTAGAAAATGATTCCAAAACAATAAAGGATACATAATAGATATATTATATTATTTTTAAACAATAATAGTGTTTTAATGACCATCAAATAAGACCATAATAGAAATTGGAAACCCATCATCCATGAATGTGGTAAATTAGCACTTCTGAGAAGGTTTTTTTACCACTAGCTTAAAATAAGGGTAAAGAATAGATGATAATAACTCATTCCATCACAATTAAAAAATAAAATAAAATTTATGTACTTTTTTTATTAAAATTGTATTAGGTTAGATGAGAATATAAAAAAACAAATGATCTTGAAAATAATGTAGAAGAACATAATAGAGTAATTTACCTCTTGAATTAATCATCCTTGAGAGCCTCTTTAAGGAATATAAATTGGTATTTTTATGAAAGCAAGGTATTATATACATGTGTTTAGATATTGGGATGTTATTTGCGTATAATCAATACCAGGTACAAGGCTTGAGAGGAGTGAATAGAATAGGGAGTTAGGGGGTTTTATGGTGGAGGAGAGGAGTGAATTTTTGAATATTTAATTCATTATTTAATTATTATGCTCAGGAAAAGAAATATAAATGATTATTTTGAACTAAATTAGTATTATTGGGATGTTATTTCTCACTAATGTTTTCTTACATCAATATTTATTCAAGGAATTTTTTTTAACATATAATGTAAATATATGGTAAATTATCATATTTCACCATTCAATAAAAATTCAAATATTTCAGAAAAATCCCTAAAATTCACCAAATCCATTTCATGAGTTTTAAAATCCAAAAATGGACAAATTTTTATCCAAATTATATTCTAAATATCATAAATTCTATTTTTAATTAAATCATTATTTACAAAGAAATACACATTTAAAACAAAAACTGATTTTATAAGACCACGAAAAATTTACCAAGGTCTAAATAGATTATTATAAAATAATATTATATCAATATATTTACATAGAAACTCATTTTATGTAAATATAGTAAAATATTATTTTCATAATTTAATTAAATATTTATCACTCATAAAAATTTGAATACATAATTAATTATTTATAAAATATTCTACTTCATTTATAAAGTTACTAAATATTATTTAAGCATTAATGGGTGATGTTACTATTCCTAAGGGTCATATTACTATTCATATGGGTACATAAATTTTCATAAGGATATGTAATGATTCAATAAATTTTAATATGAATCTATCAGACTCCAAATATCACCATTAACGCAACCGTGCATGTTATGTTTTCAAAAATCAAATCACAGAAGTGGGAAAATCATGTTTATTTGATAGGTTATTAAAATTTTGTGTTTTGTAGATACTTATATTTTCATGCATTCAATATTAATTTTTTTTATAATACTAGAGGTGTTACATCAGAGGTTGGTTTAGATAACATTAGAAGTTATGGTGTTATTTAAGCATAAGTGACACGATATATATAACCACAATGGTTAGGATATTACAAAGAGTCATATTTATTATAGAAAATTTAAATAGTTTTAGATAACATGAATGAAAATATATTAGTTTTTATGTTCACCATATTATTTTATAGTATGATTTTACTAATATACTTACACTTACATTTTTGTTTTTGGATTGTCATGCTAATCCCATTTCGTAACTTTCTTTATACGAAATCTATTTTCATAATGATCATGACAATTTTCTTATTATGAGGTATTTTAGAGTTATGGTAGATTGATGGATACTGAAATAATTAAGAGTATTAATGCTCTTTTTATGGTTGGTTTACATTGGATGATATCTACTGTGTGTAACCCTTAGGTTTGTTGTATGAAATTATTATTTGACGAAGAATTTTCTTTTGTTTCATGTAATTAATTATATTTAACCATTAGGGTTTATAAGATCATTGGTTTGGTAGTAACATATTGGGATGGTAAATGAAAGGAATGAGTTAAAATTTAGATTAAAATATATTATGGTTATTTTTGATGATTTTGCCTCAATTTATTAATGGTTATAAGAATTATATTGTTTGAGAAAAAGGAAATCCCATATGAATGGTAAAAACCCATCATGTTGGACAAGGATGTCGAGATCAAACACATAACAGATGTGTGACACATCTTTACCGACTACCACTAGCCTATATGATGTCCCTAGTCTGTATAGAATTTCTGTTAAGTTAAACCATTTTATATAGTATGAATATATTGAATAAAGAAACTTATATTTTATCAAATTTATATCAATATATTTGGAAAATGATTTAGGGATTAAGTGGTAAATGTTATTTTTGATGAATTTTAGAATTTATGGAACCATATATGTATAAGTTAAATAGACAACAATGGGATTCTATTTTAGGAGTAAGGGTAGTATTATATTTGGTAATAATATATGATCTTTAATTGTGAACTTCTGGGGAAATAGTTTATTTATGGAAATGATTAACCTATCATGGAGGATATGGGATTATGATAATTACTTTTTAGAATGAGACATTAAGATTGGTTGCTTTAATTTGAAGATAAATGTTAAAAAATTTCATTGAAGACAATATAATCAATTCATTATGTATTTTGGTTTTCAATAATAATGGGATTTTTTTTTTGAGGAATTATAAGAATTTTTATTTGTTGAATTTCTTATGGTAAACATTGGATATCAATTTTGAAATTTGGATATTAATGATGATTTTTCAAATAATAATTTGTTCGTTTTGGATAACTATCTTACCTTGTACTAAATATTTTTTTTTTATGTTCTAAGGACAGTAGAGATAGATAGTTAATTATTTTTTTGTTATTGTGATTCTCTAAATATTGTTTATAGTGCTTCAGAAATGATATAAAATCATCTTAAATTGTCATCATTTAGAGAAAAAGATGATATTTTCATGGAAATTGATTATGTGGTGAAGCTCTACCTTTCAAGTAAGTATATTTCATTATGTTGTTATTCTATGTAGTAAAATAATTTTTCAATATTATGAAAAGGAACATATATCAATAGTGGTTTCTATTATCTCTTCCTACTACGAATTAAATGACTATTTAAATATTCACAAATTGAATGTTTTGTGATTCTTAACATGTTCCTCAAAATGTTTTCTATCAGTCTACATCTGATCCTCATCGTTAGTTTTCTATTCTATATCCATGTTTTCCCACATTGAACCTTGGTATTTATTATATCTTCTGACCTTTGTTCTTAAAATTATATCTTTCAAAGTAGAGGTTTTATTGATTCTATTCTAATGTGGAATTTCAATGAAGAATTTTTTAAAAATGAAACCATAGTTACTCATACCAAATTTTAAAGTGTGAGGACATATTATCCAAAAGGGGGAAGGACGTAACATCCCATGTAATTATGGAATATGAATTATTCATATCTATTAAAAATTTAGGAATTATATATTGATTTTACCTTTACGGTTATGGTATATCTGAATGAATAATCAACACAGCACAATAGGATTAATCAAAATCATAAATTTCACACAATATTTATTAATACAAAAAAATAATACATTATTAATATTATAATTTCAAATGGTCCATATCACCTAGCTGTTGTATTTGAAGGAATAAATATAACTAATTATATTATGATTAATTATTCTTATTACATGTTTTTACTCACATTTATCAAATTATAGAGGAATAAAATCATAATAAATCCATGTTTAAGCATAAAATACACTAATATTTTTAAAATATAGTTTAAATGACTTCTTATTGTGAACCATGTTTAAATCTATTTTTATAACATTTATATTTTCTAAATATAATATAAACTTATTATTTGGATTGGGACATTAAAATTTACATTGGTTAATGTTTTAGTATTTTGTTGAGAAAAAACATTTTATATTGAAAATTGAAAACACTACATTTTTATTCAAAAATTTCTTTTCACCAAATTTATTTATATACCAAGATTATAATTTCAATTGGTTCTATAATTTAATTGGATTAATTATTTATAATTTAATAAAAAAAATTCACTTTATGTAATTTTAATTTGAAATTTTATATAACCATTAGTCAATCGTCTGATGGTTTTTACTTTTTAAAAAATATTTTCTCGTTATGACAAATGTGATTAATTTTCTAATAATTATTGCAACATCTGGGTTTTGATTTTGTAAAATGAATTCCATATTTGAAATCATTAGCTCCATATTATTTTAATATATCCCTTTTATATTGGGAAATTTTGAATAGTAACATTCATTATAATTTTTATTTACCATGGTTAAAGGGTAAATGAGGAAAATAAGTGTAAATATAATATTATTAATATATAAAAATAACCAAACATATGTCGTAATATTATTGGATGAGGTATCATCAATCCATAAAATTAATGTTATACTAATTTTTCTGTTGGAATCGATATTGTTGTGATTATGAAAATTATAACTTTGAATATAAAGTAACAGAAAATATGTTATTAATATGAATCTTTTTACTAAAAAAATTTAATATCAGTTATATAAGTGATTTATTCAACTAAAAATATTAATTCTAAATATTGAAATATTTCCTATATTTTATTTATTTATTCATAATTTTGGACATTAAATAAATAATCTTAATTATGAAATATTGATTATGTGGTGATTTCTTAATTAATGACGAAATCAACTAATTGATATTAAAAATATTAAAATTAATAATTTGTGATGTTTTTTATTTAATTATATTTTATTATTTGTTTTTATGAGATTTTCAATGTCTATTAGATTTTCTGGTTTGAATTAATCTCTATGTTTTAATTTTATTAAAATTCAGTAAAATGAATAGTAAAAAATATGACATAATTGATAGTTTATAAAATTAGTAATTTATAAAATTATTTTAAAATACTAGAAATATATTAAAATAACAATGTTACTATTATATGGTCTAAATTTTCATTAATTTTTTAGTTATGATAAATTTATCCCTTATAAATTAATTTAATAGCATCTAAATAATCCAAATGATGTTAGCACAATTAAAATCAAAGAGAATAACTAATGGTAAACCAAAAAGATATGGTTTAAAATTAAAAAGAATAAAATACAAAAAATTATTGGTTAATAGGATTTAGAACAATCCTTGTGTTATCTTCAACATATATCATATTTGAGTCACTTTTAAATAAATATTAATTTATTTTAATTTAATATTTTAATATATTCCATGGGTGCCCCATCACTCTTGTATAATAAGATTCCCAGTCTTCTCTAATAGACACAGATAATAATACATTTTTTTTCACTCAATACCATCCCAAAAATCATAAAATAATCTATCCCCTCATCATGGAAGCCTCGCATAGGCTAAAAGCTTACCAAGGAAGCCTTTTGGTGTTAACCAAATGAAGTTACCCTATTAAGATGTAACAAATTTTCTCATGCTTTCTAGTTTCAGAAACATTCTACACTCCCTATAATCTTCCTATCCTATGATTAAATAACAAAACCATTAACCTAAATATACTTGTAATTAATTATTCAATGGTTTAAAACTAAACATACACACAAATCCATTTCATGGGTGATGAATATAATGATTCTGTGTACACTGTACTACTCAATCATGAGATGATGATTGTTAAATTTTCCCTTAACAGTTTTCATGGTTTCTATTATGATGTAAACTATATTTATATATTAAATATAATATATTGATATTTTATATATGTTTTTTAAATTTATATTTAGCACATAACTTTTTTTCTTTTCATGTTTTGAAAAATTGATAATTTCATTTGATGAATTGTGGACTACTGCCCCCTCAAGTGATATGAACCGATCATTCCAAACATGTAACGTATAAAGAATGTTGTTATTAAATCTATGTAACATATATATCAATGATATTACACTATAAAAATAATATAGTTACATATTATTTATTTTGAATTCTTTTAACACTAAAATAAAATGAAAGTGGCATTCTTGCATACATACGACCAACCATCTCCATTAATGGTGATCATCATTACTAATCTTTAATATTATGGACTATCAAAAAAATTAAATATTTATTATATATTACAATTATGTAATGAATATTATTATAGAGGGTATGGAAAAATTAACACGTGGATAGTTTACATTATAACAAATAAATTTCTGAATCAAGTACCGAATATTGACAAAATGACCGATTTGAACTCAAATAAATTTTATTTTGTATTACATGGTAATATGTAATATAAATTGAATAATAAATTATATAAATATTCTATGTAAGTATATATTGACCTATGTTTATTATTCAGTAGGTCAATGAATTAATTAGATAATTAGGGCTCAAGGTAAGTGACTTCTTCTCAATCTCCTTAATTTAAGGAATATATTCATAATATATACTACCTTATTTTATACACTGTATAATAAAACCCCTATGACTTTTAATTTCATTCAAAGGTTTTCAAAAGGAATCATTTTTATATGGTTCATTTTACTAACTCAGAATAGGAATGTTTTTAACATATGTATTGACAATAACTTCGCCACTGCCGTAACCGTTATTTGATATTTGGTTTCCTTTATAAGCCTTAATGTTTTTAAAATGAAAAAAGAAATAATTTTCCCCTTTTTCAATATATTTCATTTTAAAATTATTTTTAATATCCAATGAGTATTTAAATATCATTAAATTATATCTTCTTATTACAAATGAAATTTTATGAGTGAAATATTTTAAATTGAAATCTTTTATGTGTTATGATTATACAAAGGTACTTGGACTTTTTAATAGTGGTTACATGATATACCAAAGATGGGTGGTTACACGATAAAAAAAATATGGGATATTTAGTCATATAACACGGAAAGGTGGATATGTTATAAACTCCAATGCATGGGGTATTTATGTGATCCGCATTGCTATTTCGATTGTAAAAAATTATATATGTTGAAGTAGATAGTATGGTTATTGCATTTAAGTAAGATTATCTACTAAGTTACCTTTTATATCTAATATATTTTTCTATGGACTTTATGGTAAATTTTTCTTCACAAAATGGATTTCAATGATATTATATTCATATAAGTGTATATACATCATCTTAAGGATGAATAGTATTACATTATGATAAAGTATTCATGGTTTTCACGTTTTTTCAAATCAAATTGTTTTTTCATTCATTGTGTATCTCGTACAAGGATTTTATTCTCGTTCCATGTTTTGAAATTTATTACATAGTATTTGAAGGATAGTAGTGTCTAGGATGGGATAACGGAAAAGTTATGATGTCTAAAAATGAAATAAAACCATAATTCTTTTTAATAGTTTTTTTTTGTGAAAAAAATTAATAGTTAGTATAATTGTCTACTCTGTAATACTTGAGTTATTATGTATGTGTTATGTTATAATTATCTAAATCCATAAACCTAGAAATATCCTTGAAATAATGGAATTTTAAATTATTGACATAACTCAAGATTAAGAGATGTTAATTTTCGAGGCCTTATATATTCCATAGTATCAAACTCAAATTTCGCCATGTAGGTGAAATCCTAAAAAATATATATTTTAATGCATACCATGAAGATCCAAATTAAGTAATTGGGATAAAAAATTGTAATAAGACAAAATTTTTATTCCTTTTATTTCATCCCAGGAAATTTATATTTTATGAATCACCTGGTTGATCCCCCTGATGTAATAACGAGCCATGTATAGTATCAAAAATAATGTACATTACTTGGAGGTGATACTATTAAATTAATATTTATAAGGGTCAATATCCAAACCCTTTTTAATATATTTTTAATTACATTGAATTATGTTTAATTAATTATATATATTATCTAATACTACATAAGAAATTGTCATAAATCAAAAAGCCTAGATCTATGGAGCATCACGACCAAGGAATCCAAAAGTTAGTAGGATCAATGTTCCGATCTAAGGGGCATCATGTCCAAGGAATCCAATAGTTCATAAGAATAATGGTTGGATCCATTATAATTAATATCCAAGGACCTCCATAAACATGAATGGAAAATATCATGTGTCATGTTGGATGAATTCATTTATTAAATCATAGGGGAAGTGTGCCCTTTATATAACATCTCATATATAATTATTAATAATACATGGTTGGACATATTCCCAAACCACCAAAAACATTCATGTTAAGCCTCTCTATTTAATGAAAAACCATACCACCATATTCATTCTAGATAGACACAATTTATTAATGTTCTATGTGGATTTCTTCAATCATCGATATCAAAGCTCCATAAGCACATAACCTCACTAGGGTCCATTTCTCACTAGGGAATACTCTAAGATCCCATAAGACACATCATATCTTGGACACCAATCATGGGTTCATCTAACTCATTTTTATCCCTCTAGTTAACACCTATCACCCATAGGGTATTTTATCCCTCATCCTCATTCCTATTTCACTGTAACCACCTCATCCACATAGGTTAATAACCTGAGTTATGAAAAAACATGACAGAAATAAATATAATCAATATTTTATAATGATCATATTCCAATCCTATTTTTTCACCTATAAATAAATATATTATATAATACCACGTAAGGAATAACCCACCTAGAACACCAATATAAAAAAATATTATATATTTTATATATTTCATATCATGATTTATTATAAAAAGATACGAATAATACAATCCAAGAATATAGAGAGTCCAGGTGTATTTCATAAATGTGATACATAATACATTAATCTGAAATGAGGAGAGTAATACATGATTCATAAACAATAATCCCTTAAATTAAATTAACCACATAATATTTAATGGGATTATTTGGATACATTCATAATAAATTGGCGATCTATAAAGCACAATAAGGGAATAATGAAAGCATAACTTGAAGTAAAGTAGTAAAACTGAGTCAAAGGGAATAACATGGGGACATAAAAAGGAGAGAATCATAAACATGATTTTCAATGAATGACATATGATGATAACATCAATTATTTATAGGAATTTTCCAACAATAGAAATCATGAAACCATAATCCTAAGTGATTGATAAAATCCAAGGCATCAATACAAAGTTTATAATCACCCGTTCACCATATATGGTATCTCGTCAGATAAAAACACTACCTTTGACATTGTATTGTTATAAAATTACAAAACCACCCTTCACATTCATATCGAGTACATACATATATCTGACACAAATATTGTACAGTACAAGACGTAATACATAAAAATGGGTGAGATATAAATCCTACTAATGGAGAAATCAAATCATGGTAGATAGTCAGGTTTTACATGTGATTCAAGAGGCATCAAATGTTGAAATAGAAGGGTTAAAATCATAATTCTAACCATTTTACCATTATATATGATGATAACATCAATGATTCATAGAAAATTTGACAAAAAAACTAAAAATAAGAATCATAAGTCATGTTAAACCACTAAAAAACATAACATAGTGTTCTCAGGCAAACCACTCATACACCATACATGGTGTATCATGTGATAAAAACAATATCAAGAACACTACAGATATATATAACATTGGTCTCACAAATCAATTTCATATAATATAAATAAATTTTTTACCCACATATGTCATACAGCATTGGGACTCATCTCATAATAGTTACTCTTGTGATTAAAGAGAGTGGGTAATATATTTGGATGTAATCAATTAATGAAGGATAAGTAAATCAAGGTTAATACCCATGATTATTTTTGGGGAAGGGTGATAACAATAAATATGATTGAAAAAAATGATCATGGAATAATTTGGAAGTATAATGGGATGACATAAATGATCATAAAAGGGATTAATCAGAGTTAATGTTTGTCACCCATTGATTTTCCATCATAAATAAAGTAAATATATGGGATATATCATATTTAAAGATGAATAATTTTAAAATAAAAATGATTAATGTAAATAATGTTCTTAAATTAAGAGTAATATTTAGAGAATATATTACCTTCAAGTGGTGCTCCTAAAAGGAGGCATGGTGATTCATAAGAGCTTAGGATCACCTAATGAGGAGTTTCAAGAGGTAGAGGGAGAGTAAATATTTAATCAATGTGTTTTTTGTAATGAATTAAAAGATTATCAATATAACTACCATTTTATGTAACAAAACACATACTTCACATAGAGAACCACATAAACACATTATTCACATAAATGAATAATAATAAATTAGTCAAAAAATTAACAAATAATAATGTCAAGTATTTTAGCACGATAATAATTATGCAATAAGATAATAAGAACGAGAATATTTGGATTTGTTTTATCATCTAGAAAGACTGCACTCCTGAACAAATTTATAGAAATAATACATGATTTCACCCACAAAGTATTCATATTGGATATTAAGGTACATATATATCCTTAAGATAAAATTGATGTGAATAATGAACCTATTAAAAAATATATATTTGTTGAAATTAAAGACCCAAAATAACCATTATAAAATAGATTGTTTGAATGGTGATCTAACCATTATGAGTATCAGGTTATGTGTTAGAATATTAACCTATCTTGGGAAATTATAAACAATGTTTATGTTTCCTATAGATGAAAATATTGTATATTTATATCACAGTATTTGTAAAAAAAATTTTGATAAATGACAAATTAGTGGTGGTATTTTTTGAAAAACCTAAATGTTTATTTACAATTTTATAATTAATATAATCATTTAAAATAAAATATAATTTACTATAATATATTTTAAAATAATACATATGTTTTATCAAAATAATATGATAATTTGAGGATACATTAATTAATTTTTCAAAGGGTCATAAAATTAGTTATAATTTTAAAAACTACTTTTTTTCAAATAAATGAAAATTTCAAATAAAATATTAATGTCTTATATATAAAAAATAAATTCATAAAATCTATTCCATCATTTTAATCTAAAAGTTGACAAAATTTTTGGTTGTATTTTAGGTATTTTCTAAAATAGTTGAATTTTTTTGAATAGTGAAATATGATAATTTTTAGTTTTAAATATTATAAGAAAAAATAAATCGATTATTTTGACATCGATTATGTAAGAACATGAAATTTCTTAGACCTATGTTGTCCATTCCATTACTGAAATATGTTGTTTGAGGTGTTAAAGGACATCAAGGTGATTCATCCCTAACACTTTTCCAAATATCTATTTCTATGAACAACATTTCAAGAATAGTTGGACTAAAACATTTTCAGAACGGTTGGTCCACAATGTTTAGAAAATAATGAGGCATTTAACCGATGGTCTATAGTTTTTCTATAATGGTATATCTATAGTATTTCTAAAATGGTAGGTCTACATTGTTTCAGGAACGATGAGACATCTAACATTATGTAACAGTGTTTTTCGAATGGTAGGTCTATAGTGTTTCTAAAATGGTGAGACATCTAACGGTAGGACTACAGTGATTAAAGAATGGTATATCTATATGTTTCCATAATGGATGATCTACAGTGTTTCTAACATGGTGAGATAGCTAAAGTTTTCATGAATAGTATTTCTAGAACTGTTTCACTTACTTTTTCAAAATTATTATTTTTCAAGATTTCCCAGTCTTTCCCGTTTAACGTTTTCTTGGACCAAAAACAAATTAATAGCCTTTAAAGGTATTTAAAAAAGATTCAAATCCCATAACACCTATAATATTTTTTCTATGTTTTGGGATGACTTTACATTGTCAGACCACACAGTTTAATGCAATCATTTTTAATGGAAAATCTAATTTGTCTTAAATCGTTGCTCGGTTAAATATTCTAATGGGACAAGATATTTTTCTACCTATTAATCCTCCTTTTTCCTTGGTGTGAGATGCTCCAAAATTGTCTTTCTCCCTATAAGAGTCGTGAATAATGTTGTAGTTTTGGATCGTGTCATCCCTGGAGTTTATTCTTTGGGCATGTACACACCCTATTTTGGTACACCCATGCAGTATCGATCAATATTTGATATAAGGTATAATATAATGTCATTATTTTGGGTTACCACCTTCTTTTTTTACTTGGAAGATTATGCAATTCTATATCCATGTTGCTAATGGACTTTTCATTGGTGTTGGCTGGTGTGGTGGTGTCTCTTCATCATCCAGGGGATGCAATCCTCCAGGAGAGGTGATCATGATGTGTTATGTTGGACTGTTCACATGAAAAGACAATTGGTATCATTTTGAGGTAGGGGATTCATGGACTCACAATTCATTTACATGAATTAGAAGAGTTATCATGTTTTATCCCACCAGATCTTCACTAAATTATCGTAATTAATATTTTACGAGGATAAATAAATTGGTATTGATCGAATGTTATTGCCTCTTATTTTGATGGATAATGTGATATATATGATTTCCTTGTTTACCATGTTATTCCTGAAGGAAACTAGTAGATAACAAAAACATAGATTAATTCTAATTATTTTTTGATGATTAAAGGTGGATGTAAATGAATATTGGTTTTCTGTAGTAATAATGATAAATTGAATTAATTAATGAGCCAGAGGCATGTTAATTCTAGTTGATATTTAATTAATGACACGTTAAGTAACTATTTGGTAAATTTGTGATAGATTTTCATTTAGTTTTCCAAATTATGGAACCTATAATTAATAAATCAATTAATTCTCTATGTATAAAAGAACTGGATTCTTGATAAAAGATAATGCATGGTAGTGTTCTGATTTAACCTTCTTCTTGAAAAGGCCAACATCCATATGCTTGGACTTGTGATAGTGCATTGTGTGTAAAGGTAGAATTACTTTTTAAGGGAAAAGATCTTGGTTGTATTGTTATTTCATTCTTCTTGTGATGTGTTATGAGCATGAATGGATGTTGTGAGATATAGGTATGGGGAGGCCCATTGGTTGTGGAAACAGTTGATCCCTAGTGTTGCAAGATGCATTAGTTTATGCACGTGGGCATTGGGGAGACACCAGAGAGGATGAAATGAGTTTGATATGAATGATTTAATTCTTTCGGAATATTTTTGATAGGTTATCTTCTTAACATTCCCCACAACTCAAGGCAGCTAGTTTTTCTACCCTCCATTCAAATATAGGCGAAGACACACAAGGTATGCCATGTGCATTCAGTGTTTTTCAAATTGATGGTGTATGTACTTATGATCCTATTATAGTTTGAAAAAACATGATGGGTAGTTCATCAACTCACTATATTTATCCCATCTTGTTTCTAAGCATATAATGTTTTCTAAATTTCCTAGGAATATGGGATGGTAATAATTCTATCAATAATTTATTTAATTAATGATGTTAATCCATGGGGTTGGAGGTTGGAGCTTGCTAGGACACAAAGCTATGGTTTCAATTTAAAAGAACAGTTGATCTTGGTTGGAATGATAATAATATGTTGTATAGAATTGATAATGGTTAATTATTGTTTAAGGGACAAATTAACATAATGTGAAACTAATAAAAATGGAATTAAGTACTATAATAGATCTCATTAAATTATTGTCTACATATAGGATACCTTTTTGTTGTAGTGGTAGCTTGGTGTCTGAGAAACATTACCTACAGTTGAGTCTAAGATTGGTTTTTGAGCATAGTGTGGTTGTGAGCTATAGTATATTCATTACTTATTGTGTTTCTATACAGTACTCCACCCCATCATTTAGGGCAACTGACACCTCTAGGATTCTGATCCCTGGGGGTGTTTTCCTGAAAAACATAGGGGAGGATGGATGGCTAACAACCAATTTGGAACTATTGTATTCACATGGTTTTTACAAGTGATGGTAGGGGAAACAGTTATTTCTCCCAATATATGTTTGTAGAGGGATTTAATGGCTTGTAGTTATTCACACACATATATTCTGGAAATATTTTCTTATGGATTACTATATGTGAAACTTTTATAGGATGTGATGGATTGAGGATCTGTAAATGTTGTATAGGAAATAATGGCTTGACGTTTAGTGTCTGACATATGATACATGTTATAAAAGCTATAGTGGCTTCTATAAATGACATTCTTACATTGGTTACGTGGACATGGTGGTTGTGCTACATGAGATGAAAGTTATGGATCTTTGTCCAGGTGTGTGTGAACTAGCTTTTGGGAGAGAGATTCTTAGGACTTGCAACGTTGGGAAAAGTGCTAACCAGTGGGGAGGTAGTAGTGGGGTGCCCTTGATATTCCTTATTGTATTATATACTATTTCATGTGATACATGGTGAGAGTATCCATGGTGAGGAACAAAACATATTATACCAATTTATGTAAGGAGTTATTTCACTTGTGGATCACTATTCTTTAATATGTATTCATTAATTTTTAATGAGAGTTTATGGGGAGGATCCAGTGGGTTATACTTTCATACTCACCCTACGTATATGTAACCTATTTTGAGGTCACATGGAGATGTTTGGAGACCAGGATAGTTACTAATAACATGGAGTTTTGGTAATAGTTTGGGGTTCGTGGTCACTGTTATTTCTACTTTCCTTTGGTACTTTATGTTTCATCTTCCATTTGTATTATATTTTAATGACATTACAGATGTGTACATGGGATTTATTTTATATCGATTTCTGAGTTGGAGTTGGTTGGTGTATTTCTTATAACTCTCTTTCACATTTTTTTCTATTAGAGGGTAATGTCTCCCATTTGTGTGGTTACAATACAGTTAGTGCTAGTCTGAATCATGGGGCCTACTGGAGGTAGGATACAAGGGTCACTGTCTCCCTTATCACATTTTTGGACTAGGAGGGGTACACTATGTGGGGAGGGGGTTGTGAAAAAGTTTTATCAAAGGGAGGATGAGGGATTAGAAAAATTTTGGTGTTAGGCACAGTTGATGTTGTGTGGGTTGGTAGGGAAACGATGTCTGTCAAGCTTAGCATGTGATGTTAGCATTGGATATCTACTAAGACATGGGATTTTAGGTCCCTATTTTATTTGATTCATGGACATTTATGTATATAGTGACTAAAAAACTATGTGATACTAGTTTCAGGGTAGAGACCTAAGAATGGATCATTTATCATTATTCTTTGTTGATGTGATTGAATGGGTTGACCGGGGGATAGTTTAACCTAAAATGAATAAAAATCATTTAATTAATTATTGTTTACAGTTACATATTCTGGGATAAGTAACTCTAACAATTTTTTATTTTCATGGTACGGATCTAGGTCGATGTCCTCATCGGGTTTTCATAGATGATGTCCAGCAGGTTGTACAAGAAGATTTCAGCTGGTATAGGTTGATGATGATGACACATGGAGGAAAAAAATTTGAGTGTTTCAGTGGCATGTTCTGCAGAATTACGAGGGTTCCATTTCAGATACATTCATAAACGATTGGTTGGAGTAGGTTGGGATATACATTAGATTGATCCATGATAAGAAGGACCACTAGGGTTATTTGGTTTTGATGATGATGTGTGGGGTAGCGAGGCATTTGTGGTTATTATTCCTCTGGGATAATGAGGAGATAGAGATCTCATTGGAGGAGTTCTGAGAAAAGCTCAGATTTGAGTTTCTTTCTTAGACCGCGAAGGTGTCTACATTCCAAGAGATACTACCCCTTAGATAGATGAACTCTAGTGTACAAGCGTTAAGAATCCATTTTAGTAACCTTTTACGATATGCTTCGTTCCAATTTCCAGATGAGGAGGCCAGGGGAGGGCATTTTAAGGAGTTGTTCCACATTGATATCTTGGGTCAAGTCCTCCTGTTTATTCTGAATACATATCATGAGGTGATGGTGAAGGCCGAGCTCTTTTAGAGGACATTATCTAGAACAAGATCATCTTGAGAAGGGATTCGTTAGGATTCCTTAGAAAGTATATTTGTGTGAGGGGTTCCCTATTTTCTGAGAAGAAGAGTTTCTGTTTTTCCAATGGTAGATCACAGCCCTCATCATATCACTTCTCCAAGGGTGGTGGATCATAGGAGTATTCTGTGGGATTAGGTACATGATTTATGAATGGTGGATGAGTCCGTCAATTGTGACAATGCCTAACCATTCTGAGCAGTCATTGTGCACTAGGTGTTCCACTCCATGTTCAACCATTGTGATAGTTCCTGCCGAGGCAGCAGCAGCAGGTCGCACCAGCTTTGGATCAGTAGAGAGTATATGGGGTAGTCAATGAACAATATTGTGATGCTCCCCATCCTCATAGAATAGAGTGTGTCCATGTATTGGGTTTTCATCAGGGTAATAGAGGTCAGGGACCAGGTTATGGTCAGCATCATGCTTTAGCATTGTCTGCGCTAAGTGGGCCATATGTTGTTCGAGGTAACCTTTTATTGTTTTCTACTTGGTGATATTCCTTGTTTGATTCAAGATTTACAATCTCCTTCTAATAACATTCCATTTTCCATGATGTGGTACTTGAGGTAGAGAGGTTTCCACTTCCATTGGAATTGACTACTGTAGTTGGATGTTAATTTGATTATTTTGAAATATGTAGAGACTGTGAGCTATTTCTCGGGAAGCTCCTCTCTTGGGGAGATTTCTAATATTTACATATAGAACCATATGATTTAATCCTCAACATTCTTTTGTTGTTTCTCGTGTAGGCTATAATGGATATCTACTGCTGTTAGGTGGTGATCTTCGATGTGTGGAGAGCCAGTAGTTTTTGATGGTGAAGAAGAATCTCAGATGGTCAAGAGGCATGTTTTGTACTTTTCATCCTTGATGGTTGAGTTGATGCTACTTTCTTTGGAGGTTCAAGATTTGGTGTGTCCTAGGGTCATAGAATAGTACCCTAATGTTTCTTGAAAAGAGGTTGTAGCATCACCCCTATGCGAGATCGAGTTTAGGATCGAGCTACAGCTATCACTGTCTCCTATCTCTATGCCTTCATAAAGGATAGCCCCTTCTAAGTTACAAGATATGAATATACAACAAGATAGTCTATTATAGTACAGTTTTTTCTTCGTTCGTTTTTGTCATCTTGGGCTGACCAGTTCAATTTTGGAGGATGTTTGATGATATTTTGTGGTTGTATAACGATTATCATCTCATAAACAAAGTAACATTAATTTATTGTAGAGGCCCAAGATTGACGTACATGGATATTACATTACTTTAATGGAAAACTAAATACATAAAAAAACAGACACCCAAGGATCGTAATATTTTAGTGTCTATGGAAACATGGAACACAATCTTCTAATCATGTTGAAAGATCATCAACATCTCCCATAATGATCTTTCCCTTTTGTTTTCTTACCTATAACCATTCATTATATCCTAGGGAAAAGAAAACATAAAAAGGGTGAGCTCAAATGATCATTAAGGGTAATCATGGAGAAAATAAAACCAACAATATAAATTTCAACATAAAAACATTAATATAATGTTTAGACATCAAAATAGGGAGTTCTGAAAAAAAACATGGAAACACATAAGTAATAGATCATAAAGGAACATTAATCATGATTAAATAGAATGTGAATAAAACATGTTATTGTGGCATCCATTAATCCTTTTTTATGAATTCCATAGTAGCCAAGACATTGCTGCCAAGACCATCAATGTGGACAAAGTCCATTACTGAACCAGGTTTACATGACGTTCCAGCCTTGTATTACTGAACTGGATTCACTTGTCATCTAATACATGTCTATCACATTAGATATAAATCATTACCCAATGAATTAGTTGAAGATATAGGTCCCAACTATATCATAATAAAATAATTCTTTCATGAGACACAAAATGAACATAAATCATTCATTATAATCCAATGAATAATATGGGTTTCATATAAATCATCTGATCATAAAATATCCCATATAAAACCAATGGATATCACTTCATCATAAAGAAAAATCAAACCATGTAAATAATATATCCATTATACATGAAAAAAAATACTACATAATTTCATCTTAGATGGAAAATAGTTTTGATAAAACACATAAAATGGATTCTAGAAGAAAATAACCTTTCTTCTTAAAAATAATTTTATTTTCACAAAATGGCATTAAATTTTAAATGAAAAGGATTTTTTGTTAAAAATATTCATGAAATTTTTTAGAGTAATATTCTTGAAAATAAGGCATTATGAAACCGTAAAAATCTATTCAATACGTATAAGTTAAAAAGACATTCTTCTGGTACTATTGCTGAAAAAGTCAAAAAGTATTTCGTATGTTAAAAAAAGAAAGATTCCTTCATTTACATGTTGTAATAAAGGGAAAAATGAAATTAAACATACATGTAAGACTATTAATCATTTTTTGAAAACATTTTGAGAAAAAATGGACATGAAGGATAAATATAACCCCAGTAAATACTTACGAATAATCAATCTCAGATAAGAACGAGATTGTAATAAGTATGTCATACCATATGTCCAATTTCTTCCATATGTGTCCAAGACTCCATTATTGTGGGTTTAAAAATATTATTAACTTGTAACAGAACCATAATTCTATTTATGATATCATATATGATTCACATAGGACTTTATTTTACCCGTTCATTTTACAATTCCATGTCAAAGTAGTTTTTTGAGTAAAATTTATTCATTTTTCGTGTGAGTTCTAAATTCTAATTATTCATATGATTACGTAGGTCATGATTACATACTTCCAGAATGTAATACATGATATATATAATATATATTCATAATATATATATATATTTTTATAATAGTTTGATTAATGTAATGAAATACACCGTTCATGGAGACGGTAGGTCGTACGTACGCATGAACGTTGTTTTTGATTCCTTATTAAATTCAATGGATGTAAGTAAATAACATATAAATAAATCTAGTATCAATATTATGTCATATATTTTATGAATATTTATTAGATATACTTTATAATCCTTTTTTAATGGTTAACATGGAGAATGAATCTCATCGTGTCTTAGTGACGGTAATCCGTACGTACGCACATGCATAGATATTGTTCCCATAATTACTGAATGGGATTAGAGTGGACAATATAATATATCATAATTAGAATCATGTTATAATAATCATATATAGTTATTATTTACACCATTATACCCATCCAAGTGTGGTGGTTGTGGAAAAATAGCTTACACCACGACGTGGAGACGGTAAGCCGTATGTACACACGCGCGATGATTTTGTTTTTCGTAGGATGGATAGAATGTGAAATAGGGTTGTTTCATATTTAAAATAATATATTAGTACATTAGATATACATATGTTATTTCTTTATAATGAATAAACTAATGAAGTGGATGTATAAGAATAAAGAAACGTGAATGAATCAGTAGAAGAGATTACCACTTCATCGACACACCTCCTTTAAGCTTCGTCTTAAGGGACTAGAGTTGTTATTTTGGGAAGACCAGAACCTCCAGAATGTGAATACGGATGTTTAGAAGAGTTATGGGAAGGTTTTGGCCAAGATTGAACTCTCAATATTGTGTTAATAGTTGAGGGATGATGTGGTCTTTTATAAGAGAAGAGAGAGGCACTTCTAGAAATCTCAAGCATATTAATTAATAATAAAACCAAATCCCACTTAAAAACCTCGATAAATCTCACAATTAAAATATGAGATGATATAAGGTTGTAATATCATCAACCAATAAAATTTATACATGTTTTATATTTTTTTTAAAACTTATAATTTTTATTTTTACTAATTCAATATATTTAATTTCATTTGCGGTAATAATATTCTGATTTTTAAATTGTAATAAATGCATGCTTATGTGATGTAAATTTTCCATAATTAGATATTTAATTAAATTTTATACCATATAAATTGAAATTATTAATTTTTAAATAATTTTCTGATTTCTGAATATTTTATTAATATGTTATTTTTATAAAATATCAATTGTATCAATTTGGAAACTATTCAATTATTTGAATTTAAAAAACTTCCACACATAATTTATGTTCGAAAAAAAATATTTAATAGATTCATAACATGTCATATTTATCTAAAAAAACGTTTAGAACATTTATTAGTACATAAAATATTTATTTTAATCTTTTTAAAACCATTTATTTGATATTTGTATTAATAAAATAATTATAACAACATTTTAATATAATTATTTAATATATTTATATGTTTCATAAAAATTAAAAATAAAT
Source organism: Viscum album (assembly GCA_963277665.1). Lineage (NCBI taxonomy): Eukaryota > Viridiplantae > Streptophyta > Magnoliopsida > Santalales > Viscaceae > Viscum > Viscum album. The sequence goes on from OY728160.1 coordinate 1,416,521,308, forward strand.
TACTATGATGAATTTAAATCTATTTTGTTTTCTAATAATACTTTTAGTCAAATTTAACTTCTAAAACAACCAACATTTAAAATATTATCTTTATTAAAGTATGAATGTGACAACTTTGACATCATATAAAATAAAAAAATATAAATGTCATAATCTTTTTTATGAGGAACCAAATGTACCATAAGTAGAGAATTGGATGATTATGATTTAGATATACTCGACCCATAAGGTTTTTTCATGTTTTTGTTTATTTCGATGGGTATTATTATTTTAATAAAAACAATATTATTTATTTTTTACTAAATAAATAATTTCTACATCATTAATGTATAAGATATTAAGGTAATAATATATTTTTAAAAATCAAAAATAAATTACCATGATGAAGAAAAACATCTTATATTTCAAATTAGTATTTATAATCAAATTTATATTCTTTAAAACTTTATATTAAAAATACATTAATTATTAATGTTTGAGTTAGACATATTTCACTTTCCGTAAATAAAATAAATTAAAGGTCTTAATCCAAACCAAATGGTTTCCAAAAGATTCCATTTCGACCCAATTATATTTTAGGATGAAATATAATCATTGAATTAAATTAAAACTAGTTTTAGGGTAATTTTATATTATTTTTTTTCCTTAATTGCCTGATTTACCTTTAACTATAGTAAATAAAATTTAACGTAGTTACTTTTCATAATGGCTAAAAATAAAAAATAGGCAATTAAAATAATTTGTACCTAATGATTCCAAATATGGAATCCATTTTTCCAAATTAAACACACCGATGTTTCATTATTTAAATTAAAATTAATCCCGTAGTGGAGAAAATGGGTTTTAAAAGTTAAAACATTGCAAAAGATAGAAATGTATTTACCTATGAATTCAATTTAAAATTATTGATAATGACATACATTATATTATATGGTAAAAATATATTCTATTTATGCTTTAAAACCATTAAATATTATAATTTATCTAGATAAATTATCTTGATGAAAAAAGGTTTTTTGAATAAAAATTTAGCAAATTTCTACTATTCAACAAAATATGAATGTTAAAAGAAAAATATTCCAAAATTATAAAAAGTTAATTTTTATATACATATTGAAATTAATAAGTTTATTTTGTCAAATTGAACTTATAAATTTGTCAAAAACTATATTTAAAGAGGATGTTACATCAAAAGATGGAAAACCTGCATTTTTTAAAATATACTTATTTTACCCGAAAAATTTATTTTATTCTCATAACATGTTATAGAATATGTGTAAGAGGAATTATATTTTTATAAAATTCAAAATGTGTTTAATACTATTCATAACACCTATTTTATAATAATTTTATTACAATATATCGTTGTTTAGTGAAACTCGGTATTTCGTACAACACATGCTATTGGGGAAGGTCGCTCTTGCGTGTAACACAGGACAAGAATAGTGTTTGTCTATAATACAAGATAATACATTATTTCCTATAGAGAAAGTTAATTTTGGTGTAGCCTACAACACAATACATTGATTAAATTTTAAATAATATTTCACATAAAATCTCGGGGTGTTACATTCTACCCCCCCTGAAAATGAATTTTTCCCTTGAAATTTATCAATGTTATCAATGGTTTACTACTTGAATGTTTCATTCCAAAAACCCAAATCGTTAAAAGGAATAATAAAATGTAATTTTAAAAAGGAATTTTATATTCATAATGTTCAACCAAAGTAACTCAACACTGGGTTTCCACATAAGAGAATATAGGTGACAATAAGGATATGGAAGAGAAATCTAATCATCATGTTCAGATGAAGAGTGGTAGAGAACATGACTATGAAAAAAACAACATTCACAAAGTCATAAATTCGTGATGATCTAATATACCATCGAATTCATTGAATAAGTTGGTACTAGGACAACATTTTTGGTTTTCATGATCAATTAGCTAATGTTGATGAGTTTTTTTTCTTAAGGTTAAATACTTAATTGATTTTAGTGTAATAACATCATTGGTAATTCCTTGGAAAATTTCCACTTCATTTATTATTTAATGAAATGAAGTTGAATTTGTCATTTTGAAGTACTAGCAGATCATGTGATATAATTATAGGTCATTCCATCGGTCTCTGTCACAAAAAAAGTTAGCATATAATATTAAATATACATCAGTCCATCTAAGTTGAGGTTATTCATATATGGTTCAGAAAACGGACTTATACTTCATCTATCATACGAATTCATAAAATAAAACTAATTTCTACAAAACATAGACTTCCATTAGGCCAGTGGTAGGTGATAAAGGCATGTTGCACTTCGTTTGGGGGTTCGATTCCAACAACCTTGTCCGACGTGTCTGGTTGTCGCCCGTCCTACAGGTTGTCCTTTTTGTAAAAATATACTATTATAACATTCAATAAAAATGTTTTAGCCTTAAACAATAACATCTAATATCCCAAACAATCCCATCCAACCATTAGGATTCTCGAAAATACTTTTTTCCAATCTCATGGTATAAAGAAAACGATTTATAGAAAGGTTATATAACAATCATGTGAATACCATCATTTATCCACCATATATCATAAGATATATCCTGTTGGTCACATTAGAAATATATGAATACCTTAATCATTTACTCATGAATCCTGAATTACCCTAGATCATTTGTGAAAACATGAATGTTGTTAAAAATTTACTCTTTCCACATTCCAAAATCCCAAAACTTCTATATACTCAAACCCTGATATCACATCTTCTTTATATCAGTCATGAGATCATCAATACTATCAAACATTTCATTATCTAATTATCCATTCCTGATGCGGATATTAGGTTCCCTTTAAAATTATATGAATATCTATTCATGGTTACTAGTACCAATCAACATATACTTTCAATAACATAATGAAAAACAATAGTGTAACAATCCTTAGATGTTTCCTCATTCCATAGTACTATGATATTACTTATACAACATTACTCTTGATAAACATTTAATCATTCCACTACATTCATAAACCATTTACTAATATTCATAATTTTATTCCTCAACACTTCTTTTATCTCATATATCATTTGTTGTCCCATCATCATAAACATCATAAATACTACCCATACGACCATATTGATTCTCTTCAAGAAATTTTCCCTTAGGGAAGTGGTTTTCATCATACCAGTACATTCCACATTTAAAACATTTAACCATTGTTGATGTCTTAGAAATTCCATTATACTAGTCCTTGTTGTTAACTGAACCTTTTCCTTTGTAATTAATGGCTTTGTGTCCTTATTTTCCAAGCCCAAAGCATCTTTCGGTTAGTTTGAAACATTCTCCCTGATGCCTCTTCTCATATGATTTATATGAGGGAAATTTTACTCTCTTCCTTCTATGATCATCATGTAACTGCATATTTCTCTTATTAGATGAGTCAGGAAACTTACCATAGTTGAGATTATTGATCATATTATGAGATTTCTAATTTGTCATAATAACAATGTTTTTCCTTCCAAATCACATTTCATTTGGTTTTTCATGATGAATATTGTTCTGTTGCCCATTATATTCTCCATTAACATGAATCATCCTATTTCCAGCCATTTTCTAAAACCCAAAAAGAATACTGTGTGTGGAAAAACATTGTATTAGGAAAACAACCTAATCAAGGGGTCATACTTTCAATATCAAACATATAAGATTTAATTCTAATATCACTACCATAATTATAGGAATATAAACTATTCTTATACTTATCCTTAGGGATATCCCTAGACACTCTTTAGAAATATCTCTAGGGATCACCCTAATGTTTTCACATCCTAGTTTAGAAAGGTTAACTAAACATTTCCTCTGATACCAATTGTAGAGACTCAAGCTTGACATACATGGAAATTATGTTACTTTAACAGAATACTTAATACATAAAAAAATACACCCATGGTTCTTAATAGTTTGGTGTCATTGAAGACTAGGAACACAATCTTCTAATCATGTTCAACGATCTTGAACATCTCCCATTATGATCATTACATTTTGTTTTCTTACCTAAATCCATTCTTTATATCCTAGGTAAATGGAAACATACAAAGGGTGAGCTTAAATGCTCAGTAATGGTAAACATGGATAATATAAAATAAACAATATACATTTGAGCTTAGAAACCTGACCATAGTGTTTAAACATAAAAATCATGAGTTGTGAAATAAATCATGGCACAAAATAAGGAATAGATCATAAAAGAACATTAGTCATGATAAAATATCATGGGAATAAAAATTGTAATTGTGGAATCCATTAATCACATGTTATGATTTCCATAGTTTCTAAGGAATTGCTGCCAAGACCATCATATCAGACAATGTCCAATACTGAACTGGGTTTACATTCCATTCCAGCCCTATATTACTGAATAGGATTCACTTTTCGTTCCATCGATGTTTATCTCCTGAGATATAAGCCTTTACCCAATTCATTGGAAGTAGATATAGGTCACACACATCTCATAATTAAAACCTTCTTTTGTATTCCACAAAATAAACATAAATCATTCATCATAACCCAATGAATAATATAGGTTTCATAAACATCATCCCATCATAATATAATCCATATGAAAAAATGGATATCATTTAATCATATGAAAAATCAAACCATTTAAATAATAGATACATTATACATCAAACATTAACATAATAAATAATTTCATATTATAAGGAAAATAGTTTTGATAAAACATTTGAATTGAATTCTTGAAAACAATATCCTTTCTTCTTCAAAATCATTTTATTTTCCCAAAATGCCATGAAATTTTAAACGAAAAGGATTTTTATTGAACATGATCATAAAATATTATAGAGGAATCTTCAAGAAAATAAGGTATTATGAATCCATAAAAATCCTTTCAATCCATATAAGATAATAAAAATAACTATTTGTAATTTTTCCGAAAAAGTCAAAAAGTACATCGTATGGTAAACAAACGAAATATTCCTTCCATACCATGTGGTAGAAAAAAGGGTTAAAATGACTTTAAACTAACATTTATGTATATTAAACATTTTATAAAAACATTTTGTGAAATCATGGACATTGATGATAAACATAACCCTAGTAAATACTTACGAATAAACAATCTCGGATAAGAATGAGATTGGAATAATTATCCCTTACCTTATCACTAATTTCATCCATATGTATCTAAGACGCTTTTATAGTGGGTTTAAACATATTATAAACATATAACATAACCAAAATAATATTTATTATATCATATATGATTCAGTTACAACTTTGTATTACCCGTTTATTTGTCAATTCCATGTTAAAGCAATGTGTTGAGTAAAATTGTTTCATTTGTCATACGTGTTTTGACTTATAATTATTCATATGATTACATAGATCATGATTACTTACTTACATAATGTAAAAAATGATTTATATATGATATATATTCTGAACATATATATATATATATATAATCGATTAATGGAATAAAATACACCGTTCTTGGAGACGGTAGGCTGTACGTACGAATGAACACTGTTTTCGTTTCCTTATTAAATTGAATGGAAGTAAATAACAAATAAATAAATCCTGAATCATTATTATGTCATATATTTTAATGATTATTTATTACATAAACATTATAATCATTCTTGAATGGTTAACATGGAGAATGAATCTCATCGCGTCGTAGAGACGGTAATCCGTACATACGTACGAGTGATGATATCATTCCCCTATTTATTGAATGTAATTGGAGTGGATGATATAATATCTCATTACTAGTATAATGTTATAATAATCATATAATTTTATTATTTCCACCATTATACCCATCCATGTGTGGTGGTGGTGGAATAACATATTACACCACGGCATGGAGACGGTAAGCCGTACATACGCACGAAGGGTGATTTTGTATTCATAGGATAGATAGATGGTTAAATGGAGTTGTTTAATATTTAAAATAACATAACAGTATATTATATATACTAATTTTATTAATTTATAATGAAACAAATAATGAAGATGATGTACAAGAATAATGAATCTTGAACGAATCTGTAGAAGGGATTACCTCTTCCTCGACGCACCTCCTTTAAGGTCCCTCTTAAGGGACCGGAGTTAGTCTTTTGTGAAGTCCAGAACCTCTAGAATGTGACAAGAGATTTTGAGAAGAGTAATGGGAAGGGGTTTCCCTAGTGTTACGGCTCAAAATTGTGTGAAAATGAGAGGGATGATATGACTTTTTATAAGAGAAGAGAGGGGCACTTTGGGAAACCTCAAAAATATTAATTAATAATACAATCTAAATCCACATAACAACCTCCAAAAATCACCAAATTACAATATGATATGAGATATGTTTTAATATCATTATCTATTAAAATTAATACATGTTTTATGTTTATTTTAATCCTTATCATTTTGATTTATCTTTATTTAATCTATTTAATTTTATTTCCTGTATTAATATTTTAATTTATAAATTGTCATAAATACTTACTAATGTGTTGTTGATTGTCGATAATTAGATACATAATTAAATTTAATACCATATAATTTGAAATTTTTAATTTTGAAATATTTTTTTGTGTTTTTTATGCAATTTAATAATATGTTATTTTTATAAATTATCCATAGTGTAAATTTTGACACTATTCAATTATTTGAATTTAAATAAAATCCACACACAATTTATGTTCAAACCAAAATATTTAATATATTCATAACATGTCATATTTATCTATAAAATTCGTGGAGAACATTTATTAGTTCATATAATATTTATTATAATATTATTAAATCCATTTTTTGATATTTCCCTTAATAAAATAATTACTACAACATTTTCGTATAATTATTCAATATACTTATCAGTTGCCTAAAATTTAAAAATAAAATAATATGATAAATATAAATCTAATATATTTAATAAGAATACTTTTATAATAATTTAACTTATAAAAAACCAACTTTTACAAATTTATATTTATTAATGTATGAAGGTGACAACTTGGACATCATTTAAAATAAAATAATATAAATGTCATAATCTGTATTATAAGGCTCCAAATGGTCTACAAGACGGCAATTGGATGATTAGGGTATATATATACTCGAAAAATTATGTTTGTTCAAGTTTCAGGTCTTTTGGATTGGTATTATTATTTTAATAAAAACTATATTATTGATTTTTCATTAAATAAATAATTTTAGAATCATTAATGTATAAGAAATTAAAGAAATTATATATTTCATTAAAATCACAAATAAATTACCATGATGAATAAAAACATATTATATTTCATATGAGTATTTATAATCGAATTTATATTCTGTATAACCTTATATTAAAATTACATTAATGATTAAAGTTTGAGTGAGACATATTCCACTTTCTTTAAATTAAATAAATTAAAAGTCTTAATCACATCTAAGTGGATTCCAAAAGGTACCATATCAACCCAATAATATTTTAGGAGGAAATATTATCATCCAAATATATTAAAACATGTTTTAGGGTATTTTTATAATATTAGTTTTTACCCTTAAATACCTTATTTACCTTTAACTCTATTAAATAAAAATTATCGTAATTACTATTCATAATGGAAAAAAAATAAATATTAGCCTATTAACATAATTTGTACCTATTGATTGAAAATATGGAATACATTTTTCCAAATTCAATAAACAGAATTTGTTTTATTTAATTTTAAATTTATCCCATTGTTGAGAAAATAGGTTTAAAAGTTAAAACATTGCAAAATATTTAATTATTGTTACCTATGAATTACATGTAAAGTTAATGATAATGAATTAAATTATATTAATTGGTAAAAATATATTCTATTTATTCTTTAAAACAATTAAATATTATAATTTAACAATATAAATTATCTTGATGAAATATGTTGTTTTTAATTAAAATTTATCGTATTTTTACTATTCATCAAAATATGAATGTTAATAGAAAAATATTAAATAATTATCCAATGTTAATTTTAAAAATACTTATTTACCCCAAAAATTTTATTTTGTTCTCATAACATGTTATAGAATATGTGTAAGATGAATGATATTGTTATAAAATTAAAAATTAGGTTAATACTATTCATAAATTCTATGTCATAATAAATTGATAACAATATATCATTGTTTAGTGAAACATGACATTGCGTACAACACACGCCATTGAGGAAGGTCGCTCTTGCGTGTAACACAAGCCAAGAATAGTTTTTTCATATAATACAAGATAAAATGGTTTTGCGTATAGTGATAGTTAGTTTTTATGTATCATAATACACAAGACATTAATGAAATCAAAAACTATATTTATCATAAAATCTTAGGGTGTCACATTAATTACAATCCTCTTCCATTGATTGAAGATTTTTTGGATCAAATGAATGTTTCAAGTTGGATCTCAAATATAGACTTGCGATCAGGATGTCATTAGATGTGTGTGAAGGATGAAGATACACTAAAGATATATTTTTGTTGTTTTTAATGGGATTACATGTTTATTGTAATGTTGATCAATGTTCCAGATACTCCAGTTGTGTCCAAGGGATTGATGAACGTTGTGTTTCATGGGTTCTCGGATAAGTTCATGATGGGTTTCATTAATAAAATCCTTCTATATTCCATGTATAAGGAGGATCATGTAGAGAATCTGCACACAATTTTGGGAGTTCTTCGTCATCATTAGCTATTTGGGATGTTTTCGAATTGTGTGTTTTTGGATTGAGAAGTTCGTTTCTATGGGAAAGTGGTGTACAAGTAGGGACTATATGTAGATCCATCGAATATTAAATTGGTGGTGTTTTGGGAAGCTTTAAAGACAACGGAATATCTATTTATTTTCATTGGTCTCACATGCTACTAATGTAGTCTCATACCTAATTTCTCTCGTGTTATGACTCCTCAAACTGCATTGACCAGGAAGGGTCAGGTTTTCATCCGGACATATCAGTTTCAGGTTGCTTTTGAGTATCATAAAAAGAAATTGATATGTTCTCTAGTTCCTTTTCTTATAGTATAGGGTGTTTAGATTTATTTTTTCTTAGATGATTTGCATCTAGGTTTAGGTTGTGTTCCAATGCAGCAGTGGTCGGTCATTTCTTATGTTTCTCGATAGTTGCATCCGCATGACCGTAACTATTACACCAATGATATTGAGTTTCTAGCCATGGTATTTTCACTGAATTTTTGAATAAATTACCTCAATGGTGAGTGTATTATGGTTTTTACCTATAAGAAGATCCTAATGTTAGTTTTCTCCCAGTGTGTCTTCAACTTGAGGCATCATCAATGGACGAAGTTATTATAGGAATATGACTTCCAAATCATGTATACACCTTGATAAGGGAATGTTGTAGCTTATGCACTAAGCATAAAGTCATGTAGTGATGCAGTGCATGAATCTAGTGATTCCTAAAGAGTTATGGAAGAATATTCAACAATGCATTTGGATATGGGAAAATTTGGTGGATGAGGTTGTATTTTTGAGATGGTACTGCATTCATCTCACGTGAAACTGGTGGAAGAGTCCTAGTTGGGGGATCTAGAGCTGGAGGTCAGTGGAGAGCAAGTTGTTTATGGCGAGGCCCTTGATGGATGTTATGAGGATGAACAACACCGAGTGTTGTTTTTGGGAAATATATTAGTTCTATTGGAGATGTGTGACCCAATTATAAGAGAGTTATATAGTTCTCCTATAGTGGTGCAACCGGGCGTGAAAAAGATGTATCGATTCTTGATGAATTTGTTTCAGTAGTCTCGGATGAATAGTGTAGTTGTTGAGTTTGTGTCTCAATATTTTTTTTCTATCCGAAGGTGAATGAAGAGCATTGTGTCCCCAGTTCTTTTCTCTAGCCATTATATGTTCTTCAATGGTAGTGGGAGGACATCTCAATGGAATTTTTTACATGTTCACCTCAGGTTTATGTAGTTCATGAAGTTATATGGGTGGTGGTGGATCATTTGAAAAAACTATCCAACATTATAGAAATCGAGGAATCATGCTCAGTAGAGGTTTTATCACGGCAGCATCTGGAAGAGGTGGTGAGACTCCATGGAATCCTGAGGAAGATCATTTCCGATTGAGATCCTCATTTTACCTCTAGGGTGCGGAGAGGTATCCATAATGCTTTTGGTTCAATGATATGACTCATCACTACTTTTTCATCTACACTTGGAAGGTTAGACAGAGTGGATCATCCTGAATCATGAAGACATGTTGTTCTCTTCTGTCATGGATTTTTGAGGTTTTTGGATGAGGCACTTACCCTTGGTGGAGTTTTAATAAAAAAAATAGAATTCAATCCACCATCCATATGGCTCTATTTGAATCCTGGTATAATAAACAATTCAAATATCCATTGTGCTCTATTGGGGTTAGAGATTCAACAATTCTCTGACTGGAAGTAGTGTTGAATATAGTAGAGATGGTTCAAGTGATTCGTGATAGGATGAAGGTAGTGCAACTCCATTTGAAATCAAATATGGTTCAAATGAGGATACATTTAGAGTTTTTTTTTGGTATCGTGTACTTCTAAAGGTGACTCCCCATTATGGGAAGAAACTTTTATGTGGTGTGAGTGAGCTTACTCGCTGGTTTTTGGGCCTTTAGAGGGGATAGCTCATGTTAGAGTTGTGGTGTATTGTGTTGAAATTAACCCGCAGATGAGTTGGATACATGATTTTTTCATGGTCGCAACTCTATCATTTTCTTCATTATGAATCTCACATAATTTATTGGGGAGAAATCGACATTTATGTTAATGGGACATTCAAGGAGTGGCCTATAGAGATCCAATACCGTACGGAGAAGATGTTGCATGGGCATGCTATTCTTTTGGCTGGTGACTTGTGGTTGATCAGTGGCATGGAGGAGAGTACCTGAGATCATGAGATCCAGATACGTGCTTAGTACCCATAGTTGTTTTTTGTTTAGCTCTTTTCTTTTAACGTTGTTCGTTTTGTGGTTTCAGTCCCTATCTGGTTATGTGATGGACTTCTTTTTTTGCTTATTTTGGCTTTCCCTATTTTGAGAGGTATATCCCCTAGACGATTTTTTAGAATATAGTTGTGGTTTTTCTTTGGTTTAACATATTCTTTTTTATGGTGTTGAGCTACTTTAGTGGTGGGAGCCATGATAGGTATCTCGTAGATTGGTTTCATGGAACATTTTTTCTATTACCTATATGGGATTGTTTTTTGATTAATGAGAACGAGAATTTTTGGTAAAGAATAAAATGTAATGAACAGAACCATTCAAGTACATTACCTTGCTGAAGTCTAGTGGTTGAGTTGTTCTGGGAGGTTAAGGTGACTCATCCACATAAATTTCCAAAATTTACAGTTATGTGAATCATTTTTTCTATATTACTAGGTATACAGTGTTTCCAAAACCGCAGTTCTTTAGTATTTCTAGAATCATAGGTCTAGAGTGTTTCTATAATGGTGAGACACGTAAGGTTTGGTCTATAGTGTTTCTAGAAAGATAGGTCTACAATGTTTCCAGAATGGTTAGACATCTAACAGAATTTCTATAGTTTTTTCTAATGGTAGATCTACAGTGTTTCTAGAATAGTGAGACATCTAATAGTAGGTCTTCAGGGTTTCACGAACTATTGGTCAATAGTGTTTCCAAAATGGTGAGACATATAACGTTTGGTCTATAGTGTCTCTACAACAGTAGTTCCATAGTGTTTCCAGAATGGTAATACATCTAACGGTAGGTCTAGAGTGTTTTTAGAATTGTAGATCTATAGTGTTTCGAGAACAGTAGGACTGCAGTGTTACCAGAATAGTGAGACAGCTAACAATGTCATGATCAATGATTCCATAATAGTAGGTCAATAGTATCACTATTATTTTACATGATTCCATATATTTTTAATGTTTTAGCCAACATGGTAACCATGTAAATGGCCTAATAAATATCTAAAATGGGTAAATAAATTGTTATTGATCGTATGATATTGCCTATTGTTTTCTGGATAGTGTGCTATTTATGATTTCCATATTTAGCATTTTTCGTGATGGAAATTGGTGGAGAACGTAAATAGGGATTAATAATAATTATTTTTCAATGGTAAAAGCGGCATGTAAATGAATTTGGTTGTTTTTTCACTAATCAAGTTAAATTGAATAAATTGATGAGCCATCGTCTTGATTATGATTCTTGATATAGATTTAAAGTCATGTAAATTAACAATTTAGTTAATTTTTAATAGTTAATTATTTAGAATTCCCATAGTAATATCCAACAATTAATAAATAGGTTAATTCCATATGGGTTAATGAACCAGCTTGTTGATAAATAGATAACTCCCCGTAGGGTTTTGAGTTTCCCTGATTCCTATAATGTCGAACATCTTTTTTCTTCGATATGTGAGAGCTCATTGCATGTAAAGGTAGAATTTCTTTTTTAGGTAAAAAATACTAGTATCATTATTATTTCATGACTCTAGTGATGTGTTATGAGTATATATGGTTGTTGTGAGATGTGGGTGTAGGGAGGCCTATAGGTTATGGTCGCAGTTTACGACTAGTGTGGCCAGATTCCTTAGTTTATGAATTTGGGTGTCTGGGACGACATCGAAGATGATGTAATTGGATGGATGTGTATGATGGATTCTTTCTGAATCTAGTTGGTTTCATATATTTTTACATTCCCCAAATCTCAAGGCATCTGGTTTTTCTACCCTCCTTCCAAAAAGTAAAGATGACACACAGTGTTTTCCATGTGCGTTCAATGTTTAGCTTATTGAGGTAGGATGGGTCTACGCACTTGGTATAGGTGGAAAATACTTGATGGGTAGTTCATATACTCACGGTGTTGATACCGTTGTGTTTGGTTGCTTATATTGTTTTCATGAATTCTTGGTAATATTGGAAAGTAATAACAATATTAATAAATGAATGAATAAGGGATGTTTTCCCAAGGGGTTGGTGCTTCTTGGGATGTAATGCTAATGTTGTTATTTAAAGGAACTGTGGATCTTGGTTTTAATTCTAAAGAAATGTAATGTGGAAATTAAAATGGTTAATTAATGTTTAAGGATCTAATTAAAGTAATGTAAAACTGATAAAATGTGTACGAAGTATTACAATAAATATATCATTGTGGTGGTGTTATTATAGGATACATTTTCATTGCAGTGGCAGCCGGGAGTCCAAGAAACATTATCTATAGTTGAGTCTATAACTAGAATATGCCCTTAGTGTGGTGGTGTCTTATAGTATATTCTGTTATTTTTGTGTTTTTATACGCTACTCCACCCTATTAGTTAGGGAAACTAACATCTCGGGGATTCAGAGCACTGGGAGGGTGTTTTTACTAACATTCTAATAGGATGATTGATGAATTTCGAACCCTTTTGGAACAACTCTCTTATCATGGTAGTTACAAGTGATGGTAGGCATAATAGTTAGTTTTCTTGATATATGTGTGTATTAGGCTATAATTATAATGACCCACACCTTACATACATTTTTATTACATCATAATTGAAGCATACTTATTACAACATAAAATCGCGATAGGACTTTATAGGAACAGTGTCTTTAGAAACTGGGAAACACAAAAAACTGATTCATAATGCTTCTACAGTGTTGCTCATTTATTTCATCATATCTAGTGTCCTTTTTAACATATCCTACTTAATATCCTTCTTCCTGACCTGGGGAAAATAAAACATACAAAAGGAAGATCTCAAATGCTCACTAAGGGTAAATAATGGTAATATCAATCATATCATATTCATAAGAACCTAAACTTATGAAAATCATAACCTGCAAAGAGATCATAATATCTTAACATGGGATAAATCATAGAAGTGAAAATGAAATCCCAATAATCATAACATAAAACATGATACATTGTGTCATAGACACAAAATCATAGAAAATCATTTCTTATTAGTCAATACTCATTCCAAGAATATCTTAGCGGAAAAAGTCAATTTCAGAACAGAGTTCACTCCTCATTCTAGTCCTGCATCACCAAACCAGTTTTAACATGTCATTCCAGCTATGAATATCTCATGAGATAAAAATCATTACACAATAAATTGTACGGAGATATAGGTCTCACCCATCTCATAATGAATCCATTCTTATTTGTGCCACAAAATCAAAATTCATACAAATAGAATAACCATGCAAAAATAATTTATTCTTAAACATCATGTCATCATAAAATAATCCATATAAGATAAAGGCCTTAATAAAAATAATTCCATCATAACATAATAAAATCAATGTTATAATAGGGATATAAATATAAACTTATATCGTCTTAGATGGAAAATAATTTTGATAAAACATTTGAACACCATTCGTGAGTAAAATATCCTTTCTACTTCAAAAAAAATTTCCTTTCATAAAATGTGATATAATTTTAATCTAAAAGAAGTTAATTAAAATAAATTGAAAACATGTAAAGGATGGTTCATGGAAATATTTTTTTCTGAAATCATAAATATCCATTTATGCCATATAAGTTAAAAAAACATTTCTCTCATACTTTGGCCGGAAAAGTCAAAATGTATCTCTTACTGAAAATGAAAAAAGTATCCTTTCATATCTTTTAATAAAAATTAACCAATAGATAAAATTTTATTTATAAAAATTTAGGAGGAATGAAATAATATTACGTATTGAGGAAACGTGAATGTGGATGATAAATATGCCCCAGTAAATTCTGAAGTATAAACAATCTCGGATAAAAATGAGATTTTGTGATTTTCCCTTACCTTAGGTCTGATATGCTTCGTACATATCCAAACCTCCTGTATAATGATTTAAATAATGTCATTAACTTATTACATAATCATATTCATTGTTATGATATCATATATGGTCATGTTCATATATTCTTATTAATAATATTTCATTTCTACTTGTTATTCGGGTGTTTATTGCTTTATGTTCTTATGAATGTTTTGTCGTATAAATTCTTATTCTTATTTTTAGGTTATAGATACCTTATTTAAAGAATGTTATTAGAGTAATATATATCATATTTATTCAGTCAATTAATTTATATAATCATCATTCAATGAAGATCATGTAGAACAAGTAAAATCAAGTCGTGGAGACGGTAGTTCGTACGTACACACGAGCGATGATATCATTCCCATAATTTATGAATGGTATTGGAGTGTATTACTGAATGTATCAGAATTAGTATCATTCTGTAATAATAATATATAGTTATTCTTTACACCATTATACTCATCCAAGTAAGGTGGTGGTGGAAAACAGATTACACCATGGCGTGGAGACGGTATTTCGTACGTACGCACACGCGGTGATTTCATATTCCGTAGAATGGATAGAAGGTGAAATAGGAGTGTTTAATATTTATAATAACATATCACTATATTATTGATACTGATTTTATTAATTTATAATGAAACAACTAAATAATAAGAAGTTGAAGAAGAAATAAATTGGAAAGGATCGGTAATGGATATTACCTCTTCTTTGACGCGCCTCTTCTTAACCACCTCTTAGGGTACTAAAGATGGTATTTGAAGAAGACCAGGACTTCTAGGATGATTCTAGGGAAGTGTAGAGGTGTAATTGGTAGGTTTTATCCGAGATTGAAGGCTCAAAGGTGTGTAAAGAGAAGAGGGAGGAGGTTCCCTTTTATAAGGGAGGAGAGGGGCACCTTAGGAATGACTAAAATATTATTTTGTAATATAGTCTGATTCGGTTTATAATTGATCTAAATTGATTTATTTCGAAGCTAAAGTGAGGATGGGTCTAAATACTCTAAACCAATAGGTATTATACAACATTAGACAACTATTTTAACCCGATCATTTAGATTTAACTCTATGTTAAATAATTTAACCTTTACAGTGTCTTCTTGTTTTCATACACAATATGGTTAATAAACATACTATAAAAATCCAAAAGAACCCCAAGTGGTTTATTATTAATATATATATCCTCAAAAAAGTCATTGGGAATATCCTTCGATTTTTAGGAATATAATATCAACTAATAATATAATATTTGTTCTAAAAACTATTTTATGTCAATTTTGACACTATTTGGTAATTGCTTTTTTGTGAAAATTATAACAGCATGATTGGTTCGAAAAAAGATAATTTAACAAATACTGACATTCTATATTAACCTATAAAATTAGATTAATTTATAAAAAGTCTCAAATTACATTTATTTGGGTATTTATAACATCAATTATGTTATTATTTCATTAATAAGTTAATTACTCCATCATCATTGTGTCATAAATAAATCATATTATTTAATTTCGATAAATTATAAATAAAATACCATTATGTAGGAAATATTTTTAGGTTTATAATGAATATTTATAGTCGAATTTATCTTTTTTATAGCCATATATTAAAAATGTTTTACTTCTTAATCATTGATTTTCACTCAATTAACTCCTCTTTGAGTTAAATAATAATAAATGTCTTAATCTTATCCATGTGGACCTAAATGGTCATATTATATTCCTAAGGTTGTTTTTGGTCGAATTAAACTTATCCAATAGAATTAGGACATGTTTTAAGATAATAATAATATCATTTTTACAATTAATTACCCTATTTACTTTTAACTGTGGTAAAAAAGTAAAAAGTTACTATTCACTAAAAATTATTTTCATCTCATTGAACCACATTTTAATTACTGAAATCAACCGTTTCTCTTAGATTTTTTAAATTATACTCATAGAAGCTGTAAAATTAAGTTTTATGGAAGTTTGCAAACTCTCCTAGGAGGTGTGTAAAAGTCGTAAAAAGGTCAATTAAAATTTTATATATCTAAAATTATTATAAAATGACACCAATGAATTAAATTGAACTTATATAGGTATTATGTATCTATTTTGACCTAAAATATATTTAAATAAAATTAATTATTATTTAATAAAATGTTGGTTTTTAACCAATTACTCAGTGTTTTCACTATTCATGAGAAATTGAATGTTTTCAAAAAAATACCAAAAATTCACCCTACGCTAATTTAGATATTCCGAATCCAAAAATGAATTTCATTTTGAATGATAAAATTTATAAAATTTCAAAAAGTGGGTATTACTATTTATAATGGCTAGATAATATAATATTTTAATAACATATCTCTGTTTAGTGAAACTCGGTATTGCGTACAACGCAAGCTTTCGATGAAGGTTGCTCTAGCGTGTAACGCAAGCCAAGACAGTGTTCTGTGTAGTGAAAGATTCCTTTTCATATAAAAAAATTTATTAAAACAAATTATTACTCATAAACATATTATGGTGTTACATTCTACCCTGATAAAAAGAATTTCACCCGCGAAATTCGTCACTTCGTAACAAAAAAATGAGGATACCTCTCCCTCATCATATCATCAAGTTCCCATGTAGCTTCTTATAATTGGTGGTTCCTCCATAAAACATTAACCAAGTTAGTGATCATGTTTCATAGAACCATTTCACTACGATCTAGAATCCTTATTGGTTGTTCTTCATTTGAGAGATCTTGC
The DNA here is from genome assembly GCA_963277665.1 of Viscum album. Taxonomy (NCBI): domain Eukaryota; kingdom Viridiplantae; phylum Streptophyta; class Magnoliopsida; order Santalales; family Viscaceae; genus Viscum; species Viscum album. Next base: position 1,416,538,832 of record OY728160.1, read on the forward strand.
TCCAGCAGTAAAACATCTGAGCTTAGTAAATGTGAAGTACTAGGTATGTACGTTTTCAGGAGAGATACATGGAACACATTATGAACTTGAGAGAGATTTAGTGGATGTTCCAATCAGCAAGCTACCTTCCTAGCACGATCCAATATTTCAAAAGGACCAATATACCTAGGCCTCAACTTGCCCTTCATTCCAAATCTCATTACTCTCTTCCAAGGAGATATTCGTAAGATGACTTTATCACCCACTTATAACTCTAGGTCTTTTCTATGGTTGTCGACATATTTTTTTTTTTTTGACTCTGAGCTGCTCTTATATGTTATTGAATAGATCATACTTTCTCTCCCATATCATCAACAAGATCAGGTCCTAATAGCTTTCTTTTCCCAACTTCATCCCAGCAAGTCGGAGCTCTGTATTTTGTTCCGTAGAGTGATTCATAAGGAGCCATCTGAATACTAGAGTGAAAGATATTATTATAATAAAATTACACCAAATGTGGGTGTTGATCCAATAAACCTTTGATATCCATAGCGCAAGCTCTAAACATATCATTTAGAGTTTGAATTGTTCTCTCAGACAGACCGTCTGTCTGGGGATGATAAGCAGTGCTGAAACTCAACTCTATATCTAGAGTATGCTGAAGACTTCGCCAAAACATCGAGGTAAACCTTTGATCTCGATTAGATATAATGGAATGTGGTACTCCATGCAATCTTACCACGTCCTTCACATATATCCCAGAAATATTATCAAGAGAGAAATCATATCTAATAACAATGAAGTGTGATGACTTAATAAGATGATCAACTATAACCCAGAAAGAATTATTGAATTTGGATGTTTTAGGAAGTCCAGTGAAAATTCCATATTGATGTTTTCCGACTTCCATTCTGGTATCGGTAATGGTTGAAACATCCCCTTAGACTTTTCCCTCTCAGCTTTAACTTGCTGACAAACCAAGCATCGAGAGACATATTCAGCAACACCACATTTCATGCCATCCCACCAGATGTACTCCTTCAGGTCCCTATACATCTTCATGCTTCCAGGGTGAATAGTTAATGAAGAACTATGAGCTATATCCAATATTTATTTCATTAATTTTGGGATGGTAGGAACACAAACCCGATTCCTGATCCTTATTATTTCATCGCAATCAAAGTGAAATTCAGGAACACTTCTCCCCTTCTTTTTTAACTCTACATCTTCTTTATGTGCCTCATTAATCTTCACATGTATAGATGGTCGAAAATTCATTTAAGAAAGATAATATTTTTCCCCTTACATTATAATTCCATGATCCATCCTTTGTTAATCCATAAATATGGGATCTTTTGTGATCCTCATTATGGATAAGCTACCAAGGTCTTGTCGACTTAATGCGTATGCCACCTTGTTTTCTTTCCCAGGGTGATAATGAATTGATCAGTCATAATCCTTAATCAGATCAAAAAATCTTCTTTGGGGCATATACATCTCCTTATGTGTGAAAATATAATTTAAACTTTTATGATCAGTATAAATATCACACCTTTCACCATAAAGATAATGCCTCCAATTCTATAATGCAGATATTACCGCAGCTAATTCCAAATCCTGAGTTGGGTAATTTTTCTCGTGGATTTCAACTGTTCTGTGGCATAAGATATCACCATAACGTTTTTCATGTGAATACACCCCCAATACCTTCTTGGATGCATCATGGTAGATCACAAACCATTCTCCACTACAAGGCAGTGTGAGCACAGGTGCACCTGTTAACCGTCTTTTTAACTCCTTGAAATTCTCTTCACACTCCTCAGTCCAAACGAACTGAACTCCTTTTCGAGTCAACCTGGTGAGTGGATTAGATAATCGTGAAAAATCAATCACAAAATGTCGGTAATATCCATCCAAAACAAGAAATATTCGGATCTCAGTTACTGTTATTGGTCTCGACCATCTTTTGATAAACTCTATTTTTGATAGATCCACATATATCCCCTCTTTTGGGACTATGTGACCCAAAAATGAAACATTTTTAAGCCAAAATTCACACTTTGTAAATTTGGCATAAAGATTCTCCTTTATTAAGGTCTTTAATAAAATTCTCAAGTGATCTTCATGTTCTTCCTTGCTCTTTGAATATAGAGGAATATCGTCTATAAATACTACCACAAACTGATCAAGATAGTCTCTAAAGACTCTATTTATCAGATCCATGAAGATAGATGGGGCATTAGAAAGACCAAATTGCATCATTATAAATTTATAGTGTCCATACCTTGTACGAAAAGTTGTCTTTGGTATATCTTCCCTTTTGACCCTTAATTGACGATAACCTGAATGAAGATATATCATGGAAAAGTCTTCAGCTCTACGTAGTTGGTCAAATAAGTCATCAATTCATTGGAGAGGATACTTTTTCTTGATAGTGATCTTGTTACGTTCTTGATAATCAATGCAGAGTCTCATTGATCCATATTTCTTCTTAACAAACAGAGCAGGTTCTCCCCAAGGTGATGCACTAGGGCATATGAATCCCTTATCAATATTTTCTTGGATTTTCTTCTTCAATTCCTGCAACTCAATTGGTTCCATCCTATAAGGTGACTTTGAAATGGCCATATCACCGGATATGAGTTCTATTGAAAACTCAACATCACGATTTAGTGGAAGACCTGGAAATTCCACTCGAAAGACATCATCAAACTCTCATACGATGGCCATATTCTTTATCGTGAGTTTCTATCCAACCATTTTAGATAAATAAACTTCATTTATTGGAATCAAGACCCATAAGATAGATGAAATTTCCACTGGAAGGTTATATTCATCCTTGAATCGATAGGTGATCATAGATTGATCAGGAATATGAAATTTGACTTCCCTTCCTTGACAATCGATATGAGCTCTGTATAAGGAAAGCCAATCCATGCCAAGAGTCATATAAAATTCCACTATAGGGTATATCACAAGATTTTCAGGAATCACATTCCCACAAACTTCAATTGGAGAAGATTTATAAACTTTTGATGCAACCGTTGTGCCATTAAGAGTTGTCACAGCTAACTCAACATCTAATTGTTGAGGTAGTATGGCGGTACCCATAGAAAATTCTTCAGAAATAAAAGATTGAGTGGTTCCAGAATCAAATAAAACATTTTCTACTTTAGATTGGATGGTAAGTGTACCATTCACCACTACTTTATATAACATCACATTGCTGATAGAAATAGGACGTGACTTTCCTTTGTCTCTAGCCTTAAGAGTTTGTTGACGTCGATCATCATCAACAACCATTGGATTAGGGAATTAATTAGCATAATTCCCCCATTTCCTTTCACTTGTAACATTGAAGTATAGGAGGTGCATTCTAGGTAGCCTTTTTTGTTCACCTCACTAGACATCTTTTTCCCATCATTGCGGCATTCAAATGCCCGATGACCTTCCTTTCCACATTTGAATCATTTACTTGTCTCATTAAGAAAATTTTCTCTGTGTTTCTTTCCACATATTGAGCATAATGGAAAACTCATAGTTTTTTCAGTGTGGTCTTTATATTTCCCTTGGAATTACATTTCCCTCTTCTTATCGAACCCATATGACTGATGGGTTACTCCAATCTCCATCTCAACCTTAAGAGCACATCAAACACTTTCCTCGTAGCTATTGATGTCCCTTATGGATAACGACATTCAAGACTTGGTTTTAAGAAACTAAAGAATCGATCAATCTTACTCTCAGGTTGAATAATAATTCTGGAAGCATTCCTTGAAAGTCTTGTAAAATTTTCTACGTAGGTACCAACAGATTCATTATCATTTTTTATTAGTTCGGGAAACTCTTTCTCCATATTTGTTTGATGAATACAAGGGAAGTACTTATTGAAAAATATGTTCTTGAAATCGTCCACTTTCAAGGACTCAATTTTGTCTCTTTGACTAGTATTATTGATAAGATTCCACCATTGATCAGCTTCACCATCCAAATGATATACTGCTAAGATTAATTTATCATGTTCAGAACATTGAAGAACTGAAAATAACTTTTGAGTACTACTAATCCATTCTTCATCAAATAATGGATCAGTAGACCAGCTGAATGAGGGTGGACGCTGCCTCCTGAAAGATTCAACAGAATGTTTCTCCTTCCTTTGCTCGTTTGGATGTCAGGCATGATTCATATGTAGAGAAAGTTGTGTGAGTATGGCTACAAGTTTTTTCATTCCAGCTCCCATAATGTTTGGTTGCTCAGGGGGACAATCATTGCATTTCCCATCACATTCTACATTAACATGGTTCCTTCGGGTTCCACCCATTGACAAAAACCACAAATAATAGTGTGAGAAACACAAATTATAACAAGAATACAACATAATAAGTAATAAAATTTCACACTTTAGGTCTTATCATAGGTTTCTTATGGACGTTTCTAAAACACTACGATTGTGTTCTATTAATATACATATCCTTAGGGTTCTTACTAAGGCTTTCACATCCTTATTTCAAAAGTTTGACTATACCTTTCCTCTGATACCGACTATAACTACCCATACTTTACATACATTGTTATTAATTCATTATTGAAGCATGCTTATTACAACATAAAACCATGATAGGACTGTAAAGGTATAGTTTTTTTAGAAACTAGGAAACATAAACAACTGATTCATAAAGCATCTACATTGACACTCATCTATTTCATCATATCTAGAGTCACTTTTAGCATATCCTACATAATATCCTTCTTCATGAACTGGGGCAAAGAAAACATACAAAAAGGGTGAGCTCAAATTCTCAGTAAGGGTAAATAAAGGTAATATCAACCATATCATATTCAGAAGAACATAACATTTTGAAAATCTTAACCTACAGAGAGATCATAATATCTTAACATGGGATAAATCATAGAAGTGAAAAGGAAATCCCAATAATCATAACCTAAAACATTAATATTTTTGGAATATAGACATAATCATAGAAAATCATTTCATATTATTCAAGACTCATTTCCAAGACTATCTTAGTAGACAAAGTCCATTTCTGAAGATAGTTCACTCCTCGTTCCAATCCTATATCATTGAACCAGTTTTAACTTTCCGTTCTATCCATGTCTATTTCATGATATATAAATAATTACCTAATTAATTAGAGGGAGATATAGGTCCCACCAATCTCATAATGAAACCATTCTTATGTGTGCCACAAAATAATAAATCATACATCATAGCATAACCACGCAATAAAAATGGGATTCTTAATCCCCATTTCATCATAAAACAATCTATATAAGATAAAGGACTTAATAAAAATAATTCCATCATAACATAATCAAATAAATTTAACAATAGGCATAGAAACTGAACACTATATTGTCTTATATGGAAAATAATTTTGATAAATTATTTGAACTCCATTCTTGAGAAAAATATCCTTTCTACTTCAAAAACGTTTTTCCATTATTAACATGTCATATAATTTAAAACTAAAAGAAGTTAATTAAAAATAAACATGAAAACTTGTAAAGGATGATTCATGTAAATAATGTTTTATGAAATCCTAAATATCCATTCATGCCATATATGTTAAAAAACATTCTTCTCATATTTTGGCCGGAAAAGTCAAAATGTATCTCATATAGAAAATGAAAAATTATTCATTTCATATATTTTACTAAAAATACAGCAATAGGTAAAATTGTATTTAAACAATTTTTGGAGGATAAAATTAATATTACATATTGAGGAAACATGGTCTTGGATGATAAATATTCCACAGTAAATTCTGAAGTGAAAACAATCTCGGATAAAAATGAGATTGTGAGATTTTCCCTTACCATAGGTCTGATATGCTTCGTAGTTATCCGAAATTCCTGTATAATAATTTAAATAATATCATTGACTTATTACAGAATCATATTAATTTTTATGATATCATATATGGTCATATTATTATCTTCTTATTAATAATATTTCATCGCTACCTATTATTCAGGTGTATATTGCTTTATGTTCTTATGCATGTTTTTGTCCTATAAATCCTTATTCCGCTTTTTAGGTTATAGATAGCTTATTTACAGAATGGTATTACTATAATATATATCATATTTTTTATCATTGAATTCATTTATATAATCATCATTCAATGAAGATCATGTAGAATGAGTCCCATCACATCGTGGAGACGGTAGTCCATACGTACGCACGAGCGATGATATCGTTCCCATAATTATTGAATGTTATTGGAGTGGATGATGGAATGTCTCAGAATTATTATCATGATATTATAATCATATGTAGTTATTCTCTATGCCATTAAACCCATCCAAGTAAGGCGGTGGTAGAAAATAGATTACACCATGGCGTGGAGATGGTATTTCATACGTACGCAGGCGCTGTGAATTCATTTTCTGTAGGATATATAGAAGGTGAAATAGGGTTGTTTAATATTTATAATAACATATTGTTAAATTATTGATACTGATGTTATTAATTTATATTTAAACAACTAAATATTAATAAGTTGATGAAGAAATAAATTGAAATGGATCAGTAATATATATTACCTCATCTTTGACGCGCCTCTCCTTAACCTCCTCTTAGGGCACTAAAGATGGTCATTGAAGAAGACCATAACCTCTAGGATGTTTCTAGGGAATTGGAGAAGAGAAATCATCAGGTTTTGGGTTATCTTGAAGGCGCCAAGTTGTGTAAAGAGAAGAGGGAGGAGGTTCCCTTTTATAAGGGAGGAGAGGGGCACCTTAGGAATGACTAAAAATATTATTTTATAATATAGTCATATTAGGTTTATAATAGTTACAAATTGATTATATCTAAGATAAAGTTAGGATGGGTCTAAATCCTCTCAATCAATAGGTTTTAGAGAAGTTTAGTCTTGTATTTTAACCTTATCATTTAGATTTAACTCAAAGATAAATAATTTAACATTTATTGTGTCTTCTTGTTTTCTTATACTATATGATTAATAAACGTACTATAATAAGACAAACGAACCCCAAATGGTTTATTATTAATATATATATACTCATCAAAGTAATTGGGCATATCCTTAGATTGATAGGAATATAATATCAATTAATAATATATTATTTGTTTTAAAATCTATTTTATGTCAATTTTGACACTATTTGGTAATTAATTTTTTGTGAAAATTATAACAGCATGATTAGTTAGAAAAAAGTTAATTTAATAAATAATAACATGTCATATGAACCTATAAAATTAGTTTAATTCATATGATGTCTAAAATTACATTTATTTGAATATTTATAACATCAATTATATTAATATTCCATTAATAAGGAAATTACTGCATCATTATTGTGTCATAAATAAATCTTATTATTTAATGTCTAAAAATAATAAATAAAATATAATTATGTAGGAAATAAATTACTATTTTTTTGGAATATTTATAGTCAAATTTTTCTTATGTATAACTATTTAATAAAAATGTTTTACTTATTAAACATTGATTTTCACTCTTTTAACTACTCTTTGAATTATATAATAATAAATGTAATAATCTAATCCAAGTGGACTTAAATGGTAATATTGTAATCCTAAGGTTGTTTTTGGTCGAATTACACTAATCCAATAGAATTAGTACATGTGTTAATGTAATAATAATATCATTTTTACCCTTAATTACCCTATTTACTTTTAACTGTGGTAAAAAAAGTAAAAAGTTACTATTCAACAAAATTTATTTTCATCACATTGAACCACATTTTACTTACTTACATCAACTGTGTCTCTTTGATTTTTGAAATTCTACTCATAGAAGCAGTAAAATTATTTGAATGGAAATTTGCAAACTCTCCTAGGAGGTGGGTAAAAATGGTAAAAAGTTCAAATAAATTTTTATATATATAAAATTATTATAAAATGAATCCAATGAATTACATTGAACATATATATGTATTATGTATCTATGTTGACCTAAAATTTATTTAAATCAAATAAATTATTATTTAAATAAAAAGTCAGTTTTTATCAAATATCTTAGTGTTTTTCACTATTCAACAAAATTTGAAAGTTTTCAGAAAAATACTAAAACTTCACCCTAGGATAATATTGGTATTCCTAATCCTAAAATGAAGTCCATTTTGAAAGATAAAATTTATAAAATTTCAAAAAGTGTGTATTACTATTCATAATGGTGAGTTTATTTAATATTTTAATAACATATCATTGTTTAGTGACACTCAGTATTGCGTACAATGCAAGCTATTGAGGAAGGATGCTCTAGCGTGTAACACAAGACAAGACAGTGTTGTGTGTAGTGAAAGATTACTTTTCATATAAAACAATTCATAAAAACAAAATATTTCTCATAAAATCTTATGGTGTATTAGTAATAGCATGTAGTTATTTACAAACACATATTCTTGATATAAATTTGTATTGACTACTATAGGTGTATAATGTATACGATGTGAGGTATTGAAGATCCGTAATTGGTCTGAAGGATATAATGGCCTGAGGATTAATGATCGACATTTGATACATCTTATATGAGCTATAGTGGACCCCAGAAACAACCTGGATACAGTGGTTACATGGAGGTTTTGGTTGTTATCCATGAGGTGCATGTTGTTCTACTTCACCAAGGTGTCTGCGGGAATGCCTTTTTTGAGAGAGATTCTTAGGACGTGTGATGTTTGGGCCATGTAGAAAACTAAGGTGGAGTAGTTGTGTGGTACACTTGATATTCATTTTTTTGTTATATACTCATGTATGTGATACATGGTTAATCTATTTATGTTGAGATTGGGAACATATTATATGTGTTCAGGTGATGAGGTAGTTTCAGTTGTTGTTAACTATGAATTAGCATGCATTCAATAGTTTTACATGAGAGGCTTCAGGGTGAATCCTACTGGGTATAGTATTACAATCACCCAACATATATCTAATCTATTTTTCAATTCTTCTGGTGAAGGTTGTATATCATTCTTGTTACAACTAACATGGGGTTACGATGACTGTTTGGGCTTCATGGTCACTGTTGTTTTTTGGTTTCCTTTGGAAATTACAGTTTTCCCTTCCAGTTGTAGTAGTTTTTCTTGACATTACATATGTGTATGTGGGATTTATTTTATATTTTTGTATGATTTGGAGTTTTTTTGTTTCTGTGTTATCATTATCTCTCACATGTGTTCTCTTATAGGGTAATGCCTTCAATTTGTTGGGTTACAATACTCCTGGTTCATGTCACCAACTCAGGTCCTCCGGGAGGCTGGACTCGAGGGGTCACTATCTCCCTTCTCAAATTACTTTCCTAGGAGGGGTACACCTTGTTGGGAGGGGTTAACGAGAAAATAAATTTTCAATGAACCTCCTACACTATTATATTTATTTATTAATAATAATGAACACTATATATAGTCAAGATCAAAAAAAAAATAAACTCACGAATGTAATGATAATAAAAACCAATTACCTCTCCCTATAATTACCACCCCTAAAAAGATCATATCCTAACACCCTTTATACATTTTTGATTATATATACAAATTTCAAAAACCTTACCTGGACTCTTCATCATGTTTAGCAGCTACTAGTTTCAAAATAATATAATTTATATGTCCATTCAAGGATCTATAAATGAGAAGATTTTCAATATGTGACTCTCTCAAACAAATATCATTTAATTTAATTTCCTTTAATACCGTTTACAAAAATCCATATATCATAACATAAAAATAAATCAAGAATAATTTATATACAATAAAATTATATTTCAAATTTAATTTCTTATTTCTACCACATTTTTTGTCGCCTCTAATTCAATAAAATGTAATGGTTTTCCAAATTATTGATGTTTATTATCTTCCTATTTAATGTGCTTTTGTTTTTCATTTCCACTTTCAAGGATGGTAAAAAACCAATATTATGGTAAAAAAATATTTTAATATTTATATAATAAATTTTTCCTATTATAAATCTAATATATGTACAAAATAATATAGAAGATGATTTTATTTTGTGATGATAGAAAAAACACCAAAATAATCTAAATGTTTTTCATTAACATTTTATCAAATGAATCATCATCATAGTAGGAACACTCTTATATATGGGGCCATATAAATTTCACTCTGTTCATTATTTACATATTGGTTCCCCTATTGAGAATTATTTCCATTTGAGAAGAATATCAACCATTATACATAAGTAAACCGACCATGAAAACATGAAAAAAAACGCATCCCAAACGATGAAATTGAATATTCTAAAGCATCGAAATTTCAATAAATGATCATAATAAAATTATAATAAATAGAATAAATATATATTTTATTATGTATTGAATTATTAATTAATCTAATTTTATTTTACAGGGCACTATGTTAAAGTGTAGAATGAATTTCGCTATATGGAATGGGACTTGTCTAAAACTAAATTTTTTCATTCAGGTTATGCTTTCTCTATCTTTTCCTCAGTGTAATAATTCATTACTATTTTATATTTCACCCAATTTATATGTAATGTTTTTATAAATATGAATCTATCTCTATTTATCTATCTTTTAAGAGGAAATACATGTTTTAAAAGGGTCCCTTCTAAATTCCTCTTGATATGAATGATGTATAGACGAAATGAAGACTTCATATACCAATGTGTAGTACACCAGTATGAATTAAGAGAGATCTGAGTCTTCTGAAAAATAAATTCTCATGAAATAAATTAATACACATCATATTTTGACTGGGCCATCCTATAAAATGGTTTTCTAGAAAAAAAATTATTTTACTCCGATATATGTTGTTTATTCATCAAGTTGACAAGGTACAAAATTCATTTCCAATGGAATGTCATGTATTTATAACACAATGTGTGTAATTGAAAACCATGTAACATAAAGGTTATATGGAATGTGACTTATAAATACATCAGGTATCATATTAATTTACATGGATGATATATACACACAGAACGGAGGGGTGTTTTTTATATAAATAGTGAAGGTTTATCTAGAACATGTGGCTGGAATGAATATATTGTCTACACTATTTTTATATTCATCATTTTAAAATAATTAATTATTCAATTTAAACCAATTACAGACATATATGTGATCAAATTATTTAATGTTCTATCCTTGAGATAGGTTTTTCATAAATTAATTGATTACTTAACTTATGTATAATATTTTTTTACTATGTTACTTATATAGTCATAATATATTAACTGCTTCACATGCATTAAATTTATTACACACAATATAAATAACATGTTTCCATATCTCATTTATTGGTAGTACACATTATGTAATTATGTGGAAAACAATATATGTTGTATTCCCTATGAGGAAAAAGTATATGATTACAATATAATTGAATTCGTTTGGATGGGTACTCATCTTTTTTCCTCTGGATACGTGATTTTCACTTAGTTAATTTTCCCGTAAAATAATTTATTTAATTACATTAAAATTTTAATAGATGTAAATTTCAATGAAAATATTAATATTATATATTATAAATTATTTAAATAATTTTTTTATGATAATAAATTTATTTTCTCATATTTTAGTATAATTAAGAAATTTGAAAACTATGGTTGTCTTATTAAACGTATAGTTGTTTCTTGTGTATAGTTTATCATCACTTTAGACCAGCCTATGTATTTGACTAGTTTCTTTTATATTATTTACATTTAATTAAATTTTTTTTATACATGTAATTTGCACCTCAATACATTCTAAGGCTTTGAATTCATATTTTTTATTTTACGTAAACACGTAAACAAATCTTTGGGTTCCTCATACCTACAATTGAGAAAGGAATATGTAAAGGATGTATATAATGGGTTGTATGAGGAAGTACAAACACTGAGCATAGGTAAACCCAACCTAGGAAAAATATGGTGTAAGGGTGTAATTTAGAAACACAAATAAAGGAATGGATTTAGGGAATTTTCACTTAGTGTCATGGTTTGGTTAGTCATCTACATGATAAAACAAATGTTTCAACATATCATGATCATACACATTTACTATATTATTTATATTTGTCTCATAGATTATTATATTGAATTATTCATTCTGACCACATAATAAATAAATTAACAATTTTTTAAGATATAATTTAATAAAATTTACTATAAACTAATATTATCATTGATCTGGTTAATCTTTTATTTAAAATTTACATAACAATAACAGCATTTTGGGTAAGATAAGAGTATAAATTTATGCATAATGTCAAAAAACATAATATAAAAATACTAATCCATTAATGAATTATAATACATAAATTAAGATCACACCATAGTTTATTGTTCTTGAACAGACCATGATTGGGTTTATTTAATTATGAGGGAATTATAGATTGGGTTTTGGGAAAACCTACCCTCGCTCACATCAATGGAAGACCACCCTAGTCAAATATAGTGCAACTAAGAGACAAGTGTTATAAAATTCATTCCATGATTAAGGTGTTGGGTACCCAACAGTTCAAGGTTCCAGGAGTTAATAATGTTCAAAAGACCCAACTTATTAAATATTATCAAGATACTTTTCAACCAAATGCATGTGTTATGAAATGGGATATATAGATTCATTCCACAAGAATATCCTTGTGATGTAATATTATGAAAGAAATATTTTCAATAATTGGGTTTCATTAAAATAGTGTTAGAGTCGAAAATAAAATACATAATATAATTTTTTAATCGATATAAAGGGATAAAAATATTCACTTTTTTATTATAGAAAATAAAATCTATAAGGGTCCAATTGTATACTAATGATCTATTTTTGTTACAGATATCCTTCTCATCGAATTAAATATAATGCATTGGTATATAATCTTTCATGTTATACTACTCCATCTGGAGAAATTATTGTTGTTGAGAAACCCTATTTATAAATATCCTACTAGAAAGGCTACTGAGGAAGAACTATCTCTCTACATGAAGCACTTGGATGATCTATATATTCCATATTTTATATGATACCATCCAGGTACATGTTCTTCTAAAAGAACATGAGGATATGGATACATATAGAATCATGTTTCAGCATATTTATATTTAAAATGAGATGGAAAAAAATAGAGATATGAGATCACTAATGAACTATTCACCTGCATGCATGATGTGTTGATGCCATCTAGGTTGTATGTTTTTATGATGACTAGCTAAATAGAGTGATTTGGAACATTTTGCTCTTTGATACCTATTGATGATCTATTAGATGTATCATTATAGTAAATTTATTATAATAGATCTAGCTTCATTATTAAATTTTAAAATGATCTTTACTGAGTAGTCTCTCTCAAAATCATTTACACTTATTTTTCATGATCATAAAGACATAGGGGATGAAAACCGTATAGTGTTTTTGGTGATTAAAAATTAGAATATATAAACGGTCTCAATGACTCCATCCATGTTTGAGGATACTGATAATCATCCCTCAATAAAAATTAAAATCCAAATATAGGTATTAGAAAAGAATGTAGTATATTGTTTATGGGGAAACCAGGGCCATTGGAAAAATAACAACACCTAGTTATAGATGAAATGGTAGAAATAATGTTTATTATTTATTGAGTATAATTGTAATGACCCAGACCCCAATAGCTGAGAACCAGTTCCTTACATTATAACATTGTCAAAAAATAAAAGTGATATCATCCAAAAGGAACAAATACTATTATATTCATTGTAAAATTGATACATATTTGAAATAGAATAAAATTTTAAACATGAAATTCAATATGTATTTCCTTAGATAATTCCATTATTCAACCTTAGAGTAACCCTACATATCAGTGATAATATACATCATGTAATCATGGTTAAAGATGAAACATAAGAAATGAGTGAGCTCAAATACTTAGTAAGGTATAAATATAGTTGAATAAATAATGAAACAATGATCATAATCAATATTTCAAGTTAAATAAATGAAATCACATTCCAGTAAATCAATCAATTGATAATAATATAGATGGAATAAAAGGCTACCAAAGAAATACATTTAAATAATAAATTACAAATAATATAGAACCATTGTTATTATACTAAAGGAATACTCAAATGGAACATCGATAACAAATCTCATAAAGAGTAAATGTGTAATTCAATATGTCTATATCTCACTATATCAAGGCTTCAGTCAAGACACCATACATAAACTGTTAATAAATAAGCCAAACCTCACACCAGTTTATCTCATGAGACCTACAGCTGCATCGAGAAGCTATAGAGGGCCCCACAAATCACATATTATGATCAATTCATTCCTCACGTGAAAAAAATAATAAAACAAAATCACTAGACCTAAAAATATCTTTCACTATCTATATTGCAAGAACTATCCATATAGGATATTATTAATTCCCACATAAAACAAAAGGAATGTGATGAATGATATTATTATAGTACATCCTATGTAAAAGATTCAATAGAGGATATTGAAATAGGTGAAAATATATTAAATGATATCATTGATATGTTATCGAGGAAAATAATATTTAAACCTTATTAACTATCCCATACCACTTTAAAAGAATTTAAATAAAAATCCATGTGATAGAAATACAATAAATAAACCATATAATATCATTAGAATGAGGAAATTAATGATATAACATGTCCAAGGAGAAGTGTCTATAAACCACAGAAGACAAGATAGGTGTATAACATAAAAAAATGCTTTATTGAAAGGATATTGAGACAATGTACCTAGAAATGGTTATATCATTAATAAAATTGATTAATTATTTTTAAAATATATAAATAAAAATAAATAAAGTGAAAATACAATTAGATATGTAGAATAATAATTTCACACATAACCATAAAATGAAATAATTAATGAAATGTGATTTAACCCAGTGAATGAAAAATGAGTTAACAAAATCACATATAAATTGTAATTAGTCGAATCGTATGCACCATAAAATAATATTTATCAAATGAAAAATTGAATAAATATATGATAATAATATCCATTATACCATATATCAAATTATATCATATATGCACTACCATCATTAAATAAGCACTAGATAATGAATATATCTCAAAAAAATAAAAGTGATATTAGAAGAACACTTACATTGCACATTCCATTAGTTGAATGTGCTATAACATCCTATAAAATGGTTAGAATAATATAACTAATTTTTACCAAAAACCATATTAATATTTATGATATCATATATTATCCTCTTACATCATCTTATGGCCCTTGTGTTAATAATATTTTCTTATTTACCTGGATTTGGATGTTAACTGCGCCATTTTCCTAGGCATGTTTTGTCAGTTAATTAATGCATCTTCATCATTGGATATATTTCATTCTCCTCCATAGTAATATCAACTTCGTATATTCAGTATTTTTCCATTATTCACATTTTTATAATCATTATTCAATGTTTAACATGGAAAATTATTCACAATGCATTGTGGAGACGGTAGGTCATACCTACACATGAGAAAAACGATCATTCCAATAATGGTGAAAGAATAAGGACGATAATGGTATATTAAAAATTTAACAAACTATATAATTTAATATTTCTTATATACATATATTATATACATTTTTATACTCATCCAAGTACAGTGGAAATGAAAAACATTTTACACCATGTCTCGGTGATGGTAAGCTATACCTATGTAGGCGGAGTGTTTTCATTTTTTTAGAATAAATTAATGGTGGAATATAGATTTCCCATAATCAAAATTAATTATAACTATGAATATGATACTATATTTATTACCTTAATTTTATTAAATGCATAAAAAGGAATTGTAAGAAGAAATAAACATGAAAGAGTTGATAAAGACGATTACATTTTCGTCGGATGACATCTTTTAATATCATCTTAAGGGATCTAGGGTATGTCTTCTGGATGGACCATAAACTGTAAAACATAAATAATAATGATTTAAAGATAACATTTACGGTTTTGGTTGAGCTATATGGCTCTAATTTGTGTGAGGATGTGAGGGATTGTAGCCTTTTATAATTTAGGTGAGGAGAACATTCAGAATTTCTAAAAATAATAAAATATAAAAATGTTATTATATATACAAAAATAACCAAATCAGTTATAAAGGAATATTTTAAGAAATTTTATGCCACATATTATCCACTTTTTTATTATTTAATATTTTTAATACATTTAAATTATTTATTAAAAAAATAATTCAATAAAATAAAGTTGTTTGGAAATTTGATACTAAAAATTTATTATGACTTTAAATACATCTTTAAAAAGATGGAAGAGTAATATAATTCCTTAAAAAACTATAATATAGATTATAAATCTATAAATTCACTTTTACACATTAAATCATCTATACGATATTAGAATTAATATTTTTAAAATAATTTATCTTATATTCCTGTTTTTTAAATAAATATGGTTTTTGCATTGAAGAAGAACTATATGTTAATATATAATTTATAAATATTAAAAATATATTTCTATAAGCAATCTAATTTCATTAAGATAAATATAGACATTTACTATCATTCATATCTCTATTTTTTTAGAATGTGGAAACATAAAAGTTATTATGTAATAAAGAGCGTGACATTTGGAAATGACCATTTATTTAAATAATATATATATATTTTAAAAAAAAATTTATTAAAAAAATAACATTCTAAATTATGGTGATTATGGTGTAATAATATTCATCCACTAATTTTTGGACATGTTTATGACATTTTTATACCATTCCATTTGGGTTTTAACTCTTATTTGAAGGCATTAAGTATTACTGTGTCAATAATTGTTTTTTTACTTTTTGAAGGGTAATAAGGAAACTATAAAATTCACAATGAACCATTAGTGAATCATGAATGGAATTTTAAATCTTATCTCATTCAGGTTTCCTAATATTATATTTTAATGAATTTTGTATCATTTAATAATATATTATTTATTTTAAAATTCTATTAATGTCAATATTAACAAAAATGATTATATTGAATTTTTAAAAAACTAATACACAAGATAAAATTGAAAAAACCTACAATGAATCCATAAAATGTCACATTCATCCATAAAATTCTTCCATTACATTAAATATATCAATTTTTATTTTTTAAATAATTTAAATAACTTTTATTTGATATTTCCATTATTTTAAAATGTAATGCACCGTCATCCTAAAAGCATTTAATTAAATAATATTTTCCATAAAAGTTCAAAATAAATTATTATGATTGAGATAAACAGTTTATAATCCATAAGACTGTTTATATTCAAATATAGTCTGAATACCCATATATTTAAAAAAATTCACTTATTAAGAACATGAGTATGTCATAATTTATATTATTTAAATTAAAATACTATAAAAGGATTAAAATCATCTAAGTAGATCCAAGAGGCCATAAAATAATCCCAAGGATGATTTTGAATGACACTAAATCATCCAATAAAATTATTATTTTCATATTGGTAATTTTATTATACTTATAATAATATGTTTACCCTTAATTCCATGATATTCCATTCACTTTGGTAATTAAGATAATATTACAGTACATCCAAAATGAAAATGGTCTTATTTTAAAAAAAAATACACTATACATCCAAATATGGAATTCAATTTTCAAATTTCAATACATCAAATTGAATACAATTAATATAAAATAAATCCCATTTAAAGACTGAAAAAACATGTTTTTAATGTAAAAAATATATCACCCTTGATTTCTAGTATGGAACCCTTTCGTTGTGAGATTATGTATATAAAGTGCAACAATTGATTAGGGGAGAGCATGGTGAACCATAAATATGTTTTTGGAGCTAAAGTAGATGTGCACGCCATGAATACGATTTTTCCAAACTGTAAGGTTGCCTTGGAGAAATTGTGTTCCCTGGTTCTGGGATGGGTAGTTTGAGGCAGTAGGTTCAGCACGGTTGTAAAACAGTTATGGAGAGAGTGAGAGGAGGTCATGTGTGGGTTTCCTTAATGATGTAGCTAACACATGGTTGGCGCACAGTGTATCTAACTGTATAGTCTACCCATGACGAGGGTCAAAATTAGATCATTAACAATATGATTTCATTTGTTTCTTCTCCAAATCAATCATGAATTCTCCTCATTAACCCTTATTTGATATTCCTATCCATTTTTGGTTGGATTACATCTCCCAAGAAATTGAAATCAATCAACAGCCCTACCTGGGAATTTTCAAGCCTTATTCTTTTGATAAGAATCGTTCTTCAACGTTCAGGAAACATTTCCATATATCTACATAGATCCACTTCACATCTCCTCTTGTTTTCTCGGATATATACCCGTTATGAGTAGATATATGTTTTTTATGCTGAGTAAGTTGAGATTTGTTATTGATCATTCTATGAGAACATGTTGAGGGATATTTCATGAACGATCAACTCGGTTTCAAGACCATTCATCATCCAATTTGTATTTTCACCACAATGATCGAGGTACATGGCTTCACTCTCAACTCCTATTGATAAAACTAATTGGAATGATTTCAAATTGAACATATTTTTTTTGGAATTTATTGTGATTTTTATGTTTATGAATTTTGGAAAATCCTCTATTGTTATGGTTTTGTAAATTATTGAAATCATTATAATTACGGGTTTTGAATAATATGATTTGGTAGGTTGTTTTAAAAGGTGGATTTTAAAATGGGGATTCGCTAGAATAGTGGAACATTTTTTGATGAAGATGTTTTCAAGTAAAGGGTTGTTTTTATTTGAATGGAATGGGAAACTAGAAATTGGTTTTCTCATTAAATTTTAATGAAATTTTATATTACTAGAAATGGTTTGAATTGCTGATTTTCAAATGGTTTGACATACAAGGGTTTGTGTATATTAACATTGATTGACCCTAAAAGGGATGTGTACAAGTGGGGAATAAGTTACATAAACCTGAATGATGGGAAGTGTCAAAAGGACACAATGAGATTAGATGAGAGACCGCTCCTGATTATGGAACTCTCGAACAAGAATGCATGTGTGGGAATATTGTGAAAAATGGGTTGGGTATTCCATAATGATATTTGGAATTGGTTTTAGGGAATTGTTTGGTTGTTTTGTTTCTCTAACTTTGACTTATTGGGAAAAGGGTTAAAATATCACTGCTTTTCTTTCCATTATTACTTGTTTATTGAAACTATTTATATTTTGTAATAAATAGTATTTCAAAATTCTATTATATAAATATTTCCAACCTTTTAATCCTAGTAGTGTGAGTGTAGATTTCATTGGGGAAATTCTACTGATTTTTTTACTCACCCATTCATTGGAACATCGGTAATTTTGTAGATGATATCTTCTAGTACTTGGGAAATGGTGCAGAATAAAATGTATTTATCATGACTTCATGATAGTTGGGATTGTAGATGATGTTATAGTCTGGAGATTTTAGAGGCTAGAGACTCATGGTTATACTATAGTCTTTATTTTTTTTCAAATTTTTTACTTTGTTTGTTGCTTTATCTTCTATAATGGTGCCATTTGGGATAGATTTTTTAATAAAGATATTGGAGGAGTTTCTTTCTTTTATTCGTGAACCATATATTGATTTGTTTAGTTATGTTTATTTGGGATAATGGTTTTAGTTTTTAAAAGTTTAAATAATCCCCCACATGCATTTTAAACCGTTTTTCATTTATTTCCAGACTTTGGCATCTTCAGTATATCACATATGGCCCAGTAATTATTCATTAAATTCTCAATATAATGGCAATAAGCTGGTCATTAAAATTGGTATAATCATTTTTGGTCCATGTGTAACATTTGTTCTTCATTTACATAGTCATGGAGTTGAATTTATTCTTATCTATACCATTTGTTGTAGTCTTAGAAAGGAGTAGGAGTTTCAGATCATGGAATCTATAACATTAAAGGGATTAACTACAACATTTATTCTGACCGTCTAGTTACCATGGTGTGGGGTAAATAAGTGTATTGGAGGCTCATATAGGATTTATAAATCTCATTATCATTGGTTTAGACAATTAGATAAGATTTCCATGCATTAGAAGAATAAAACACCACTATGATTTCATAAATCATTGGGAGTAATGATTTATGTTTTTGAAAAATGATTGATTTTTGGGAAATAATGAAAAAAATAAAATGAAAGACATTGAAAAATGACATGATTGTGGTATTTCGAAAATGGTTTGATTTTAAAAAATAAATATGAATGTTTTCAAACATGGTTGATAATGAAAGTGATTGATTTTGGAAATAATTTTTGTGACAACAGATGGGATTTAATTTGAATTTCTAACCATCAGTTATAAGAGACTGAGACTTAAAGATCATTTTATTTGTTTAGAAAATGGAACCAGGTAGGCGTCAAAAAAACCAACCAGAAGATATGCGGAGAAAGTGGTTTCACATGAGCAATGAGTGAACCAAGATCTCATTCATTGTATTGTCCAGTCATTCCACGATATGGACACGAGGGAACAAAAGCATGATCCAAGACATTTGGATCACACCATCTAGTTTATGAAGCACAATCTACCAATCTTCAAGGGTTATTCTACACCCAAAACAGTGGAGGTGTGGCTGAGAATGATGAATTTTATCTTTTGTTTCATCATCACACCATCAGAGTTGAAATTTAAGCTGGAAACATATTTGACCGAGGAACATCCATGCAAGTGGGGGGAACTGTTGTTGCATGCCAAATGGGATCACTTCTTTATTTTGGATTATATTGATGAATTTTTCTACATAAAATTCTATCCACATGTGCTGAAGATCTAAAAAAAAGACGAATTTCATTTTCAAAAAGAAACTGAATATCTCTATCATATATTATGAGGCTTAATTTATTAATTTTGTGAAATTTCCACCAGAGGTGGTGGCTAGTTCATCTCTAAAAGAACGCATCGTCAAATCGAGGATAAGAAATGATATATGCTTAATGATTACGATGCTCAGTATTATAGACAATAAAGAGATGGTGAACATAGTGATAGTAAATTAATATATTATATTAGGAGCTATGGGAGGTGGATGTATGATGATACCAATTGAAAATGGGGTAAACTCAAATTTTGGGAGTAATCAAAATAGGGAATCATATTTCCAAAGTTGCATCAGGAATTCAAACCAGACAACTGGACAGGTGATCCTTTCTCCAAAACCCATAAGAAAAGCAGTCTTTTACAATGTGGGTCACTTCACTACATAAATAGAGAGTGTACTACACAACCTATATAATGTGATAACATCATGAATATGGTGCATCTACAATCCTATTTTCATAATCCTCCATGGTCGTGTGCTATAGACACTTTTATGGAATTGCAAGAATTGTATTCTTTGATAGGGTGAGGATAGATGACTGAGTCTAATCAGTAGTGAAGAGACAACTGTGTTGATTATTGTAAATCCAAGACTCTTCAGCAAGGGAAATTGCATCAACAGAATAAAAATCATATTTGAAAAACATGGTAATTATATTGAGATGAGAAATTGATTTTCGATGATCATGATGGACCATCATGGTGAGAGGTACAATTCTATTAAATTATTCCCTTTTGAATGTTTTATTTGATATGGGTGCACTGACCACTTTCATTGCTTTTGTGTTATTGAAATTCTATGTTCAAAACATCGAATGATTCCTTCTATGATAAAACTGGAAAAACCCCTAGGTGAAAGAGAACATAGAGCCTTCTTATATAGGGCATGTTCTATATCTATTCATGAAGATGAGCTGAATTGTGACTTCTTAGTTATGGAGTTGTACGTCTATTATGTAATCTTGGGAATGTAATTTTTGGCAACATTTATGGATCAGGATGACTATTATTGAAGGATACTTAGTTTCATGATTAAGGACGACATTGAGCATCTCATTAGTGGAGAAAGTGTAGTGAAGACTTGTGGAATAGGTTTTTTGGCACTATAAGTGGTAATGATCTATTATCAATTGGTATAATTGACCTTGGAATCAATTGAAGAGATTAGATGCACTATTTTTCTAGAAGCTGTGGATCAATTTCCCGATGTTTTCCCAATAAATTCTCTCAACTACCACCACTAAAGGATGTTGAGTTTATTTTTGATCTCCTTCTAGGGACCAGTCCTATTTCCCTTCCATCTTATAGGATGTAAAAAAACAATGTTATGAAAATTGAAATTTCTATGGGATGATCTAGACAGAAAAGGTTTGTTTTGGCCAAGTAAATCTTTATGTGTATCACTATTCATGTTCTTGAATAATGTAGATACAAATCATTGGTTGTGTATTGATTATAGTTAGTATAACCATGATACTATAAAGTATATATATCAACTTCCATGCATTGATGATCTTTTTTTTCAATTGAAGGGAGCTCGGTGGTTCTCCAAATTTGATTTGTAACCTATATATCACCATTAGTTGGTTCAAGAGGATGATATTTTGAATACATATTTCAGAAGAAGATATATCCACTATGAAAATGTATTCATGCCTTATAGTCTCAGAAATGAACCATTTCCCTTTAATAAATTGATTAATCTAATATTACAGTGATATCTAGGTTATATTTTTTTGGAATTTGTGGATGAAATCTAGGTGTATTCAAAGACAAGGCTCAATCATGAGGAACCCATGGAGACAATGTAAGAAATCATAATAGACCATACTTGTATTTTAAATTATTAAAGTGAGATTTTGGGATAAACGAGGTATGTTTTCTTTGAAATATGATTTCTAAAAATCTGGTTTTGGTGGTTCTAGAGAAGATTAAATTTTTTATCTATTGGATATCGCCAAAGAACGTCTTTGAGATTTGAAGCATACATTGTATTTCTGGTTATTCACATAACTTTTCATGTGAATTATCATGACTAGCATCTCCTATGACAACATTGACAAAAAAAATACCCCATTCCAATGGACTGAGTAATTCTATAAATCTTTCCAAGAGCTGAAACATATTCTTACATCTCCACCCACAATGACTTTACTAGAATATAGATAGGGGTATGTGGTGTAGTGTGATGCATTGGGATATTGTTTGGGATGTGTTATCATGATAAGGGACCATGTTGTTTCTTATTGTTTAAGGAAATTGAGAGTGCATGAGAAGAACTAAATTACACCTAATTTGGTGTTTTCTGTAGTTGCCCCTTAATTGAAGACATAGAGTCACTATCTCATTGGTGAGAAACTCACTGTGTGCCTGTATCAATGGAGCTTGAAAAAAAATTCTCTCAATGGTTTTTGAATCTAAAGAATCACAGGTGAATGGAGTATCTCCAGATTCATTAATTTGAATAGATGTGTACACTAGGGAAAGGTAATTCGGTGGTGGATTTATTAATAAATTAGTCATACATTAATTTGGAAAAAGAGGTTTCAAATGAATGGACGTTGATGTCAGTATTAGCCGACATGCAAGTGGAATGTGATGACTGAGGTGATTTTGAGTTTTTATTGTCATCCATGATTTTTCTTAATCTGGTAAATATGGAAAAGGAGGATCAAACATCCAATGTTGAATTTGTGGAATTAGGTTTAAAAATCAATGGTGGGGAGACCATTGAGGGATGGGAGCTTAATGGGAGTTCGGTTTTTTGGTTCATAGATTGTATGGTCTTAAAAATGGGTTTCAATGAAAAAATTATTCATGCATTCCACCATTTCAGATGTGTTGTAAATCTCAGAATATAGAAAAAATATATATATTAGGCATTGAAGGTGTTGTTTTGGTGGAGCGGCGTTAAAAAAATGTGGTCGAGTTTTTCTGACAGTGCCTAATGTTTCAGTATGTTAAAGCAGAGCATCTGAGTCTAGATGGTATGTTGCATTCATTTCTTATTCTAGGGTGGAAATGGGAGCATATCAAGATGTATTATTTTACAAGACTCACAAAAACATCCTGGAAACAAGAAGTCATATGGGTTATAGTAGATATGCTTTCCAAGTGGGACCATTTCATTCCTTTTCAAGAAACTAATTTATTGGAGGATCTTGCCAATATATATATCCAAGAAGTGGTGAAGAAACATGGAATACCAGTTTCCATAGTCTGAGATAGAGATGGGAGGATCACATCAGGTATCTAGATATCCATACAAGAATTTTTTGGGTATCTGTTTACTATGAGTACGACGTATCATCCTCAGACAGACGTCCAGTCTGGGAGGAAGATATAAACCAAGGAAGACATATTGCTATAATTTGTAATGAATTTTGGGTGTCTCAAGGGAGGATAACATACCCTAAGATGGAATCTATTGCAAAAAAAAAATCAATCATCCATCGATAGGCATGGATCCATTTGATGCGTTGTATGGGTATCCCTGTCATTCTCCACTATGGTGGGTGGAAATAGGTGAGACATTGAATGTTGGGCCAAGGAATTTCCAAGAGACTGTGGATATGTTAAAGTTGATATGAAATATGATAGAGATGGATCTGAGTCATCATAAATCATATATGAATCATCATTGAAGACAATTTTCATTGGCAGTGAGTGGTCAGGAATTCTAAACGTTGTCTCTTAGGCTGGGACATTTTCGGTTTCGTAAGAAGGTTTTGTTATCTCAAAATTAAATTGGACCTTTCGAGACACTAGAAATGGTTTGATAGGTCGAATATATTTTTTAATTTCCACCACTGCTTATTTTTGTGGATAATTTGTTACAATGCATCTCAGTTAAAAATTTATCATCCTGATATAGACCATGTGATCAAATGGTATCACATTGAACTAGTGTCATATGATTCATTGGTACATATCTCGATGACGATTGTGGATAGGAAATGTAATGTATTTCATTGAAAAATAACATTCCTTATTAGGGATTTATGGATACATGTTCAGATTCAGGAAGAGACTGTTTCCTCTGTAATTGGGGATGATCTCATTGATTTAAGATTCAAACATTCCAAGAGGTTTCTAACGGGTTTATTCATATAACCGGAAACATCCAACTATTCCATATCCATTTGAACCTACTTTCCAAAGGTAGGTGCTCAATAGTTTTAGACTGATGTGGCTTAGGAATTATCATTGGTCAAGAGGATGGGAGGTCGGACTCATCACACCTTTTTGAGGGGAATTATTGTCTACTCCGGGACTCTCTTTATAGATTTAGGTTATGTTCGTTAATCCACATTAAATTACCAAGTATAAAATAAGATTTCCTTTAGATCTGACAATCAATGATTGATATGTAGGAAATTTAGAGAATCTTTTATATGTATTCGAGTTTCTTCATCGATAGAGAATAATATGTATTTGTTAGAGATTCTTAGTCAATGGTATCCTACAATACATAAAAGTATCTTGGTCATTGTGATGATTGTACTGGCTTTAAATCCACTCAGTGGGGCACTTGAAGTTTATTTTCATTCAGAAGGACATGAATTATTTAAGAGTTGGGATCGTACCTATAGATGGGCTACCTACGTATTCATTGTTTTGGAAAAGGAATCAGAACCCACATAGTGTGAGTAATGATGTATGGGGTTTATTCATGATTGATGGATCAATTAAAGATGTCATAATTACTATTACACTCTAATATCACGTGACTCATGTTCGGTATAAGAAACAAGGGGTATTGGTAAAACCAGACAATTGTGCCATGAAAGATGCAATCATAAGAAATGATGTGGGGCTTATGTATGTATTACTGCCCAAACAGATGAACATTAAGATTTACTTCAGGGAATAAATACAGAAATATGGTCAATAAAGGTATATGTACTTTATGGAGATTTGAATACTCTAATATGGGAGCTTACTCCTATGGAAGATTCCCAAGATAGGAGGGGAGTTATGATTGGGTTTTACTCCTGAGAAAGAAGCCCAGATCAAAAAGTAAATTAGGACTGGTAAAGAGAAATTATGATTGGGGCTTACTCCTGAGAAGGAGGCCCAGGATAAGGGAATTATGGGTGGGGAATACACTTGAAAATGAGGCCCATATTAAGTAACATAAAAAATTAAGGGTTTTGGAGCTTGCTCCTAAGGAGGATTCCCAAATTTGAGATTGGGTCTTACTCTTGAAAAGGAAGCCCAAGTTAAGACAATTACGGTTGGAGATTATTCTTGAAAAGGATGCCCATATTTGGGAATGTGGAGATTGGGGATTAATTCTGAAAAGGAAGCCCAGGATAAAGGAATTCGGACTGGGGCTTACTCCTGAAAAGGAATCCCAGGTTAAGGAACTTGGGGCTTACTCTTAATGAGGATGCCCAAATTAATGAGGACATGGGGCTTATTTCTGAAAAGGAGGTCCATGTTAAGGGTTCTCACATTTTAAAGGATGTGGTTAAAATGATTGAAATATCTGACCTTAGTGACATAAATATGTTTAAATCACTGGGTTTTGAGAGATGTTCCATGGAATTCCTTTCAGATAAGGATGTAAATCAAGAAAACAAGCCATAAATGGCTTTGAAGAGTGTCCTGAAGGATATATCTTGAATAGGAGAGGTGGAATGGCATATGAGAGGTAAAATAGGCCGGAGGGGCACCCAAGAATAGAAGGGTGGGAATGTCATGGCAGGCACAGAGGTACTGCGTGGGTGCGCAAGTCCTGGTCGCACAGGAATACCTACGCGGCACATGGGTACTTGCGCAATTTTCATCCCGTAGGGTAATACTTGGGAGATCTTTGAGAAAAGCATTTAGAATTACCTCGAGGTACTTCTAGAAGAGTGGCGCGCAAGTTTCAATGATTAGGTAAGGAGGTGTGCAAGTGTGTCCATATCCATTAAGGGTAAAACACATAGGCGCGCAAGTGTTAGGGAATTCTAACACTTAGACCATATTCCACTTGTTTAGACCTTCCATTCTAGGTAAAAAATTAACTTAGAAGTGTTTGGAAGAATTTAATAAGAGACATGGGAGTTCAGAGCTCTATATTTGAATTCTTGACCAAGTCCTCTTCAAATGGGGGGGCCAACCGGGGGTATTTATAGGCGGGAGAATACACTGGTCGGTTTTCAAAGAGGGCGCGCAAGTCACTTGCATGACTATTAGGCGGAGTGCAGGTGTACTTGCATTACAGTGAGGGAACTTGCATGACTCAAAGGTATTTGACTCCTTTTTCATTCCTTTGTCTAATTTTGATGTTTTCATCAGAGGATGAATCAATTAGTGCTTATTCATTTCCATTTCCATTCCTTTAGACAATATGACGAAAAGGAGCGTAAAAAAATCCCCCTTAGAGTTGGATCCGAATGAATAAGGTTTTGACTCTGAGGAAACGCAGAAAAACTAAAGCGAAAGAGGCGCACAAGTGTTCAGTGCGCAACAATCGTCACACAGGTGCAAGTCACACAGGGCTGGAGTGCGCTGGCTGTAGGCGCACAGGTGTCTGGCCTAGCCTATATATATGTGCTCATTTGTTGTGCATAGTATCAAATTTCGATTTTCGAGCTCTCGCCGCGTAGGACACCTTTGTCGCAAAATTTTCTCTCTTTTCCGCTTTTCCTTTGCTGTCGCGCTACTGTCAAGGTACCTAGATTTGTACGGTGATACATGTGCGCTAAATACTTGCACGGCAAATCATACTTGCATGACACATCCACACTTGTGTGCCAAGATCAGACATGTGCGCCTTAATTCCTTAGAAATTTTTTCAAATTCCTTCACAAATTTTATGAATATTTAAGTTATTTTAAGAGTTAATTATTAAGCTTTTCTGAAGATCCAATGGCTCCCAAGAGAATCGGAATGACTGATGAACTGGAAATAAAATGTCTGGATGATATGATGAACATCATTTCCCATGATTATTAAACCATCTATGATAGCACTCTTCCAGATTTGGCGATGTATCTAAAGAAATATCACTTTGATTTCCCACAAAGCACATATCTTTTTTTTGTATGGTAATGGTCATCTGTGAGAAGTCAATATTCCAGATGCAAAGAACTATCTCCCATTTTCGTGGTTTCAGAATTACACCAACTTTGCTTCAGCAAATATCTCATGTGGAGGAGGATTTTTAAATGTTTGAACTATATAGAAGGCCCACATGATGCATCATATCCCTTTTACACCAGATATGAAACCTCATAAGCCTGAGCTGCAACAACATTTTCATCCATCAATCTTCTAAAATGCTCAGATGGATCAATGCAGAGGCTGGAAGAAAATTTGGGACTTCCGTCCCGGGGGAGTTGTGAAGCCAACAGGGATGTGGGCATACTGGGTGTCACAAACATGTGCCTATATCACCAAGGATTTGAAAGCAGTGCTGATATAAAAAGCTATCTGGGTTGGGAAAAAATATTTTTATAGAAATGATATCGTTGTGCCGGAGATACTCAGCCACTAGAGCCCAGAAACCAATTCATTCCATCCGACTCATGTAGAAGTAGGCATCCATCTGTGGGATGTCCACAAGATCTCAAGGGCTCCAATTTTGGGTGACATATATGATGAATTCATTCCTCCCAAGGTGTCTTGTATTGGTTCAGAGAAGACACTAACTTTGGCTTGGGAATTATTTAAAATCTTCCACTTGCTCAAGAGTTCAGAGACCTCCTTAAATCATTCTAGAAAGGATATTCATCAGGAGGTGTGGAAGAATATATTTCATATTGAGAAGAAAGAGAAGGATCCGAAGGAGAAGGTACCGAAGGAGAAAGGATCCAAGAAAAATGAAATACAAGGATAAGAGGCCCAGCCGTCCTACCACCTACCAAAAACCCGATAAGAGGGGTGATCCAAACCCATTCTGGCCAACTCAAGATGCAGGAGAGTTTGAGAAATGGAGAAATGAGGTGAATAAAAGTATCCCAAAGAAGACTCGTCTGGTGGGCTTCATGGAATTGTGGATCAGCGTTTTTCTCTTGCCAGTCAGGGACTCGAAGGGAGGCGTCCGGCCAGGGACCTTCTTTATTGCAGTAGATTTGGCTGAGGGGAAAATGGTTGGGTTGGCTGCCCCCATTTTATCAAATATTCACAAGAGTTTACTTCATGTCTTCCTGGATAAATCTCCTTTGAGAATAGTGGGACCATTCCAAGTTTTATGGTGATGGATCACCTCTCATTTCTGGACTTATAATGTACAGAATGGAGTACAAATTCCTGGAAGTTCTTTCAGGACATCAGTGCAAGCATTCTTTGGAATTTCTACATTAGATCATAATGCCTATGACATGAATGTGAGGTTGAGAATGTTTAAGGAATTCAACTTCTATCCCTATGAAAATCCTCCAACCGGGAGGTTTGTTGATGATGTAACAACCCACTAGGATTTGAGGTAATAAATGTAGACCTACAGAGATAATGTGTTGGTCGCCAGGATTGATGGAGAGATTATATGTGA
This sequence comes from Viscum album, assembly GCA_963277665.1. Lineage (NCBI taxonomy): Eukaryota > Viridiplantae > Streptophyta > Magnoliopsida > Santalales > Viscaceae > Viscum > Viscum album. The sequence goes on from OY728160.1 coordinate 1,416,568,109, forward strand.
GTCCTATGCTTCATATATATATTCATGCCAATTATAGTGTTTGCAACTGATTTTTGTATCTCTCCTTTTACATGTCATGTTCGAGCAACATTCGATGGTTGATCATCAATTGTGGTTGCTGACGTCTAGGGAGAAGACTGGGGTGGTGTTTGATCTACCAGTTGAAAGAGCAAAACATAACTTGACTACATGGTATACCAAGCACTGGATAGAATCAAACCCTAAAGGGGTGATGAATCACCCAGTTTATTAGGTGGGGAAAGAGAAGAGGACTTTATATAATGATACCCTTCCTCAATAAGGTGATGCTTCCCCAACTGAAGCTGATTCACCAGATTCCTCCTCTACGACTGATTCACCGGATTCTGATGATGGGGATGATGAGGCACAACAAGTGTTAAATTGGCCTCGTTCCTGATAAAATCCTCTGGATAGAATCAGAAGACCTACTCCATCAACTCCTGGTGAGTTATTTAATTGTGGTAATTTAATCACTATCACTTTATAAAGTAATAAGTCTGATTTTTTTATTCTCTATCTGTAGTTGCAAGAGCTATGAACAAATTGATGTCAAAGATTGTAGGACCTTCCTCGCAGCCTTCTAGTACATGCACTGAATATCTATGACCAGAGGCTGTCCAGACATGGCAGAGTTTATACTGTGGTATTGAAACTGCCTGGCTGGATTTATGCAAGGGGCTGCCACTCCCTAGAATAGGGACTCTTCTGGATTCTACCGATATTAATTTTGAAGATAGCCCTGATGAAATGCGAGGTTATATCAGAGAGCTTTAAATGCTAATATATGCCACTGATGATTCCATTCCAAACTCCTAGCAGGTGAAGGAAATGATAGATCGTGGCGCCGCTGAGGGGACTGATGAGGAGTGGCACGATTAAGTGTCCCCTGAAGATGTAGGTTTTCTTTCCTTATTTTCATTGAAAATTGATTTTAGTAGATTATTTTTTACTCAAAGAAGTTATTTTCTTAATCTTTCAGCCTACAAAGAAAGGAACTAATTAGGTTGCTTCGCCATAGTATAGCCCAGGTGGTACTGCCATCGGGGCTGCTGCTGAATATCCTCGCGAGTCGGGCGAGATATCTCCAGGCCAGTAGGCCTTGGATGAGGAGCTGGTAATGGATTTTCATTATCCAATTCAGGTACCTGTAATGGATACTACTGACACTCCCAATAATCCAAGTAATCAAAAGCAACGAAGGTGGAAGTCCACAACTAAAAATTTCATTAGTAGTGGTAAGTCCTTTGGATAATCATGAGTCTTAAACCGTGAAAAGATTGCCCATCTTCCTTGGGATTACAGAGGATTATTCAATTTGCCCTCTAGGGGAGAGGACTGATCCTCCTTTGAGAACCATAGAGGGTGATGGGGATCAAACGCAAATTCAGGCTGACTTGGCTGCTTCATAAAAAGAGCCGACATCTATTCTCAGTTCTGCTCCTGCTGCTGCTACAAGTACAGAAGAACCTTCTTCTGGTAATTTAACAATGATTTATACAATGTTGAATGTAAACATCGACTAACATCCATTCTGTGATATTTTAGTTAAAACACCTACACCATATCATTGGCGGCCACGGAAACTGAATCTTCTATCCTTCCTAAAGAAACTTTCCAGGGTCAGGGGCCGCAGAATGAGGGTCGCCAAGAAGACACATCAAATCCTCCAACTGGTGAGACTAACCAGGATTCTGAAATATCATTGGATGAAATGATGAATCATGGAATGTCTTTATCATAATTTTTTGATCATTCTATGTTGTCATGTGATTTAGAAGATCTTGGGCATGAGTGTTATCCTTCGTCCAGTAAATTTTCATATAATTTACACTTCTAATCAATATTGAAAATAATATGTAGTTCCATCCAAATAAGGTTCTGAACTGCCAATGCCTGAATAGGGTGTGGACATTGATGTCAACCCTACCATTACGGAAAAAATAGCTCAAGTGGAGCTAAACCCATTAAACCCTCATGAGACCAATCTTGAAGATCCTGTTGAAATTGGAAAAGATGGGGAGGAGTCTTCTCAAGCTATCGATCTGCTGTTAGGTAATGATTTTACTGAGTTTTCTAGATAGACAACAAACATTCATAGTTCTATGAAACTAACCACACTTATAATTGACAAAACAAAGCTATCAACATGAATAGCTAGATCTAGAGGTGAAGTCTGAACTTCCACCCAAACAGTAGTAGAAGGTGAAGCAACCATGGTCGGGGGGGAAGGTGCAGAATAGGGCACTTCCTTAAGTGCATTAATCCCATATTGCAAGCCCCTTGTTGAAGATGATGTTGAACCAGACCCAGATGTTCTTAAGGTACTCAACGTTTCACGGCGCAAGGCATAGAACAAAATATGTAATATCATATCTGAAGTGCCTCTTGAAGAGCTGTCATCAATGATTTCCTGATTGTCGTCCCTATTTGTCATGCTAGGAATTGGCAGTTTTGGATATCAAGATATCCATACCACGGTGAAATAGGTTATTTTAAGAATGGGAAAGGAGAAAAAGTGTCGTGACCAGGGTCAATCTGTTAGTCAATATCATCAAATTTTAGGCTGTGGTATCCCAGGCTAAGGCTGATTATGCTGCCAAGATGAAGGAGCTGAACCATAAGATCAAAGATAAATTCATCCAGCAAATGCAACTTCAGCAACAGCTAGACGCTGTTACTGGGGAACTTCACAAACTCAATAATTCATCAGAGGGAGCTCAAATGAATGTTATTAAGGCCATAATGGATGCCAATAAAGCACTATATCAGGCTGAAAAGAGTGAAGTTGGACAGGTGTATGAGCTTCAAGTAGCTGTTGATGAAGCTCGGGATGTATTTTATCAAGTGAATACTTATATTGACAGCCTCTTGTAATTTCTTAGAAAAGAGAAGAGACTCTGGTCTGTGGATTTCCTTCTAATTTTTTTTCTTAAAATGGAAAGAATGCTTTCATCTTCAATCACTTGTGCACGTATTTTCCTACTTCCGGCTTTAGATTTTACATAAGCCAATGGTCCTAGTAAGAATAGATTGATTTTTACTAGAATTAATATAAATAACCCTACAAACATTGAATGTTTTAATTGCTAAATATTACCTAAATCATACAAAATGTATGTTTAGTGAGCTAGAAATTGACTTTTATTCAGATTTCCTTTGCCTTTTCAGGGCAGTTTAAAGTCATGTACATCGGACATAAAAAAGGCTAATGTTTATGGTCGACATAGCTTTGACCGAATGAGTTATAATTGACTCAATTCATTGAAAATTCATTTGAAAATATATTACCATACTCAAGTATGAAGGAAAATATGTAAACTATGATTTAAGAAAATTTGAATATGAGTAATGATATTAAAGAGAGCTAAAAAGGCATTATAATAATTTATTCCAAAGAATGAAGTTACAATTATTTAACAAACTAGTTAGGGTGTTGAATTATGCTGGGCCACCTAAGGGCATTTACTGCATAGTCAAATAATTGCATCTTTTGGCTGACAGGTCCGTTATGTAGACTACTTATGCAAGGCCGCCTAAGAGAACGTGCAACATAGTCAGGAAAAATAACTCCTAGATATTTACATTTCTACCACTAAGAATCTAGTGAAAGTTCATGGGGATTCAACTTTTCAAAAGTATAGAGTTTGCTGTATAGAAAGAGGTACTTGAATATGGAGAATATATTTTCAATCAAGACTGTCTAAGCATTGGATGAATGTTACTCCTACAAATTTCTGACCCAAGTGTAGGGAAGGTAAATATAAACCATATACTTGTATACATTGAGATCATGAAAAAGAACATGAAAAAAATATGTTAAGGATGACTATTTTTTTACAAATCCTTACATCTTTTTGATAAGACCAATAAGGGAAAAAGAGGCTTTCTTCCCAAGAATGAAGTTACCAGTATCTGAAAAACTCGTTAAGGGGATGAATTATACAGGGCCACTTAAGGGAATTGGCTGGATAGTCAAATAATAGTATCTTTTGGCTGAAAAATCTGTTATGGAGACTATTAGTGCAAGGCTGCCTAAGGGCACATGCTGCATAGTCAGGCAAAAGAACTCTCAGAAATTTGTCATTTTTGTGACTAGAAGTCAAGAAAAGGGTAATGAAGATCTGAAAATATTTAAGGATAGGATTATGACACACAAATATGGGTGTTTTTCAATGTGTCCAGGGATTCACAGATCAATGATAAGCATAATTATGTTGTGGCTGGGTCCTGAATTGAAATGTTGGACTTCACTACGTATCTCGTAAGGATGTGAATAAAGCTGTACACAGTTCTTGAAATACAGATTAATGTCACGTGGGGCGAAAGGATTAGAAATCATAGTTTATGTTCATAGATCTCGCACCATTATACGAAATACACAATGTGTGTTTTCATGGGGACTTTTCAGCCAAGGGACTGAAAGTGGAATTTGGGGTTAGGCCCAAAAGACTTGGGGTTGGATTCGAGGGACACTGAAACATTCCTACATATCCCATAAGGATGGGAATGAATCCCACTTAGTTCTAGAAATACCCTCTATACAAATTTGGTTCGTACATGTGAAGGGTGAAAGGGGACTTTAGTGCAATAATGGTTTAGACCAAAATAAAAGGTTCGAGCATTGCCATATATGCACGTAGTCTTTGGAATGAAACATGACTGAAAGTCAATGTAAATAATGATTCCCTCTAAGGTGAGGGTATCAAAGAATGTTATATCTTATTGTCACACTGGAAAAAAGGTGTTTTACAGTTTAACGTCATATAGAAAGGATGAAAGTGAAATAATGTAATGATATTGATTCTGGGGGCTGTTTCACGAATCAACATCATACGAGATGGAGGTGAACGGATGTGAAGATATTGGTCTAGGGCTTGAACATTAGGAGGTTTCCAACATACCCAATCATGAAGGAAAGGATTAAAGTCCGCATAGTTCAATTAAAGAATGAATTAGTGATCAAGTTGTTCTTAGGGACAACGACCTAAAAAATATTTTTGGGACTTACACATGGTTAGTAGTCCAGAGAGAGTGTTATGGTTGAAGTTTTCTCTAAGCTCACGTGAGTCATACTCATTGTGAGAAACAAGATGTAGCAACAACCCTAATGATGCACATTTTAATTTCATGTAGGACATATGAAGGGATTATGCAGTTTAAAATATTGCATTCAGGACTATCGGTGCTGCATAGTTTAATGTCATGTAGCAGGGGCAATGTACAGTTTAATGTCATGTAGGACATATTAAAGGACTTTTGTATAGATTAGCGTCTTGTAGCTAGGACGATGGGGACAATATAGTTTAACGGAATGTTGGACGAAAGGGGGACTGTGTAGTTTAATTTCATGTTGTAAGGACAAAAGAGTACACTGTTTACCGTCATGCTGGACGTACTAGAGACTTTTTCACAGTTTAGCATCATGTTCGATGAAAAATGAAAATAGGTTAATGTCATATGCATGGACCGTTGGTTATGAAGTTTAACGTATTGATGGATGTAAGGGACTTCTTCATAGTTTAGCGTCATGTAGCTAGTACGTTACAATTTAACATTGTGTGGGACGAATGAAATGAAAATAGTTTAAAGTCATATGCATGGACTCTGTACGGTGCAGTTTAACATCGTGCTGGATGAAAGGGACATGAATATAGTTTATGGTCATCTTCATGGACCGTAGATGGTGCAGTTTAACGTCGTGCTAGACGAAAGGGACATCTGTACAGTTTAGCGTCATGTAATTAGGTTGTCACAGTTTAACGTCGTGTGGGGTGAATGTAATAAAAATAGTTTAAGGTCATATGAAAGGACCGTAACAATATATTTTGTGTTTATTCAAAATAATTCTTCAGAAATCTGGTATTGGATGGAGTAGTGACGAGTTCTCCATCAATTGAGATTAATGAATATGCTCCATTGGAGTAGACCTTATGTACTAAATAAGTTCCTTCCCATTTTGGATCAAGCATGGGAGGTTTCTTTCATGGTATCATTGGAGTTATGTGAACCAATACCAGTTCTCCTTGAATGAATGAATGAAGTCGAACATTTTTGTTGAAACCTCGTGTTATTCTATTCTGATAAACTTCCATGTGGTGTAGTGTGAACAATCTTATCTCACCTAACAGTTCCAATTCATCCAATCACTTTTGAGATTGTTCATCTGTAGATGAATGATCACAAATAGCTACTCTGAGTGAGGGAATTTGAACTAAAATAGGCAAGACTGCTTCTGTTCCATATAGCAATGAATATGTAGTTGACCGCGTTGTAGTACAGGTGGTGGTCCGATAAGCCCATAAAGCATGAAAGAGTTTATCAGACCATGAATTCTTATATTTATCCATTATCTTTTGCAGTATGTTTGAAAGAGTCTTCTTTAAGGATTCTATCTATCCATTGGCCAATACATGATACCAAGATGAATGGTTGGATTTGATGTTGTATTCATAATATAACTTCTTACTCACGGATGAACAGAAGTTGGTGCCATTGTCCGTGAATATGGTATGAGGGACACCAAATCTGGTAATGATGTTAGACATGTTGATGATAACAATTCTTTTAGAACTAACTTCTTTGAGAGTTATTGCCTCTGCGCATTTGGAAAAGAATTCAATAGTAAGAAGAATATACTTAAACTGTTTGGCCATAGCTGAAGGGTAAGGTCTCACAACATCCATTCCCCATGTGGAAAATGGCCATGAATAATTAGCTGTATGGAGAAACTCTGGAGTTTTATGAATGAGATTGGCATGTACTTGGAATGAATGTCACTTCTTTGTGAAATCAACACAATATTGTATTATTGAAGGCCACAAGTATCCAATCCTTCGAATCTGATCAGACAGTCTATGTCCAGACTAGTGGGCACCACAGACTCCTGCATGCACTTCTTTCATGACAGCCATCGTCTCTTCACCATCATTTCATATGAAGATAACTCCATCAAAACCACACTTATAGGGAATTTTCTCTAGGTGATCTGGGATATCATAAAGAGTAAAACTGACCACACGTCTCCGAATTTGTTCATTCCCGGCACTATCAGGTGGAAGTGTTCCATTTTGAAGGTATTACCTGATAGGTGTCATCTATCCTGTAGTATGACCATACAGTTCAAGAATGGGACTAATTTCATTGACCTCTTCTATTCTGGTTCTAACATAAGGTGATATTTTATGAAGGTGGGCAATATGGATGGTTTTTTTGTCCCGATTTGGATTTCCCAGAGCTGTGGATATATTTTCCAGTGCATCAGCTTGAGCATTTTGTGATCGCGGGACCTATGAAAATGTCAGTTCCGTAGGAAATTCCTCCATTAACTCTCTGATGTAATCATACAAAGGGATTAGTGCTTCTTTTCTGATGGAATAATGCCCATTGACTTGTTTGATTACCTAGTCTGAATCACCTTTCACCTTTAAGTGATTCCCTTGTGCTTGAAGTGCCAACTCTAATCCTACGATGAGGGCCTGGTATTCTGCTTCATTATTGTTACCACCTTCCCACAATAAGAAGGAACAAGGTAACACTTAATTTTATAAGGAAATAAGAATAACTCAAAATACATCCTTGTTGATTTTTGGATCTTCCATTTTCTTCCCTGTTGGAATTTTGGAAGCACAATCAAAAAACATTTCCCACACCTGAGGACTATCCTGAATAGAGAAGACTTCCTCATCCGGGAGTTCAATATCTAGATATTTATCTTCCACTGAATTATGTTCAAAAAGGAAATAATCCAAATCTTGACCCTTTATTTTCTTTTTGAGACACATACTGAATGTCGAATTGCTGCAAAATTACTTCCCACCGTTCCAGACGTTCTGTAATTATTGGACAACTAAGGATGAATTATAGCGGGTTATTGCGAGATACAAATTGGACCTCATGATGTTGCAGGTAGTGTATAAACTTCTAAACTACAATGATTAATGCAAGGAAGCACTTCTCAATATTTGAATACTGTGTTTCTACTTCATTCATAGTCCGACTGAGATAGTAGAGGCTGTTTTTATACCTAATATCATTCTTCTGTTCAAGAAAGGCACCTAATAATCTCTCTAAGGCTGCCACGTAGATGATAAGTGGCCTTCCTTCAATAGGTGGCATAAGTTTCGGTGGACTCAAGAGGTATTTTATGATAATATTTAATTCTTATTCACATTCTTTAGTCCACTTGAAAGTGACCCCCTTCTTCATCAATTTGGTGAAGGGTAATATTTTTCCTGCCAAATTGGCGATAAAAAGCCGAATATAGGCTATGTTTCCTTGAATTCCCCTTAATTATTTCAAATTTCATGGAGGTGACATAGCAAGGATTGACTTGTTCTTCTCAGGATCGACTTAAATAGCATGATGGTGTACAAAAAAGCCGAGAAATTTTCCTAAGGTTACCCCAAAAGCACATTTTAAGGGGTTCATCTTCAAATTATTTTGTCGAAGCATGTGGAATATAACATCCAAATCAGCCAAGTGATTAGAATGTTGCTTGGATTTTACATCCAAATCATCAACATAACATTCAAAAAACTTCCCTAAAAATAATTTGAAGATACGATGCATGGCACACTGATATGTTGCATCGGCATTCTTTAAGCCAAAGGGCATTGCCCGATATAAAAACAAACCCTGAGGGGATCTGAAGGCTGTGGAATCATCATCTTCTGGAGCCATTCAGATTTAATTATATCTAGAATATCCATCCATTAAGGAAATTTCTTCATAGCCAGTTGTTGCATCAATTAAAAGTTCTGAATTCGGACATTGAAAATCATCCGTAGGACAATGTCGATTAAGATCTCTTAAATCAATGAAAACTCTAATTTGTCTGTTATTTTTCTTCATAGGGAAAATATTATCCAACCACTTGGGATATTGAACTTCTCTAAATAATTAATCATTGATAATATCATCCTCTTCAGCTTCAATTTTGGAAGCATAAGTCGGGTGTGTTCTTCTCGCGGCTTTCTTAAATCCTCGATGTTTTTCCGGTAAACCCAAATGATGAGTAGCAACATTAGGATCAAGATCAAGCATCTCTATATAGTTCAGAGAAAATATTTCTTGATTTTTCTTTAAAAAGGAAATATACATCTCTTGTTCATCAAGATTCTTGGCCGCACTGATTAAAGTGGGGTGTGGATCTTCTTTCGTACCCATATTTCTTTCTCTGAGTTCGTCCACAGTGGTAGAGATACCCTCTTCAAATGCATGAGGAGCATCCCTGAGATCATCCTCTCCTTCTTCAACATGTGTTAATTATTCCATCTCTAGTTGCATAGTAGATGATGAAGTAGAATTTCCATGATCATAAGAGATGTTAAAATTTTAACATCTTGAAGAAGAGGTTTTCATTTCTGACCTAATTGATGATGAAGGGTCTTCCTTGGGAAATATAGTGGAAATGATGTATTGAGAATTGAAATCATTGTTCACCTATAATGTTTCCATATCGTCTTTTGGCCTGATTGGATAAGTATAGACTTGTTGGATTTTAGAATATGAATCAAAGATATCTCCATTTATGCTTTCATCATTGCCTGGTGGATCACCAATTTCCCCCATGTTGTCTAGCTCGATTGCCGAATTGAAATTATGGATCCTTCCATAAGAGTATTTTGATTTGGGGATATCCATTCAATTTGACTGATAGGAAACACATAATCTGTACTCCCATTCTCAAATGGATTTTCTGGAATCATTTCCAAACCTTATGGAGCATTAACTTTGGTAATCTCCCTTGTTCTCGATTTCTCCCTTCCCTTCATGTGATAGAATTCTGCCTCAATGTATTGAGATTCACATGTCTTGAATGGGGCCTCATCATGATACAATGTCCCAACATGACCATCGAAACAATACATGAGACATTGATGCTATGATGAAGGGATAGTCGCATGTTGATGGGGCCAGGGTCATCCAAGAAAGATGTTGAAGGTTGAGTCTTGATCAACAACCATGAAATCTGAATTGGAAACAAGATCTCCAAACAGATTTTTGAGTGTAACATCACCCAGTGATTCTTGTTCATTTTTATCATATCCTTGTAACATCATAGTTGAAGGAGAGAAATCAGATTCTGTGAGGCCCAATCGAGGATGTGTACGAGTGGGCATGAGGTTGACTCTTGAACAATTATCAATGAAATATCATAGGATGTATATTCCATTGACATTTTCAGATAAGTACAAAGGTCTAATATGTCCATGTATGACATCATCTTCATCTTCATCTATGAAAGATATCACTCCATGGCATTCCGCAGGATTATTCTCTATGTGATAGAAATCATCTATAACAATGCCAGTTTCAAACTCCTAAGGACTTGACAAAGCCTCGATGAGTGCCTCCCAAAGATCTTTTTACATATTCAAAGTATCCAGAATTGATAACATGGCCGATACGTGGGCCAAGTGTTTTAATACTTCATAATTTTAATTTGGATGTCTAGGTTTCACTATAGGAACATGTGGTTTATTAGGTGCCTTGGATGTTGATGCTTTGGAAGTTGATGCATCTTGTATCGCGATAGGAGTCCTCAATATTCCTGGCTTTGGAAGATTAGACTGATTAGATCCATTTACTTATTGAGAGGATGAAGATGGATCCCCCAATCGATCATCCAGAATAACTATGCCAGGACTAAACTTTCTATTGGTGAAAGAACATTCTTTTTCTTGTTGAGATCACTGAAGGGCTCTTCCACGAGCTTCAGCTGCATACACAGTTCTACCAAGGGTAAAATTGGAATAGTGGATTCTGGGATATCCACGTCTTCCTCTGTAACCCAGACCCCAGGAACTCCCTCTAATTCCTCTCTTTGATATAGAGAATTCAGTCTCATCGAAATCAAAACTACGACTTACATAAGGGTATGTTAAATGAATCATATTAACAAAACCAAAGATTAACTCTTCATCCGATGAAGACTCTGCCTGACTAGAAAATTTAGGTTGTATCGTTCGGTGGGGCGGTGCCTGTTTCTTTGAAGTAGATGGCATGAAATCTTTCAGAGTCAAAGATAGCTTAGGCTTTGACACATACTCATCTTTTTCTGATTGTTCCTCTTTCTTGGAATTGTTCCGTTTCATTGAGGATGTTCCCTCTGATGAAGATGGTTTTACTGCAGCATTTATGGAAGAAGGCACAATTGGTTTTATTAATTGTGTTCGCAAAATAGCATGAGTTCAGTTTATCGTATTTCTGATCATCCAATCATCATATTTATTTTCATTTTTGTTCTTAACTTATTTCCACTCGCCTTCCTCCTCTGGAACTGTAGTAGTAACACATGCTACATGAGCTGAAGAACCTTTCAGTTTAACGGGTCCCAAATAGACCATTTTTTGCAGGAGGTCCTTGAAGACAAAAAAATCCTTAATGGGATGCCCCAACATTTGATGAAATGTGAAATAGTTTGGATGATGATTATCTCCTTCATTGTTTGGCCTCTTGGGCCTTGGTAATTGAACGAAATTATTTTCCAGAGCTGAAATGAAATAACCAGGAACATGTTCATTTCGGAAAGAGTAAATTTTTTTTTCAAATCCTCAAATTGTTTTCGTCTTTGATCTCTTTGAACATCTTGACGAAATAACCTCGTTTTTTGGTGCTCAGAAGGTGGAGCCCTTCAAGAAGATGAAGGTTTTGAAGTAGAAATAGGTACAAGTGCTTGTTTAAGAATAACTGTAGCAGTTTCTGCTTTTCCCAATCTCCATCCTGGAGCTGATGTAATTATATGAGCATTATCCATAGACTATATAAGATAATCTTAAATCTGTTGAGAGATTGAAGTATGGTCTCAGAACCCTCTTGTGTATTTCCCAGGGATCAGTGGTGTGCGCAACTCATCACGCAAATTTTCCACACAGATTGGAAACAATTTCTCTTGAGGGAGTGCTAAGCATAGGTAATATGTTAATCCCTTCTAGCAGGCAATAAAATATGAGACCCTTTCATTCTCCCTTTTCTTATAGTTTGTACGATCAAAAACTGTTGTCTTTGGAAATGTTGAGCTGAATTGGAGAAGGAATTTTTGGTGAAGATCCTCCCATCCGGTAATTGATTGGGATTACAAGCTTGTATACCAAACAAAAGCTGGTCATTGCAATGTTAGCATGAAGCATCTGAGTTTCACTTCTTCTTGCTGTTCCAGAGATCCCATCATAGGATTTCAACAAGACACGGAATGCGTCAAATGTTGTTCAGGATCGCCTGATCCATTGAAAATATGGAATACAGGGTTCCCAAAACATGATGGGGGAGAGAATGAATCTACCATTTCAGGGTGAGCCCTTTTTCTGGTTAAACATGCACCCTCTTCCCTTCCATTGCCCCCAACTGAGATGTTAATGACTCAATAGTAGTTATTAACTTTTGATAAACATCCGGTTGAGCTTGGACCTAAACAGGTGCAATAATTGGAGTCTGGACAGGTATGGTGGCTGGTGCGGCAACTGATGGTAGCACCTCCAACTATTGTTGCACTTGACCCCTAGGATTAGACCTGTGAGGGTCAACTGATAGAGGAGTATATTCTTGATCAATCTCAGTAGCTGCAACAAACTCCTTTGGCTAACAGACTCTAGCACGCATAGCAGGAAGACTACCTTCAAGTACGTCTGCATTCATCCTCCTCAATTACTTCATTTCTTCATCTTTTTGGGCAAATCATTGCTCTAGTGAGAGTTATTGGACTTCTCCATAGGAAGGATATGTACCCTGATTATTTTATATCCCCATGTTGGATCCTTTTCGGAGAGGGGGAAGTGGATAGTTTGAAGGAACAGCCAAATTCTGGGTAAACTGTTAATTTCGTGTATGCACACCTTCTTCATTTGTGGCTGTGCATACAAATTTGGGTGCATGAACCTCTTCATCTGAGTCCCCTTAGTGAGCCTCATGTTCTGTAGGATCAGAAACAACGTCATTGAAGACATTAATTGAGGCATAATGCATCGCATCCCTTCTATTAGCATTTATGTCATATTGTCTTCTTCTATGTCACTGGCGAGACATTGCCTTTTGTTGATTTAATCCTTTAGGAACTTCATGATGAACTGAAATTTGGAGGGAATCTATTGATGATTTGGATTTTGGTTCCTCATGTGTATTCTTCCCTAATCGAGAGAAGACCAATATTCGCTGAGGAGGGGATTGATGATTTGAAAAATTCCCCAGTCCGGTGGACTGGGGCTATTCCTACCGCTCAACTCCTCGAATATTATTTGATGATTCTGATGGTTGGGTTAAAATAATACCAAGTATGGCAATCTAGGATGGTTCTTGACATGATATTTCTTAAAATTTCTTGAATGATCTCCTGATTTTGCATACTTTAGTCTAGAAATTAGCTGGATGCATCAGTCGATATCCACTTTTATCACCAGTCTCAAAAGACAGTTTGATGATTTCTGACACTTTTTGTAACACCCCGAGCTTCCACGATACGCTTCTCATTCAATAATGCAATAGCTTGCATTGTACGCAAGTTCAAGTTATAACACACTGCAACTAATCAAAGTAGCCATTATGAATAGTAATAACCACCTTTTAAATTTATAGAAATTTTATATTTCAAAATGGACTTCATTTTTGTATTCCTAATATTGAAATTAGCCTATGTTGAATTTTTTGTAATTTTCCGAGAACTTCCAAATTTTTATGAATAGTGAAAATACTTAAAACAACTTTTTTAATCAAAATAATTTATAGTGATAAGTTATACTATTTAGTGGTTTTAAAGTATAATTAGAATATATTTTTACCATTTTGTCCAATGGTGGTCATTAGAATTAATTTAACATTGAAATTGGGCATAAACAATTGCCAATCTTTTAATATAAATTGTTTCTTAAAAACACGCTATTTGTTGTAACAGCGGGAATTAATTATAAAATTAATTAATGCAACTTATATGTTTGGAATTTTGTAAAATAGACATTATTTTTGAATTCGGAATATCAATTATAGCTTAGGGTGAAATTTTGGCATTGTTCTGAAAAACTTCAATTTTTGATGAATAGTGAAACCACTAAGTGGTAGTTAAATAACTGATTTTTCATTTAAATGAAATATTACCACTTCTGTGGTTTGATTTTCAAAAATCCGACCTACATGGTTTTCATTAAGAAGTAAAATGTGGTTCAATGAGATTATAATAATTTTTTCGGTGAATAGTAACTTATTAAGTTCTTAATCGCGATTAGTGGTAATTAGGGTAGTTTAAGGTATAAATAATACTTTAATAATATTAAATGACCTAGACACATGTCCCAACCTCATTGGTTGTGTCATGGCCGACCAAGACAAGCCATGGCCTAACTTGGGGACCCCATGGATCCACTTTTGTTGGGAAATAACATAAATTACTTTTTATTTAATGTTAAAGTGAAAATGACACTAACATAAATTGTTTTACTAAAACAATTTTTAAGTAGGGTTACACAAGTCCACAGTTTGACTATATTTATGCATTACAAAGCTAAAAAGCTTTCCTACATCATAGTATTTTTTTTATAATTTTTAGACAATAAATAAATTAAATTATTTATGACATCATTATGATGTGGCGATGACCTCATTATTTAACGATTTAAATAAAATGAGAAGATAATGCAAAATACAAGGCTTACACTTGTCCAAAGCCTATTGGATGAAGATATTTCGAAACCTTATCACCTTAGCCTCGAATTATATAAATGTGGGACCTTTAGAATCCGAAAAGCATTGTGAAATAATGTAACATTTCAATCTTTCCAAAAGTGCCCCTCCTCTCCACTTATAAAAGGCCCCCACATCTCCCACCTCATTTACACTTTAAAGCCATTTGGCTCGGCCAAACTCTGCCCAAATACTCTCCCAACATTCCTCCCTTACTCCTAGAAACCTCACTTTGGGCAGAACTCTTCCCAAGGAAGCCTTTGGCTCAAATCAAAAAGAGTTACCCGATTTTGAGGTAATGTCTTTTATAATGTTGTTTTGTTTTATTTTTCTTCTCCAACCCCCTAAACTCTTTTTATTAATTTCTTTTGTAACAACACCAGTATCCTCAATATACTAGGATGTTGTTATAATAAGTATTAGAGCTACACTTACACACACCTACATCTAATGGTTAAAGAACATAAAGTTTCTGTGGATGGCGAATTTCTGCCTCACGAAACGATGATTGTTCAACACTCATATAACACCTTCAAAGGTGGCCATTAAGATGTCACTATTTTTATATATGATATATAATATGTTTATGTTTTAATTATGCTTCTGTATTTCTCATTTATGGCATACTTTATGATTTCCATTATGGGTAAAACGCGGTAATTTCATTTTAGGAAGTGCGGACTACCGCCCCCTCAAAGTGATTTGAATCGTTAATGCCATATGTGGGATGTATAAAGGATGGAGTAAATGGTATTATACACTATATTATACTGGAATTATATTATACATTTATATCATTATGATTTAGTTCCATTAAATATGAAATTGAAATGAAAGTAGCATTCATGCGTACGTACGGCTTACCGTCTCCATGAACGGTGCATTTCATTTCTTACCTCTAAATGTTACGTAATATTATAAATGAATGTATATACTGTATATATATGATATATATGATATCTAAATCATGAATACAATTCTGGATATAATGGATATTTCACCACATGAACAACTTGTAATTATAAGAATTTTATTTTTGACTCAAGTACCAAAGATTGACAAAACGACCGTTATTAACTTAAATAATTAAATAATGTTCATAACATGGTAATAAGTGATATAAATGGAATAATGAACATGAAAAAGGTTCTTAAGTAAATATAAATTAACTCTAGTTTATTATTCAGGAGTTTAAAGAACGGTCGAGTCAGGACAAGACGCAAGGTAAGGGAACTTCTTAACCCAACTTCCATTCTTTGGGTTAATCTCCTACTTTCAAATTATGTCATGATATTATTATGTCTTATTTTGTATTATTTATGTGTACCTATAGTGAATACACATAATATATATATTTTATTTTAAAAATGATCTTTTTAAGGACTTCGTCTCAATCCCTTTCATTGAGGCATATTTGGTTTTATACACAACTTTCTTTTATACGGTGTATAAACCCCTTTGACTTTTACGTTTATTCAAAAGGAATCTTTTTTATACAAAACGTTTTGCTAAATGACAAAAGGGAATTTTTTTTTTCCGTACTTATGCGGCGACAATGACTTCTCTGCCACCGTGACCATTATTTGAGTTTCGGCTTCCTCTACAAGCCATCATTTTTTTTAATGAAAAATCAATACAAAGTTTTAACTTTCTTTTATTTTGGTATTGAAAATGGTTTTGAAAGCGTTATTATTATAACAATGTGTTGTATTGATATCTTGTGATTGAAATGTGGAAATGTTATGTTTCCTTTATGCATGTTTTATGTGATACGATTATGTTATGGTTTATGATATGTTTAAACCTATTCATATGAGGAATGTATTGGACTTAATAAGTGACGGGTGGAGCCCGCTATAGCTCCTCGATGCATCGGTAGGTCTCATGAGACAACTAGGCGTGGAATTGGCCGAGGCCCTTTCCCAATTTGATTTATGGTTTTGGCCGAGGCCTTAATCATTTTAGACGTCATGGCCGAGGCCTTGACAAAATGTTTCAGAATGTCCGGCATTATACATTCCCTCATTATGAAAGTGGTTATTGGTTTTTCATGTGATTATTCGTCTAGTAGAATATCCATGTGAAGAAGTAAATGGCATTATCTAATTTTACTTTTTCAATATTATGTTGAAGTTCATGTTTAAAAGGCTTTTGTTTTAGTTATACATTGCCTTAAATGTTAATGTTTATTTATGAAAGCTTCCGCATTATTGTTATCCTTACTGAGCATCTGAGCTCACCCCTTTCAATGTTTTAATATTTTCCAGGATGTGAAGAAGTATTTTATGAATGAACTGTAGGGATAGTCATAAGAGGATATCAGTGTGGACTATGTAGACTTTGTTATTTTAGTTTTTCACTTTGTGATGTAATGTAACATTTATGAATGTATCTAGTGTTTCCAAGGCTACTAAACTAATCGGTCTTTCGAGACTTGATCTTTTGTGATCATGCCAATGTTACGAAGTAATGCACCAAATCTAGGTAGCTGGGGTCGGGGCGTTACAGTTGGTATCAGAGGCAGTTTAGTACAAACCTTGGAAGCAAGATTTAGATAAACTCTGATTAGAGCACATAGCCCAAAGATAGACTTTGAGGATTTGTATAGAAGAACTTCCTAGAATTTTGGTATTATAGAGATGTTATGAGTTTTCCGAGCAATACATCCCTGTCTGGATACGAGCAGGTAGAGGCGGCTCTGGCACAGATGTACGTAGGGGTAAAACCCGAAAACACCGCTTTGAGCTAGACTCGAACGGGAACTGGTGCCCGACAACGGGCCTTGCTGCACTCTTGGTTACGACACTCCCGGGGGATATGCTTAGGATAATTCTCATTTTATTTACAAACCACTATGAAGGGTTATGAGTACATACTTCCTCAAAGAAAACATTTCTTTTTATGATTATGGATTATATCCATAAATAGTTCAATTTATGTAAAGTGTTTAACAAGTATGGAATTATGTATTTTGATTCATAAACTAATCTAGTTTATGCCATTGTTTAGAAATGGCGCCTAGTGGAAGGAATGGAAATCGTATCAATGCACGAACTCCGTGTAGGGATTGCCCTCCTGCTCAAGATAATTATTGTGGAGCTGGAGATACAACTAGTGCTGATCAACTTAATACCATACTGGGACAACTCACTCAGGTTATGAATAATAACCTTACTCGTATGGAGCACCCTGATCCGCAACGTGGAGGATCAATGCTAGACCGTTTCATGAGGCAACAACCACCAACCTTCAATGGGAGTACAAATCCTACTGTAGCTGAGCAATGGATAAATTCCATAGAGAAAATATTCCATGCCTTGGGGAGTAGCGAAAGGGAGAAGGTTGTCATGGCAGTTTACCGTCTCACTGGAGATGCCGATCAGTGGTGGTCGCTGATTCAAAACACAAAGGAAGATGATGACGTATCGAATATGGAATGGAGGGAGTTCAAAGAGATTTTCTTAGAAAAATATTTTCCTCGTGACCATCGAGCAGATATGGAAAGGCAATTTCTGAGTTTGAGGCAGAAGGAGGATGAGAATGTCGCAAAGTATGAGGCTAACTTTACAAGGTTAGCGAGGCATGCTGCCGATTATATACGTAACCCAAGGATTAAGATTGATCGTTTCTTTGATGGGTTAAAACCATTTCTCCGTCGAGCTTTAGTATCAAAATCCGTCTCATCATACGAAGATATTGTCTCGTGTGCTATCAAGACAGAAAAGGAATTCTCTAAGTCTTATGACAACAAAGTAAAGCAAGAGAAGAAGAGAACGGTGGAACAAGAGACAGATAAAGGTAAAAAGGGAAAGAAGGATTTTCCATTATGTGATAATTGTGGGAAGAATCACCCTGGTACTTGCCTAAAAGGAATGGGAGTTTGTTATAAATGTGGAGAAAAGGGTCACCAGGATCGTGATTGCAAGGGAAAGAAAGAGACTGTCAAAGTTGAATGCTACAATTGTAGGGAAACAGGGCATTATGCAAATGAATGTCCTAAGCGTCAGGGAAACTTACCTCAGAAAAGGCCAAGGGATCAAGGCCAATCTTATGCTGTGACTACAGTTGAAGAGGAATAATTAATGTATTGGTGCTTTTGGACTCAAGGATTATATTCTGGTTATAAGAATAATGTGATATATATATATGGATTGTACTGAAGTACTTGTTGATTTCATTAAGGTTTTAATATGATTAAGGTAATCATATTTTTAGTATGTGACAATAAGAGAAACTTTTCTTTGTTTTGGGAATCTGATGTTACAATTGATTTTGGAATTTAGAGACCTTTTAGAGAAAGTCTGGACGAAGATATTTTGGATAACTATAAAGGTTGGAGTGGATTAAGTTGAACCATGGATAGTATTGTTTAAGGTTAAAGAATTTCTGAAGATTATTTTTGGAATATTATAATACTATAGTTTTAGGAAAAGGACAACCTGCAGGGTGGGGAATAACCCGTCGCGTCGGACAAAGCTGCTGGAATCGAACCCACAACCATAGTGCGACAAGCCTTTATTTCCTACCACTAGCCTACAGGAAGTTCCTGGTTATTACAAAATAGTTTTACTAATCTAAATGGTATGTGTTAACATTTTGAACCTTATACGATTAGGATAAATAGAATATTTTTGAGTTCCGTTACCATTTGGAGTAAAAGTTGGGTTTGTGGTCAAAATTTATTAACGAATGAAAGTATACATAACAAGTATGTATATTCCCTTACGTTCTTAGTAAATCTCCTAAATAAATTCCTCAACATTATAAAAGGTAACTTAAAACAAAAATGTTGTCGGTTAACTTTTCCAACTGGGGATTCAATGACCGTTTAACCAATCACAAGTTTGTGATTTTCTTGTGGATAAACTTTCTCCTAATCCTGTATTCTATAACTCTCCATCAGACCTTGATGGTTTGTTTCTCCTCCATATCCATATTTTCATAGAATCCTAGAATGGGCTATATCGGGTGACCTTTGTACTTATCTTGCTTTCTTTTAATGTTATATATTTATTAACCTTATTTCTGATGTGGGTTTTCCTCAAAGGTATTTTCTCTTTTCAACCTTTTATTATCAAAGAAAAATTTCAAATTGCGAGGACGTAATTTATTGAAGGAGGGGAGAATGTAACACCCCGAGCTTCCACGATACGCTTCTCATTCAATAATGCAATAGCTTGCATTGTACGCAAGTTCGAGTTCTAACACACCGCAACTAATCAAAGTAGCCATTATGAATAGTAATAACCACCTTTTAAATTTATAGAAATTTTATATTTCAAAATGGACTTCATTTTTGTATTCCTAATATTGAGATTAGCCTATGTTGAATTTTTTGTAATTTTCCGAGAACATCCAAATTTTTATGAATAGTGAAAATACTTAAAACAACTTTTTTAATCAAAATAATTTATAGTGATAAGTTATACTATTTAGTGTTTTTAAAGTATAATTAGAATATATTTTTACCATTTTGTCCAATGGTGGTCATTAGAATTAATTTAACATTGAAATTGGGCATAAACAATTGCCAATCTTTTAATATAAATTGTTTCTTAAAAACACGCTATTTGTTGTAACAGCGGGAATTAATTATAAAATTAATTAATGCAACTTATATGTTTGGAATTTTGTAAAATAGACATTATTTTTGAATTCGGAATATCAATTATAGCTTAGGGTGAAATTTTGGCATTGTTCTGAAAAACTTCAATTTTTGATGAATAGTGAAACCACTAAGTGGTATTTAAATAACTGATTTTTCATTTAAATGAAATATTACCACTTCTGTGGTTTGATTTTCAAAAATCCGACCTACATGGTTTTCATTAAGAAGTAAAATGTCGTTCAATGAGAATATAATAATTTTTTCGGTGAATAGTAACTTATTAAGTTCTTAATCGCGATTAGTGGTAATTAGGGTAGTTTAAGGTATAAATAATACTTTAATAATATTAAATGACCTAGACACATGTCCCAACCTCATTGGTTGTGTCATGGCCGACCAATACAAGCCATGGCCTAACTTGGGGACCCCATGGATCCACTTTTGTTGGGAAATAACATAAATTACTTTTTATTTAATGTTAAAGTGAAAATGACACTAACATAAATTGTTTTACTAAAACAATTTTTAAGTAGGGTTACACAAGTCCACAGTTTGACTATATTTATGCATTAGAAAGCTAAAAAGCTTTCCTACATCATAGTATTTTTTTTATAATTTTTAGACAATAAATAAATTAAATTATTTATGACATCATTATGATGTGGCGATGACCTCATTATTTAACGATTTAAATAAAATGAGAAGATAATGCAAAATCCAAGGCTTACACTTGTCCAAAGCCTATTGGATGAAGATATTTCGAAACCTTATCACCTTAGCCTCGAATTATATAAAAGTGGGACCTTTAAAATCCGAAAAGCATTGTGAAATAATGTAACATTTCAATCTTTCCAAAAGTGCCCCTCCTCTCCACTTATAAAAGGCCCCCACCTCTCCCACCTCATTTACACTTTAAAGCCATTTGGCTCGGCCAACCTCTGCCCAAATACTCTCCCAACATTCCTCCATTACTCCTAGAAACCTCAATTTGGGCAGAACTCTTCCCAAGGAAGCCTTTGGCTCAAATCAAAAAGAGTTACCCGATTTCGAGGTAATGTCTTTTATAATGTTGTTTTGTTTTATTTTTCTTCTCCAACCCCCTAAACTCTTTTTATTAATTTCTTTTGTAACAACACCAGTATCCTCAATATACTAGGATGTTGTTATAATAAGTATTAGAGCTACACTTACACACACCTACATCTAATGGTTAAAGAACATACAGTTTCTGTGGATGGCGAATTTCTGCCTCACGAAACGATGATTGTTCAACACTCATATAACACCTTCAAAGGTGGCCATTAAGATGTCACTATTTTTATATATGATATATAATATGTTTATGTTTTAATTATGCTTCTGTATTTCTCATTTATGGAATACTTTATGATTTCCATTATGGGTAAAACGCGATAATTTCATTTTAGGAAGTGCGGACTACCGCCCCCTCAAAGTGATTTGAATCGTTAATGCCATATGTGGGATGTATAAAGGATGGAGTAAATGGTATTATACACTATATTATACTGGAATTATATTATACATTTATATCATTATGATTTAGTTCCATTAAATATGAAATTGAAATGAAAGTAGCATTCATGCGTACGTACGGCTTACCGTCTCCATGAACGGTGCATTTCATTTCTTACCTCTAAATGTTACGTAATATTATAAATGAAGGTATATACTATATATATATGATATATATGATATCTACATCATGAATACAATTCTGGATATAATGGATATTTCACCACATGAACAACTTGTAATTATAAGAATTTTATTTTTGACTCAAGTACCAAAGATTGACAAAACGACCGTTATTAACTTAAATAATTAAATAATGTTCATAACATGGTAATAAGTGATATAAATGGAATAATGAACATGAAAAAGGTTCTTAAGTAAATATAAATTAACTCTAGTTTATTATTCAGGAGTTTAAAGAACGGTCGAGTCAGGACAAGACGCAAGGTAAGGGAACTTCTTAACCCAACTTCCATTCTTTGGGTTAATCTCCTACTTTCAAATTATGTCATGATATTATTATGTCTTATTTTGTATTATTTATGTGTACCTATAGTGAATACACATAATATATCTATTTTATTTTAAAAATTATCTTTTTAAGGACTTCGTCTCAATCCCTTTCATTGAGGCATATTTGGTTTTATACACAACTTTCTTTTATACGGTGTATAAACCCCTTTGACTTTTACGTTTATTCAAAAGGAATATTTTTTATACAAAACGTTTTGCTAAATGACAAAAGGGAATGTTTTTTTTTTCCGTACTTATGCGGCGACAATGACTTCTCTGCCACCGTGACCATTATTTGAGTTTCGGCTTCCTCTACAAGCCATCATTTTTTTTAATGAAAAATCAATACAAAGTTTTAACTTTCTTTTATTTTGGTATTGAAAATGGTTTTGAAAGCGTTATTATTATAACAATGTGTTGTATTGATATCTTGTGATTGAAATGTGGAAATGTTATGTTTCCTTTATGCATGTTTTATGTGATACGATTATGTTATGGTTTATGATATGTTTAAACCTATTCATATGAGGAATGTATTGGACTTAATAAGTGACGGGTGGAGCCCGCTATAGCTCCTCGATGCATCGGTAGGTCTCATGAGACAACTAGACGTGGAATTGGCCGAGGCCCTTTCCCAATTTGATTTATGGTTTTGGCCGAGGCCTTAATCATTTTAGACGTCATGGCCGAGGCCTTGACAAAATGTTTCAGAATGTCCGGCATTATACATTCCCTCATTATGAAAGTGGTTATTGGTTTTTCATGTGATTATTCGTCTAGTAGAATATCCATGTGAAGAAGTAAATGGAATTATCTCATTTTACTTTTTCAATATTATGTTGAAGTTCATGTTTAAAAGGCTTTTGTTTTAGTTATACATTGCCTTAAATGTTAATGTTTATTTATGAAAGCTTCCGCATTATTGTTATCCTTACTGAGCATTTGAGCTCACCCCTTTCAATGTTTTAATATTTTCCAGGATGTGAAGAAGTATTTTATGAATGAACTGCAGGGATAGTCATAAGAGGATATCAGTGTGGACTATGGAGACTTTGTTATTGTAGTTTTTCACTTTGTGATGTAATGTAACATTTATGAATGTATCTAGTGTTTCCAAGGCTACTAAACTAATCGGTCTTTCGAGACTTGATCTTTTGTGATCATGCCAATGTTACGAAGTAATGCACCAAATCTAGGTAGCTGGGGTCGGGGCGTTACACTTTTTTCACTTGATGATGTGCTTGCTCCATACAAGAGGCTTGTTCAATATTCTTGTTTTCTTGTTGCAGGAGTAATTCAACATCATGTTCTCTGTATTCTTGACTTTGAGAAGAACTAGTTGAGGAATGTTCTTGAGCAAACCTTTGATTTCGCACAAAACCAGCCATATGTATCCATTTTTGGGAGATAACATTGCATGAAACCACCTTTGGTGGGCTTTGTTTGTTGGAAGGTACAGTGAAATGTAGTGCTCCATGAACACCCATCCCCTGATATGAATACCAGATGGGGCATTGGGAATTAATTGGTTCAATCTTCTTAGTGCACTATGGCATGAATGTTGAAGGGCTCTCTGCTGCTTTTTAGCCTTCGCATATCGAGAGACTGATAGAGATCCCAAGTCAATTTGACATTGTAACACTTATATTATCTTAACATGATTTTCATATTCATCATAAGTTAATACATTCTTTTTCAACTGAAAAAGATTTTTCCATATGTTGAGATGAATATAATTAATTCCATCTTCCGTCAACATATTGGGAATGTCTTACTGAGAGTTAGCCAAAGGCCAAAACATGGCTGGGAAATCACCTTTCGTTAGTTGTTTTCTAATATTCAGCACTTCCCCTTTATCATTCAATGAAGATTATTCTACCTAATTTGACCAGATCTGGTGCTTACTTGTTGCTTCATCGGATTCAACAGGATTGGTAGAGAATTCACTGATCAAACTAGTAGATGAATTACCCGGAGGTGGATTGGAGAATGACCTATACCCCGGGATATCTTCTGATCGAGAAAGTATTTCACCTGCTAGCGATGAAGCATCATACCTGACTGGTTTCGCATTTTCAAATGCCTCAAGATAAGAGGGCTTTCTCAGCATTACATTGTCCAATGAAGTATTTTCTGGGCAATTTGCATTGCTACTACGGAGGGGACATTCTCAGTGAAATTCATCATCATGGGGAGGACCACCATGGTGGGTTACAGAAAAAGATGAGATCTCCTGCTCCTTGGCCTTCTGGCCACATCGAGGGTTATTGTAGATCTAATCTGAAGATGAAACCTCAAGATCGAAAAAACTGTCATGAAACAAGACTTCATGGGGAAGTGTCTATTTAAGACCTTCGAAATTTATGTTCCCACATTTGGGAAATGAGGGAGTAGAATCTTGGATTCCAACAGATAACTCTCTGAGTGCATCAAGAACTCCATCATCGAGTAAGTCCTTGTTATAGACTGGCCCTTGATTTCTTGACTGTGATGGGAATTTCTTCTTCTTAGACGCCTTCTTACTCAATTTGGCAGGTGTGTGTGCCTGCTCAAGAGAAATGATCAGGTTAGGCTGATTATCTCCGCTCAATCAAGGTGTATGTGCCTGACTTGGTTGTCCGTATGATATGGGGGAGTATGTCCCACAACCCTCTTGAACTGGAACAAATGTGTGTGACTATTCCGGAGTGAACTGTGGATGTGTCACTCCACTGTTAGAGATAGATTTATGCGTCTTTCCCTGAGATTCTGCTGAAGCTGTTATAATATCCTCGCAAGCATCCAGAATATGAGCAGGGATTTTCTTCTACTCGTTCACCATTGATGGAATATTTTTGGGGACTTCAGCTTTCAAAATTGGGATATACGTCCATTCAATGAATGGATTAGGTGTGTGTACCTTCCCTTGTCCTCCTTTTCCTGTCAGTGAATCCTAGCAGTACTCAAGTGTGGGGGTAGAGTGTTGAGTATGCCTCATATTTGTCACCAAAGCTTTCCGACTGACATCTCCTGGTGCTACCAAAAGAGACTGTTGGTAGGCTTGATCAATACTAGCAGGTGTATGTGCCTGCTGATTTCACTTCGCTGAACGTGGTTGATGAGATCGATCATATGTAGTAAGACGAGCCTACTGACAAGATAATGACGTATAAATAGGTGTATGTTACTACCTATGGGACTCTGCCGGAATTGCCTAGTAGGATTGGTGTGCTACTGCCAGACGAGTCTGTTGTACATCAGGATTAAAATGGACGGGTGTATGTGCCCGCTCGTTGCATGCCACCACGTTAGGTTGGTGGACATCTCCAGAGATGAGAGAGATGATAACCTGCACACTGTTGACCGTATTTCACCTCTAACAGTTCTTCTTGCCTACTCGAGTTCGATGAACCTGAGTCGAATTCCTGGAGATTATACCCTCATCATGTTGAGGGCGCACTACAGCACGAGTCTGGCAGCGATTGTTTATGGCAGCCCTTGAGAAGGACACCTGTCTCCATGAATTAAGGTCCTGATGGGCCTGCTCATTCACCTCCCCAGCATATGGGAGGGACTGGTGATTGCATTCCACGGATAACGACACGAAATGGTTGAAAACCGAGGATGGCACCACCTGATTCTTAATAACTGGTCATCGTTGTCCAGACGACCGGTGTGAGTTGTTCAATTAGAGGGCCTGTCGGGGATCCTACAGAGTTGGAATGGTACATTGTTTATGGTACTCCTTAACCAGCGCATTTGATACCCAGCGTCGAAGACACTGAGTAGGTGATGTCGTCCTCAGAGTGGATGACGATCCAACAGGAGTTGCAGCAGTGGCATTTGCAGTAGTGGTATTCCCAAGTGTGAATTTGAGAGAAGCCATTTTGGTAATGCAGACAATCTTGGAAAAGAGTTCATGTTTGATATAACAGACATAATCAAGATATGTTCGGCCACTACATCTTTTAGATAAACACATTTTTTATTGACTGTCTTGTTGGCCCACTAATTGAGTTTCAAATAGGGGCCTAACAAGTAGTTAAAATATCATTTTAACATGGTTAAGGATTCACATCGGGTTCACCATTTTTTGTTTCCACTAGAATTGGGGATGATCTCATTGATTTAAGATTAAAACATTCCAAGTGGTTTCTAATGGGTTTATACGTAGAACTGGAAACATCCAATGATTCCATATCCATTTGAACCTACTTTTCAAAGTTAGGTGCTCATAAGTTGTGGACTGATGAGGCTTAGGAATTTGCATTCGTCGAGAGGATGGGATGTCGGAATCAACACTCCTTTTTTAGGGGAATTATTGTCTACTTCAGGACTCGCTTTATAGATTTAAGTTTTGTTCGTGAATCCTTATTATATTACCAATTATAAAATGAGATTTCCTTTAGATCTGACAATCAATGATTGATATGTTGGAAATTTAGAGAATATTTTATATGTATTCGAGGTTCTTAACTGATAGAGAATCATCTGTATTTGTTAGAGATTATTAGAAAATGGTATCCTTCAATACATAAAAATCACTTGGTCATTGTGATGACCATACTGGTTTTGAAGCCACTCAGTGGGGAACTTGATGATTATTTTCATTTAGAAGGAAATGTATTATTTCAGAGTTGGGATCGTACCCACAGATGGGATAGCTATGTATCCTTTGTTTTGGAAAAGGATTCGAAAACCACGTAGTTGGAGTAAAGAAGTATGTTGTTTATTCAAGATTGATGGCTCAATGAAAGATGTCATAATTACATTTACACACTAAACTCATGTGATTCATGCTCGATGTGGGAAACAAGAGGTATTGGTAAAACCAGAAAATTGTGTCATGAAAGATGAAATCATTAAAAATTATGCGGGGCTTATGTATGTAATACTGCCGAAACTGATGGAGATTAAGATTTAATTTAGGGAAGAAATCCTGGAATAGGGTCCATAAAGGTATATATACTTTATGGAGATTTGAATACTCTAATCTTGGGGCTTACTCCTAATTAGGATTCCCAAGTTAGGAGGGGAATTATGATTGGGTTTTACTCTTGAGAAGGAAGCCTAGATCAATAAGTAAATTAGGACTGGTTAAGAGAAGTTATCACTGGGGCTTACTCCTGAGAAAGAGGCCCAGGTTATGGGAATTATGGTTGGGGAATACTCTTGAAAAGGATGCCCATATTAACGAACATAAAAAATTAAGGGACTTAGATCTTTCTCCTAAAAAGGATGCCCAAATTTGAGATTGGGGCTTACTCATGAAAAGGAATCCCAAGTTAATACAACTACAATTGGGGCTTATTCCTAAAAAGGATGCCCATATTTGGGATCTTGGAGACATGGGATCACTCTTGAAAAGGAAGCCCGAGTTAAAGGAATTATGACAGGGGGTTACTCCTGAAAAGGAATACCAAGTTAAGGAACTTGGGGCTTACTCCTAAGGAGGATGCCCAAATTAATGAGGACTTGGGGATTATTCCTGAAAAGGAGGCACATGTTAAGGATTCTCTCATTTTAATGGATGAGTTTTAAATGATTGAAATCTTTGAACATAGTGACATAAAGATGTGTAAATCACTAGGTTTTGAAAGATGTTCCACGGAATTCCTTTTTGATAAAGACGTAAATCCAAAAAACATTCCATAAATTTCATTGAAGAGTGTATTGAAGACTGAATCTTTAATATGAGAGGTGGAATGTCATAGGATATTTAAAATAGGTAGAAGGGGCACCCAAAAAAAGGAGGGCGCACAGGTCCTGGTAGGCGCGTAGGTACTGTGTGGGCGTGCAAGTCTTGGACGTGCAATTATACCTACACGACACATGGGTACTTGCGTAATTTTCATCCCTTAGGGTAATACTTGGGCGATCCTCGAAGAAATCTTTTAGAATTACCCCGAGGTACTTCCAGGAGTGTGGCGCTCAAGTTTCAATAAGTAGGTAAAGACGCGCGCAAGTGTGTCCATTTCCCTTAAGGGTAAAACATTTAGGTGCACAAGTGTTAGTTAATTCTAACACATAGACCTTATTCCTCTTGTTTTGACCTTCCATTATAAATAAAGAATTACCTTAGAAGTGTTCTGAATACATGATGAAGAGACTTGGGAGTTCAGAGCTCTGTATCTGAATTCTGGAAAAACACCTCTTCAAATGGGGGGTCCAACGGGGGTATTTATAGGCTATAGAAGACCCTAGGCAATTTTCAAAAAGGGTGTGCAAGTAACTTGCGTGACTATTATGTGGCGCGCATGTGTACTTGGTCAAAAGTTAGGGAACTTGTGCGACCCAAAAGTATTTTATTCCTTTTCAATTCCTTTGTCGATTTTTTATGTTTTCTTCAAAGGACGAATCAATTTGTGCTAAGTCATTTCCCTTTCCATTTCTTTAGACAATGTGATGAAAAGGAGCGTCAACAGAGACTTGGGAATTCTAAAAAGAAATGAAAAAGATGTGGTTAAACCAGTTTTATGGACTGAATGGCTATCTACTTGATGTGGATGAAAAAACCAATTGTGGGGAGAATATCACACCACCGGTTTTCAGAATGTATCATTTTTGTTGTGACTTCATGTATATAATGGTTAAGGGTGAATTATTGGAGAGAGTGGTTAACCTTTAATAATTTTTTAATACAAAAATAGATACACATGGGATGAATACGGTTTGACCAAACCATGCAGGATCCCAAAAGAAACTATGATCCAAGGTTATCGGTTTTGAATTTTGAATTTGTATCATCAGTATGGTTGGAGCACAGTTATGGAGATCATGAGAGGAGGTCGTACAAGGTATTTCTTGATGTGGTTGAAAATTCACAGGTAGCACACTTTTTTCCTAACTGTGTAGTCTAACCATGCACATGGTCAAAATAAAATCATTAAAAATAGGATCTTTATCGTTTTTGTTGTAATTAAATCTTATTTTCTCCTATTAGACTCTAATTATATATTACAGTCCATTCAATGTTGAAGAACATATCCAAGTGAAATTGGAATCTATCTAGATCCCTCCCTCGGCATTTTCCATCCCGATTATTAACATAAGAACCCATCTACATTGTTCATGTCATGTTTCATTTGATCTACATTGATTTACATCATTTTTCTTATTTTTTTCTCAGATCTATGCCTGTTATGGGTAGATATATGTTTTTGGATGACAAATAATTTGAGATTTTGTATTGATATTTCTAGGAGAATTTTTCATGGATATTTTATGGTTGATCAGTATGATTTCTAGATAATTATTTGTATGCTTTCTGTATTTGTCAAAATGATTGAGATTGGTGGCTTCACACTAGACTCGTTCAGAAAGACAAAATTCCAATGCTAAAAAATTGAACATATTATTTTTAATTTATTGTTATTTTTCTGTTTTATAATTTTTGGAGAGCCTCTATTATGATTGTTTAGAAAATTGTGGAAATCTAGAAAAATGGGTGTTTTCAATAAAGAGTTGTTGTTCTGAGTTTTAAAATGTCAATTTTATGAAATAGTGGAAATTGTTCTATTAAATAAATAAATAAATGGAATTTTTTATTGTAATGAAATGGATTATTTGAAATTGTATTGTTCATTGTTATTAATTAATGTGCAGATTTATAGAAATTGTTTGAATGGGAGGTTTTGAAATGGTTTGGAAAATATTGGGTTGGGGAGTTCAGGTTAATGGGCCCTAGGATGGATGTTTAATAGTGGGTTACAAGGAATTTGACATTGAATAAGTGACGATGTTCATTAGACACAAGTTGATTAGATGAGAGAACACTCGTGAGTATGGAATTGTAGAATTAGAATGCTTGTGTGGCCTTGTTGTGAAAAATGGTTTGGGTATGATAAAATGTAATTCTTAATTGGTTTTAAGATCTTTTTTGGTTGGTTTTTTTTATATCTATGACTTTATATGAAATGGGATTAAATAGAACCTGTTTAATTATAATTATAACTGGGGATTGGAAATTTTTTATATTTAGTTATAAATTATTTTGCTGAATCGTTTTATATAAATCTATTTATATAAATGTTTATAGCCAATCTATCCAAGTGTAATGAGTAGTTAAGTCGTTTGGGAAAACACACTACGTTTTAAACTCACTCTTTTATTGGAACATTGATGTTTTTTCTGATGCTATCTTCAGGGACATGGGAAAAGGTAATGTATCACACATATTTATTATGACATCGTGATACATGGGATCGTTGATGATGTTGGAGTTTGGGGCTTTTAGAGTATAAATTCTCATGGTCATCTTATATTCTTTAGTATCTTTTTCATTGTTTACGTTTGTAGAGTATTTTTCTACTATTATGGCACCATTTTTTATAGCTCTTGTAATGAATATATTTGTTGAGTTGTCTTTCTTATATCCTTGCATCATTCAGTGAGTGTTTTAGTTATGGTTTTTTGGGTAAATGCTTTTAGTTTCTAAAATGTTAAATCATACCCCACTATCATTTAAAACCCATCAACATTTATTTCTATCTTTTGTTTCTTGGGGATGTCACCTAAGGCCTAGTAAAGATTTATTATATTCTTAAGACACAGATAATAAGTTGGTCATTACAAAAACTCTCAAAAGAATGATTTTTTATATCAAAATTAAATGTTAAATTGATTATAATGACTTAAATTGGATTAAATGATTAAAAATTTAAGTAAATATACATTAAGGAAAATTATAAATATAATTTAGCACTTTATATTACTTAGATGAATTTTAATCATTTAAAATTAAATATTTTTCAAAAATCTTCAAAATGTAAAACATAACAATAAAATTCCAAAAATTAAACCAAATGCAATTTTTATATTCTTATTTAAATTGATATGTTTATTTGTGACATACAATATATAAATTATTCAAAAAAAATATTTAAAAAATAATTCTATTAATAGGTGAAAAAAATTCTTTTAGAAAAATATAGTTTTTATGATAAAATTTTGATTCATTGTTATATTATTACTATAAATTATATTGGTTGAATGTCATAAAATTTGAATATATATAAATTTTATAATGTTTTTAATATAATTAATTCCATCCTATTTAACGAATTGGCTATTATAATATTTCATTTTATGGTTAAGGTTGGTGTTTCGTGCAATGTAAGATATCAAAGAGATTTAATCTAAAAAATACATACTATAAAATCCAACTGTATGAAATTCTCCAATACTCCAATAAAATTTCATCATAACAATTTTTGAACATAGTCTCGGTAACTATGTTTTTAAATTCTAATATTATTTTTCTGAAAACTGACATCATAAAATATAATTAATGATACATCATTTTAAAAATGAATTGGAAGTATGATGGTAACTTGAGATCCACATAATAGGATTTCATGTAGTAAATATATGGACATGGATGATAAAACAACCTGTCAAAGAATAATATTGAGTATCATATAACATGATCATTGGAAAGCTAACTATCATAAAAAAATACATATGTGATATTTTAAAAAACCATTTATAAAATTAAACAGATTACATTTTTGTATAAAAATCAGTTTCCCAAAGTTAAGGAATTCATATACTTATGTGAATAATATCATAAGGAAACATAACTACATGACAAGTACAATTTCATCCGTTATTGGATTTCAACCACAAACTCATATTTTTTTTATAAATGATGAGTATTTAAGAGATATTTTTCATGCCTACATAATTTTACTAAACTTATACAAATAAAAAAACCATAAAATCAAAACTATATTTTCTTCTTAACTTTATACATAAACCAAAACCAAAATGGTTAGGCTAATATTTAATAATTCCCCAAATAAACATTAATATCTAAAATTAAATATTAATACATATTGGTCAACCTTTATTATTCATAAAATAATTATCCTTCCACAAAAATATTATTGACTAATATCGAAACCCAAAAATCATAATGATGTGAATATATATTCTTCAAAATTACATTAATATCTTGTAATTTATTATACCAAAAATATAATTTACCAAATCTCATAATCCCTCATAATTTATAACCATAAACTTAATCATGATAATCCTAACATAAAATAATTTTTTACTCCAAAAGAAAATTCACCATTTATTCCTCCAAATATATTCATTACCTTAATCTCATAATGATCTGAGAATAAAAAATGTGTTATGAAATAACATTAATCAATTAAACAACAATTCAGTTTCTAATCCCAATGATATATATTTGATAGAAAAAAATTTCATATATTCAAAATAAGGATTTTCATTATATATTATACTAAAAAATGTCATACTAATTAAAACTTTATAGAGGCTATTGGTAGGCACTGCACCCTTGTAACTCATCAGTTGTGTGTTCTAACCCTATGACCGTTCCAAATGCAATGGGTTGTCACCTGGCTAGATCGTTTTCAAATTTTTATATTTTTATTAATATTTCCAAAAAATTCGGTGACAATCCTAAAAAATATTTTAATAAATTAAACATTAAATGATTTTTTTTTACCAAAACGGTTTTCTCATATATTTAATTTAGTTGCCCAAATATATAGTAACCTATATGTACATTAAATTAAAATACCAAATAAATAATATTAGTTATCCTTACTATTAATCATATGTCTACAAAATATAATGGAATTATTATTTAAATAACTCATTCACACAAACTACTCCAATGGGTTGTGTCACCTAATATATGTTTTTCAAAATCTCGTTCAAAAGGGTTATACTAAACCTACTCTCACTCCGAATATATTGAAACAATGCCTAGAAACTTATAACTTGTTCCTTATTATGTTAAATTGGAATACGATACAAAAAATAACATCCCAAAGGGCTGAATAGTTCTGTATTTTTGGTAAGAAATATATATATTTTTAATAAAAATATATTTTAAACATAATATAAAAAAGGAATTTTCATTGAGAAAACTATTAATACCATTATATTAAACTTTTATATCAGTCATTATATACATTCTACAATCCTTGGGGATAATGGAACATAAGAAATGGGTGAGATCAAATTTTTAGTGAGGGTTGACTATAGTATAAGAAATAATTAATCTAGGAGGGTCATCCATATGGAAAGTTATATAACTAAAAAAACATTCCATATAATCAATAACTATAGCATAATATGGTTAAAATAAAATATTATCAACTAAATACAACATAATAATAGATATAATACTAGTCTAATAGTCAAATGGAATATTGATAACTAATCTCATAAAGAGTAAATTCCTAATATCGGATGTCTAAAACTAATCGTTATGGATTCATCCAAGACACCATACATAAACAAAAATGGAAGATGAAAAACCAAAAACTATTTTATTTAATGACACCTACTTATGCATCTAGGGGCTATAGTGGGACTTAACCATCACATTCAACGTCCAATTCATTCCTCACAATTATAAAAATTAAACCTTAATCAACACGCCTTAACAAAATAAATAACTATCTATATAGCATGGAATAGTCATACAAAATATCAATTCATCCCTTTGGAAACAAAAGGATTATGATTAATGGTATTATTTGTGTTCATACTTCAAAAAAGATGCCACAATTGTTGTTAGAAAAGATGAAAATACAATAAAATATATCATTGAATGGTTCTTGTGGAAAATAATCTTTAAACAATCCAAACTATCCCGTAAGACGTTGAAAATATTTATTTACAAGACTCATTGTGGGAAAAAATTAAATTAAACATATAATATCTGGACAATAAATATATTCATGATATAACAGGTCAAATGGTAATTATATATACCAGATAATTCAATATAGGTGTATAACCTCAAAATATGCTTTAATGAAAGGATATTGAGACATTGTTCCTTACAAATATTATATTGTTAATCAAATGGATAAATTGTGTATTATATAAAAGTCCACATAAAAAAGTGGAAATAAAATATTACATAAAAAATAATCATTTAACACATTAGCTTATCATGACATAATAAGTGAAATAAATTTTTAACTTAGTGAATGAAATTTGAGTCAAGAAATTTCTTACCACTTGTAATTAGTCAATTAAAATTTAACACAAATTTAATAATTAATAAATGAAAAAATTAATAACATGAATGTAATAGGATTAATGATATCACCTATCAAAAGGGAATTATACATATTCAAAACTAAATAAATACATGATGAATAATTAATATATTTCATGAAAGTAAATGTTAAGTGAGAAAAACCCTTACCTTTGGATTTCTAATAATTTATTTTGATTTGGCCTAATATATACTGATATAAAAATTTTATTAATTTTTAAAAATACTCTATTAATATTTAAGATAGAATATATTTTCCTCTTTTATCATCGTATCACCCTTTTATTAATAATATTTCAATACTACCCTAGTTTCAGGTTGTAACTGTGTCATTTTCATATACTTTTTTTGTCATTTAAGTCATGTTTCTTAGAAACATGATATATATATTTCATATCCTTAATTATATTATGTTCATAGATATAAAATTTATCAATTATATATATTTTAATATTCATTATTAAATGGGTGATATGAAAAATTAATCGTGTCATGTCATGGAGACGGTAGGTCGTACGTATGCATGTGTGACAATATTTTTCTCCTAACGGTGAATGTTTAAGGAAGCCTATGGTTTATTAATTTTTAGAGAATAAATATAATATCATATGTGTTAAATATATCTATTATTTACATCATTTTACCCATCCATGTAAATTGGTGTTGAAAATAGATTACACTGCAGTGTGTAGATTGTAAGTGGTATGTATGCACGCGTGATGATTTTATTTTTAATAAGATGGATAAAAGGTGCAATAGGGAAGTCTGATAGTCATAATAACATATAAAAATTAATATGATTTTATGTTTTTTAGTTTATCAGAGAAACAACACATGAAGAGAATATGGATGTATAAATAAACTTGAAAGAGTTGATAAAGATGATTACTTTTTCTTCGGCGAACATCAATTAATAATTCTAAAGTGATCTTGGGTATGTACATTGGAAGGTTCAAAAACACTAAAAATTAAATATGAATTTTTTTAAGTGAAATTGTATGGGATAGGTCAATCTATATGGTGCAAATTTTTGTGATCATGTGAAGGAGAAGGTGACTTTATATAATTATGATGAGGGGCACTTTTAGAAATCCCCACAATATTAAAATAAAACAATGTATTTATAGATCTAATGATCCATATTGGAATCAAATGAACAAGGGATTAAATATTACACCACATATTTTCCCCTTTATAATTATTTCATATTTTTATTATTTTAAAATAATTTAATAAAATTAAAATTCAATAAATCAACGTTATTGTAAAATTTGATAGTTTTAATTTTTTTACCTAAAATACATTAAAAGAAGGTGGGATCCCGAAAAAATTAAATTCCGACATCTCTATTATATCATATAGATCTATAAAATTTATTATACATAATAATTCATCAAAAATATATCAAAATTATTTTATTTAAAATCATTTATTTTATTTTTCTCATATTTAAATAGATAATTTTTTGACATTGATTTTTTTTAATATAATTATATAAAATGTAAAAATTAAAAATAAATTTATAAAATGGAAATAATTTCAATTTGAAAAATATAGAAATTTTTGTTCATTTTTATCGGGATTTTTTCCTTATATTGAAAAATAAAATATAATAATTACGAAGAGAGTGATAATTTGTAACTATCATGGATTTAAAAAATAAATTAGTTATTTCCATCCCAAAGTACACATTAAAAAATTGCATTATATATTAAATTTATAATTGTGGTATATTATGCCAAAAAAATAATTTTTGGACATGTTTAGATCATGGTTATACCCTTATATTTTGGTTTAACCCATATTTGAAACCTATAAATCTTACCATGTGGACATGTGTTTTTACACAATGATGTTAAAATAGTTAATATAAAAGGTAAAATGAAACATAAAATATTTGGGGATGAAATTTCAAAGATTAGATCAATTAGTTGGAGAATTTTAATTTTTTATGAATTTTATATCATTTAATAAAAATTTATTCATTTGAAAATATAATTAATGTCCATTTTGACATTGTTCATTTGGTTTATTTCTAAAAAATATCAATACACCAGATAACATTAAAATATACCATTAATGTATCTTAATATAACAATTTAATCCAAAAAATTCCTCGGTTTCGTTAATTATTTCAAATTATAGTGTTTATAATATTATTAATATGATTTATTTGATATGTCCATTAATTATACAACTGCAGCATAATAATTGTACAATCCTATAATATAAACTATTCTTATATAAATATTAATATTAAATTTCATTGATGGAGATAATTTTTTTTACATTAAATGACTATTTATAGATTAATATTTCTTCATATTAATCATATAAAAAATATAATGCTTATAAAAAACAAGAGTAGGGCATATTAGACATTCCTTATAATAAAATACTATAAAAGGATGAAAATCAACTAGGTGGATCCATGAGGCAATAAAATAGGCCCATGATGGTTTTGTTCAAAAATATCATCCTATAAATTTATCAAAGGTGTTAGAGTAATTTTATAAAACTTATAATATTTTTTCGTCCAAATTGAAAGATTTTCCCTTAAACGTGATAATTAAAAAATTATATATGTTATTATTCTTATTTTCTAAAAATAATTGGGATCTAATAAATAAAATAATAATTTTTTTTTTCAAATATAACTTTTAGATTGGTCAAAAAATTATTTTTATTACTAGTGCCCCATTAAAAGTTGTCCAAACGTCTTTTAGAAAAATATAACTTTTTCAGGCTTCAAATTTTATTTATTCATATATTATACCTATTAAATAAATTTTATGAACATAAACAGAAAATATATATAAATTTCATAATTTATTAAATACTAGTCATTGCCTTCATTTTAATGGATATGTTATAATCATATCTCATCATACAATTAATGTGGGTGTTTCACGCAACTTAAGCTATCAAAGAGATTAAATTTAAAAACTTAATTCTACAAAATCATGGATTGTAACATAAATCATTAAATATCTATAAATTGGGTATTGGATACCACTTTTGGTACTCACATTTATATCTAAATCATGATACCATATATATTTTGGGAGATTTTTCAAATGTTTAGTGTATCTTCGATTTTCCAATAGTGCATGACGTGTTAACTTGACGATAGGAGACCACCACCTTTTATTTATGATAGAGATGATCATGGTTTTTAAAGACTATTATCACATACAAATTATTACCAAACACAATGTCATCATATCCTTAATTAATGTTGATAATTGTTTAAAATATGAAACTAAAATTAATTTACTTTATAATGAAAATATATGTTTTAGTATGATAAATTTAAATAATTGGAATCATATATTAGATTATGAAAACCAAGTATTGTCAATAGAATATGAATCAGGTTCACATAACTAATTTCAATCTGGTTTATGGTCTCACAACCTTAATCATGTAAACAAAATGTTATTGAAATTTATCTATCAATATATATATATAGATTCTTTTTAACTAAATCCCATTGAGATATTTCTCACATGTTTGCAATAAAAATGGATCATTATCCTTTTGGTGTGTTGTGTTTAATAGTTACAGAGCTTCTAGAATTTGTTCACATTAATGTGTCT
The DNA here is from genome assembly GCA_963277665.1 of Viscum album. Taxonomy (NCBI): domain Eukaryota; kingdom Viridiplantae; phylum Streptophyta; class Magnoliopsida; order Santalales; family Viscaceae; genus Viscum; species Viscum album. The sequence continues at coordinate 1,416,606,084 of OY728160.1, forward strand.
AGATCATTTCTAGCTGAACCTAGAGGCGGGTTTTCATAGATCATTACATTAATGGATTACATAAGTAGATATTGATATTTCTAGATAATGATTTTCAAATATATGTCATTTAATAAAATCATAGAATAAAAGAATGATGTAAAAAACAAAAAAGGTAAAAATATACCTAAGACTCAATATTATTAAATTAGTAAATATATTTACCAGGAATTCATTGAATTTTTATACTTGTTTTGGATTATATTTCAAATCTCTCCACCTTATACACCAATGTTGAACGGTACAAGTAAAAGGTGGAATAATATTATAGATAATATAATATCATTGATGACGAGTCAAGTTATTCTTCAATTATCCTTCTGGCGATAAGATTTATATAAAACTGTATATAAATTAAATTGACTTCAATCTATGGTGGGAAAAGGAATTATATTAATTTTTTAGAGTGGAAAGAAAATTTTATTATAGCGTACATAGGAATTGGTCTTCGATTCATTTGTTTATTCCAATCCAAGAAACAAAATATCACCCTTTGTTATGATGTGTTTTATTATATGATATCATAAGGAAACTAGGGGATATAACTACTACAACCATATATCAAAGAATTTAATTGTGGCCATATGATCAATATATCATAATTTTTATCGAATATATAAAAGAGATTGTGGGTGTATCATTGTATTTGATGGTCTTTATTCTCATGATAAAAAAGATTTGATATTGGAACACAATCCAAAATTCCCCATAGTATAGGTTGTCAGTTGAACAATATTACTATATAAGAGAAATGTAGATGTTATATAGCCATGTATATATATATATATAAATTTTTGTTTCTAGTCACTATGGATGTTGAATCATTATTGATTGAAAATAATCAACCTATTTCCTATAAAGAGATAGCAAAGATCCCAAAAACTACAAGATTCCAAGAATCCTTGAATTCTAATATGAATTTCATGTATTAGATCCATGTATAAGTTTTTTTATATCCACCAATTGATTTAATACTCATTATGTGAAAATGTGTATTAAAAACAACACAAGACATGGATTGTATATGTGGTATATTTAAAACAAGGCTACAAGATAAACTGTTTAAATAACATCAAGTAATTTACTCTCACGAAGCATTTTCGGCAATATCCACACTTTGATCAATCAAAAATATATTTTTCATTGAATCTTCCCATGAAAATGATATTTGGAAAATTAATATTAAAATATATTTCATTGATAGGATCCTTGTGGTTGTTTTTTAAATGGAATAACCATAACTTTTTGTGACAATAGTAAATCCCAATAATGTATAACATTTTTAGAGATCAATTTATGGAATAAAACACTAATCCTTGTAATAAAATATAGGGTTTGATAAATGCATTATATAATTTCATTTTATAAGAAATGAATTAATGACATGTGCTAACAAGATATTTAGTGGGTGTTCAGTCATATTCTATTCATTATAGGTCAATGACATACTACATATTGGAAATGACATACTACCCTTACAGTTAATTTAGGGATGGTTGAAAAAGTGCTTCTTTATAACAGAAATAAGTAAATAAGCATACATTATTATGATCCAGATCATTTAAGATAAAAAAAACAAGTTTAATAGACATATTCAATGTGTGTACTTTGATAATATACTAATGATATTTAGTATGGAACAATTCAATATGCGATTGCTTCTAATGTAACAAGGTATAATCCTCACTAACAAAATTATTCCACATTCAAAAAAAAATATAGAGAAGGAGAGAGATAAATAGAGAAGATAAGTGGGGTCCCATATGGATATACTCCATGATTGATTATCTATGGCATGTTATCTTATATGATTGATGTTTTCAATGCATTGAATATATTAGGAATGAATCAATCTGATCAAGTATAAAATCATTATCTATTGTTAAGGATATTATTATGTATCTAAGGCAAACTAAGGATATATTACTAGAATATGGAAGAGATGAGGAATTATTCATTAGTAGATAAATAATACGAATTCCTAGTCTGGATATTTTTTTATTCTAAATTAATAAGAATTATGCTGGAATGGTTCAATGTATCCACTTGTCCCCAATCATCTAGTTCATCCAAAGTATATTTCATCATTGGATGGTGATAAGGTAGTATTATTGATACTCTATTTGATTTAATATATTTAAATGGTATAAAAATTTAAATACTCCATCACATTATATTCTGATAACACTGTTGTGATGACTCTCTCAAAGAAGACATAGTCACATAAATGGACCAAGCACGTTCATCAAAACAATCACCTATTGAGGGATAAATCTCAAATAGGTGAGTTTATAGTGTGTATAGTTTTAATTTAGGAGATCTTTATACACCACTAAATTATATCCTTATCTCAATATCGTCATTAATATCATGTTAGAGTTTACACAAAAAGAGTTAATAGTAGATGGAATTTCTGTAAGTATGAGTTTATCGGTTTTTGTGCCCCAGTACCTATTTATTTGTATTTATTCATCATATATACTCATAGTGATTGATTATTAAAACTGTTATAATAAAATAAATATTTTAATTATATATTACATTATAGGTGAAAATATGCAAAGGGTACATGATACACTATAAATTTATAGAAGTTCCATGTTATAAAGAGAACATTGATGTACTCTGACAGTATTCATAAATATATATGATCTTAGGATGGTGGGTAAGATTTTATTGGACACAAATTATAATTATTATTAGGTGTAGTAACTTTTAGGATAATGAGACTACAACCATATATTTTCTACCATGTGTGTCTTATGTATGGTTATTATGAGATCATGATATGTGAGTAGGAATTTTGAACACATTTTTAGAATTGGATATTCCTATTTGGGGACATATTTTACATCACATAAAGATTAGGATTTTAATTACTTTATATCATGAGTCATGTTATTTAATTTTTTATGTAATTATTTATTTAATATACACCTTACTAGTTAGGATACATTGGGTATGTTCTGAGTTATATTTCATTAATGAATAATGGAATGAATGATTTTACCCTTGTATTATTTAACAAAAATGATTATATAAATCATTTGTATATAAATTTAAATTCCTAATAAATAAAATGGAATTTTAATTCTATTATTATATTCATATTAAAAAATTCAAACAAAGTGACCTTGATCACATTTTTTTGTTACACTAGTATGAAGAGAACTTGATTAGAGATATTGAGACAGATGGATAATATACCATATTTTACATTTTAATGTTGTTATATTCCTTTTGGAGTTTATCATAGTTCTATATGAGTTACTTATATGATTTCTATACTCTATCCTTGGAGTTTAGTCGATATTTTCTAATTCCCCTGAGAAAGAGTCATAGAGGGTCACACACTGCATGTCCTTGAAAACTCATATAAAACAAATGTAAATTAACATATTGAATAAATACGATTCTAATGTGTCGATAAATAATTATTCATTTTTGGATGATTGCGAATATTTAGTCTCACGTTATCCTAGATAATATATATTCATTGAACATATAATTCCTATTTATATTCTATTTCAGGAAAAATAATATTTTCTTATTTATTTATCTTCTAGTAATGAAATGATATTATATTATTTAAATAAATAGTCACAATTCAAGTTACAATAAATATTAAGGATGATTATTTAACTAATTTTAATAATTTAGTGAGATATAATATATTAAATTTTATTTGAATAAATATCAATTTATTTATTCAACATAATAATATTTACAAGTTGTTCATTCTATATCATTACAAAATATAAAATTATCTTTATTATTATTTATAAATGGAATTATTGGGAGATTTATCCAGTGATAAGGGACCAAATGAAATTTCTATACTCTAAATATTTCTCAATTTAAACCTAGTTATATCATTCGAAATCCTAATGTTCATTTATACAAAAATAATTCAAGATTAAATAATTATAATACCTAGAGATCCTTTCATTAAAGTCACTCTAAAAAATGTATAGTGAGTCTCATCTTCCTTCCATTCATGTCTAGAGAAGAAAAAATAATCCTTCCACCATGATGTTATTCTTGTGGTGATCAACGGTGAACCACCCAATCATTAGAGTCTTCTGCACTATCACACAGGAATTTCTACAATGATGCTTGGAGGTTCTAAAAACATAACTAGATCTCTTATAGAGTGTTTATACCCATGAAATCTCTCATTATAATAATGGTACAAAATGAAGTGGTCATTCCATTCCAAATAATAATAATTCCTATAATAATAAATTATTTATCGACCTAAATTACATACAAATTATATGGGGTGATTTTGTCTTCTTGGTTTCGATGTTTATATTATTTCATTTTTAAATTATTTCATTATTTAATACTACCCATTTTCAAGTACAACACATAATTTTCATTGATTTGTAAAAATAAAAATTTCAAGCCTGCTACAATTCATTCGGGGCTTCTTTTATGTCCAAAACCATTAGGTGATGATCGTACCCACATTATGTCTGTTTTTTAATAGATATCACACATTTTATGATTACTAAAGTTCATGATGTCAATATTTAGTAATGGTTGAATATAATCGAACATTATTAATGTTCCAACACATTTTGATATGAAGATTTATATAGTTCCTAAAAATGTATCAATGTATTGAGTAATTAATAATACATGAGGATTGATTAATCCTATTGTATCATGTAAGGTAGCTGATGCAACATATTTTGTATAAAATATTGTTTGTTTCTGTCATATTCATAAGAAAAACGATGTTATATACTTACATTGGACAATGGGAATATAGATTAACAATGAAATTATATGAGAAGTCTACTTTTGAATTTCATATACAGATATAACACAAGTAGAATAAATTGTAGTGGATATGAGATCATTGGAGATGGGAGAAATTAAATCATTATATCTCTGTTAAAAATTAATGTGGTCAGGTATTTTATCATAATATTTTTGAGATAATATTATTGAGAAGCATGTGTTTTATGTGTGATGTAGGCTATCAAAAACACACATGGTGTTGAGTTTCTAGCTTTAGAATATGATCTCATTATGATCAAAATATGAATATATTTAATTAATGGATTTTAAAAATAATTAATTTCATAGGTATACATATGATCAAACTAAAATGAAAGCATTAAAGTCTATAAGATCTAGAAGATCAATTTTTGACCACAATCTTATATTGTTAAGTAGTATAGTGGTCATGTGTTTTAGCATTGGATGGAAGACCACGAGGAATCCCAATGTCAAAGTGAGAAAATGAATTAAATCATTGTGTCTATGCTTATGGTATAGGTCTAGTTCCAATATCCATTTCCAGTCAACGGTATAATTATTTTGATAATAAAACAATGTCAACCAAAATATAGTATCAATGTATAACTCTAAATAAAATATAATTTTCATGGTTTTAAAAAACATGCATGGCACCCAAAAAGTATGATGTCATAGTGATTTATCACCTTCCATGCTTAAATCCATATACATTCAAGGGGATATCATGTAATTCCACTTGATTACATGTCCATCTAAAAAATTTCAAGTGAACAATAATTAAATATCAAGTGATCGTTGACATCAATTAGTGAAGTGTTCGTGATCTAGAACATAGTGTGATGTGGATGCATGCAGAATCAATAAGATAAGGTTAAGGGATGAGTTATACAACATTTCAATAAGTTCACTAAATAATCTAATTCCACTAAAATGATAGAATATTTCTTGAAATATAGTTATAAAATAGATAATTAAAATTTTAATGCACTAATTTTATGAGGACTCTATAATATTGTTTTTATACATATTCATCATGGTTGAAAATTTATATTTGAGTTTGTGAACTAATATAATTCCCATATAAACACATGTCTGAAATAAATAACATTTTGATATTATGAGAATTTAAGATTCCATATATTTTATTTTTAATGATGTACAGACACCGGAAAGAATATAATAGCAAGTGAATAGGTTCAATTAATGAATCTAATAAAGGGGAATTTTCCAATAAGTATCCCAAGCAAGATCACATGGAAATTACAACTGAGGGACAAGGAATAATGTGGAGGTTGTTTGTATTTGGGTAAGGATATCCCAAATTGATTCATTATGTGATATAAAAAAATCTGAAAATATTTAAGGTAAAAGTTTTTACACAAAAAATATCCACATGGAGTGCATTATGTAAGATGCATTTCTATTGAGGCTCGTACATAGAATAATATTTTCATAAAGAGTATTTTGGATATTTCATCTGCAAAAAAACGAGCTAAAATAATAACTTTTTCTTGAATTATATATATTATATTACATATGTGTGAAGTTATTTCCATGTCTCTAAACATTAATGATGACCATCAATGAAAAAGAGATGTCCGAGGTATACCTAATGATTTTTCACAAAACACATTCAAGATAATGAATTGAAAAAACCTACTGATGAATTTAAAGAAAATATAAAATTTAGTTTTCATATTTCAAATACTATTTTTTTTTTCAAATGCATACATAAAAAATATTTCTTGGATTAGATATAGATGATGAATAATCGATGATGTAAGCCCATTGTGAATAATGATCATTATAGAAAAAAGAAGAATAGAAACTATTATCCTAAACGGATGACCAATTTATAATGGAAAATAAATAAACCAAAAATAAATGGGAATATTTATTTATTTTTTTTCATAGAATAAGTATATTTATTATGAATCTGAATAAGAGTAATATAAATCTCAATGAAAAAATATGGTTAAATTTCAAAAATAGTAATAAAAGCATTAGGAATCAAGAATAAATTTATTTTAATAATGTGATGAAATATTATGAGAAAAGATTTAGAAGCTTGATCCTCATCTTTTAGTAAATATAAAATTGGATATATGAAGAACTATTCATCTTTCATTGCTCATGATTGAAAACCATATTTCAATTAAAAAATTTCATAAAATGTATATGAAATAGCTAATATAGAATGAATGTCGAAAGATGAATTAACATATTTCGTTTATTTTAATTCCATTAAAAAATGAAGAAATTGATTTGAAAATAAAATAATAATATTTCCAAAAATAAAAGTGATTATTTCAAAAACGAATCATCTTACATTAATCAAATCGAGAAATTCATATTGATAGTAGTTGAATGTTAAAAATAGTAATGTTTTATGAATCCTTAATTTTTCTAAAACAAGAAGAGATAACTTATACACAATCAATGTGACTCAAATACAATACTGAGCTAAATAACATGAAATAAAGTATCAACAATTCTATTGAATCCACAGTTGAGTCTTCCAAAATTTCAATGGGATCTTTCCTAACAAATGAAGTTAAATATATAAATAATAAATATTCTTGTAGTTATATTTTACCCAAAAATAATAGGTTCATTCAAAATTATTAGTCATGTATAAATTAGAAGATTAAATTATTAGTTCAATTTTAGGTTTTATAGTGTGTTTGGTCATATGTTATACACATGATGGTCTAATATTCTACTACCAGGAATGTGGAAGGATTCTAGGGGATATATCTTTTTGATTTGAAATTTTATTCATAAATAAGTTATTCTATGAATAGAGATGTTTTTTATCATTGAAATATATATAGGGTAAACTATATTAAAAAATACCATGGAATGTGTGAATATTCATTTATTTATATAGTGGATTTCATCACAAACCATCCGAGTAAAATTTCATATAGTGACAAATGAGAAGGGATTTAGAAGGTTGATGAAGAAAAATCATGTTTAGCTAAAGATTCTTTGAAATCATGTCGAAATATTGATAATGGGTGTTATTTCTACATTATTTAAAATAATAAAATTGTGATTAATATTAAAATCATTAATGGTGAGAAGAATAATTTGGAAATGAATCATCTCTAAAAATTAAAGGATTGGGAATAGCTAATATTGAATCTGATAATCTTAAATCCAATGATTTTCTCTATGTGGAATGACTAAAATATAATCTATTGAGTATGAGGAAACATTAAGATTATGGATATGTAGTTTTTTCCCTGAATTAATCATCTATAATTAAAATACAAATGGATGGAAGGAAAATTTATAAAGGAAAATAACAAATAACAATATGTATATTATTTAGTATCTGACCATCATCTGATGCTTTTGTGAATGAGAATAAAGTGTGGTATGGAAAAGAAGGCATTATTATCTTGGCCAAAGAATCCAAAATGAAATTTAAATTTATAATATTATGAGAGATATTCACAATATGAATAGAGATTTGGATAATTTTTCATGTGAATTCAAAAAAGAGAAGATGAGTAGGATATTTCATAAATATTGGAATAAATATACTATCAAACCACTGGAGTTCAATAACACGAGTTTATGTGTTCCCATGTGACAGAATCCGCTAATTATTTATATGTACATCATTAATTTTATTCAAGATTTCACATAGAAAAAAAATTGTATCCATCAAGAAAGAGTTAGTAAATTTATTTATGTTTAATATATTTATAAACATGTTTATGAATAATTGTGACTTCACTTTTATAAATTGGCATTTTATCTCTAAACAAATATAAATTTGATTTGATTAAAAATTTTCATTATAAATGTGTAAATAAGAATCAATTATATAATACATATTCCTATAAATAAAATGGATTTTTTATAGGATTAATAAACTTACATCTTTGATGGGAAATATAATAAAAGATGAAAACAACATCACGATGTTTTATTGGAGAGAATATTTTTGTATTTTTTTACAAATCCAAAAAAAAAATGTTTCCTAAAATAACAAAAACTACATATGATGTATCTTACATGAATAAGTCAACTATCCAATGTTTTCTAATTTATTTTTTATTACATTCATTATAAATAGAAATAAATACAATCATGGAATGTTTTATGAGAATTGTGATAAACGAAATTGTTAAAGGATACTAATTAAATGACATTTGGAAGGGGTGTTGGAATATTTTGTTTCATGAATTGGTAAATTATATTTATGATGAAAATAATAAAAATAATTTTATATAAAATAAAATCATTAAATTTGTTTCTATATCCTCTCAAATAGACATGTTAAAGATTATTAAAAAAATAATGACAAAAAAGTAAAAAGAATAAAAAATATATATATTAATTTAAAAACTAGTGATTAATATGAGATAGTTAGTAGTGAAATAAAATAGTTTCAATGTTAAAATATAAATCCTAAATATGGATACAATTTTATTATAAGAGATAATATTGATGAAAAAAATGATTGATATTAGAAAATCAAATATAATTTCACTCCCCGGTTGAACCAAATATAGTAGTAGAATATATTGAACATAAAGAGTGGATTAATGATATGAATAATGAGCAGAATCAGATTATGAAAAACAAAAAATGGGATATAGTAATCATTCTTCGGAATTAAAAATAAATTGTCACCATGTGGGTTTTTAGAAACAACGAAAATATATAGGGTTATTTTACATGAAACAATGATATTCTTGCATATATGTGATACTACAAAATATAATTCATTGATTTTTATGAAACTATGGAGAAAGTAGAATATTAAATATAATAAGAATTTTTTTATATTGGCTATATATAATTAGTACATAGTGTTTCAAATGGGTGTAAAATCCACCATACTGAATGATGATCAACAAGGATAAGTATTTATTGAACAACATGAGGATTTTATTCATGATATTGAAGAAATCATAGTGGGAATACATAAAAAGTCCATATATGGCTTGAATAAATCTCTATAATACTTTTAATAAAACATAGATGGAAGAATAAATTAGTTAGAGTTTATAAAGGGAAATTTCCACAATGTTTAATATGGAGATTTATATTAGTACCTTGCTCGTCATAATGCATATTTATGATATACAATTTTCATTGTGACAATTAATTAATTCTTGAGGATTTTATGAAGAAAATGTAAAACCCCTTCTAAATTCCAATGTAATGTGAAATGAAATACATTATGGGATTATCGATTAATATGAAAACAGAATAAATAATTTATTTCATGAACATTATTGTATATTATATTTGAAAAAAAGTAACATTGAAGAATTATAAAAATATTAAACTTCCATTCTAGTTGAAACAAAAAAGTGAAGCTATGAGAATCACAGTAAGGTTGATCAAATGTAATTAAGATGATTAATTAGAATCTTGTTGTATTCAATAGATTCAATGGTAGATATTATTTACAATTGGACACATTGTGATATATTTTAGATATGACTAACATAATCACAAATTCTTATAGTAAAGTGTATTTATAGATTTGTGAAATGAAAATTGTGCTATAAATTATTATATAGAAATATATCAGGTTTGAGCCACTAGGATGAATATAAAGGGATTGGGTTGGTGGTTATACTAATTTTAGTTCCAATTCTAGTGGGAGTTGATTTATATTTAAGGGATGTGTGATCTGGTAAATCAAAAAAATTTGTAACACATATTATAGATTATGTAGAGTATATGGAAGTTACACATTTTTATACACCAAATTTATGGTTATTAGTACTGATCAAATATTTCATGATTAAATTTGAGAGGCTATATAAGATAGTTTTTTATAATAAAAATTTTCTATATTCCTCCAAGAACCCAGTTCAACATTGTAGATCCAATCATATTAACATCTAGTATTATTTTATAATATAAATGTTGGCCAATATATATATCAAGTTGTAATATATTTCTATTTGAAATAAAATTCAATACATCATTTTTTTAATGTAATTACTGGAGTTATTTCTTCTATGTTATGATTGTAAATTTATGTCTCTATTCCCTTATTTCTTAATTGTGATTATAAGTGATTACTCCTATGTGGAATTAGATTATGATGCCAAGGGGGTTAGAGAGTTCTCAACACATTTTCACGTTTATAAAAGGGGAGATTCCGTATTTTTGTTTCAAAAATTTATTGAAATCTATTATTTTTTAATTTATATCTATGTTTGTCTCAAAATGTATTAAAAAAATATCATGATATAAGGAAAAATCCTTTGATTCACATGGAAAAATTTTAAGGGTCACAATTCCATGGACTTCTCTAAAAACCAATACATATTCATATAGTTTTTTGATAAGAATAATATGTATTAATATGTTATATGATATAATGATCATTATGTGAGTTGGTATGAGATCAATGATGAGTATTAAGAAACTAAGAAATAGATGAAGTGGGTATAAAAAATCTAAAGGGGTATTTATGACTATAATAGATTTGTGGAATATTTAAAGACTTGTTGAGATATTTTATTTTTTTCCAAGAATTTTTAGAAGTGTTATTGATAATTTTAAATATGGTTGGTGTAATTGTAGAATAAGTCATGTGATTATTTGTAGAATTGTGTAATTTTGGTGTATGTGTTGTAAAAATAGGAATTTTTTGATAAGAAAAATACAGCTATGAATTAGAATCGTAAAAAACAAATTAATTTTTTTGATAAATAAATGAGTCCTAATAATAGAAATTTATAAAATAATAATAAATTATTTTTTATTCTTATAAATGAATTGATACTTTTTATGAGACATTTATAGCTTCTTAAAAATTTTCCATGTGTCCATAAGAAATATGTTTATCTACATAATAAATAAATGATATTTCATAAGATGGAATCTATTTCATGAAGTAAAATTTTCATGAACTAATTTTATCCTAATATGTTACACTATTTCTCAGGAATTGATACATCTTCATCAAATTGTGATGTTTAAAACTTTTAAAGGAAATTTTTTTTATATCTCTCTATAATTGGATATTTTGTAGTTTGAAATGATACCAATGGATGATGAAACTATTTATCATGGATTCATTCATCAAGATCACCTAAAAGGGTTTATGATTCAAGATTATTTATTCAATAATGAATTATATTCTTTGATTAACAATATTTATACATGTGATAAACTCTCTAAATATATATTATTTTCAATTTTGTCTTTGTATTCGAAAATCACTATAAAATATATTGTAAAATTCTTATAATGTTGTTTGGATGTTATACTATTCTTAAAATCATTTGAAACTAGTTAAAAGGTGATTCAATGAATATTTTTCAAATATAATTTTAAGGTTTGGTTATTAAGTGTTGTTACATCATGAGAAGTTTTTTTTTAGGTTTATATTGATGAGAATTGTTCTTAAACCAGAACTGAGTTGTGACGAAACCTCTAGTAGGAATAGGTGGAATTAAAAAATAAATTATTGTAAATTATTTTCAATGGTGATACACACTGGAAAATTAAACAATAATTTTAATTGTAGTAAATTAAGAAGGAAAAAACTTATTTTTAGGATATATAAGGGCTTCAATACATATATACTGACCCTTTGTTGATTTTTTAAGCCCATGGTGATTAAAAAAGGTTTAGAATCGAGTTTTTTGAGTTCGGATTGAAAACAGTGGAATGTTGGAGAACATATGAGGTATGTATGGGTCTTAGGTGTGGGAGGGTTGTTTGTTGTAAGTATGTTCTGTCATTTATTATATGTCATGTTTCCTTTACACAATAAATATAATATTTACAATATAAATAAATTATGATTTGATGTGTTATAGGTGATTCATTATTTATTATAACCCCAAGCCCAACATATTTATACCATAAATGAATGATTATGTCATAAATGTCCCCTAGGTAGTGTGACACACACCTTTCACTGGGAATTGAAAAAAAAATTAATTAACTATGTGTATAATAGTAATTAACCAAAGGTAGCCAACAAAATTCACTTTTAATTTGTGATACAATGGGGTGTTTTTTACTGTAATTATTTATGAAATAAAAAATGAAAAAAATGAAAAAGAAGGAAACAATTAAGAAAAACATTTAGAAAATAATTCCAACTCAGGTGATTTAAAACAATTACAGTGGAAGGGTGATCAGGTCGGGGTTTGTTTTAAAATTTCAATTCCCAACTAGTTTCATTTTTATCAAATCCCCTTCTACTAAATCAATTATAGTTAGATTAAATGATCATTTCCTCTCACTCACTTGGTCCTATTATGATGGTGAAAGGAAACCACACTAACATATTAGTTTCCTCTACTATCCATCCTTATTCAATATAGTTGGAGTGAATTTGATCAATGAAAATATGTAATTATTCATTAGGTCTTGTTTATCCCAAACAATCAAGAACATACACTACCCCTCCCACATTTACTGATAATTGTCGAGCACTTCAACACAAATACCTATTCTATTCCATTGTGTATAAACCGGAACCAATTGAAAGGAGATATTTATCATTTAAAAAATAAAAAAACAATAATACAATCCAAAAACAAATATAATCGTTTGTGATAATAAAAAACACATCATTAAATTGAACGAAACCTGATAGAATAGAGAAATCCTTTTTAATTAATAAATTGTAATAACTCAAGAATTACAAAATAGAAAAAAACCCTTTCCCAATAACTCGAATGTTTACACAACCATGGAAAGGATAAAAAAGAATAATAGGGAAGAATAAGGCATTATAAAACTACAAGGAAGAAAATATTAAAAAAGGAAAGTAGAAATGTCATCCTTTGGAATCATTTCTATTATTGTTTTTCATATTTAATCCATGATATAGTTCAATATATTTATGTCCCCTTATTATTCGATTTTTTAAATTGAATTTTTTATTGGTCCCCTAAATTCAAATTCAATTGGATGTGTCACAAAGATGTTATGACACAATAAATGAGTCACACTCTTTCTTGATGTATGTTTCCAAAATCCTCCTTCATTTTCAAAATCCAATATTCATATTAATGAAGTACAATATCTATGATCATTGATATTCAAAATCAACTTTGAATTAAATATCAAATATAGTTCTAATCTTCTCAATTAGTGTTGTGTTTCCTGAGATGTTCAATATATACTATGGTGGGGTCTAAAATGTCATCCAAATTAATATTTTTAAAAGATTTAGTTTTTGCGATATCTAGATCATGGATTTATCTATATGACCCAAAGAGAATTTTATGTCTAATAAATAATGGAATCATACAAAAATTAATCACTCAAATATGATAAATATTATAACACCCCGACCTATATGCCCAGAGCCAGTGCATTATTTTAAAACATTGTCATGATTACAAGGAATAAAGTCCCGAAGGACCGATCAGTTTAGTAGTCTTGAAAAATAGATTACATAAATTTACTTTACATTATAATTTCTCACATAAAATACAACATAGATAATGCTATGATAATTCCATTGTTCATATTACTTATACCAGCATATAAATCATAATACACTTATTTTTATCATGGGAAAATAAAACATAAGAAGGGGTGAGTTCAAATTCTCAGTAAGTATAAACAATATAGTGGAAGATATCATGAATAATCATAAATGTTTATGGAATGGTATAAAATTGTAACAAAAGTTTTTAAAACATAAACATCATCATTAGGTTGTGATGATAAATTAAATGATGTCATTTTTTAATCAAATGGATATTCTACTAGTAGAATAATTACATATAATAACAAATTTCATAATGAGGGAATGCATAATGTCGGGCATCTTAACCACACAATCAAGACATCATGCCTATACTACAAAATAAAAATTTCCATGGACATTGTCCCAAGACACCAATTTTCACAAGAGACCTACTGAGGCATCAATGAGTTATAGCAGGCCCCTCCCATCTCTTACTAAGTCCAATGCATTCCTCATATGAAAAAGGGTGACACATTACATTAACATTCGTACTAAAACAAGGATACAAGATGTCAATACTTTATCCATAAACTAGAAATGGTATAAAAATATCACATCCACAATCTAACGTATTATAACTCATTAAATAAAATATGGAATTTTTTCATATAGTAAATCAACCTCAATCAAGAGGAATATCTAATAATGGAATATTACATATTTTAAAATAATCAATAAAACTCTAAGAAAATAAACATTTTCATGAAATCATTTAAAAGTCACACTTTTATAAAAGAAGTAATTTAAAATATATTTTGGAATCAAATGGTCCCATAAAACATTGAATCATTTGAATTAAATTTATATTTTAAAACAATCATGTTTGTATAAATAAATCCTTACAATCAATTTGAAAACCTGGACCTTAATTAAAATGTTATAGAAAAATAAATCATTAAATCATTTAAATTGATGACCTTGTTACATAGTCCCTCCCAAAAAACCTTAAAATATTTCTTTTGAATTTTTTTTATGATACATGGATATGGATGATAAATTTGTTTGAGTAATTACTTACACATACACAATCTGAGATAATAATGAATTTGATAAATTAACCCTTACCTTGAACTTTCCTTTGGTCGAGGGTATGATTAACATCCTATATAATGACAATAGTGTGTTAATAATTTATAACATAACCATATTAATATTTATTATATCATACATGATTCATTTAGGGATTTATACTACCCATTTAATAATATTTTCTTCGTTAAAGTAATATTTCGGGTAACATTCACATTCTTTATCGTACATGTTTTAACATGTTATTATTGATCATATATATTATATCAAGATTAAATTTCTTATAGAATATAAAACATTATTTATTTATCATATATATTCAGAATATAAATATTTATGTTAGATAGATAAATGAATTGGAAAACACCATTTATGGAGACTATAGGCCGTATGTATGCATGAACGTTGTTTCCGGTTTCATGTCGAATTGATCCAAGGTAAGTAAGTCGGAAATATTGAAATTCACACAGAGAGAGATATATATATATATATATATATATATATATATATATATATTTGAATTATTATGTCATATATTTTGTACATATTAATAATATATATTTTAATAATCCTCATTGAATGGGGAATGTGGAAATGAATCTCATCGTGTCGGGGAGACGGTAAGCTGTACATACAAATGAGTGATGATATCAATCTATTGATGGTGAAATTGTATGTAATTGTATGTAATATTGTATATTAAGATTAATTAACATGTTATATTTATTATATACATCAATTATACTCATTATTATCCCCATCCAAATATTTAAGTGTTCAATAACAAACTACACCACAACGTGGAGATGGTATGTCATACGTACACACGTATGGTGACTCTGTTATTCAAAGGATGGATAGAACAATTAATATGGTTTTATCATATTTATAATGAAATTTCATTTTGTATAAGGTACTGGAGTTATTATTTTGGAATGGAAACAACAATGAAAGTGGAGGTGGGAGAAGAAAAGAACATTGAATTAGGTGATGTATTAATTACCTCTTCTTCAGGTTCTTCCTTTTTATTTGAACAAATGGGCCCCATAAGATAGTTTTATGATAAATGTAAGGCATCTTTTTTAATTTTAGGGTATTTGGGAGGATATTTGAGAAGGTTTTATCTGATTAAAATGGATTTTGAGTAGTGAATTTAATAGAATGGGATGTACGCTTTTATAAGAGAGGTGAGGGTAACTTTAGGAAAAGATTGAAATATTAATTTATTATAATATCAATTTTTTTATAATAAATAAAAATGGATTTATTTAGAGGATAATGTGGGTATGGGTCTAAAACCTCTCTAAAAAATGGTTTTAGACGTGTTTAGGTCACCATTTTACTTTATCTTTAAGATTTAACCATTAGTTAAATAGTTTTACTTTTACCCTGTCTTCTTGTATTATTATAGTTTATCGTTAATAAACATACTATAAAATACCATAATAAAGTAAAGTGGTTAATTAATGGAATATATATCATTATATAATTCTGTTTGAAGAACCTTATATTTTTAAGAATATTATATCATTAAATAATATAATATTTGTTTTAGAAACACCTTTATGTATATTTTGACACTTTTTATTATTTTGTTTTGGGAAAGTAATAAAAAGTGGAATACTTAGAAAAATTACATTACAAAAACCATAACATATCATATTCACCTATAAATTTCTTTGATGACATAAAAATTCTAAATTTATATTTATGTCAATTTTTTTAATATCAATTATTTTAATCATTCATTAATAAGGTAATAACTACATCATCATTGTGTAATGAATAAAGATAAATATTTATTGTCTCAAAATTATAAATAAAATAAAATGATTTAGGAAATAATTTTGTTTTTATAATTAATATTTTAGTCCAATTTATCTTATGTGTAACCCTATATTAAAAATTGTTTAGTTATTAAACATTGAATTTAACACCTTTAACTACTCTTTCAATAAAATATACTAAATTACCTAATCTAAAAAAAATGGATCAAAATTATCTTCTTTTTCCCCAAAGGTTTATTTTTGTCGAAATAAACTTATTAAATAGTATTATGACATGTGTTGGGGTAATTTTAATGTTATTTTTACCATTAATTTCGTAATTTTATTTTATCCGTGGGAAATAAAAATAAAAATTTACTCTTCATCAAAAAAAATATTTTCATTCCATTAAAAGAAATTTCAAATACTGATGTAAACCATGTCTCTTAGATTTTTTAAATTCAATTAACATAAGGGGTAAAATTATGATTCACTCAAATTTTTATATGTGCCTAGAAGGTGGGTAAAATATGTTAAAAAGATCAATTACATTTTATAAATTAATCCTTATTATAAAATGACTCAAATGAATTAAATTGGAATAATATATGTATTATGTATCTATTTTTTCATTAAGAAAAATTTTAATTAAAAATACATATTTAAATGTAATAGTCGGTTTTTATCTACAAGGTAGTGTTTTTCACTATTCATCATAAATTGAATGTTTTCAGAAAAACACCAAAAAATAACCCAAAGAAAATTTTCATATTCCAGATTAAAAAATCAAGTCAATTTTACCAAATTCAAAACATATAAGTTTCATTAATTACTTTAAAATTAATTCCCATTGTCAAAACCCAAAAGGGGGTTTTTTAAAAGTAAAAACTATCCAAAGATTGATATTTTTTTATTCCATTTTAAATGTGAAATTACTTATAATGACAAACATTGGATTAATTGATACAAATATAATCTAATTATATATTAAAACCATTAAAATTTATATTTTAACACTATAATTTATTATGATAAGAAGGGTTTTTTTCAATTAAAATTTAGTATTTTTCACTATTCATATGAATATGAAAGTTATCATAAAAACACCAAAAATATATCCACACTAATTTTTTATGTCCTTATTCTAAATAAGAATTTAATTTCATCATATTTAATATATAATAGTTCCAAATATTGGATTACAAAAGCATTTTCCATTAAAAGGCGGGAAAACTACATTTTTTGAAAAATACATCTTTTATCTGAAAAATTGAATTAGTCATTATATAATGTCTAAAAAACAAAAAATATGTATTTTGATATAATATGGGATATATTTATAATTCCACATGTGTTTTTAACAATTCATAACCGCTTTTAAACAGCTAGTCTGATATGTCGTGGTGCACTTGAACTCGATTTTGCATGCATCACACGCTATAATGTTATAAAAAAGAGAAACATCCCAGGGAATCATCATGTGTCACAAATATGTTAAATGTAATTACCAAAATTAATAATTCATTAAAATATACTTAAATATCATAATTAATTAATATTCAACTTGTATCCCAAAATTCACCATAAATCTAGAATTGAATAAAAGAAACACCAATTGATAAATTGAATGGGATTAATTTTGTTGGCGCCAAAATATTGCACGAAAGGAAGGGAAGAAAAAGATGTCCCACACGATGCCCTGCGAAGCACCGACGCGAAGCACCCGAGCATCGCGGTCCCGCGAAGCTCCAGAGGCGGTACCTCTCCACGAAAGAATTTGACGTTCGCGAGCTTGCTGCAAACCTCTGGAGGTGGTACCTCTCCGCGAACGAATTTGACGTTCGCGAGCCCTCCACGAAGCTCCAAAGGCGGTACCTCTCCACGAACGAATTTGACGTTCGCGAGCGCACCGCGAAGCACATGACGCGGCATGGGAATTCTTCATCGCAGCGCCCCTTGCCTATAAATACTGGGCACCCCCTAAGTCCTGGGGATGGACAATCCGACCTTTCTGCTTCTCCTCTCCCGACTCGCGAAGCACCCTTTTCCCCCGGGAATCATGAGCTCCGTGAGGTACTTCTACTTCATGTGACACCTTCTCTTTGTCTCGTTTTGATCCCCTATTCCGAGAGGGATTCCCTTCGTGAAGCTCAAGGGCATTCGCGAAGGAGGGGGATTCCCAAGGGAACCCAGGCAGCCGCGGAGCATTTTTGCTTCGCGAAACACCCAACTTGTACTAGTGATCCCTATGCTAAGGCAGGATCGCTATACATCGTGAAGAACACTACTTCGCAAAACCCTGCTTCGTGAGGCACCTCTTCTTCGCGAGACAGTGCTCCGCGAATACTTTTCTACTTCACGAAGCACCCTACACTCACACCTATGCCACATGCTAAGGCCAAGGCGCTCCGCTTCACGAACCACACTCCTTTGCTTGGCAATTCCACTTCCGGTGCGACCCTCCAGGTATGCACGATGTGATTTCAAAGTCCAACGGACAATAATACTCGTAGCATTTCTTTGCCAAATGATTCTTCGCATACGCACGCTAACGTCTATTGCTTCTTTGCATAGCCAGACTAACGTGGACCCCTCGATGGTTCGCTCTACAACCCCCTTTGACCACGGTCTTACTGGTACCTTCCCTCCCCCAAGGAGCAAAGGGTACCAGTAATGTATGTCCTAGGGGTGTGGAGTGAACCCACCTCGTCCGAGCTGCAGGACGTTAAACATCCAAGCACCACGTCCCCAACACATGATGTTAAAATGTGACCCGACCTCGTGCCTCGCACGAAGGGTCCCCCCCAGCTTGAACATTTTGTACACCACTCGTCTCCACGAGAGTGGAATCACCCCTCCATAAGGGATGATATCCTCCTTATTGGAGCGGCATATGTTCTCAGGAGAAGGGTGACCCTAGTTCCACAACAGATGGCTGCACCCCTGAATCTCCGTACTTCCCCACTACCAAGGTCAGTGGAGGGCATGATAGAGAACTATTCACCTCCCATAATTGGTCCCAAAATCCCTATTTCGCTGCGTTTTTCTACACTTCGGGCCTCCATCCCAGAGTAAGTCCCAGCACTAATGGGCCGCCTAACTCGTAATCCCCTCTTCGCTTCTCACAGACGCACCCTTCGCGGCATGATCGTCAGGTCCTTGTTGGATCTTGTTTCTCACACCGAGCATGACTCACGTGGGCTTAGAGTTTGCATTGGCCATGACAATACCTCGTCCAACATGACGTTAAACTGCCTGACCTCGTCCATCATGATGTTAAACCGTATGCCCTTGTCCCGCATGACATTAAACTGCACACCCATTTGAACTACGAGGTCGTTGATCCATGTTAAGGCATGGTACTTAGGAAGCCTCCACGAGGTTCATGCCCACCCGTCATCCAACTCACGTCGAGTTCTACCTTCGTCCAGCATGATGTTAAACTGCATTCCAGTCTGATGGAAAGTCGTTGTCACCACCCGAACTACGAGGAGTTTGATCCATGTCAAGGCAAGGTACGTAGGAAGCCTCTCTGAGGTTCAAGCACATCCCCCTTTGGACCAAGGTCCCTCTTTCTTTACATCTGTTCGCCGACACCCACCATCTGAACTGTGAGGACTTTAATACATGTCATGGCATGGTACGTAGGAAGCCTTCACGAGGTTCAAGCCCACCACTAGTGGACCCCTGGGTCTACTTTCATGTCGGTTCACCGATGAAACCCTTTGAACTACGAGGTCTTTGATCCATGTCAAGGCATGGTATGTAGGAAGCCTCCCCGAGGTTCAAGACCATCTCTCATTGGACCAAGGTCCACCTTCACATCGGTTCGCTGAAGAATTGCATCATTTGAACTACGAGGTCTTTGATCCATGTCAAGGCATGGTACATAGGAATCCTTCCAGAGGTTCAACCCCACCACCCATCGGACCCAGGTCCACCTTCACGTCGGTTCGCCAACGAAGCCCCAATGAACTACGTGGTCTTTGATCTATGTCACGACATGGTACGTAGGAAGCCTCCACGAGGTCCAAGCCCACCACCACTAGGACCCTCCTGGTCCTCCTCATTCACGTCGGCCTTCTGATGTCCAACCTGAACTACGTGGTCTTTGATCCATGTCATGGAATGGTACGTAGGAAACCTCTCAAAGGTTCAAGGACACCACCTTTTTGTCACTCCGACCTTCTTTATTTCAGTTCATCCACACCCGGGCAGCCTAGTGTGTAAGCCCCACACCATTTGGACCAAGGTCCACCTTCATGTCAGATCACTGACGCATCGGTCCAAGTCCCACATTCTCTTTGGTTCACTGACGACATCCATCGGACCAAGGTCCACATTCATGCCGGTTCACTGGCACCATCCCAAACTACTTGGAATTTGATTCCCTACCACGGGGATACGTCCGAGGTCTCTTTGAGGCTCAAGACCAACTTCACCATCGCCCTTGCGATGGTACCTTGCCATTCCCCCTCCACTTCATTCATCCATCCATCATCCACCTTGATTCTCATCCGGACCGTCATATCCCGATGAGACCATGTCGATCCGCTCCTCTTCATAGCCGCCCATGGGCTGGTCTCGGTATCGGCACCCCCTTCATGGGAAATCCATTAATCCGATCCATTCTAGATAATTCTCTGATTGGGTTGATCTGTCTCATCTGGACATTAAACTCACGACATACCCTTTGTTAAACACAGTAAGCTGAGGAAAACCTCAGATATGTGTATATGGCATATAATTCCTCGCGCTCGATGTGGGATGCCTCGGGCTTCCACGCCCTCGAGAATCCCTATTACCAGGGATAATAGATAGACATGTCGGTTCCTCAGCATCCAGACATGCTACTGATGCCTTAACGTGACTACTCCCCCAACTGAAGGTTGCTGCCCTGACCAGACCCTTTGGAATGTCCTGACAGAAGCAGTGTAATTAACCAGCGTCCATGGAAAAATGGCACTGGGAAGAGTTTCACGAACAACGTATTAAATCTATGAGGGAGACCCGGACTAGGTGACGAGTTCTGAGGAAGAATGTGCAGAAGGAAGAACCAACATCCCATCATCCCGTTTCGATCAAGGAGCAGACGTCCATGAATAAGGAGCGAATTCCACCGGCCTTTGGAAAGCGGGAATGCGGGGCAACAGTGCAGCACATCCTCCTCCGTGGATGGACGGATGTGCGCGCCCCAGTGAAAGCATCAAAAACATAATTGGTGAACCCGACGTGAAATTCTTCTCCTCAGTGTGGAGATTAGTAGCATTTGAGACACCAGTAGATTGACGTGTCACTGGATCCGGATATCCGGTGCCTGGTCTCACCAAGAAAATAGCGGGCCTGTCGTGAAACTCACAGGAAGTCAGGGCAGTAGAATGTGGGGCACTCTGTTCTGAAATGTGTTGGCATGGATCCTTCTTACAGACGTGGAGAATGGAAGGACACTAGGGCACTAGTTGTCAGTCCTTTTACTCATACTACTGATGAGTTGATCCCTTCGTTTCCCAGGAACCAGGTTGCTCTTGCGGAGACACGATCACTGCCCGCTCGCCTACGCAGAGGAATGGGAAACACCGGCATAGCCACCACACGTAGCTCCGCTACCGCCACGATGGCCGCTAAATCGCGGAATACAGGGCGCCCACGTCCCCTCTCCCCATCAGAGATCATCCAGCGAAGGGTGATCAACAACCGTGTACGCAGGTACAAGGAGGAAGGGGTCATCCCAACTCGGGATATGGCCCACCTGGACCTGGAGGCATCCAGGCCCCGCCGTCAATGCCGCCCTAACAGGACGCGTAGGGAGCCCTTCATCCCCACCCCAATGTTCAATCATTTTGGGAGCCTGTCCCCGGAATTCCTCGATGACTCCTTGCCTTATGCTGATGAGGCGGGTGATGTCCGGCTCGGCCCGGTCAGGGTCCCGACCCAAGGGCTCCAGGCAGGGGATCCCATTCTTCCATGTCAGTGCCGTCATCCAACTCTGTAGGAAGAGCAGGTAGTCCATGCCCCTACACCACCTACGCCAGCTCGTCTGACCCTATGTTAGCGCCGGGCCCGGGCTGAGGACGCTCGCCCAGATGCGTCGACTTCAACAGCTACAGTGGCATGAGCCACCTTCGACGTGCATCATGGAGTCTCTGCATTCACTGAGCAGGGGCACTCCTTCACCCAACCAGGATCGAGACCCCAACCGCCCCATGGGCAGGCTGGGTTGACTCTCCAGGTTGCAGGACTGAGTGTTGATCACTGCGAACTAACCCGCGGTGATGTCACCCCGTACGGAGGCCCTCCCCGTACCACTACTCCACAGAGCGTGGTCTTTCCCCGCTCTGAAGCTCGTCATGGAGGTATGCCTCGTGCTACACCCATCCCGAAGGAAGACCTACCCCTCTGTAGTGACGCTCGGCACGAAAACCTTTCTCGCACCCAGTATACAGGGTATGGAGTCTATCCTCCTGCCCCCGGCCGCCGATCTGAAGGCACTGTCCATCCGGTCCTTCTCCAACGTGGGGGCCCTCCCTACGTCCTCTATGCAACCGGTGAAGGTCCTCGCCCCAGAAACATGGGGAGTGAATGTCATCCTCGCTCTTCCCGCACCGTCCATGGAGATCCTCTCCATGTACCCTTCAAAAATTTCCCTGGTTCCCTTCACACCCCATCCACCTCGAGCGGGGGGCCTCTCCGCCACGGCACAATTGCCGCCCCATGAATACCTATTAAGGATCACCCCTGTCCCGAAGAGCCACCACGGGGAAGGAGTGCGGGTCGTCACCACCACAAGGAGAGTCATGGGAAGGCCCGGGTAGAGATGAAACCAGCTCATTTCTCGGATTATGAAGCGGAATGCGACTCATCGATGGAACCTTCTCCACGATCCTCCATATCTAAAACTGGGGCAGGAACCAGGCGCGTTAGCCTCTTTCAACCGGAATGTGAGGTCCACCAGATTCCCATCTCTCACCGCAGGTACATCCAAGAGGAAGAAATCGTGGAAATTCCACAGGTCTCGACCGTTCAATCACCACTATTGTCACCAGAAGTGCCCTCTAACTTTACCAGAGATCACATAGAGCTATTTTGGGGGCCAACAGCGGTAGAGCGACAACATGACCTATCGTCAGCAGCCGCGACTCTTGTTCCGGAAGCTGTGGCTATCATCCCATCGTATCGTGACATCGTGGCTAGGTCACCTCACTCTTCAGAGGATAGCCTGGAATTCGGTGGCCAGTCAGCTCATTCGTCGTATTCTCTGTCGCTGAGTTTACTATCCGAGAGGTCCACCTCAGTACCGCTACCGGTCCCTCTGCCTTCCCCGGTTGACGAGTGGGGCAATACAGGGCCAGACCCCGAGTCCGAACCTAGGAGCTTCTAGAGAATTCTCGCAGCGGATTACTTCCCAGAGATGTTCTGGCCGATGGCGGCGCTGAACATTCTCGCACCAGAGTCCCTTACCCTTGAAGAAGTGGGGTGCTTTTGTCGAACCCTATGGCCGACACACTTCCTCCTTCGTTACGAGCGGGTGGTGTACCCTAGAAGTCGAGAGCACTTTGAAGAAATCGGTGAGCAATGCCTCCTGATTGATTTGGCCGCACTCCTTGTGGCCCAGCACCCTAAGTCGTCAGGCTGTAAGAGCGCCCTTCAAAGGAAATGTGTTCAGAGATTCAAAGTACTCCACAGAGTCATCAGGGAAGCTACCGCCCATGTGCAAGTCCAAGGTTGGGGACACTATGCAGCTATCCTCTTCGACCCTATCCGATGGGAGCCCGATTCGTTATGCGACATTGAGGGCATGCCCTTGAGAGGGGTCGCAGTCCACATGGATGACGTAGTGGAAAAGGAAGACCAGCTTGAATTTCTTGATGGAGACTTAACCCATGAGGGCATACTGCCATTGCTGGACCCATTAGGGAGGGTTACCCATCAGCAGAGGAACCTGCTAGGCCTCCCTGTAACCACTGAGTCGCTGGTACTCGGTCGAAATACCGGAAATGGTAAGGAGCATGTCGGAACAGTCAAGCACTCCAACCCGTCTGCCTCTATGCAGAAAACGGACGAAGATCCCGAGAAGGCCACGTTATGCCAGCAGCTTGCTGAGCAGAAGAGGCTAGTTGATGAACTCTTGGCTGAGCGCGCTGCCGAGCGGCGACCCGACTATGGTAATCCCAGGCCGGGGCAGCAGGGGCAGGAACAATTTCCACCCTGTGAGATGCCTCCGGGAAACCCTGATCATGCTACTTCAACAGACAGGGTAGAATCCATAACTTAAGGCAAGAGGGCGCGATAATTCTTGCCAAACCCCCCAGAACGACGGGGTAATCTAGAGAATCCAGTCTGGGTTCCCCCAGTCGCCCCATAGGTCATTCCGCCAGTCGATCCACAAGATGCTGAAGCCATCTACCGTGTTGAAGATCCTGTAAATTCACTTTTTATTAGAGATCCCCGTCAAGACATGGACCCTCACCCGGATGATCTTACAGTGGCACTCACAACCCGCCTCAAAGCGTTGGAAATGCGGCAGGTGGCGGTCCCACCGGATGGCAAGTCGTATCCCGCGTGTTTGGATGATATGCCCACAACCCCGGGTTTTGGGAACCCCACTTTCTCGCCCTTCAACGGGACATGGGACCCGCCGCAGCACATGGATCATTTTTCTTCGAGGTGTGGCCCCATCTGGGGACCCCAGCCCAGCAGGAAGCCGCCAAGATCTGATGTTTCGTACAGACATTGGAAGGTCACGCATTCGTCTGGTACATCCAGCTCCCTATCGGATTGGTGACCGGTTGGGAGGATCTCCACCAGAAGTTCCTATACCAGTTCAACTCCACTACATGGAAGACCAGCATTGCAGACCTCTTCAAGTGCAAGCAAAGGCCTGATGAGCGAGTCGCAGATTTCATCGCCCGGTGGAAGGGACTTACGTATTCCCTCGAAATGCCACTGACTCAGGAGAAATTACTAACGATGTGTGTGGGGAATTTCAAAACGGAGATGGTACCCTCCCTGATTACTCAGTACTACCCTGGAGGGTTTAGAGATTTCTCAAATAAGGATCAACTCCTTGAGGAGGCTCTACAACAGGCTAGTCAGGCACATTCGTTTCCCCCTTTGATCCCAGCCAGGAGGAACGCCAGAGCCGAACCCGCCACGGTCGCCGAAATAGAATCCCCTAGGTAGCTGGAATTACTGCCAGCGGAACCATCCCCGCAACCCCGAAGAGGTCCTCCACCTCAAGCACATGCTCCTGCCCAGTAGCAACCGCCTTAGAATCGACATGTTCCCCCGCACAATGCACCACCTCCACCTAGGCGAGATAATCAGGCGCCGCCTCCTCGGCAGGCCCCTCCGGCCCCTCGTCAAGGCTAGGCCATCAGGGCCCCCTATCTAGAAAGAAGGTACCAGAATTATTCATTCGACGAAAATCAGGTCCCTTGCTACTTCTGAAGTGCTCTAGAGGAACGGATTGTGCACCTGCCCGAGTGAAGAAGGCCGTAAAAGGAGAATTTCACCGATCACCCCAACAACTGTCCTTATCATCGGATTATGGGGCACACCCTCAAGCAATTAAATGTGTTTAAAGACTGTCTTCAATACCCATTCAACAGCAACATTCTCAAGTTGGTCCCGACACCAACACAAGTGGCGGGTGTCTTTGCAGGGCCAGAGATCGGTAGCAACAGCGAAGGCGAGTGGCAGCAGGTTCCTAGCCACGGATCCTGGAAATACGACGACTACATGGCCTGCAAAACTGTCGTCCATTCCCAGGGTATCATCCGGGCGCGCCTGAAGCAGCCGGAACCATCAAAATAAGTAGTTGGTACGTCTTCATCGTCTTCACAACTGACCTCTTCCTAAAAGGGCATGCTGCGACGACGCAAAAAGAAGCAATGCGCTCCACCGGTGTCGTCATCATCCCGCACTCTCGGCGACTTTATGCCCCCTGAAATGGGGATTCCTCCCATAATCTACCCGGTGGTGGATGACTCGTTGAGCGACAACCATGGGTACGCTTCAGTTAATATCATGGAGCTGGTAAAGCCCTATATGACTCCCTATGAGGGGGAACGCCAGGTGAACCTCCCCAACATTTCCAGCCGACGTCAACGTCAGTGGAACCGTAACCACATTGGTCATCGAGGTATGTCAGCAGGCACATTCAGGCAAGCCGTGCATGCTACTAAGACTAGACAGCTGGCTCAGCGCATAGCTCAGCACGTGCAACCCCATCTAACGCCCTCAGCTCAACCTCCACCGCCGTTTGTGCTACTAGATTAAGGAGAGCTACCTCATTCGTATCACAGAAATTCTTGCCCGGCTACAGGCTAGTCTTCGTTGTCCGATCCTAGTCCGGCGACTACTCTCCAGGCTTCAACTAGTAGGCAGCAGGATGTACCCAGTACTAGTCGACCGCCGATTCCACCGGCAGGACCCGCTATTCCTCCAACAGTATAACGACCTCCTGTAGGAAGAGGTTTGTAACACCCGAGACTTTTATGTTATATAAACCATCAAAGGAATCTTTTTCTACACAACACTTTCTTGGCTTGCTTTACACGCAATCGCGACCTTCCTCGATAGCTTGCGTCGTACGCAATACCGAGTTTCACTAAACAACAATATGCTATTAAAACTAGCCGTTATGAATAGTAATAACCACTTTTTGAAATTTTATAAATTTTATTTTTCAAAATGGACTTCATTTTTGGACTCAGAATATCGAATTTAGCCTAGGGAGAAATTTTGGTATTTTTCTGAAAACTTTCAATTTTTGATGAATAGGGAAACCACTAAGTGGTAGGTTAAAAACTGAATTTTGCATAAAACTTAATTTTACCGCTTCTGTGAATGGAATTTCGAAAATCCGACAGACACGGTTGATATCAGTAAGTAAAATGTGGTTCAATGAGATAAAAATAATTTTTGGTGTATAGTAACTTTTTACTTTTTTTTACCGCGGTTAATAGTAAATAGGGTAACTAAGGGTAAATATGATATCAATATTACCCTAACACATGTCCTAATTCTATTGGACAAGTGTATTTCGAGAAAAAACAAACTTAGGAATAAAATATGACCATTTAGGCCCACTTGGATTAGATTAGGACATTTATTATTAATTTATTTAAAGAAGGGTTAAAATAGTTAAAATCAACGTTTAATAAGTAAATCATTTTTAATATGGGGTTATACATAAGATAAATTCTACTATAAATATTAATTAGAAATCTAAAAATATTTCCTACATAATGGTATTTTATTTGTAATTTTTAGACATTAAATAATTTAATTTATTTATGACACAATGATGATGCAGTAATTATCTTATTAATGAAATATTGACATAATTGATGTTATAAACACCAAAATAAATATAATTTGAGACTTTTTATGAAATACACTAATTTTCTAGGTTACTATGATATATTAGTGTTGATTTAATCAACTTGTTTCGAACATATAATACTGTTATGACTTTCACAAAAATAATATATCAAATAGTGTCAAAATTGACACAAAATAGTTTTTAAATCAAATATTATATTATTAATTGTTATTTTATTCCTAAAAATCTAAGGTTCGGCCAAATGACTTAGATAAGGATATATATATTAATAATAAACAATTTGGGGTTCGTTTGGCATGTTATAGTAAGTGTATTAACCATATAGTGAAAGAAAACAAAAAGACACGGTAAAAGTTAAATTAATTAACTTAGAGTTAAATCTAATTGATAAGGTTAAAATAATACCCTAAACTTGTCTAAATCCTATTGGTTGATAGGATTTCGACCCATACCCACTTTATCTTCGAAATAAGACCCTTTGGAACCATTATAAACTGATTTTGACTTTAATATAAAATAATATTTTGAGATATTCCTAAGGTGCCCCTCTTCTCCCTTATAAAAGGGCACCCCCTCCCCCTCCTCCTCACACCAATTTGAGCACTCAAGCTCGGCCAACCCCTGCCATTTTCTCCTCTCCACTTCCCTAGAATAATCCTAGAGGTCCTGGTCTTCTCCAAAGACCAATCTTAGTTCCTTAAGTGGAGGATTCAAAGAGGCGTTCCAAAGAAGAGGTAATATCCATTACCGATCTTTTCAACTTCTTTCTTCTTCAACTTCTTCTTCTTTAGTTGTTTCATGATAAAGTAATAACATCAGTATTACTTACATACTGATATGTTATTATAAATATGAAACAACCCTAATTCACCTTCTATCCATCCTACGGAAAAATGAAATCACCGCGCGTGCGTACGTACGGAATACCGTCTCCACGCCGTGGTGTAATCTATTTTCCACCATCACCTTACAAGGATGGGTATAATGGTATAATGAGTAACTATATATGATTATTATTAAGTAATATTGATACTGAAATAATATATATATATACTCCAATACAATTCCACGATCATAGGAACGATATCATCACTCGTGCGTACGTACGGAATATCGTCTCCACGATGTGATGCGACTCGTTATACATGATCTTCATTTCATAATGATTATATAAATGAATTGAATCAATGAATATGGTATATAATACAATAATACCATTCTGGAAATGAATTATCTATAACCTAAAGATAAGAATAAGAATTTATTCAACAAAACACGCATAAGAACAAAAAGTTATAAAGACCCGAGTAACAAGTAACAATGAAATATTACTAACAAGAGGCTAATAATATGACCATATATGATATCATATCAATATGTATGATTCTGGAATAAGTCAATAACATTATTTAAACCATTATACAGGAGCTTCGGACACGAACAAAGCAAATCGGACCTAAGGTAAGGGAAATATCACAATCTCATTTTTATCCGAGATTGTTTATTCGTAAGTATTTACTGGGGTGTATTTTATCATCCACATCCATGTTTACTCAATATGTAATATTATTTCCATCCACCTAAAATTGTTTAAATCCATTTTTACCCTTCGGTGAGTTTTTAGTAATACGTATGAAAGGAATCTTTTTTCGTTTTTCGTACGAGGTACTTTTTGACTTTTCCGACAAAAGTACGAAGAATGTTTTTTTAACCTATACGGAACGAACGGATTTCTACTGTTTTATAAAGACTTATTTTCATGAAGCTTCCTCTAAAATATTTCATGAATATTTTCAGTAAAATCTCTTTCTTTTAAAATTGCATGATGTTTTGTGAAAAGAAATTGATTTTAAAGAAGAAAGGATATTTTCCTCAAGAATTCAATTCAAGTGTTTTATCAAAATTATTTTCCATCTAAGATAATAAAGGGTACTGTTTCTATACATATTTTTACATTGATTTGACTATGTTGTGATGGAATTATGTTTATGAATTCCTTTATCTTATATGAATTGGTTTATGATGTCATGATGTTTCAAGAATCCCATTTTTGTTACATGTGTTATGCGATGATGTATGTTTTATGATTATGTGGCACACATAAGAAAGGATTCATTATAAGATGGGTGGTACCTATATCTCCCTCCAATTCATTGTGTAATGATTTTATATCTCATGAGATAGACATGGCTGGAATGGAAGGTTATTTCGGTTCAGTGATACAGGACTGAAACGAGGAGTGAACTCGGTTCAGAAAGGGACTTTGTCCACTAAGATAGTCTTGGCAATGAGTCATGACTAACAAGAAATGATTTTCCATGATTATGTGTGCATGCCACAAAGTTTCAAGTTTTATGTTATGATTATGGGGATCTCATTTTCACTTCTATGATTTATTCCATGTTAAGATATTAGGATCTCTTTTGCAGGTTTTGATTTTCATAAAGATATGATATGATTTTTATTTCCTTTATTTGCCCTTGCTGAGCATTTGAGCTCACCCTTTTATGTTTTCTTTTCCCCAGGTTAGGAAGATGGATATTAAGTAGAATATGCTAAAAGGGACCCTAGATATGATGAAATAAATGGGAGACACTGTAGAAGATTTATGAACCAGTTGTTTATGTTTCCCAGTTTCTAAAGACACTATACCTATACGGTCCTTTGTTGTTTTGTCATATGTTGTAATAAATGTGCTTCAAATTTGAAGTATTAACAATGTATGTAAAGTGTGGGTCGTTATAGTTGGTATCAGAGGAAAGGTATAGTCAACCTTTGGAAACTAGGATGTGAAAGCCTTAGTAAGAACCCTAAGGATAAGTCTAAGCATATAACACAATCTCAGTGTTTTAGAAATGTCCTTGAATAACCTAGGATAAGACCTTAAGCATGAAAATTTTTTTCTTGAATTATGTGGTTTCCTATTATAATTAGTTTTTCTCACACTATTCTTCTTGGTTTTAGTCAATGGCTGGAACCCGAAGGAACCATGTTAATGCGGAATGCGATGGGCAATGCAGTGATTGTCCCCCTGAGCAACCAAACGATATGGGAGCTGGAATGCAAAATCTTGTAGCCATGCTCACACAACTTTCTCAAGCTATGAATCATGCAGGATTTCCAAACGAACAAAGGAGGGAGCAACATTCTGTTGAATCCTTCATGAGGCAGCGTCCACCTTCTTTCAGCGGGTCTACTGATCCATTAGTTGTTGAACAATGGATTAGTACTACTGAAAAGATATTTTCAGTTCTTCAATGTTCTGAGCATGATAAAGTCATCCTAGCAGTGTATCGTTTGGAAGGGGATGCGGATCAATGGTGTAATCTTGTTAAGAATATGAGGCAAAGGGATGAAATTGAGTCTATGGAAAGGGACGAGTTCAAGAACTTATTTTTCAATAAGTACTTCCCTCGTATTCTCCGAACAAAGATGGAGAAAGAGTTCCTTGAACTAAAGCAAAGGGATGATGAATCTGTTGGTACCTATGAAGCAAATTTTACCAGACTTTCAAGGTACGCTTCTGGTATTATTATCCAACCTGAGAGTAAGATCGATCGATTCTATAGTGGCTTAAAACCAAGTCTTCGAAGGGCGTTAGCCATAAGGGACTTCAATAGCTACGAGGAAATCGTTCGATGTGGTCTCAATGTCGAGATAGAGATTGGAGTAACCCATCAGTCACATGGGTTTGATAAGAAGAGGAAGATGGAATTCAAAGAAAAATCTAAAGAGCACACGGAAAAGTAGATGAGCTTTTCCTTATTCTCAATGTGTGGAAAGAAACATGGAGGGAGTTGTCTTAAAGAGACAAGTAAATGTTTTAAATGTGGAAAAGAAGGTCATCGGGCATTTGAATGCCGTGATAATGGGAAGAAGATGTCTAATGACGCAAACAAAGGAAGGGATACACAGAATGAACCTACTACACTTCAATGTTTCAAGTGCAAGGAGATGGGGCATTATGCCAATCAATGCCCAAATCCAAGGGTTGATGATGATGGTCGACGTCAACAAGATCTTAAGGCTAAAGACAAAGGAAAGTCACATGCAATTTCTATCAGAAATGTGGAGTACGATAACGAAGTGGTGAAAGGTACACTTACCATCCACTCTAAAGTAGCAAATGTTTTATTTGATTCTGGAACCACCCACTCTTTTATTTCTAAAGAATTTTCTAAGGGTATCACCGTATTACCTCAACAATTAGATGTTGAGTTAGCTGTGACAACACCTAATGGCACAACAGTCGCATCAGAAGTTTATAATTCTTCTCCGATCAAAGTTTGTGGGAAAGTGCTTCCTGCAAATCTTGTGATCCTTCCTTTAGTGGAATTTGATGTGATTCTTGGCATGGATTGGCTTTCTCTACATGGAGCTCATATCAATTGCCAAAGAAGGGAAGTCACATTTCATATTCCAGATCAATCTACAATCGTCTATCAATGCAAGGATGAACATAACCTTCCAGTGGAAATTTCTTCCATCTTATGGGTATTGATTCCACTAAATGAAGGTTATTTATCTCAAATGGTTGGTGAGAAACTCACGATTAAGAATATTCCCATTGTAAGGGAGTTTGATGATGTATTTCCGGAGTAATTGTCGGGTCTTCCACCAAATCGTGAAGTTGAGTTTTCAATAGAACTCGTACCGGGTGCTTTGCCTATTTCAAACACACCTTATAGAATGGCCCCAATTGAGTTGCAGGAATTGAAGAAGCAACTCCAATAGAATCTTGATAAGGGATTCATACGCCCTAGTGCGTCACCTTGGGGAGCACCTCTTCTATTTGTTAAGAAGAAATATGGATCAATGAGACTCTGCATTGATTATCGAGAACATAACAAGATCACTATCAAGAACAAATATCCTCTCCCACGCATTGATGACTTATTTGACCAACTACGCGGAGCTCAATACTTTTCCATGATTGATCTTCGTTCAGGGTATCATCAATTAAGGGTCAAAAGGGAGGATATACCAAAGACGGCTTTCCGTACAAGGTATGGACACTATGAATTTATAGTGATTCCATTTGGTCTTACTAATGCCCCTGCTATCTTCATGGATCTAATGAATAGAGTCTTTAGAGACTATCTTGATCAATTAGTGGTAGTCTTTATAGACGATATTCTTGTCTATTCAAAGAGCAAGGAAGAGCATGAAGATCACTTGAGAATTATATTGAAGACCCTGAGAAAGGCGAAGCTTTATGCCAAATTTACCAAGTGTGAATATTGGATTCAAAAAGTTGCATTTTCGGGTCATATAATCTCAAAAGAGGGGATATCTGGGGATCCAGCAAAAACAGAGGTTATCGAAAGATGGTCGAGACCAACAACAGTAACTGAGATCCGATGTTTTCTTGGTTTGGCTGGATATTATCGACGTTTTGTAAAAGATTTTTCACGATTATCTAATCCAATCACCAAGTTGAATCGGAAGGGAGTTAAGTTTGTCTGGACAGAGGAATGTGAAGAGAATTTCAAGGAGTTGAAAAGAAGGTTATCCAGTGCACCTGTGCTCACACTGCCTTGTAGTGGAGAAAGGTTTGTGATCTACAGTGATGCATCCAAGAAGGGATTGGGGTGTGTTCTTATGCAAAATGATATGGTGATAGCTTATGCCTCACGACAGTTGAAAATCCATGAGCAAAATTACCCAACACATGATTTGGAGTTTGCTGCGGTAATCTTTGCATTAAAGATTTGGAGGCATTACCTTTATGGTGAAAGGTGTGATATTTATACTGATCATAAAAGTTTAAAGTATATTTTCACACAAAAGGAGTTGAATATGCGTCAAAGAAGATGGTTGGAGATGATTAAGGATTATGACTGCTCAATCCATTACCACCCTGGAAAAGCAAACAAGGTGGCAGATGCATTAAGTCGACAAGACCATGCTAGTTTATCCATGATGAGGATCACAAAAGATCCAATATTTATGGATTTACAAAGGATGGATCTTGGAATTATAATGGAAGGGGAAAATCTTATATTTCTCATATGAATGTTCAACCATCTATACATGTGAAGATTAAAGAGGAACAGAAAGAAGATGTCGAGTTACAAAAGAAGGTGAGAAATGTTCCTGAATTCAACCTTGATTGTGATGGGATAATAAAGTTCAGGAATCGGGTTTGTGTTCCTCCCATCCCCGAATTAAAGAAAGAGCTGCTGGATGAGGCTCATAGTTCTTCATTCTCTATTCATCCTGGAAGCACGAAGATGTATAGGGACCTGAAAGAGTACTTCTGGTGGGATGGCATGAAAAGAGATGTTGTTGAATATGTCTCTCGATGCTTGGTTTGTCAACAAGTTAAAGCTGAGAGACAGAAGTCTAAGGGGATGTTACAACCATTACCCATACCCGAATGGAAATGGGAAAACATCACTATGGACTTTTTCATAGGACTTCCTAAAACATCCAAAGGCAATAATGTTATCTGGGTCGTAGTGGATCGTCTTACAAAGTCTGCACACTTCATTGCTATTAGAGAGGATTTCTCTCTAGATCAGATTGCCAGGATATATGTAAAGGAAGTGGTAAGATTTCATGGAGTACCACTTTCTATTATATCAGATCGAGATCCGAGATTTACCTCGAAGTTCTGGCGAAGTCTTCAGCATACTCTGGATACAGAGTTGAGTTTCAGCATTGCTTATCATCCCCAGACAGACGGTCAGTCTGAGAGAACAATTCAAACCCTAGAAGATATGTTGAGAGCTTGCTCTATGGATTTCAAAGGAGGTTCGGATCAACACCTACCTTTGGTGGAATTTTCTTATAATAATAGCTTTCACTCCAGTATTCAGATGGCTCCTTATGAAGCTCTCTATGGAAAGAAATGCAGGACTCCAACTTGCTGGGATGAAGTTGGGGAAAGAAAGCTATTAGGACCTGATCTCGTTGATGAAATGGCAGAAAAGGTCAGATCTATTCAACAACACATAATAGCAGCTCAGAGTCGACAGAAAAGTTATGCCGACAACCGAAGAAATGACTTAGAGTTTGAAGTGGGCGATAAAGTGTTCTTACGAATATCTCCCTGGAAGAGGGTTATGAGATTTGGAAAGAAGGGGAAGTTGAGCCCTAGATATATCGGTCCTTTTGAAATACTGGATCGTGTTGGGAAGGTAGCTTACCGATTGGCGCTTCCACCGAATCTCTCTCAAGTTCACGATGTGTTCCACGTATCTCTCCTGAGAAAGTACATACCAGATCCTTCACATGTACTCAGCTCAGAAGTTGTACCGCTGGAGAAAGATCTTTCTTATGAAGAACAGCCGATAGAGATTCTGGATCGTAGAGAAAAAGCCCTACGAAACAAGACCACTCGCTTGGTGAAAGTTTTATGGAGGAACCACCAACTTGAAGAAGCTACATGGGAGCTTGAGGATATGATGAGGGAGAAGTATCCTCATTTGTTTGTTACAAAGTGACGAATTTCGAGGGAGAAATTCTTTTTAAGGGGGGTGGAATGTAACACCTGAGACTTTTATGTTATATAAACCATCAAAGGAATCTTTTTCTACACAACACTTGCTTGGCTTGCTTTACACGCAATCGCGACCTTCCTCGATATCTTGCATCGTACGCAATACCGAGTTTCACTAAACAACAATATGCTATTAAAACTAGCCGTTATGAATAGTAATAACCACTTTTTGAAATTTTATAAATTTTATTTTTCAAAATGGACTTCATTTTTGGACTCAGAATATCAAAATTAGCCTAGGGTGAAATTTTGGTATTTTTCTGAAAACTTTCAATTTTTGATTAATAGTGAAACCACTAAGTGGTAGGTTAAAAACTGAATTTTGCATAAAACATAATTTTACCGCTTCTGTGAATGTAATTTCGAAAATCCGACAGACACGGTTGATATCAGTAAGTAAAATGTGGTTCAATGTGATAAAAATAATTTTTGGTGAATAGTAACTTTTTACTTTTTTTTACCGCGGTTAATAGTAAATAGGGTAACTGCGGGTAAATATGATATCAATATTACCCTAACACATGTCCTAATTCTATTGGACAAGTGTATTTCGACCAAAAACAAACTTAGGAATAAAATATGACCATTTAGGCCCACTTGGATTAGATTAGGACATTTATTATTAATTTATTTAAATAAGGGTTAAAATAGTTAAAATCAATGTTTAATAAGTAAATCATTTTTACTATGGGGTTATACATAAGATAAATTCTACTATAAATATTCATTAGAAATCTAAAACGATTTCCTACATAATGGTATTTTATTTGTAATTTTTAGACATTAAATAATTTAATTTATTTATGACACAATGATGATGCAGTAATCATCTTATTAATGAAATATTGACATAATTGATGTTATAAACACCAAATTAAATATAATTTGAGACCTTTTATGAATTCCACTAATTTTCTAGGTTACTATGATATATTAGTGTTGATTTAATCAACTTGGTTCGAACATATAATTCTGTTATGACTATCACAAAAATCATATATCAAATAGTGTCAAAATTGACACAAAATAGTTTTTAAATAAAATAAAATATTATTAATTGTTATTTTATTCCTAAAAATCTAAGGATCGGCCAAATGACTTATATAAGGATATATATATTAATAATAAACAATTTAGGGTTCGTTTGGCATGTTATAGTAAGTGTATTAACCATATAGTGAAATAAAACAAAAAGACACGGTAAAAGTTAAATTAATTAACTTAGAGTTAAATCTAATTGATAAGGTTAAAATAATACCCTAAACTTGTCTAAATCCTATTGGTTGATAGGATTTCGACCCATCCCCACTTTAGCTTCGAAATAAGTCCCTTTGGAACCATTATAAACCGATTTTGACTTTAATATAAAATAATATTTTGAGATATTCATTAGGTGACCCTCTCCTCCCTTATAAAAGGGCACCTCCTCCCCCTCCTCCTCACACCAATTTGAGCACTCAAGCTCGGCCAACCCCTGCCATTTTCTCCTCTCCACTTCCCTAGAATAATCCTAGAGGTCCTGGTCTTCTCCAAAGACCAATCTTAGTTCCTTAAGTGGAGGATTCAAAGAGGCGTTCCAAAGAAGAGGTAATATCCATTACCGGTCTTTTCAATTTCTTTCTTCTTCAACTTCTTCTTCCTTAGTTGTTTCATGATAAAGTAATAACATCAGTATTACTTACATACTGATATGTTATTATAAATATGAAACAACCCTAATTCACCTTCTATCCATCCTACGGAAAAATGAAATCACCGCGCGTGCGTACGTACGGAATACCGTCTCCACGCCGTGGTGTAATCTATTTTCCACCATCACCTTACAAGGATGGGTATAATGGTGTAATGAGTAACTATATATGATTATTATTAAGTAATATTGATACTGAAATAATATATATATATACTCCAATACAATTCCACGATCATAGGAATGATATCATCACTCGTGCGTACGTACGGAATACCGTCTCCACGATGTGATGCGACTCGTTATACATGATCTTCATTTCATAATGATTATATAAATGAATTGAATGAATGAATATGGTATATACTACACTAATATCATTCTGGAAATGAATTATCTATAACGTAAAGATAAGAATAAGAATTTATTCAACAAAACACGCATAAGAACAAAAAGTTATAAAGACCCGAGTAACAAGTAACAATGAAATATTACTAAAAAGAAGCTAATAATATGACCATATATGATATCATATCAATATGTATGATTCTGTAATAAGTCAATAACATTATTTAAACCATTATACAGGAGCTTCGGACACGAACAAAGCAAATCGGACTTAAGGTAAGGGAAATATCACAATCTCATTTTTATCCGAGATTGTTTATTCGTAAGTATTTACTGGGGTGTATTTTCTCATCCACATCCATGTTTACTCAATATTTAATATTATTTCCATCCACCTAAAATTGTTTAAATCCATTTTTACCCTTCGGTGAGTTTTTAGTAATACGTATGAAAGGAATCTTTTGTCGTTTTTCGTACGAGGTACTTTTTGACTTTTCCGACAAAAGTACAAAGAATGTTTTTTTTAACTTATACGGCACGAACGGATTTCTGCTGTTTTATAAAGCCTTATTTTCATGAAGCTTCCTCTAAAAGATTTCATGAATATTTTCAATAAAATCTATTTCTTTTAAAATTGCATGATGTTTTGTGAAAAGAAATTGATTTTGAAGAAGAAAGGATATTTTCCTCAAGAATTCAATTCAAGTGTTTTATCAAAATTATTTTCCATCTAAGATAATAAAGGGTTCTATTTCTATCCATATTTTTACATTGATTTGACTATGTTGTGATGGAATTATGTTTATGAATTACTTTATCTTATATTAATTGGTTTATGATGTCATGATGTTTCAAGAATCCCATTTTTGTTACATGTGTTATGCGATGATGTATGTTTTATGATTATGTGGCACACATAAGAAAGGATTCATTATAAGATGGGTGGGACCTATATCTCCCTCCAATGCATTGGGTAATGATTTTATATCTCATGAGATAGACATGGCTGGAACGGAAGGTTATT
The DNA here is from genome assembly GCA_963277665.1 of Viscum album. Classification (NCBI taxonomy): domain Eukaryota; kingdom Viridiplantae; phylum Streptophyta; class Magnoliopsida; order Santalales; family Viscaceae; genus Viscum; species Viscum album. The sequence goes on from OY728160.1 coordinate 1,416,645,085, forward strand.
TCGGTTCAGTGATACAGGACTGAAACGAGGAGTGAACTCGGTTCAGAAAGGGACTTTGTCCACTAAGATAGTCTTGGCAATGAGTCATGACTAACAAGAAATGATTTTCCATGATTATGTGTGCATGCCACAAAGTATCATGTTTTATGTTATGATTATGGGGATCTCATTTTCACTTCTATGATTTATTCCATGTTAAGATATTATGATCTCTTTTGCAGGTTTTGATTTTCATAAAGATATGATATGATTCTTATTTCCTTTATTTGCCCTTGCTGAGCATTTGAGCTCACCCTTTTATGTTTTCTTTTCCCCAGGTCAGGAAGATGGATATTAAGTAGAATATGCTAAAAGGGACCCTAGATATGATGAAATAAATGGGAGACACTGTAGAAGATTTATGAACCAGTTGTTTATGTTTCCTAGTTTCTAAAGACACTATACCTTTACGGTCCTTTGTGGTTTTGTCATATGTTGTAATAAGTGTGATTCAATTTTGAAGTATTAACAATGTATGTAAAGTGTGGGTCGTTATAAGGTTCGCATTTGGCACGAATTTATTCTATCTTAAAGCACCTGGTCAGCTTTACGGAAAGGCTTTATATCCTTGAGGCCCTTCGCATGTCATCTTAAATGCGCGAGGCACATGCCGAGGCCCTCAGGAGCCCCCTCCTATTTGAGACGGAGGTAGCAGCTGCAGAAGCCTTCCATGCTGAGAGAATTGAGAATGCCGAATGTTAGGAAGTTATCTCATTCTCCGGTGAAGATAAGGACCCTCTTATACAAGTTCATATTCGCCCGTTGTACATCCCTGGCCACTTTAATGGTGTGGAAGTCTGTCGCTGCCTCATTGACAAGGGTTCCGGAATCAACCTAATTCTGACTCGGACATTGCGAAAGCTGGGTCTGTCTGAAGGTTATTTAACTCCATATGACCTCAGAATCTAGGGGTACGACAGGACCGAGAAAACCCCAGTCGACAGGATCTGCCTAAAGACTCAGTTAGGTGGCTTAATTTCCAGCACCGAGTTCATGGTCGTCTCTCAGGACACCACCTACAACCTGTTGATGGGTAGGCCATGGCTCCATCTGCATGCAGCGGTCCCTTTGTCGTATCCCCAGTGCATCAAATACTCACTCAACGGTCTTGTAGGCGTGCTCCAAGGAGATGCATCTCCTTTCTCCTCTTGTGAGGCCCGCTATCTGGATGATGATTATTGCAAGATTAAGGATAATAAAATCCTAGTATGTGAGGATGAACCCTCCCCAGTCACAAGTGATCCCTGGGCAAGCCTGGATGACGCCTACATCCTCCTGATCCACCGATTGGAGGCCACAACCCCCGACATGGGGCAATGTTTTGTTGTTTCGGGTACACAAGACAGTCATGTTCCCGTGTCCATGCGATGGTGGAAAATCACCTCCTACTCCTACATCAACCAGGCTCAGGTGATCTCGGAACCACCTACCCCTGTACGGTACCATAATTTCAAGCTTATGACAATAGTGGTGCGCCATACGTGTCTCTTCCACTGGGATGTAATCAACCGACTTAGGCCGACATGTCACCACTGCTTTTATATCATCAAACGTGGCCCCTTAGGCCGAAGGCCAGATGGGATAGGGTCAACTGCTTTCATTGTTATGGTCTCAATGGTGAGTGAGTCTCATGATATGATGACCACTGCTTCCCAATCCGGCACCAGCTACCCCTCAGGCTTTGATAGCCCAGAAGTTTCTCCCGTCGTGGGAAATCCCCCCACGGGTGGAGAGGAAGACCAGGAGGATTCTCCCCCAGCCTTTGAGAAAGGAATCTCTACCACGGTTGAGGAACTGGTATAGGTGAACCTTGGTAGCGAGGCAGATCTGAAACCCACATTGATCAGTGCAGCCATGTCCCCTGAGTAGTGGAAGCTGTACGTAGAATTCCTCAAACAACACCGTGACGTGTTTTCCTGGAGTTACAACGAGATGCCAGGACTAGATCCCCAGGTAGTCGTTCACCATCTGGGCCTCCAGGAAAACCATCGTGGGTTTAAGCAGCCTCCCAGGAAGATGCACCCTTCTCATGGTTCTATGGTTGTGGCTGATTTTGGAAAGATTATCAAAGCTAACTTCATTAAGTAATTCCAGTACCCCAAGTGGCTTTCCAACATTGTTCCAGTCTGGAAGAAGAATGGGCATATCAGAGTCTGCATTGAATTTCGCAAACTTAATCGCCACATCCCAAAGGATGGTTTCCCACTCCCAGTGACAGAGTTATTAATTGATGCCATGGCCGGGTTCCAAGCTCTCTCCTTCATGGATGGGTATTTTGGGTACAACCAGATCCAGATGGACCCCGAGGACAAAGAGTCCGCTGCCTTCGGGGCTCCCCAAGGTACCTTTTTCTACCAGGTTATGCCATTCGGCTTGAAAAATGCAGGTGCCACTTATCAGAGGGCCAGGCACCTAATATTCAAGCCGATTCTCGGGATGCTGGTGGAATTCTACGTAGATGACCTAGTGGTCAAATCATGTCAGTGCCAAGACCATCTCAAAGACCTTGAGAAGGTGTTCGGTTTCCTCTGTTCCCATCACCGGAAGATGAACTCGTTGATGTGTGCCTTCAGGGTCACCTCTGGGAAGTCTCTGGGCTTTGTTGTTAGATAGCGAGGCATTGATATCGACCTAGAGAAGATCAAGGCCATTATCCAGATGCCTCCCATGAGCATCATTCGGGAACTTCGAGGCCTCCAAGTCCACTTAGCCTAAATACACTGATTCATCGCAAATCTGGCCGCAAAGTGTAAGCCCTTTTACTGGCTCATGAAGAAGGGCACCACCTACGAATGGGATGAGGAGTATCGGGCTGCCTTCGAGGAAATCAAGCATTATCAACTCCAACCTCCTATTTTGATGCCACCTGTCTTCGGAAAGCTGCTTGTCCTTTACGTGACCGCCCTGGAAAGATACCTCGGTGCACTGCTCACCCAGAAGAACAATGAGGGTAATGAGAACAGTCTCTACTATCTCAGCCGCATGTTTCTCGATATGGAGGTCAGATACTCCCCTATCGAAAAGAGATGCCTTGCTCTCATCTTCGCCATACAGAAGTTGCGACATTACCTACAACACCATGAGGTGAAATTGGTCTCCCGGGTAGACCCACTGAAGTACATCCTGAAGCGCCCCATGCTGACTGGCCGACTAGCATGGTGAGCGGTGATTCTCTAGCAGTTTGGTATCAGGTTCGTACCTCAGAAGGCCATTAAGGGACATGCATTGGAAGAATTTTTAGATGCCCATCCAACCTCCGTGGATCAATCCCTGGACCTGGATTCTCCTGATGATACGATCCTCTCAGTCGATCATGTTGCCCCGTGTTGGAAATTGCATTTCGACAGTGCCTCCCGGAGCCCCACCAGTAGGAGGCTCAACGATCCTAAGCTCAATAGAGTGGGCCTGCGTATTGTCTTCATTACCATGGCGCAAGCCATTCTGCCATACTCGTTCCTGTTTTCAGAAGGCCGCATGAACAATGGGGAAGAGTACCAGGCTCTCATCACCGTCCTCGAGTTGGCCCTTGAGATCAATGTGTCCCATCTACATGTGAAAGGATATTCTGAGCTGGTAATCAAACAGGTTCATGGGGACTACGTTGTCAGGAAGCCAGAGCTTGTACTATTTCTGGAGTACACCCTCCACTTAATGGCACATTTCTCTTCTGGACCAGAGATTACCCATGTCCCGCGGTCACATAATGGTCAAGCGGACGCCTTGGCTGGCATAGCCACGTCGCTCACAGAACCCGAGCAAGATGATTTGATCATGCATGTGGCACACCAGAGATTCCTTGGCCCATCACCCAAGAGGAAAATGATTGTCTGCGGGTAAGTCATCTCACCACTGGACTCTCTACGTCAGGGGTCCCGGGTTCTTCAGACATAGTGGTTGAATCCACTCCCGACTGGAGGGGACCTTTTGTCGAGTATCTCTAAAATGGTCGCCTCCCGGACGACTGGGCCGAGCACGAGCGAATCTGACGCTACGCGCTGCAATTTACCCTCCAGAGAGTCCCCAGTCTTGAACAGATCCTTTATAAGCGGAGCTTCGATGGAATCCTCCACCATTACATTCAAGGAGTTGATATTCCTCAAGTTATGCAAGAGGTTCATGCCGGTTCCTGTGGCTCCCATCACGATGGGCCGAAGCTGTCCCATCAAATCCGGAGGTTGGGGTACTTTTGGCCCTCTATGATCCATGATTGTATTGGGTATGCCAAGAGATGACACGCATGCCAAGTTCACGCCATCTTCCTGCATCATCCACTGGATCCCCTCCACCCCACCAAGTACTCTTGGCCATTTGCGGTATGGGGACTTGAGGTAGTGGGACCATATCCACCGGCAACAACCCGCCAGTGTAGGTTCATCCTAACTACTACATATTTCATCTCCAAGTGGGCAGAGGAAGTTCCACTAAATGTGGTCAAGGCCCGTTCTATCGTCAACTTTGTGAGCTCCAATATTATCCACTGGTTTGGGGTCCCTCACTCCGTCCTCACCGATAACAACACCAACTTCTAAGCGGCAGAACTAAGGAAATTTTACGCCATGTATGACATCCATTCGAACCATACCTCCCGCTACCATGCACAGGAAAACAATTAGATCGAGGAGTTTAACAAAACTCTCTCTAACATTCTGCAGAAGACGGTTGGTCAGAATAAGAAAAGTTGGCCTAACAAGATCCCCAACGCCCACTGGGCATATCGGACGATGACTCGTAACTCTACCCCGGTGACCCCATGTTCCCTGGTGTATAGAGCTGAGGCCGTCCAAACCATTGAGATCCAGCTGCCATCGTTACGCACTGCAGTCTATGATCACCAGACATTAGATGAGGTAGCTAAAATCTGTCTAGCTAAATTATAAGCAATGAACGAGAACTGGCTTCATGCCCTGCACAATCTGGAAAGGCATTAGGATAAGATAGTGAGGGCCTTCAACAAGAAGGTTTGTCTCCGTTATTTTCTACAGGGCAACCTAGTATTGGCCCTTCGAGCACCAATGATCCCCGGTAGGAAACCACCCACGTTAGAACCCAAATGGGAAGGGCCTTATAACATCAATAAGGTTTACCCCAATGAAGCATACTCTTTGGTGACCACGGATGGAGAGCACATAAACCCTCCCACCAACGCCATGTTCCTCAAGCGATACTTTGCCTATGGCAAAAGGGTCCTGCAGGACCTTAAACTGCATCTTCATCCTGCAAGATGATAAACTACAAAATGGTCTGAGCTATGTGTCCTTAAACTAGTATCTCACCCCGTCCTTACTGTAAGACGTTAAACTACAAGCCAGTAAGGCCTTCCTGACCAAGGCTCAGCCTCAGGCCCCTTGGCCTCCTCGGACCCCAGCCCCCGTCCTTACTATAAGACGTTAAACTACAAGCCAATCAGGCCTTCCTGACCGAGGCTCAACCTCAGGCCCCTTGGCCTCCTCGGGACCCCAGCCCCCATCCTTACTGTTATACATTAAACTGCAAGCCAGTCAGGCCTTCTTGACAAAGGATCAGCCTCGGGCCCCTTGGCCTGCGTCGACTCAGGCTCTCTAATGCGATTGTACGGTGTGGTGTGGGAATACGTCCTCATCCACGTCGGGTTACCCATCGTACCGTACATATACCCAGTTGAGACACATTTCTCATCCAGAACAACTCTAAATCGCACCTCATGAACTACATGTGTCTTGATTCCCATCTTAATGGGATACGTAGGAATGCTCGGACGCCTCGTCTTGAGCCCAGCCCTAAGTTTTTCTCTTCCACGATCCCCCCTAGGAATAGTTTCCTTGGAGGATCCTTGTGTAGTGAGGAGTAGGATTTCTTAGCCCCGCTCATACAAGGACTGTAAGGGTTGCACCATGTTCCCACTCACGTTCTTCTATCCTCCCACATCCTCACCGCATGACGCTAAACTGCATGGTCTTTAAGAACTATGTATGACTTGATTCCCATCCTAATTGGATACGTAGGAACGCCCGGGCATTTCATCTGTTGGCCCATCCCAAAACCCAAAATCTTCCCCTCTGGTCAAGATATATGGCAGGGTGAAAACTTTTTCCCCAACTCACATCGAGCAAGCCTCGACTCGGCTACACATCCCCCTGGAGATGATTGCCTCGTCCATCGATGGATACAGCTGTGCTTCACACACTCCTTGACTGGGATTCCATCATTTTTTCACACTTTGAGGCACCCAAAAGAACGGCCTGGATACTACGCCCAAGGGCTCTCCTACCGATACGGGCCAACACCCCCGACAATTTTCAAGCAACAAGATGATACAAGTCCCGTGTTGTGAATTTGGTCAACGGTCAATGCTCATTTGTTGCTCCCATATCAAGTCACCATAGTAACGTTGTGTTTCGAACATGGTCAACAATGTCCTGGATATTCGGGTCCACCCCGAGATGTCCCAAACATTGAGAGCAGTGATTCGTTCTACCCCATCCCGAAGTGACAAACTTCCCTCCGAGTGGTGCTAGCGGCCGGGCCCACGACCCCAATTCCCCTATAAGGAATGTATGGTGTGGTGTAGGATTACGTCCTCATTCACATTAGGTTACTTTCCATGCCGTACACACCCCCGGATTAGATACAATTATCTCTTTCCCCGTCCTCATGTAAGATGTTAAACTACAAACCAGTTAGGCCTTCCTGACTGATGCCTGACCTTAGGCCCCTTGGCCTTCTCGGGCCCCTCCGCCCAACCTCTTACCCGGGGTGTACGGTGTGGTGTGGGACTATGTCCTTATTCACGTCGCGATCATGTACCATGCCATACGCCTTCCCTTAAGAGACCCAGCCTCAGACCGTTTGGCCTCCTTGGGTCCCCAGCCCTCATCCTCACTACAAGACGTTAAACTGCAAGCAGGTCATGCCTTCCTGACCAATGCCTAACCATCAGGCCCTTTGCCTTTTCGGGCCCTGGACCAGGTCCTCTCTTATAGGAGTTTATGGTGTGGCGTCAGATTACTTTATCATTCGTGTTTGTTTATTCGTTGTACCGTACACCTCCCTTGTTTGGGGGGTATATTACTCCCCCCCTCATCCCGTATGACATTAAAATACATCTAGAGAACTATGTGTGTCTTGATTCCCATCCTCATGGGATACGTAGGACAACCTGAATGTCTAGGATTCGGGTCCAGCACCATCTCTCAGGAATCTTTGTCCCACCTTGGCCCCTTGGTCTACCCTTCCTCCATTAGAGGATTATATGGTGTAGTGTGGGATTATGTCCTCATTCACGTTGGTCTCGTAATGACCACTCCATGTACCTCTCCCTCCAGGGCTATTTCGTCGACCCCTTTTTGGAGGTTCACCAATGTGCCCAAGGGGACTCTGGTCTATTACCTGTAATTCCAAACATTACTCGGACACGTCCGCACCCACTTTCTAGGATTTTTGTATCCCTGCATCAGGTCTTCCATCATCATTCACACCTAGAGGGACCCCCAAGAATGGCCTGGATACTACGCCCAAGGGCTCTCCTACCGTTATGGTCCAACACCCCCGAGGGTTTTGGACAACAAATCGATAAAATCCCATGTTGCAAATATAGTCAGCGGTCGATGCTCGTTTGTTGTTCCCACATCAGGCTAGCATGATATGGACACTGCGATTCCACCATGGTTAATTGTTTTCCTCTATCGCCTCACCAACCCATTAAGCCCAAAATGTCGGGTACACAATTCACACCCTTCATCACTTCATCGTGTCCAATTAGTGTCTCAGAACTCTTGGTACTTTTCCTCTGTGCAAGTCTGCGCGTTGGGGAAACAAGCAGTGTTAAAGGTGTCCTTCGGGGCTCTCTACCAACTCCCCTCTGATGGGCGCCCCAAGTATTGCAATAAGGATACCCCCATTGTTTCCCACACCGTGTTTAACTCACGTGGGCTTAGGGATCATGTTGACATCTGTGCTAACTTGGGAAGTTGTTACCATTCATGGTCTGAGCTCTAAGACCATAAACTAAGATCCATCTAGAACTATGTTCAGCTTGATTCCCATCCTCATGGGATACGTAGGACCGCCCAAACGCCTTTTCTTCGGGTCCAGCCCATTTACGGAGCTATTATCTCCCCCTGTTTCACCTCGTACCTCTATATATTCCCCTCGGCCTAAGGTATCCCTCTCCGAGTGGCGTAAAATGTGATGTGAGATCATATCTCCATCAATTGCGTTTTATAACACTGCACACATTCCCCTCCTAGCATCGCCTCTGCTACGTCTGCGCTGCATGACGATAAAATGCACGCTTGGTCTTGTCACACGACCCAAAACTGTGACATTATCGTCCTGGATGCACGACGAAAAATGGCACTTCATTATGATGACCTCATTATACAGGACATCACTTTGGGTATTGGTCACGTGCCAGGCCATTTGTCAACACCTATCACGACTTGATTCTTGTGGCGACACCATGACCTACTACTCTGGGCCTGTCGCTTCACAAAAAAAATCAAAACCACTCACCTTAAAGGAAAAACAAGATTTATCAAATTCTGCTTCTTTTAGTACAAGGGCCACGCCAGCACTCCCCTTTTCCCCTGGCACTTATATCTTACCATGTCACCTTTCAGAACTGCATATAGCTTGATTCTCATCGTAATGAGATATGTAGGAGTGCCCGAGGACTTCCCCACAGGCCCAGCCTAACCTTTGTGTTCGGTCCCTCGACTCGAGCATTTCCCTGGAGAACGCATGGTATGTAGGGCTTAGGTCCTCATTCATGTCGGGTTTTGTTGCCATGTGCCCCCTCTCCCTTTACCCATTTGTGGTCTAAGATCCATCAAGAACTATGTGAGGCTTGATTCTCATCCTTATGAGATACGTAGGAGCACCCAGGCACTTCCCTGCGGGCCTAACCTAAATTTTTCTTTAGGTCCCTTGACCAAAAACCTCTCCCAAGTAGGTCGTGCAGTGTGATATGGGATTGTGTCATCATTCACGTCGGGTTGTTTACCGCACCGCACACAACCCCTATTCCTATTCACACCAGGTGTTTTAGTTACTCCACCATGTGCCTCTTTTGTTTCCTCCATCTATCTAATACGTCTCATTGTCATACTCAGATGTGTTTTGACAAAGCCCGAAGTGTGGAATTTTCATGGGGACATTCCCTTCGTCCCATGACCAAGCTTCATGAGCTTGCTATTTGGATCCTCATCTTCTTCCACATCCAAAAAGTCCCTCGGATGACATGGATACTAGGATTAAGGGCGCTCCATGAATGCTGGACCTAAGGGCCATCCGATCGTTTCGGGCCAATGTCCCTACGGATCTCTGACAACATTTGTGACATGGTCCCGTGTTTCGAACATGGTCAAAAGTCGACCCTCATTTGTCTGTCCCCATTCTAGTCTATTGCGATATGGATGATGGTTTTCCTCCATGGTCAATAGTTATCCTCCATCGTCACACCGCCATCATCGTGATATGAATCTCGAGCGCCATGATTCACACATTTCCAATTCCTCATGTTCAAGTGGAATTCCATCATACTCGGCTCTTTCCCATCACTTATCTAGGTTCACTACATGATTGTGTTAGTGTCATTGGGCCGGTATTCACCAAGCTTCCCTTTTCCCTAACCTTCCCCTTTTCTGTGTCGGGAAAGTCCCACCACTACTTTTTGTTTCCCACACTGAGCATGACTCATGTGGGCTTAGTAGTTTTAGCGGGATGTGTACCAACATGGCCAAGCTTCTCATTGTCCCACATGATGTTAAACTATGCTTCCAGAACTATGTATGTCTTGATTCCCATCCTCATGGGATACGTAGAAACACGCTGGTATTTTCCTAGGGTCCAGCCCATATAAATCATTAATCCCATCCTTCACATTTACGGCCCCCTGGTCGGACCCCTCGCTAGAGAGGAATTGTCTCAAAGAAGGAAGGATCCATGAACAAGCCAACGCGCCCATCTGGCGTACTCCCACCACGGTGGTGTAACTACCTATGTGTTGGATTCTGTTCGGACAAACCATCATTCCATATTCCACGCTTTGTGTGCCCCTTATTCGGACCCTCGTCCCCTTTCATGTCTTACGGGACCCCCTAACGGCCTGGTCTCATGCCGCATCGTCTCACCTACCGTCCTAGGCCAACGTTCCGGAAGACTGGTCATGTTTGTAAGGACCCCCTAACAGTATGGATGTTTGACCTATGGTCCGCCAACTGTCCTGGGTCAAGGTCCCGAAAGATTGACCGGCAATATTTGTTACATGGTCCCATGTTTCGAACATGGTCAAAAGTTGACCATCACTTTTGTCCCCATTACAGGCTAACACATTAAGGATACCGCTTCTCTCCCATGGTTAACGGTTGTCCCTTATTGTCACGCCATCCCCACAACGCTCCGAATCTTGGGCATCGAAATTCACACTTCCCGTTTCCGACTGTTCGGACTGATTCCAGTGCCCCTGGTGTTGCACTGTTTGAACATGGGGGCACACTGAAGAAACAGTAATTCGGCTGTTCTGAAAAGTTACTTCTCTGGTCAAGCCTCTCTCATCTTTCGGAAATCCGTACTAGTAATCCAAATCACGGATTCCCGAAGCATGGTCTCCACTCCTATTTTAGTTGGGACGAGAAGGAAACTATCTCATGTTTCTCACATCGGGCTCGACCCACGTGGGCTTGGGGAATGATCGCCGAACGTCCCGCAAACATTGTAGGGATGTAACAAGGTGATTCAAATAGTGGAAATCATGCGTGCTATGACATTCAAAACAAATAAAGAAGAAATTGAAGCATGAAAGTACCAAGAAAAGTTTTTTGGTTTTTTACAATACCCAGGGGTCGACTCCCCCCATGGACGTGTTGACCTCATCAAAAGAGCGTTGCAGCTCCGCCACCCATTGGCTTGTGGCATCCAAGGCTTGTTGCCACTAACTCAGCTCCTGCTCCTCCTCAGTAGCGGCGGGGCGCAGTTTGTCAGCCTTGGCTCTGGCCCTCTCTACCTCAGCCTGAATGACAGCCATCTTTTCAAAAGCCTACCTCATAAGCTCCTCTGCCTCTGCCAACAGGGCCTTCAACTGGGAGATCAGCACAGATTGCGCATTAAGAGAGGTTGAGTGCTCATCCGCCTGGGTCTACAACTATTGGACCTCGCTTTCTGCCTCTCATAGCTTTGTGATGTTTGTTGCCTTCCTCCACTGCCAGCCCACACTTGGCCCATGATCATGCTCCTAGATCTTATTAGCCATAACATCTCAGATGACCGCGTGAGGATGTTGGGCATCCACTCCTCCAGCGCACAGTTTGCGCAACCGCGAGTGGAGTCTATCCATTTCGGCCAGCCATTGCGCTTGGGGGGTGTCTTTGATGAAGCATGTGATTAGCTTCCATGACCGGCGGCAGACTATGCTGTTGTCTTCCTCGTCGGAGGCCGTTTCGTCCCAGTCTGCACGATTGGCAGGATCATACGTAGGAAATGCCTGCAAGAAGTCCTTGGCGGGATCTGCATCTGGCGTTGAATCTGGCGTGACATCTGGTGCCAAAGGAGGAGCGACAAGAGTAGGACTGGCCGGCCGATCCTCTTCATCGGAGTCCACCACAATGACCTCAGGCACGACCCTGCTTGTGGTACTGCCAGTGATGATGTGTGTTGCAGCTTGGGGAGATGGGGGGACTATCTCCACCATCACTGGCATGCCCCTAGGAGGGACGCCAACAGACATCCCGACTAGTCTTGCGGCAGCAACCCACACTAGTCGAAGAACTGTATGACAGAGAGAGACATAAACGTTAGTTGGCATAGTCTACATATGGCGACAAGGAAACCGGTAGAAGAAACATACGGAGATTGACCTCCTGGTGCTTCTCTTGAGCCGGTACTGACGGGACCCCGAGGCGAGGCCCTCCGTATGCTGTTGGAAGTTCTGGAGATTTCGGAGGAGCCACGTCGGGTGCGCTAGTCCCACCAGATGCAGAACTGGACGCAGCCATAGGCGAGGGTTCTGAAGGTCCCGTATCATCACCCGCCGAGGGGCGAGAACGAGGCATGCGAACAAGTTCCTCCTGCATGGCTCAAACGTCGGTGAGAAGTTCATAATGACCCACGAATGGACTATGAGGAAGGAAGCTCAGAATGCTACCTCGAGAGCCTCTACGAAATCGTCGGAATATGATCCTTGATCTCCAACCTTGACCTCCTCCAACGGGCTCCCTCCTCTATCCTCATCCTCCCGAGAGGAGTCCTTTGACGCTTCCAACAGGGGAAAGCGCTCCCTCAGATCGGCGGCTAACTACTGTGGGGGGACCGTTTGATTCAACAATACCCTCACCTGGTCTGTCATAGGGCGAGGGACACCACTAGAGTGATGGTAATCCTCCAGCTCATCCATGTATTTCTCTGCCTCCCCCGGAGACGCCATGAAACCAGCCCAGACTAGGACTATTCCTGGTAATTCCATCCCAAGGTGATTTAGGTGGGCCCATATCTCGGGTGGGCTGAGGAATTGTTGGTTGACATCCCAAATGTCCCAGGCTTCCAGGAAGATGGAATCCTTTTCCATGTCGATATGACGTAGCCTCTTCCTCAGAGCATGAGTGGATATCCAACAAAATCCCCTCGGTGGCCGCCCCTCTGGATAGCCCTGCTCTTCCGGAATCATCGGATCCGCCGCTGCTGCCACACCCTCATCCGATACGGGTCTCGCTGCCATGGCAGCCCCGCCTTCGCGAGAGGCCCTAGCTGCCCTCCGACCCCGACCTCGAGATAGAGGAGGCCCACTGTCACCGACCCGAATATTTGGCTGCTTTAGCATCTCCCATGGGTAAGAACCTTCCCAACTAATGGCATAATCCGTCACCAATTTGAAAGTGGCGGTGGATAGAGGCAATGAAATTCACATCTTCCCATCTTCTCGTGTGAACATGAGCCACAGCTGCCTCATCACACACGGGTGCTCCTCATAACGCACCTCCCAATAGACCTGTGGGGTCAGCCACTGGTGGAATCAAAACTGCCTTGCAAACCGATGCGGGGTGTACGGTTCGTAGAGTGGCTCATGATCTACTCGTGCCACAAAAACTCCACCTCAAAATGCCAAGAGTTAAGCCCGATGTTCTTCTGTTCCCCACCCGTCATTAGTAAGTATCCCAGTCGGTAATGGGAAGGGGTGGAAATTAAACTCATCTGCCCTCCACACCCAATTCAGCACCATCATCACAGCTAGTTTGAACGGGAAGCTCCCGACCACATTCCGGATGGAGGGGCAGAAGTTTGATCCCAGTGGTGAAATAGGGTTTGGATACTCATAGATACCCAGGATGTGCGCCACAATCCACCCATACAGGAGGTGGAAGGGCCCGTATATCCTTGGCGGCTTCTTTCCCTCGCTAATGTGCCACAACATTCTGTACATTTTGGCGAGCATTGGAATCCCCATATTTACCCGCTGCCCCATGGCCAACATGGATGCCCTAATAAACGAGCTGGGTCGCACCCCCATGCTTTTATCCCTCACCGGTAGAATCCAACTGCAGATGAGAGCCACGATGAACACCGCTAGCATGACTATCGACTGTTGTTTAGTTGTGACACTGAAACACCATGTCGTCCATTGGTTGTCCTCCAAGACCCGCCAATACAAGTGCTCCTTACCCTGTTGGGCCGCCCTCAGACAAGTTCGAGGCCTCGGAGGGAACTCTCGATTCTATTGGAAATTTAGGAAGCACTTGAACCACTTCTTAAAGTGAAAATCCCTCACTCCCTCCTTGTCCTCTCCATGGACGAGTTCCATCAGCACTGACGCCAGTCGCGACATTTTCTCTGTATCCTCCCACGTGCTCATGACGGGGAGGAAATCATCATATATGGCCCCCAAGATCGGAACCCTATAAATCTGGTGGACATCCCACATGCTGATGCCCACCTCCCCGTGATGCAGGTGAAATGTATTGGTCCTAGATGACCATTTGCTCAGTAATTCCGGCATCAGTTTTTTCGGTTGGTAAATGTGTAATCGGGAGTACCATGCCCCCTCATATAACCCCACTCTCCTCAGCTTGGCCCTAAACTCCTCGCATGAGGCACCTACCCAGTAATCCCAAGCCCAGTCATCAGTAAAGTTACCACCCTGGCGCAGGTCCCACTCATCGGACCATCCGTTCTTTAAATCCTGCAAAGCCGCCTTCAGCATGGTAGGGTAGGGAGGAGGGGACGTCTCCTATTGCAGTGGCTTCCCGTCAATATTGTTCACGTGGTTGTAGAGACAGTTGGCGGTAACTGGTGTGAAGTCCTTTTGTGCATGACCATCGGCTTCCCTGAACCATTGGTGCTGACATGGCGTGGTCCTAAACCAGCAAACTAGTTCGTCCCAACTCACGTTAGGGACGATGATGTCATCCCTCAACCCGAAGCCGTACAGTGGCAGATTCATACATTGCGGATAATTCTTCTGACCCTCCGATAGAAGATCTGTCAAGGAAGTGTGGTCTTAGTGGCTTCAGACCATCTCCCTAAGGCCTGGACAGTTGGCCATCTCATCCTGACGGGCAGCATCTGCAAGCACCCCCCAATACAGCTTCTCAAAGGGCCATTTCAGTTCTGGAACTAATAAACGAAATTTCTCAGAATGGATCACGAAGCTCGATCGTGAAGCCGGCTAGTGATGGTCAGTCGCGAGACCAAGCAGTAGAGTCTGGCCTAGGTCAGCAAGGAGAAGTTCCCTTGGGCCGGTCGAGGAGTCAGAGACCCGCGGTTCGCCGTGAAGCTCAATTCGCAGAGAGCAGGCGCGGAGTATGCGGAGATTCGCGAAATCGAGAGCACAAAAAGATAAGGAAATCGCATGATGACAAAAGAGGACGACCCCCCTATTTATAGGCAGTGACCCCGGAGCAGCACGGCGCACCCCTCTTCGTGAAGTCGCATCGCGAACCGCCGAGAATTTTGGCGATTTTCCCTCAGAATTAAATCATTCACCCTCTGCTCCTCCATGTCTGAGGGGGGAATTTTTTGGCGTAAAAATATTGCACGAAAGGATGGAACGAAAAAGTTGTCCCGCACGCTGCCTCGTGAAGCACCGATGCGAAGCACCCGAGCATCGTGGTCCCGCGAAGCTCCAGAGACGGTACTTCTCCGTGAACGAATTTGAAGTTTGTGAGCCCGCCATGATGCTCCGGAGGCGGTAACTCTCCGAAAACGAATTTGACGTTTGTGAGCGCTCCGCGAAGCACCAGAGGCGGCGCGGGAGTTCTGCTTCGCAGCGCCCCTTGCCTATAAATACTGGGCTCCCCCTGAGTCCCGGGAACAGACAATCCAACCGTTTGGCTTCTCCTCTCCCGAATCGCGAAGCACCATTTTCCCCTGAGAATAATGAGCTCTGCGAGGTACTTCTACTTCGCGTGTTGCCTTCACTTTGTCTTGTTTTGAGGCCCTCTTCTTAGAGGGATGCCCTTCGCGAAGCTCAAAGGCATTCGCGAAGGAGGGGGATTCCCAAGGGAACCCGGGTAGCTGCGGAGCGTTTATGTTTCGCGAAACACCCAACCTATACTAGTGATCCCTATGCTAAGGCAGGATCGCTACACATCGCGAAGCACACTTCTTCGCAGCAACCTGATTCGCGAGGCACCTCTTCTTCGCGAGGCATTGCTCCGCGAATACTGTTTTACTTCACGAAGCACCCTCCACTCACACCTATTCCCCATGCTAAGGCCAAGGCGCTCCCCTTCGCGAAGCACACTCCTTTTCATGGAAATTCCACTTCCCGTGCGACCCTCCAGGTATGCACGATGTGATTTCAAAGTCCCACAGACAATAATACTCGTAGCGTTGCTTCGCCTAATTCTTCTTCGCATAGTCACGATAATGGCTATTGCTTCTTCACATAGCCACGATAACGTGGACCCCTCAATGGTTCACTCTACAACCCCCCTTGACCACGGCCTTACTGGTACCTTCCCTCCCCCAAGGAGAAAAGTGTACAAGTTATGTAAGTCCTAGGGGTGTGGAGTGAACCCGCCTCGTCCGAGCTGCTTGACGTTAAACTGGAAAGCACCACGTCCTCAACACATGACGTTAAACTGTGACCCGACCTCGTGCCTCACACGAAGGGTCCCCCCCAGCTCGAACATATTTTATGCCACTCGTCTCCATGGGAGTGGAATCACCCCTCCACAAGGGATGATATCCTCCTTATTGGATCAGCGTATGTTCTCAGGAGAAGGGAGACCCTAGTTCACCAACGGATGGCTACACCCCAGCATCTCTGTACTTCCACACTACCAAGGTTAGTGGAGGGTGTGAGAAGGAATGAGGCACCTCCCATCATTGGTCCCAAATCCCTCTTTCGCTGTGCATTTCCGCACTTCGGGCCTCCATCCTGGAGTAAGTCCCAGTACTAATGGGCCACCTAACACGTAAGCCCCTCTTTTCTTCTCACAGACGCACCCTTCGCGGTGTGATCGTCCGGTCCTTGCTGTCTCTTGTTTCTCACACCGAGAAGGACTCACGTGGGCTTATCGTTGGCATTGGGCATGACAATACCACGTCCATCATGACGTTAAACTACATTCCCTCGTCCAGCATGATGTTAAACTGTGTGCCCTTGTCCCACATGACATTAAACTGCACACCCATTTGAACTACGAGGTCTTTGATCCATGTCAAGGCATGGTACGTAGGAAGCCTCCACGAGGTTCAATCCCACCCATCATCCAATTCACGTCGAGTTCTACCTTTGTCCAGCATGATGTTAAAATGCATTCCAGTCCGACGTCAAGCCGTTGTCACCACCTGAACTGCGAGGACTTTGATCCATGTCAAGGCATGTTACGTAGGAAGCCTCTCTGAGGTTCAAGCCCATCCACCATTGGACCAAGGTCCCTCTTTCTTCATGTTGGTTCGCCAACACCCACCATCCGAACAATGAGGACATTGATCCATGTCAAGGCATGGTACTTAGGAAGCCTTCACGAGGTTCAAGCCCACCACTAGTGTACCCCTGGGTCTACTTTCACATTGGTTCACCGATGAAACCATTTGAACTACGAGGTCATTAATCCATGTCAAGGCATGGTACGTAGGAAGCCTCCCTGAGGTTTAAGCCCGTCTCTCATTGGACCAAGGTCCACCTTCACATCGGTTCGCTGAAGAATTCCATCATTTGAACTATGAGGTATTTGATCCATGTCAAGGCATGGTACGTAGGAAGCCTTCCCGAGGTTCAAGCCCACCAACCATCGGACCAAGGTCCACCTTTATGTCGGTTCACGGACGAAGCCCCTCTGAACTATGTGGTCTTTGATCCATGTCACGATATAGTACGTAGGAAGCCTCCACGACGTCCAATCCCACCACCACTAGGACCCTCCTGGTCCTCCTCATTCATGTCGGCCTTCCGATGTCCAACCTAAACTATGTGATGTTTGATCCATGTCACGACATGATATGTAGGAATCACCTCAGAGGTTCAATCCCACCACCTTTTGGTCACTCCGACCTTCTTCACATCGGTTCATCCACACCCGGGCAGCCTAGTGTGTAAGCCCCACACCATTTAGACCAGGGTCCAGCTTCTTGTAGGTTCACTGACACATCGGACCAAGGCCCAGCTTCTCTTTGGTTCGCTGACAACATCCATAGGACCAAGGTCCACCATCATGCCGGTTCACCGGCACCATCCCAAACTACGTGGACTTTGATTCCCTACCACGGGGATACGTAGGAGGTCTCTTCGAGGCTCAATCCCAACTTCACGGTCTCCCTTGTGATGGTCCCTGGCCATTCCCCACTCCACTTCATTCATCCATCCATCATCCACCCTGATTCTCACCCGGACCGTCATATCCCAGTGAGACCATGTCGTTCTACTCCTCTTCACAGCCGCCCATGGGCTGGTCCCGGTATCGGCACCCCTTCAAGGGAAATCCCTCAATCCGATCCATTCTAGCTAATTCTCTGATCAGGCTGATCCATCTCCGCTGGATGTTAAACTCACGGCATACCCTGTGTTAAACACATGAAGCTGAGGAAAACCTCAGATATGTGTCTATGGCATATAATTCCCCGCACATGATGTGGGATTCCTCGGGCTTCCACGCCCTCGAGAAGCCCTATGACCAGGGATAATAGACATACATGCCGGTTCCCCATCATCCAGACACACTACTGAAGCCTCAACATGACTACTCCACTGACTGAAGGTTGCTTCCCTGACCGGACCCTTTGGAATGTCCCAACAGAAGCAGAGTAATTAACCGACATCCATGGAAACATGGCACTGGGAAGAGTTTCATGAACAACATATTAAATCTATGAGGGAGACCCGGACTACGTGATGAGTTTTGAGGAGGTATCCATAGAAGGAAGAACCTACATCCCATCATCCCGTTTCGATCATGGAGCAGAAGTCCTTGAATAAGGAGCGAATGCCGCCTGCCTTTGGAAAGCGGGAATGTGGGGCAACAGTGCAGCGCGTCCTCCTCCACGGTCGAACGGATGCGTGCGCCCCGAAAAAAGCGTCGGAAATAAATTTGTTGATCAAATATATAAAAATTGATGAAAATATTTCCTATATCATATTGTGGATTATAACCTATATCACCTGCACCAGTCCTAAACCCTATGACCTTTCTTCCAAAACTCTACTTTTATATCACTAGTCTTCCTAGTAGTTTTTAGGTCTTTAAATAATGATTAATCCCATCCATCCATCTTCAATCCATGGTGATCCAATATATGTTCTACCTATTCTCTAGTTATTCATTATTATGGTTCACCCTCCATATTTTTGACATGTGATGTTGGTTTATGTCTAGTTTCCTATGATATTTTTTTTCATGACACATTTGTTACATGGTGTCTTTAGAGGGATGAATTCTTAATTTGAGCGAGGTGATTGTGGTTAGTGACATTGGTCCATTATTATGTGAATTATGTTTATGCATTGAGGTAGGGGACTCATTAACCCTTTTCATTTGCATTAAATCATAAATTTACCATTCTCTAGCCCACTTGATGAAAATAGAAATTACCTAATAAATATTTAACTAGATTATATGTAAAAAATTTAGTGATTGTGTGTTGATATGTTGTTACATTATAATAGTTGGCCACTTGTTTTTCTAGATTTCATGAAATCTATCCTCAGATTTATATATCATGATTTTATGATTACTTTATCATGATTAAACTATTAATGATGATAAATTAGATAATAATTTGGATGGTTTTCTTAGAGGTTAAAGAGGTGTATAAATGAATCATTTGTTTCTTATACTTTTATGATGACCAAATTGATGTTATATGAACTTTTAATTTAAATTTGTTATTCCACGTGTCACTGGGATTGATAAAATGATGCGGTGAAATTTAATTATTGTTCACAAGTATAATAAAATGAATTTTAAATATGAATGATCTTGTTGTAGTTTTATAGAACTAATTTTATCCCAAAGTACATGATTTTGTTTTTTTAAATGTTTTTATAGAATATTCTGTAGGATTCCATTGTTTGAACCTATGAAAAATAAATTAATTAATACAATATGTAATATGAAATAATTTTTGTTAATGATAACAAAACGTTTGGTCGAGATTTTCGATTTTCTTATAAATGTTTGATTTCTCATATTGGGGGTCCTGAGATCTCTTTTGTTTGTGATTGTTGAGTGCCTTGTTTTACTATTTAGATTTACCAATTGAGTTCTGGTGTCTACTTACATTTGTGTGATCTTATCATGATTTGATATTGATTTATCATATGATCTCGATATGTTTGATATGGGAATAGATGATGTGATATGAGCATGGGAATGAAGAGTCTATGATGGATAATGCGATATGGTTGGGGGTGCCAAGGATTATGTGGTATAACATTACTCCTATGGAAATGAGATGTATCATGATATTAATTATCGAATCAAAGATGGGACCAAGATGATGGAATGGGTTTAATTTTGGATTATACATTTTTGTGATGAAATATAGGTTCCTTGTTGATAATGATTGTCGTATAAATTGATAGATGGGAGGGTTTCTTTTTTTTATCATATTTCCTTTCTCCGATACAATTTCCTAGATGTTCGTGGTGTCATATTACCTGGTCTTTGATTAGGTTGGTTTTCAATGTTTACCACTATTTGAATAATTATTAATAATTTTTAATAGATATACAACCCATTTGGTTTATTCTTATAGTACTAAAAATTATAATGATGTTAAATCCTAAAAAACCACATAAATGGATGGATTATGCCTGGAGGGCATATACATGGATTTATTAGTAAATTTCATTTTATTATGGAATAATGTAAATTAATGGATAATAAATTGATTAATGAAAGAATATATATTAAAAGTTAAAAATTAATTTAATGTATATTATCATATATTTATGTACATTTAGGATATCTATGTGGTGGAACCTGAGTTTCAAATAAATGATAGCTCCCTTTGAGAATGGAGCTTGGTTATTCCCATAGTGTGGTCCTGAGCTATATTATATCATATATATTCCTTAATTTCATATGCCACCCCATCCATGATTGTTAGGAGAAGGATACCCAATGTATTCACAGATGGTTTTCCTAAAAAATAGGTTGGTGAGGAATATATGGTCGACTAACCCATCTTGACACACTCTCTTATTGTGGTAGTGATATATATTAGCTTTCGTGGTGGTTAGATTCCAATATATGTGTTTAGATGGCTATGATTTCTGGTGGTCACTTCAAAATCATGTATATCATATTATAGTATCCAATTGATTTTTATATATATATTTTCTATGGGGTATAAAGGATTGTGGTTCCTTACGTGGTGTATGGTAAATAATGTCTTAAAGTACAATACCTGATAAACGACACACGTCAAACAGGATGTTTTGAATCCTATAAAATATATGGCTACAATACATGGTGATGTTATGTGGGATTATAAGATAATGTGATGATGTTATCTGTAAGTTTAACATCCTAATATAGAAACCAAGGTGGTTTCATGATGGGTTACATTCAGAGAGAGATAGATCATAATGTAAGATGTGTGACAGAATGGAAGACTAGTTAGGAAGGGGTATAATGGTACCATTATCATTGATACTATATTAAATTATCTCTTTTATGGTATACATAGAGAGAGTTATCCAAAATGATGATATGAACATAGTATTTGTATTTTGGTGATAATTTAGTCACACTTTCTATTCATTGGGAATTAGTGTGCAATCTTAAGAATATTTATGAGAACCCTAGGGAGTATCACACTTAGTATACTATTATGATCACCATATGTATATATAAACAATTTTCAAAGTCCATTGGATCAGGATGGATATTACTACCTTATTTTGTTCTAGTAAATGTTTGGGATTCTTAAACTCTATCAAATTTAACTTTTTAGTAATTTTAGTAAATTCCAGTGGTATCAATTTTTTTTAAATTACATGTATTCATATGGTTTAATTTTATAAGAATTAGAAGATATTGATGGGGTATATTTATTATCTCACTCTTCCACATTTTTCTCTTTGGGGGTATGTCATCCCACTTGTGTGCATATTATACACTCAATGCTAGTCTCCAACATTCAATATACCGGATTCAGGACTCAGGAAATCACCATCTCCCTTCTCCCATTATAATCCCAGGAGAGGTACTCTTTTGGGGGAGGATGTAATGACAGAGTTGTAAAAATGGTTGTGGTTGGGTAATAGGATGGTGTTTAGAGCTTAGAATTGGTGACACTGCATGGAATGGTAATCAAATGGGGTTTTTTATGTTCATTATGAAATGTTAAAACGGATGACAATCCATGACCTAGTAATTTAGGACCCCCAATGATTTTATGCATTAACCTTTATGTTTATTGATCCTACTAGGATAAGTGTTACTCGATGCATGCTAGAGACCAAGGAATAGATCATGAATCATTCTTATTTGTACATATGTTTGATATGGGTTTAACATGGGATAGATTTAACATTAATGAATAAACATAAATAATTAACATAATTATTGTAAATTATTTTATCTTCGATGTTTAGGATTCAATTTTTTTTCATCATATAGGTATTGCTCAAGGTTGACGTCCATGTCAGGTACATGTCAAAGATGTCTATATGGATGTTCCAGTATATTTTTTTAGTTCAAAGGTTGATGTTGAAATCACATGGAGGAGGAATGTATGAGAGCTTTGTGCCAGAGTATATATTAGTATATGGGATACATTTCAGAATCATTCACCTAGGAATTGATGGAGTAGGTTGACAATCCATTTAGTTTGATCCATTCTCGGATGTATCATTGGATTTCAATGAATCTAGAAATGCATCAGGGGCCAGAGAAATAGTGGTGGTTCTTATTTTTTGAAGACCATGGGGAGACGACAGTCTCATGGGAGATGTTTCGTCGTCAATTCAAATTAGCATTTCATTCATCAACATTAAGATCATCCATTATCCAATATCATATTTCCCGTCATCAGGGTATTTCTAGTGTATTGGCGTATGTGATCCATTTCAAGACCCATCTGTGATATGTTTCAACGACTTTTCAAGATGAGATATCCAGGGAGAGTATTTTAAAGGAGGATTCGTGATGATATAACTAGTTATAGGTCACCCCATTTATAAAAAAGAAATATATCAATGTAATGTAAATATCATAGTTTCATTGGAGGATGGTGAACAATCATTGATCATTATGATAGGTGAGTATTCAAGATTCCTCATGAAGTAGTGATATGGTTCAGGGTTTCTTCTTTCTAGAATAGTATATCATTTGGTTTTTTGGGGGTCATTCCCAATCCCCATCATCTTGTTTTTTCAATGGTGGTTGACATTGGAATATTATAATATTTAAACCTTATGATATTCATTCATCTGATGGGAAAATCAGTGTCCAATGTGCCTGGCTATTCTGACCAGTTACTGTGTAGCTGGTGTTCAGCATCAGGTTCCTCTATTAGGTAATTTTGATCAAAAGTTGTAATTTAAGGGTGTTCTTGATTAAGATCAGGAGAGGTGAGATGGGATAAGTTTATGAAATCCCTGATATGTTCTTCTTCCTCTGAGACATGAGTGTGGTTGTGTAGGTCAGTTTCATCAGGTCCAAGAATTCTACAGAGTAGTTTTTGGATAGCATTATTCGATGGAGGTTACTACATCAAGCAAGCTAGTTTTCATATGAGGTAACTTTTCTGGTTTTTTATATAGGTGAATTATATGGTTTATTTCAGAGGTAATATCTATTTTATATCAACTTATATTTTCTAGTCTTTGGGACATGAGTTAGAGAGGCTTCTAGTTCCATAGGCATTGTCAGTTTGACTTGTATGATGTTTGTAGATATTGTGAGAAATTGTTGGAGAAACACCACTACTTGGGTGACATCCTATTTTTAGGTATATATCCATATAAATCCATCCTCAGTACGGATTTATTTTATTCTATTTAGGATATCATATACTTATTTAGAAGGCATGTTGTGTATAATAATGTTGATAGAGATATGGAAAAAAAATTTGGTTAGTGAGACCCTCAGATAGGTCAAAGAACAATATATGAGATTATGTTGAGACTTTTATAGGTTCGGTAGTGGATTTTCTCAATATATTTTTAATACAGTTCTAATAACATTCCAGATATGGTTATAAAAATATCCCCTTGGTTAGACATTGGGTTTGGGATAGTGGTACATCAAGAAATTTCTTCTATCTCGATGTCTCAATATTTTATAGAACCTATTCAGTTGTGAGAGATGAGAGAACACCTTTATTTGGATTGTGAATAGGACTTTCATTGAAGAACCATAATTTTATACCCTAAATTTTTAGTAACCATAATAATCATAACACTAATATATTTTAATAATATAAATTAAGGACTAAACATTTGGTATCAACCCTTCATTTGTGGATCTAATTTATGGTTCATCAACCAAAAAAATTTAATTCATATGTACATTTTCTACAGTTAATAAAAAGAATAAACTGTCACATATTAAATTCAAAATATTTTATATGATTTTTATTATGGTCTATATAACTCTTCGAAAGGGATTTAGTAAGGGATTCATGTGATATTATTTAACTGATTAAATCAATCCAATTTTGATGGGGAATTATAATTTTCTTTAGGTGTGAAATTAAAATTCAAATCATAATGTGTGGTTTTATTAACACATATTATCTAGAATTATTTATTGATCTATTATAACTAAATAAATTAAAGATCCATGATAAATATCAAGAGTTTCATATTCATTATATAGATCTTAATTTGCATATGACATTACAGAAAAATATAATAGAGAGATACACATTATTGAGTATAGGTTTTTATTATTTTTCAGCTATTCTTTATGGGAAATTATATACATCAATGGGTTTCTACTGTAGCTATGTACAAGACCTTTTTATTAAAATTTCTATTACTTATCTATTTTTGATTATCTTCTACACACACTTATTTATGGTGGATTGTGAGATACTTCCACTAATATTTTGATTTATAGAATCCCTTTAATATAACCTACCTCATTTTATGGTTTCAACTTCCTATAATCAATTATATTTGTCGCAAAAAAAGAACCTATAATTTAAAAATCATCAATACCATTTATACAGTGTTTGTGGAGTGGAATAGGGTATTTTTTCCCCCTAACCATTATAAAAATTATATACTTATCTAGTTTTTAAATCTAGTAATTGTTATTTTTTATGAATAGAATATTTTTCTTATTAATACATCACAAAGTGGGATTCTGATTAATTCTATCATGTTTTGAAAAGGAATATATTTACCCACCCCACCCCTCTTGAGATGTGAACCATTACTAAATAACATAGGAGGCCATAACAGTTTTTTGAGACCATTATTAGGGATGAATCCAAACATTTTTTCTTCTATCAGTGATGATCCAAGGTATGTTATACATCATCTCTTCTAGTTCCTCACTCCGGTTTCTCTTGTGTTTTCTTTCCATTTGATGGTGTTTTCTCCCAAGGATTATAATGGGGACTTTTTTTCTTTTTAGTATTTTATTTTAATGTAAATTCCATGGAGGGATATAGTCTTCCTGTAGGAGTGGTGATCAGGATCTACAATGTTGTTCTGTAATCAAATGAAGAACATTGAGGCATTTAAGGTACGAGATTCTTTTCTTCACTTCTTTTAAATGTAATTGTAAATTGACGATGATTTATCACATTTTATAGCAATGTAATTAACCATATAAATATTAAATTAGATTAAATATGATATTTGATTTCAATCCCTTGTTGATGATTTATACCATGATAGTGGGTTTCCTCTAATTTTGATAGATAGTGTGAAATATATCATTTGACTTTTGTAGAATTATCAAATTCATTGTTTAGAATTTTGAAATTATTATTTAACTTAAATTTTATATTATTTTTGTTCGTTGACTGTGATATTATACAGTCTAGTAAATGAGTCTGGTGTCTCTCATAATTTGATGGTGATCATGTTGATATTATATGAATATTTAATTGAGATTAGTAATTGCATTTTCTAATGAAATTACTAAATATTATCAATCATGTTAATTATTGTTTATAGTTACAATAAGATGCCTAATAAATTATAATGATCTCCAAATAGTTTTTTGGAACCATTTTTGTTCTAGAGAGCATGTTTTAGTTGTTTTAATAGATTTTGATAGCTGATTCACTCTGTTTCACATATTTTGAACCAATGAATAATGAATTGGTCAATTCATGATGAAATAAAAACCGTTTATCATAAAATATAATTAATATTCGGTAGAGATAGTTCCTGTTTATTTATGAATTTTAGATCCCTTTTGTTCGAGGAAATGAGATACTGTTTGTTTAGAAAAGATAAATGGCTTGTTTTACAGCCCGTAATTCTATATTGGATTTGACTATTTTCTTATTACCCTATGATATGCTTTAAATGTGAGAGTTTTGTGTTATATAAGCCTTGTAATGCTAAATTCAGCATGGGTTATGTAATATATTCCTTGGAATGATAATTTTATATGGGCGGGGAGGCCTGGATGTTGTTGTTGTAGATGATGGTAGTGATGGTGACATGCATTAGAATATGCATGATGGTCTCTAAGATGGAACTGGGATTATTGAATTTGTTGAATATAGAAATACACATTGTTGTAATGATATTTTTTTCATTATTTTTAATGAATTATTTTTAAATGGTGGATATTTTGGTGTAAGAACTAGGATCTTCTTTTTTGGTATGTTTTTCTCGTTTTAGTGTCTTTGAGTAAAAGAGGAGTTTCTTAAAATTTCTAAAGTACACACCATGTGCAGGCCATGTAAAGGACGTGCCCATGGCTATGTTTGGTAACCAACAGATAATCTTATGTGGGGGCCAGTTAAGGAGAGTAGACTCCGTGTACTTTTTTTTCCATTAAATGGACTGAGGATGCGTCTAATTGGAAGAAATCTCTTCTACATCGCCTTCTTCATCCGAGAGCATCCGTACGGTGTGGATCTTCTCCAATACCCCGATCAAGCATCCATTCTCCGAATTGAACCTTGTTGGTTTCATTGGAATCGCATCGGTGAATTATCTCTTCTTCTTAGATTTCCTTTTCTGATTACTCCTCTTTCAAGAGTTTTCTTAGGTTGATTGTTTTTAGCGCTTTTGTAGGTCTATGGTGTTCTTGGGCGATTTGAGGATTGAGGTTCACATATAATGATCCTATAACACAGAGGTAGATGGTTAGTGCCATTCCATTGATATTTATTGTGTTATATGTGAAAAAGTTCCCAATACCCTCGAATGGGGTATTGCATGTTTGTGCTGTTAACACTTTTTGTTGCCTACAATGCCTAATCTATTTGGATAGAGGAGAATTGTTGAGATTAGTGTTATCTTTTCTATGTAGTGAATGGTTTTCTCATGTTTTTTAGTTTTGATATTTTTGTTCTAGAATTTCCTGTTATGGATGCTTTGTTCTTTTCCCATGCCTCATATTATAGGACGGGGTGATTATTTATATCTGAAACTATATGATGTGCTTTATAATGTTTATCCATGTAGTAATAGAGGTTTACATTGCCTGTTGTTTATCATCTGTGCATGATTTCATTACATGGGGTTGCGGGAACCTGGTGTAATGATACCATAGGGGAAATTGATGTTGAGGTATTTCCCAGAGTGTCTGTTGTAATCATCATGTTGTGAGACCATAGGGGGGATTAATGTTGACTGATCCCTATGATTTCCTATAGATTATTTATGAGTCCATAGGAGGAATTGACGTTGAGTTCTTCCTTTGAGTTTTTTTAGTTTAATGTTAAAAGACTATAGGGGGAATTGATGGTGAGTGCTTCTTCATATAGTTATTAAATAACACTTGACTATTGGGGGAATTGACGGTGAGCTATTACTCATAGAGTCTTTTGTAAATAATTCCTTGTATTGTAAACCAGTGTGGTTGGGATGAAAGAACTACCCATAGGGTTGTTTATATTTGTTTTGGTTGAATAAATGGTTAAATGTAATATTTGTAAATGGAACTATAATACTGTTAACTTAGGAGTACTACCTTGTTTATTGCTTCCTTTGGAATATTAACTGCCATATATATTCACTGATGGTTAGGCAAATATCTTTGGGCAGTTGCCTACTGAGACTATTCTAATGCCCTATTTGGGACCTACTTTTGGTCCCAAACAAATTATATTGTTTCAGGAGTAAATAAGGGCATGCACCCTTCTACTTCAGGTACATGATTTTTGAGGAGATGCGGAGCATGAGACCAAGATGAGGCTTCTGATGCGGGTGGAGAATTTAAATTTTATTTTTTACAGTGGTTAATTATAGTTTTACAGTATTTTTACTTGTTTGGCTTATTTCGTGGACATATGTTTCATGCATCATTTATATATGTGGGCTCCAGTTGTTTATTACTTCTTCGGTTCACATATTGCATGTTTTACTGCTTCCACTATTACTATCTACCTTACATCCGCAGTGTTACTCTACTAATGAGGGCATAGTTTCCCCACTATGACACCCAAGGCCCCCGCTGCTAGTCAGCAGCCTCTAACTTTTGGGGAAATTCCCTTGAGACCATGTGACCAACAGGGTACGGGGCGCCTTTACGTGGCTTCTGGAACCAGAATGTTACAATATGGTATTAGAGGAATTATTTTCTTCTTGACGTAATATTTAGAGCCAGTAGTTAGGGCTAGGAAGGAAATTATTACTTGGTAATAAGTTGTACCTAGGAGTTGCTAACCCCTATATAGGGAAAATCCAATTTACCTCGTATATTTCATTTATTATCAAATTTTGAAATTTTACGATTGATTTGATTTGACAATTGGGTGATTCACATGTTTTATGTGGTTATCATTGATGTTATTAATGTTATATTTCTATTTCAACCCAAGGAGATGAGGGTATTCCATCTCGAGCATCATATAGGCACTTCCTAGAAATCACATGTCATGCATTCTTTCCCTGCCATTTTGGGTGAATTAGCGATTGCATGTTGTTGTGATAGATTTTGTTCTAGATATTAATGTTGTTATGACAGATGACTTGATATAATATCTTCTATTTGATAGGTTATGTAATTGTGTAATGTTTTGTTTGAATGAACACCAATCAATGGTTCATGTGGTGTTTTGGGCCCTCATGAATCAGAATTTGGTGGAACATTAAATTTTTTCCTTGTATATGACATGTATTATATTCCATGATTGGATTTTTGTGGAGTATGGGACTTAACAAATTGAAATTTGGAACTTTAATGTTTGTTTCAGCGTTATTTTGGGTTCTGGAGTGTTTCTAAGGCTTACATTCCAGAAAAACCTAGAATACATGGCATGTAATAATTAATACATGCCATGTTTCCTTCTTTTCGGGACAAACTATTTTTCTTATGTACACCTAATGGACATTATGTACACACCGTGTAATCTCTAACCTTGTCATGAGTTGTGTGGGCAGAGACCCAAGGCTGGGAAATCTCTGGTGGAACACGCAGTGTACTAGATGTACACGCTTTGTTGTGTAGACAATTTGTCTGCCTTTGTGACTAACAACACGATTAGATAAAAAATATGTTATAAATTCAATGTCATGTTTTAACACACCATGTAGTGTAACCCATGTATTCATCCATGTATCGAACAACACAGGTCAGTGAAATCCTAATAGTACATGTCGTGTATGGAATAAACACACCGTATATAGTCTGCCATGTGTTCACTAGTGTGACTGACACACGGGTAGTTGAATCCTATATAGTACATGCTGTGTCCATATGAAACACTCTGTGGTGAGTGAGCCATGTAACCGGCCCTATGACTAACAACACTGGTCAGTGAATTTTGTCTCGTACACCCTGTGTCTGGCACTAACACGCCATGTATTCTTCTTCTAGGAGAGTCATGTGGCATAGATGTGTAAAAGATCTTGGGAAGGGGAAGAGGATTCAAGTACACATTGTGTGTTCTTACAACTTGTCCTGTGTATGGGGTGTTACACGACTAGTTTTGGCTGAAGTAGACAACTATGTTAAGGATTAAGGGAACACGCCATGTAGGAATTTTACACGTAGTGTATCCATTTCATTAAAATCATAAATGATTTCATTCTATTGTTCCTTTCTTATACTTCTTGTTTTCAATCCTCGATATTCTTGGTTTAAGGTGTATGCTTGACCTTGCAGAGTAATGCCACTGAGACATCCTACAGTTGTCATCCAGTTATAGGGTAGTGATCATACACCGGATATGTCTCATTAGGGACTACCAGTAGATCCTCTAGTTATGCCAGTCTTTGCACCAGCCGTAATTCCTGACACAAGTGTACATGGAAAATTTATAGAAGGAATTATGAGTATGATCAAGACCTTTTAGGGGTCACCTCCTCCAACCTCATTTATGGCAGAATTGAGGTGGGTCTTTCATAAGTATCATCCTCCCACCGTCTCAGGGGATTGAGGACCCCAGGCTGTAGATTCATGGCTAGAATCCATGATGAAGATCTTTTGAGAATCTGTAGACTCGATCGGAGAGGTGGGTCAACATTTCTATATGTATATATATATTCTTTGGGATTACACCATGATTTGCTGGGATGTGATCTCACCGGAGGGATGCTATTAGAATATGGTTTGGGAAGTGTTTCATCACACCTTCTATAATTACTTCTACCTGGAGACATTGAGGGCCTTTTGAACTCGAGATTTTCTGAGTCTGGGGTATGGTAATATTTCTGTTATGGTGTATTCTTCTCACTTCACATAGCTGAAGCACATTACACCCTCTCTAGGAGGAGATGATTTGTTCATTTCACAGATTTTTTAGGATGGTCTCATACAGGATATCTGATCTCATGTGAACATCTTCAGGTTGTCTCCCATCACTTCTATAGTCCACATGGTATAGATCACGGAGAGTAATCTGATGGATTCTGGAGCAGTGGTCCAAGGTGGATTAACATCTAGGGTTAGTTCTTCACCAGTCGATAGTAGGAAGTGTCGTAGGGAGACTACATGTGGTGATCCAAGTAGGTGGAATTCCCCTTCAGGTAGCATGGTGTTATGTTACAAGTGTGGAAGGGTTGGTCATATGAGGCCACATTTCAGGGGGGACATGGTGGAGTGTTGATATTGTGGAAAGATGGGTTATCTTTAGTGTTTCTATGAGATCTACTCACCAGCAGCTAGTGGCAGGGGTTATTTGGTAACTCTTTGTTCAGGAGCAGCACCACAAGTTAAAATTTAGTTAGGGAACTAGAGTTTTTCCGGACATTTAGGAAGAAGTGGAGGTAGTGGCCATGATATCCAGTCGCCAGGCATTCAACAACAATAGGGTGGATCAACTCAGAGTGGACATGCTTGGTCACAGGTCCGTGGTACAGACCATACTTTTTCAATGGAGTAGACCTAGAAGGAGCCAGATCTCGAACCCTCTACAGTTTGAGGTATGATTATATTTG
Source organism: Viscum album (assembly GCA_963277665.1). Taxonomy (NCBI): domain Eukaryota; kingdom Viridiplantae; phylum Streptophyta; class Magnoliopsida; order Santalales; family Viscaceae; genus Viscum; species Viscum album. The sequence goes on from OY728160.1 coordinate 1,416,676,064, forward strand.
CCTCAATTTTAGCTTCTGGTATTTTAGATATAGGAGGTTCACATAGATTTATATATGATGCTGTTGTGGAGAGCCTTGGGCTCTGTATCTTTTTTTCTACTGATATATTGATGATAGAAACTCTGTTGTGGACTAGAATGGCTAGTGTACATTAGTGCACAGAGTTCCATCTAGAGATTGGTGGCTGTCACTTCTCATGAGACCCTTCTATCATAGAGATGATATGCTATGACTTCATTCTCAGAATGGATTGGTTAGTTCCCTTCCGGGTTGTTGTCAATTTCTATCACTGTAGGTTGAGTTTCACATAACCAAATGGTGGATCATTTCTTTATAAGGTCTAATGGGATGTGTTGGCGAGCAGAGCAGGACCCGAGCATCATGGGTTGGGAGGAGTAACATCTCAGATTTCTAATATATATCTAGATGACCAGGGGAGTTCATAGAAGGACATTCCTTTAGTGGTGGATCATTTCAGTGACATCATTCCAGATGAATTTTCAGGTTTTCCTCCAAATCATGAGGTATACTTAACTATTGACCTTGTTCCAGGATCAACACCAGTGTCCATTCCTCCTTATAGGATGGTTACACCATAGTTGTATGAGCTCATGATGTAGTGGGAGGAGAAGCAGGAAAAGGTTTTTATCCAACCCAGTAATTCACCTTGGGGTTCACCTGTCCCGTTTAAAAAGAAAGAAGATGATACCCTCAGACATTGTGTGGATTATTGAATGTTGAACTAGTTGACAGTCAAGAACTGATATCACTTGTCTAGGATTGATGATATCTTTGATCATCTTTGATGACCCCAAGTTTTCATGATGATTTACATGAGATCTAGTTACCATCAGTTTCACATTAAACGATTTGTTATTATACTACATCCTTTTAGAGCTGGTATGATCTAAACGAGTATGTGGTTATGTTGCACGGTCTCACAAACGCACCTTCAGTCTTGATGGAACTAATGAACTGAGAGTTCTATCAATACTTGGATTCTTATATGGTAGTCTTCGTGGACTGTATCATGGTGTAATCTCACACTCGACACAACTATGATACCCATATTGAGATCATTTTGAGTACACTGAGGGAGCATCAATTATTTTTAAGCTCTTAAAATTCCACTTTTGGATGGATAAGATTCACTTCATGGGTCATGTTATCTCGGAAACAAGAAAATCAGTAGACCCATATAAAGTGAGATCTATAATTTCCAGGGAGAATCAGAATAATGTCTTTGAGGTGCTATGATTTCTAGGGCTATCTGGATACTAATAAAGTTTTATACCGGACATTTCATGCTTCGATGCACCACTGATGGACCTGACTAAGAAGGGTGCGAGGTTCTTATGGTCAGATTTTTGTGTGTCATCCTTTCTGGAGCTGAAAGGGTGGTTGACTTCAGCATCGATACTAGTATTACCAAATCCAGGAAAGAGCTATATACTATACTATGATGCTTTAGGTACCAGTTTGGGAGATGTGCTTATGCAGGGGGATGTATTTGTTGCGTATGGGTCTCGACATTTGTGGCCTCCTGAGAAAAATTACTCAATGCATGATCTTGAGATGAGTGATGTTTTTTCTTCATTACGCTATTGGAGACATTATCATCTGGGAGAGAATTTTTTAGTTTTCACCAACCACAAAAATCTCATCTATATCTACACTCAGCATGATCTGAATTTGAGGAAATGAAGGTGGGTTGAATACCTTTAGTCATTTGACATTGAGCATTCCTACATGCCTGGGAAGGGAAACGTGGTGGATAATAAGTTTAGAAAGTGAACTCAAATACATGTAGTTTTGGGGGCCAGCAGTGAGTGGCATCTTATGTCTATATTCTCTGAGATGCATTTAGAGGTGCACGATAGGCAGGGGAAGACATTTCATTATTCTGTGGTTTTTACCTCTATTCTTCATGTTCGAGTATGAATAAGGCAATTATCAGATTAAGAAGGTTTAGTCCTATGGGAAAGTGTGTCAGGAGAGGACTCTATTCCTGGATAGACTATAGGCGAGGATGAGATCATGAATTTTTATGGGCATGTGTGGGTGCCAGTAGACATATGCGAGGAGCTGATGTGGGACTTTCACTCCTTCGTATGGGTAGTCCATCCTGGTGTCACCAATATGTATCTTGTTTTACACTATTAGTATTGGTGGCCAGGTATGATGGGAGGTGTTGCTAATTTTTTCTGGAGGTGTCCCACCTATCAGCAGGTGAAGGCAGAGCATCAGCGACCGACAGGGCTTTTTCAGCAGTTACCCATTCTTGAGTGTAAGTGGAATGATGTCACAATTGATTTCGTGATAGGTTTGCCAAGGTCTCCATGGGGAAATGATGATGTTAAGGTTTTCATTGAAATAATAACAAAGGATTCTCACTTATTTATGTTCATGGAATCCTTAAGTTTTGATGAGCTAGGAAGGTTGTACATCCGGGAGATTGTACATCTACATGGGGTTCAACAATCCATTGTTTTAGACAGGGGAGCACATTTTACTTCTCAGGTATGACAAGGGTTACATAAGACCTTGGAGACACAGGTACTTTTGAGTACATCTTACCACCCCTAGACAGATGGCCAGTCAGATCGAACGTTTCAGGTGCTTGAGGACATGCTTCAAACATGAATCTTAGATTTTGACATTTATTGGGAGAATAACATACCTCTTAAAGATTATTCCTACACTAATAGTTTTCAAGAAACAATTCAGATTGAACCTTACAAGGATTTGTATCATAGGCCATGCCGATCACCTGAATGTTTTCTAGAAGCAAGAGAGGCAGTTTTTCTAGAACCTTGTCTTGTCCAGGAGACCTCAGTGAAGATAGAGTTGATTCGGAAAAAGATGGCTACTGCACATTCACCATAGAAGTCTTATATTGATCGACAGAGATGACCTTTGGAGTTCGAGGTCAGATATCTGGTTTCCCTGCATGTCACACTAAGGATGGGAAATAGGATTATTAGGAGACAGGGTAAGCCTTCAACAAGGTACATTAGTCTGTTTGTGGATTTGGAGAGAGTTGGGACGGTCTTTGATCAGTTGTAGTTACCTAAGAGGTACCGGGATATAAAATATGTCTTCCAAATTTCTCATCATTAGCATTACATATCAGAACAGTCTCATGTTTTCTAACCCAATGAGGTTCAGATTTTATTGGATGTATCTTTTGAGGAGAATCTTATCCAGATTGTTGATCGATGTGTGAAGGATCTCAGTGGCCAATCTATTCTTCTAGTACGAGTGTTATGGCCGCACGGGCGAGTATAGGATGAGACCTTGGAGAGGGAGCCTGATGTACAATCATAGTGGCTGTAGATTTTTTAGGACCCTTCTTCTATGCCACCATTCTAGGGAAATTCTACGGATAATTTCATTTTGGGGGTATTTGTAAGAACAAGGATCTTCATTTTAGGTATGTTTTTATTTTTCTGGTGTTTTTAAAAAAAAGAGGAGTTTCTAGAAATTTCGTAAGTACACACTGTGTAATTTATAAGTATACGCCATGTAATTGGTTTCTGTGGGTATCCATGTGTTGGCCATGTAACGGTCGTGCACACAGCCTTGTTCGGTGACCTAGAGACTTCCTATTACTGAGTCAGTTATTGAGAGCACATGGCATGTACATATATTGTACACGCTGTGTACTTTCTTTTTTCATTAAACCTACTGGAGTCACTTCTAATTGGATGATAACTCTTCTTCTTCACCTTCTTTATTTGAGAGCATTCGTACGGCATGGATCTTCGCTGAGCCCACAATGGAGAACTAGTTCTCTTAATCAAACTCTATCAGTTGCATTGGAATTTCATTAGTGTCTTCAATATTCTTCTAGGACTTCATTTTTTATTCCTTTTCTTTCAAAAGATGTACTCGGTTGATCATTTTTAGCGTTTTTGTAGATCTATTGTGTTATTAGATGATTCAAGGCATGATATTCACATATAACAATCCTAAAACAATGAGGTAGGATGTTTGTGTCATCCCGTAGATAGTCATTGAGTTTTATCTGAAAAAGTGTCCAATACTGTTGAATGGGGTATTTCGTGTTCATGGTGCTAACCCTTTTTTATGTCTATTATGCCTAGTTTGTTTGGGCAGAGGATTATAGGTGAGCTTAGGGTTATGTTTTCTAAGATGTAGATTTTTCCCTAGATTGCTTGTTTTGACCATTTTCATTAGCATTGCAGTTTGGCTGATTTGTTCTTTTCACATGCCTAGTATTGTAGGATGGATTGATTATTTATATCTGAAATGTTATGACATGTTTTAGATTGTTTAGACAAGTTGTTCTGGAGGATTATATTGGATTTTGTATATTGTTTGTGCATTATTTCTTTATGCGGGGATGGAGGAACTAGGTGTAGTGAGACCATAAGGGAAATTGACATTCTGGTCTTTCCCAGAGTGTCTTTTATAATTATCACGTGGTGAGAACATAGGGGGGATTGACGTTCAGTGCTACCTCAATGTGTCTAGAGATACATTAAAAGACTACAGGAGAAACATCATTGAGTTCTTCCTCATAGTGTCGGTAGTTTACCATTAAAAGACTATAGGGGGAATTGACATTGATTGTTTCCTCAGAGATACATTAAATCACACTATACAGTATTTGGAATTGATGGTGAGTTCATCCAAAAATATTCTATTGTATATCTTTCCTTGTATTGTAAAATATAGGGGTTAGGATGTGAGAACTACCCAGAGGGTTGCTTGAATTTTTTTGATTGATTAAACGCTTATAAGTAATGTTTGTAAATTGAACTATAGGAATGTTTACTTTTGAGTACATCCTTGTTTGCTACATCTTTGTTCATATTACCTACCGTATATATTCACTGATTATTAGGCACATAACATTGAGAGGTTCCCTTCAATTATTAGTCACACACACTATTTGGGTCATACTTTTTCACGCAATTAGATTATATTGCTGCAGGTAATAATAAGGGAAAGCGACCTTGTACATCAGGTACTTGATTCCTGGGGAGTTGGAGATCATGGGGCCACGATGAGGCTTGCGATACTTCGATATATTTTATGATTTATTTTTACATTGTTTTATTACTCTTTTCTAGCATTGTGACTTGATTGGATGCTTTCCTAGACATATGTATCAAGCATCATTTATATATGTGGGATCCGGTTGTTTAATACTTCTAATTTTCACTTATAGAATGTTTTATTGCTTTCTATCTTACTATATTTTTTACTTCTTCTATGTTACACTATAAATGAGGTCCTAGTTTCCCTACTATCACACCCAAGTCCCTCGAATCTAGTTTGTAGCCTCTGGAGTTTGGGGAAATGTGCTTGAGGCCATGTGACCAATTGGGTATGGGGAACCTCTGGGAGGCTTCTGAAACTGGAAAGTTTCATTTTGGTTTCCTATTTTATATTTATTCTATTACACAATGATTGAGGAGGTAGGATGTACATGGTTTTATCTCACATGGTAGTAGCTTTGGGTGGGTTTCCTAGATTACATAGATTTGTGGAAGGTATAATATTTTTTAGGAAAAATTTTACCCATTTTTTTTTCTTTGTGTAATGAAAATGTTAACGATGGGAAATCCATAGAAACCATTGAATTGGTTGAATTTGGTGGAGAGGGAATAGTCTAAGATTATCTAGAAAATTAAATAACATTTGGAATAATGATAATTGATGATTAATGAATTTATTAATGAACTAATATATTATGAAATAAAAGAATTAATTTAATGCATGCCTTCATGTTCATTTCTACTTATAAGATATATTTTCCTTATTAATCAATATGGGTTTCTGATAGATGGGAATTTCAGGACTCCTTTTGAAAAGGTAATGCACATATTGTGTTTGTTACCTATAGTATATCATCTAAATTGTATTATTCCATACACTACCCCACCCATGATGGTAGGGAAATAGAATCCTAGTAATATCTGGGAGGTTGATATCCCCAACGTCTAGGTTGGAGATGAATTAATGGATTACTACCACTCTCGACTAGATCTATTCTATTACTATTTCAAATTGTTGGTTTCCATGGTGGTTAGTTTCATGTGTATGGGTGTAGAGGTTTGTGAGGGAATGTGGTTATTTCACAAACATCTATCCCCATATATATTATCAAATGGATATTTATTAGTATGATGTGTAACAACTGTGATGGCTTGAGGTACTCCACTAAGTGTATGTGTTGTAATGGATAGAGAAACAATACCTGATATATGGTACATGTCAAATGGGATATGGTGTATAATGGAAAATACTTGGTTATTATGCATTTTTATGTGATGTTGGTTGATGAAATAAACCTGGTACATGTTGTGATATATAAGACCTGGTGTTTTCAAGCTGGACTACTTTTAGAGAGAGATTGCTTAGGATGTGTGGTGTTAGTGAATAAAGGCAACCAAGTGGGGAAGAGGTAGCAAGGTACCCTTGTTGTTGATACTATATTATATGATCTATTTTATGTGAAACATAACTAATGATTTCCAGTGTGAATCTAGGAATGTATAATACATATTTTATAGATGATTTAATTTCACTGGTTGTTCACTAAGTTATTGTATTTTTTATTTATCTTTTTCATTAGAGTCTCTAGGAATAATCCAAACGAGTTTGATATTATTCCCTGTCCATGTATATATAACCCATTTTCAAGTTTTTAGGAGTATTTTGAATGTGGGATAGTATATTACTGACTCATGATTTTGTAAGATCTTTTTGGGATTCTTGGTAACTATTGGGGTTTCCATTTTGGAACCCAATGTTCCTTTAATATTGATTTAGTTTTCTTAAGAAATTACATTTATAAATTTGGGATTAATTTATATATATAAACATATATTTAATGGTGTATCTATATTATCTGCCTCTTCTATATTTTTCTTGTTAGAGGTTAAGTCCTACCATATTTATGTGAATTATACCCTTGGTGCTAGTCACCAACCTCAGCCTTTACGGAGGTGGGATATAGGCAGTCAAAATCACCCTTTTCACATTTCCATCCAAGGAGAGGTACTATATGGTTGAAAGGGTTCATGATTAGAGACCTGTAGTAAATTGAAATAGTAAATTATATGATCATGGGGGAATGAACTCAATCTAAACCAAATTAATAAATATTTTTTATCACGCTTTATGATCACTTTATATTATATCATAATAATATTGTGTATCAAATTAATTTTATATATTTATTATAATTCGAGAATATGCATCTCTCATAAATATATTTTGTTACCTCATATTGTGAAAATGATATTAATTAGTGTGAAAAAACTGAGTTAATTATACAAGACATAGAAAAGATCTTGACAGCATTAATATAAAGAAATTGTCTTCATTAGATTAATATCATGTATTCAGGGATTCTGATGGATGATTGAGAATCATTATGTATAGCTACACAGAATTTTAATTGATGTTTTAATATAATAGATTTGTAACTTGAAGGCTCAGGAAGGATGATCTGTATCTAATTTTATGCATAAAATATGGTTTCAGTGTTTTCTTTCATATTTAATATCTACATAATTATTCCTACAGTATGATGTTGTACATTTTAAAAAGACTCTAGAATGGAATAGTTTGGTGATATATTCATGAAATTTTATTTTTAATAACTTTTATTTATAGTGAGGATTCTATGATTGGTAAGAATAACCAATCATGAAATGGGGTAGTGATTTCAAAAAAGAATCGATCTGTATGAAACATCATGTGTTCTAATCTATTTTTTCATCAATAAGTAATGTTGTGATTTTTTTACTCATGTTTATAAAATCATAATAGGTCAAAGAGATGTATTTTAATGGTTACAAATTTTTAAATAAGTATCCATTGATTTATACCCTGAGTGGGAGTTCCTCAATTAAATCCATCAATTAGTATCATGTAATTAAGTCAGAACTCTAATTATATTCTCAAGATTGTAAATGTTTAATAAATTTAGAATAGAAATTTGTAAATGGAAAATGAATAATTAATTTTAAGGTGCCTATAATTACATATATAAGAAACCATAGATGATACATCTTCCATTACATTATACACTATAATAAATGATATTAGAAGTTGTTTAGAAAGGAATAAACAATGTGTTAATCTAATAATGACTCTATACTATTTGAATTAGTTGATAAAATAGTTACTTGGTGTTGTAACTATTTTTCAAAAATGAATACATGAATGAAAAATATTTGGTGGTTAAATATACTACCAAGGAAATTTAAAACACATCCACCATATAAAGTCTCAATAACCCAACAAAAGATCAGATAACTAACACATCATTCCTTAAAAATAATTTAAAATAAATAATCATCAATGAAAATCATAAAAATTAAAAAAATACTAGAAGATATTATAGTTACAACATTATGAAAAATATTAGAGGATTAATATAAATTAAGAAATGTAATAATTCAATAAGGTCCTTGAAAAAATATCAATATATTGAAAAAAATAGACATGTATTAATGTAAATATGAGAAACATGTGGTAATGGTAAATAATATAATATAACTCGACACCTCATTATTAGAAAAAAATATATTGTATATTTATGAAGTTGAGAAAATCATGATTTAATTTTAGGATATATTTGACTCCATGGATCATGTGAAAAACATTGATTGTATTAATTTTATTAAACATTTATTCTAGAATCTATATTATAATTGTTCATGATGGGGCTTCATAACAAAATATTGTGATAGATATTATTATTAAAGGATGAATCATGTGAAAAAATACCAATATTAAGTGGAAATAATTCTAGGAGAACCTATAATTATAAATCTATATCATGATAAAAGTAAAAGATAATGTATACTATAAAAAATTTATTTAATGTTAAAAATGTTATGATTAATAGTGTATTTTCCAAATGTAATCCTATATAAAAACTTTTAAGAAATATTTTATTAAGTATACCACTCAATATATAGTGTATGTATGAAAATAAAAAATATTATATTCCATAAAATAATATTAGATAAATAGAAATACACAGAAAAACAAAAATCATGTAAAAAATGTCAGATAGTAGTTCCAATCGTGAAATCAAGGTTTGTGGGAAACATATTATGCTGGGATATATGTTAGTAGAATGTTATTAGGTACTTACATAACATGTAAATTAATAGAATAAAAGGTTAGAATATTTTATGGGGGACCAGTGGATCTCAATAAAATTCTACAAATAGACATGAGGAATATATCTATGACTGGTAGATTTTAAAATCTGGAGAAACTTTGTAGTATTTTCAATCAATGTGAACATAGAAGTTGAGAATGATATTCCAAATCAACTAAACTTATATTAAAATAAAAATTAGGCAACAATACAACATAACCTACTGAAGGGATTTAATCCTATCTTGGTAATGAATCAAGATAGATATAGTGAAATTAATATTCCCAGGAATTTAGTAAAGTAGAAAAAGTGAGTTATCCTTATATAATAAAAAATAATTATTATCCTCAAAAAATAACAAAGATGTTAATATAGAGTGTTTCACCAAAATGAAATAGGTAATTTGGTGGGAAAATAGGTCACATAATAGTAAACTATAAATAAGCCTAAAATATAATATTTGATAAAGGAAATCTTGAGAAATAAAGGTGGAAATTATTCTAATACAATTACATGAGGACTAATATAGTGAAAATCACATTGTACAAAAAAATATGTATGATAAAATAAATCTAATAATTTCCATAATGTGTTTATAATCATATATTCAAACCAATTTGAAAAAGAAAAATTTATGGAAAAATAATAATAGATGAAAATGTCAAAATAGAATAAATATTTTGAATTAAAATGAAATTAAATTTCATAAGAGGGAATCAGATGTTGAAATATTATGATTTTATGTTTTTTTGTGTGTATGCTTCAAGAAGGAGAAAAATATTCTAAGAACTATTTGAGAATGTTGTTAGATCAATAGGATATACAAAAAACGTTTTAACCAACGCCAGTTAAATCATAATCCTTACTCGATAATGTCTAGAAGAAAATTACACACACAGAAATTACAGGAATATTTCAGAGTATCATTATTTCAAATGAATTTTAAATATGGAAAAAAATGTAAGACTCAAGGGATAAATGAGACATAGAACTAAAAACTAATGAGTAATTTGGTTTATAATAAACACTAAACATTTTTCACATTGACAATTAAATGATTTTCACCATATTCATGTAAAATTTTGTTTCTTTTTACATTTTTTACAAATGGAATGTTATATATGTGTTTCATGTGTTGAAAAATTAAAATAAAAACTATTATAAAAAATAAATATAATTTGGTGGAATTCAGAATTTTTTTATTAACTTATAGTTGGTATATTGAAGCCTATTTTTATAAAAGGATCAATCTTGATAAACATGAATAATTTGTTAAGGATAGAATGCATAATGAATGTACACCATCATGGATAATATTATGGTATTCAGTATTTTGAAAAACAAAATTGAAAAAAAATATTCACCTTGATAAAGTGAAAATAAAGTATTCCCCTATGTTGGTGTATGTATAGATATGTCATTAAAAGAATTATTTATTAAAAATTTGGATATTTTCTTTGGTGTTTAAATTTCTATCGTTTGAATTGTATGAAATATTTTCCTATCCATATGCTAAAAAAATTTATTTCCTAAATAATTGGGATACGTTTATTTTATCAATGACACGAATGAAGCATGACAATTGAAAAAATATCCAAGGATCACTTCAGGTGATTAAAATACTAATTTGGGTTTTAATGTCTTTAATCTAAATGATTGGATGTGAGTTGGAACAAATGTTGTAATTCCAATGTGATAATATTTATCAATTTGTATCACTAGATTTCATCCTGAATATATTTTTCCAGCATCTGATAAAAATATATAATGTTTTATTAGTTGTTGTTATATGGTTATTAGATTGATGAACATGTTTTCATGGTTTTACCTTCTTTTTTTCTACATATATCATGGATCATGTATATTTATAGTTGAATAATTTTTCCCACATTTATTATCATGAATTGATACAATTGTCTCTATATTTCATTGTATTGATTGTTAATAAGGGATATATAAAAGAAAATCATTGATGTTAATGTGATATGGGTAGATGAAATATGATAAGGGAAATATAATGAAATGTAGTAACATATTTAAAAATAATTTCAACAATTATTTCTGAAAATATAAATGAAAATGGGAGAAATTTTAAAAAAAAATTGTTTTTTTGTTCTATTTGTTTTCAAGAATTCAATGAGTATAAATGTACATGTTGTAAATATATGTGGATATAAGAAAAAATATGAAGATTGTTTGAGTCCCTAAATATATTAATTAGAAAAATAATTGTGTTTCCTAGAAAATGTGTAATTATATTTTGTTTTATAAATACCATATAAGGATTTATGAATCACCATGAGTTATGGAAGGTAGTAACATCTAATGATTTGTGGAAATGAAGGTGAGTTTTTAACGGCTTTCTATGATAATAGATTTTCTATACTACATTTGATAATTGGAAGATACATTAACAGGTAAAATAATTTGAAATATAATTTGGATTTCATATATAGATATAACTCAAGTACAAAAAATCATAATGGAAAATTGTTCTATGGAGATTGATAAGTGAAGATATTTATATCATTATGGGGAAATTTATAATGGAAAATATTGAATCAAATTATTTTTGAGATGGTATTAAGGATAAAGGTAGGTCATATGTGTGCTGAACAATATATACCACATTATTCTTGTGATATTGAATATATTGATACAGAATATGTCAGCTACATTCTTATTTTCTATTATGTTTAATATCTTGTGACAAAAAATAATTCCAACCATATATATAAATGAGGAATTATAAATCACATTCAATAAATTACATGAAATAAATCTCAACCACATTTTCCCTTGGATGATGTGTATAATGATAATAGAGGTAGTGCAGGTAAGCACTGGAAGGATGGCAGAAGGGAATTAGATGGTCAAATTTCCACCATATAAAGCATCATAGTGATTGTGACTGTGGAATAAGGTCAATAAAACATGAGTTATTTGAAAATTGTGGAATTTTTTGGATAAAAAACAACCACATTCCTATTGATTCTTTTTATGTGTTACATGTAACATGTGATAATGTTCATTGTTTTCAAACAAATTCTTGTGGTACCAAGATGATTCAATGTTGTAATACGACATTGTATTCATCATTATACTTGGTAGGGTTTTCATGGGGAGCACATTTCTGGATACCTGAATAATTTTCACACTAATATTGGTCGAGTGAACTTCTATTGAAGATCATGTGAACCTCTATATCACACAAAGCAGTGATGATAATTATGAATTGAGTGAGATCTTGATTCTTATAGAGTAGAGATGAAAAGATTGAAATATTTTTTCTATAACATTTCAGTGAATTTAATGAAGAAGCTGGTTAATGAAAAATAATACAATATATTATATATAAGAGTTTATGAAAATTGAATGATAATTTTAGTGCTTTTATGCTCGGCGGAATATATTATGTGGTTATGGAACAATGGCCCTATGAAATATAATGGAAATGTGAGTATGTGAATTACTTTTAGGCCTGTATAAAAGACACGACATTATGTTCACGTAATAATCGTATTTGATATGTATTTTTTTGGTTATGTTATAAAGATTCTATGAAGAATAGTTAATGAGTTATTTTAAATAATGTAATGAATGATGATTAAATTTTCATATAAATAATCACTATAGGGTCAACTATATGTTATGAATCGGTGACTGATACTTAGATGTGGATTTTCTATATTTTTGAATGATTTTCTTGAGGGGATTTATTTTCTAATATACATCAATTTGATAATCATAGATGTTGATTTTTTTATATAAAATGACTTAACATTATATAATTCTATTAAGCTCCTTGGGTAGAAAAAACAGTTCAAAAAACATGTATTTTCATGGATTACATATAAACTCGTTGATTTTCATTAAATTCAGAATCAAAAATTAACATTTATATGATTTTAAAGTATTATATTTAATATTTATGAAGGCAATTCCATGTACCTAAAGAGTCAGTAAGTAATAGAGTTGAAGGGAAAAAAATTATTTTACATGATGATATGGTGTGAAATACTTTCAAAATGAGGAAAAAGCTACTAAATAATCCCTATAAATTAAAAAATTGGGTTTCATAAACATAAATACAATGGAAATTATTGTGTGAACTAGAAATAATAAACACTTCTATATGTGAAATAAGTGAAGTAATAATCAATATTGTTATCCCAGAGTGAATTTCATACATCATTGAAATAAACAGACATAAAAATATTATCATAAATGGGTTTTCCATGTGTTGAGGAAAATATAAACAAATCTTGTGCAGCAATCAAAGATATTATTCTTATGTTCTAATTAAAAAAATAAAATACTTCTATAACATGATTATTATTCAATTCAAATAATTAAGTTTCAGCTTCAATTCAATATTATCTATATAGTGATATGATTGATGAAGAAAAGATAAAACCCTAGAATACTCAAGGTGTGAGACCACCCATTAATTATTTCTACTAAGGTATCCCTACTATTTTCTACAGTCTAAAGAATAATACTTTAACAACATTTTCCATGAGTGAAATGAATCCTTCACAGTTAAACTATATCAGATTAGTTTAATCCAGTCATGTATTTTTTACATCAAGTTGGTTCATGAACTGTATCTATTTAATGATATGTCCCAGACCCGTTCTTCAGGTTTTGGTGCAAAACAAACATTATTTTTAATACTTCTCATGATTTGAAAATACTACCAAATTCCAAAGTTAGGTTTTATTGCGAACAAGAAACATTAGCAACTTGACACATGGTAGAAATAACATTTCTACTATAATTATTCTACGTACAAGTAATTTACTTTTACACATAAAATTCACTAAAATTTCTAGGAAAAGGGGTAAAATTTTGAAAATATTGAGTTATAAATACATTTACGGGAAAACCAAAGATAACAGAGCATAAATAATCAACATGTGTAAATCATGATGTATGATATGAGATCATGATAATTAGGATAAGATTCATAACATGGTCAATATAATAGGAGGCATAACAAGATCATATGTAATTAAGGCATTAACATATTCATATTTATATGAGAAAAACATGTTTATAAATACATGAGTCATAATATGGTCATAAATTCCTGACGCATAACATGGTCATAAATACATGAGTCGTAACATGGTCCAAAATTCATGACGAAAAACATGGAAATGTGGTTTAAACATAATCATGATATATTCTTAACTATATCACCAAGGTTCATCCCCAATGAGTTCTGAAACATTTCCAAGGTATAATTCCATTGTATCATGATCATGCCATATATTAATCATAATTAATTAACCAATTGATTAGAGAACCATCAACACACACCCTTAATATGACATAATTTGGGTTTCACACAAAAGGAATACACACATAAATAAGTCTATAATCATATCATCAATATAGGAAAATAAACTGGTATCAGCTGAAATTTGGTAAATTTCTTGGTATATACGCACAAATAAACATTATAATGTCTATCAAATTTAATCCTTATAGATAAAGGGTATATGGTTAGGTAAATAATTTCCTTAATCAATCTATGGATGAAATTGTTGGTCAGCACCATTCAATCAATTGTTTTTATACAATGTTTTCTACAATGCAATATAAATGGGAGATGTGTATATATGATGAGAATGAAATACAGAGAATACAATGGGTCATTCTCAATAGTGATGTCATTTCCTTGATATAATGATCTCATGGAGAAATTAACATAGTTATAAAATGATAAACCCCTATGAAAATATTGGGAGGGATATATATCATTATAAATTGTTATAAATTATGTGGGAAATAATTCCCTTTAAAATATTAAAGTAGTTATTAGTATGTATTTCAAACAATCATCTCTAGAAAACAATTGAATGTTCAAAATGTAGAGGGTAGTACCACAACTGAGGTAATAAAAAATTATGTGATCAAGTCTAAATTCATGGCCTAGGGATATCAATTGAATTTAAATATAAATACTTAAATCTTTATCCTTTATTATTGCTAATAAATTACAAATTAACTATCCAAATAAAATTAATATGGAGAGTCAAACCAGGTGTGCAACAAGGTCCATATCATGAGACAGTTCTTACTTGATTATTAATTAATGGAAATTTTTGGGGATATTTCCCCTTGTCATATGTTTTCTAGAGCTACATCCACCTTTCTATATCCATATATCGATTTCATATATATGAAAACAACATACACATTTTAGTTCCAAATTTATTATAGTTTTGTAACTACATGATCATAATAACATAGTCAGAAACTCTAATGATATGGAATAAATAGACATTAATTTAAGACATATCATATGTAATATAATACCATGGAAAATAAATCGAGTGTATATGATAAATAAATTTTTAACGGTAACATAAAAATGTAATTAAATTGAAATCGAAAGAGGAGAATTGTGGAAAACCTTTTCTTGGGTGAATAATTAATACAGCTAGAGAGTAACTCCTTAAAACCATTAAACATTCTTGTTGAGACTCATTAGAGAGAAATTAAGATAGAAAATGTGATCAAATTATTAGGTTTGGAATGTTTTGATGAAAAGAGGGTATTTATACTTGTGGAGAGGTGGTTTGATGTGTTAAAATATATGTAATATTATTATATATCAACCACTTTTGTATTTAATCAATGAAATCACATTTTACATATTAATAATGTGTGGGATAATGTGATTGTAATTACAATGAATAGAAAAAATTGAAACACACATCCAAACCAACCCATATAATGCAAACTAACTAAAAATAACATTTATTTCATCAATGTGATTTTTTGTTCAAAATTATAATGTATCAATTTTTATGTTAAAAATAATATTTTAAATTTATTTTTTATATGTATTAGATTTTCTATCTATAGTATAATTTGTTTCTTAAAAATTTAAAACACGAGGACTTAAATCACAATTCTTGTAGTGCTATAATTTTCCATATTTGACCAAATAAATCAATATTGTGAGAAAATTTAGAAAATATCACACTAAGATAATTTTTATGTGATGATTCCAAAAAAGATATTTATTTCATCAAAATTAATATGTGAATATGAAAATTTTTATTCTTAAATAATGATCATTTTTATTGACAGTACATAATTTTATAGCATAATAAACATTCCACATGTTATAAAAATTATCTTGTGCTTCATTAAAATAAATTAAGACATAAAATATTTTTTTATTAATATATGATGAAAATAAATTATATTTAGAACCTCTACGTTTATTGTAAAACATAATTTTAATATAAATTATATAGTTATTTAGTTTCCAAAAACAAAATTATGAAATAATCCAAACCATGACATTATTATGCCAACAAAAATAACAAAGACTGACCTCCATAATGATTAATGGTCATAATTCCCATATGTCATATTGTAAAAAGATCCACTTTTAAAAGTTCATTATTCCTTATAAATGAACATTTATTATATCTTTATCACTCACTACATATCATATAATGGTTATTGAACATCCTTAGATACTGTATATCATTTTCATAATAGATATTGTGTAATATATATGTATTTTTATTTTTTATTTTTGTAAAAAATGAGAATATATTGAGTTTAAATAGTTCATTTATAAAATGAGGAACATTTATTTTGAGTCCTAACATTATTCCCTCTATAATGAAATTGAATCTTGATAATTTTACTCACTAAATAATCCTTACTAAACCCAAATCTTCAGGTAAATATTATGTATAGAAAAGAATCATTATAAATACCTAGAATATATTATACTTCTGGGTAATACTAGTAATTCTAATCCTAGACCACTATATAAAATTATCATATATCTATGTATTAATATAAAAATATTTATAATTTTAATTACTAAAAATAACCAAACACTTCTCTAATACAAATAGAAACACACCAGACACGTTCATCTAGAACTGATGATAAACATACCTATGTATTGATACATCAAATGAGTTACAAAAAAAACCAAATTTAAATAGATCGGTTCCTTTGGGAAATGGGTTCACTATAAACTATACTTTTAAAAACAGGGATTTCCTTGTATTTTTTTAAATTATAGGTAATTATTACAAGTCTATGAAAATTGAAAGCATGTGATTCTGAGAACCGAGATGCCTACACAGCGGGCTAATCCACACCCCACTGCGGGACGAACAGGCAGGCCACCCCTTGCGGGTTGGGACGCCCCATTGCGAGCCGCCCTCTTGTAGGCCTGTCCAAACCTCAGCCTAGTGGCCTGAGCCTGATGTTGCCCAGCCTAGAACAGGTCATGTTAGGTCGGTCTGACTGGGTTGGACTGGACCCAGAAACACTTAAAAAGCAATATATTGAGAACCGATCGTCTATTTTAATAAATTCATGTGGCGTTGGGATCCTTGGATTTAGAAAGTCCTTTTGTTATACTCCACACTAGTTATAGAGATAGTTGGCGTATGGAGGGTTGGATCAAACATGAATCCAACCGGGGCCTCAGAACTAAAACTCTTATAACTAAAAAATAATGGTCTAATCGACACACATTCTATCGCGTTTGGACCCTTGTGACATGGTGGTTCATTAGGTTACTCATTTTTAGAGCATAGTGATCGTTGATGTATGATCAACATATTGAGTGAGAGATTCTATTGAACTCGAGCACACCAGGTGAAAGGAATCATGTGGCTGGCTGTAATGTGAATGAAGATCATTGACCCTATGTGGGTTATCATTTATTAGAGACTTTGAGGTTTAGCACTCAGTGATCCTATGTGGGTTAGGTCATACCGATTCTCTGTGGGTCAGATACTATGTGGTCCAGTGCTCAGTGATCCTGTGTGGGTCCGCGCTCAACAATCCTGTGTTGGTCAGATCTTTTGTGGGTCAATGGGGGTTAGTTTCCTATCGATCATGCGTGCATTATATCCTGTGTCGGTCAGTGGGGTTTTGTTACCTATTAATCATCTGAGGGTAAGAAGCAGTCCTACTTAACAAAATAAGATGACCTAGATTTACGACTAATCAATTGTACTTCTGTGCTTAATTAATACTTGAGTGAGAGGTGATTCATTTACCCTTATGGTATTATCTTCGTGGTGTTCCCTAGGTGGTTATTCTAAATTCTTGGTGTACCTTTTTGGTTCTTCTATCTTCATGGTATTACTTTTTTTGTAGTTCAATCATCGTAGTGTTACATGTTTGGTACTTCTGTCATCGTGGTGTTACATGTGTGGTTCTTCTACCTTTGTGGTGATGTCTCTATGGTGTTACATGTTTTGTACTTCTATATTTGTGTTGTTACATGTGGGTAATTTCTACCATCGTTGTGTTACTTTTGTGGTATTCTTCCCCCATGTATGAGAATAGCATGTTCATGACAACTTAGGTATATTTATGGTCATATACCTATGAAGTGTTGAAGTCTTAATTTGTGGTATTTCCTTTGTGGAAACCTAGGAGACCTACGGGGTCTCGAGGTCCCTACTGAGTATCTTTTTACTCACCCCTACATGTGTTACGCCAACACCTTATTTTGTCTTTTGAAGAAGACAGACGACATTGATCGAGGCTGAGGGAGCCAGGACTGGATGGTACCCGAAGGTGGACCATTATTTGTGACGTGGGTCATGGACTACTATTTGTGAGATGTAACTACACATCAAGTAGGATCCTTAGTGGAGGATCCATGAGCTATTTGTACATTTCAGTTGTAGTTATACATTTCAGTTGTACTCGTAATTTCAGTTGGGCTTGTATTCCATCCCCTTTACATTGAGCACTCATTTACTATAGTAGTTTAATTTGTGGTTATTTCTGGTTGTGTTGTTGGAATGTGTGTCTATATAAATTAAAAGGAAATGCCTTCCAATTATAGGGATATTCCTTATTGGTGCTAGTCTCTAGCCCCTGGCCTATGGGAGGCGGGCTAGGGGTAGTCATGGCAAGTGCCCCCTTTTTACCCTCTACCATATTTTCGAGTAAACGCAGAGGGCGTGGGACTAACAAACACGACCTGAACCATCCGAAAACATGTTTCCCCATGAATTCATATAGAATTATAACATGTCTGAAAAAATTGACGGTGTGTGATTCTGAGGCCCGGTGTGCCCGTAATTAATTTCTCAACTTTTATTAATGTATGTTTAGTAAATGCACGAGCGGCATTTTATAACATTTTATCCGGTGTTCGGATTAAAAATATAAGGGCACTGTTGAATCAGCAGCACCTAGATTCTATTAAGGGATACTTTACCTAGACCGCAATAGGTCTGGAGAAAATTTTATGTTTTGGTACTTTTTAAAATAAATAATATAATATAACATTATTATTTTATTTTCATTCTATTCCTCCAACTGAAAAATTACATAGTTGGACCAGTGATGTTTCAAGCCAATAAAGGGCATGAACTTTTATTCCAATGTTACAGTATCATTGGAGAATTAGAAAGAACACAAAATAATTAGCCCCCATTAATTCCCAACACTGTTAGACACCCTTCCCCTCTCCTATTTATATGGAGCTTAGGGTGATGTTCTGTCACATATTTTCCAAGCAATGAAGTGCTGAAGGAGTGTCATGACACCAAACCCTTAGAGGACAGAGTCGGATCTAGTGGGAAGATACGAGTGACACTTAACCACATTCCAAAGGATGACATACGAGAAGTGTTGTTGGGAACCTATTGCGGGAATGAAGAACAAGACCAACCTTTAAGAGCAGATGTTCTCCACTGGATTTATGAGGTAGGGGTTTTATTCATGTTTAATTCTAGTGAATTTCTTGAACCCCTTTTTATCCTCCATCGTGTTTTCGAGCTAATTCATAGTGCACGTGGATTGAGGATATGGGTGAAAGGACTAGACTGTACCAGGAGCCGAACCACTTGGCGTGATGTGACGCAGGGAATATTGTTCATGTGTTGTACCTACCCATCAGGTAGGATCCCCGGTGGATGATCCATGAGCTATTTTTACTTTTGATTTATATTTTTAAATTAATGGTGTACTCATACATTGAGTTGGGATTGTATTCGTTCCCCTTTAATTTCAGCACACTTTTACTACAACATTTTACTTTGGTGGTTGCTTCCTGTTGTGTTCATGGACTGTATGTCTATTGAGGTTAAAAGAAAATTCCTTCCCATTATAGTGATACACCAATACGATGGTATTTGACATCCCCTATCCTATGGGAGACGGGCATGGGGTACTCATGACATGGGTCCCGAGGAATTTGTCATGACAAAGTGTTATCAGAGGGGTAGGTTCTACCGAAGAACTAGAACTCTAATCTTTTCTATGTGGAAATACTGTTAAGTGTCATGAGTGTGGTTTTCAGTTTTGAAAATTCAATTTATGTGGGGAAGCCAATGTATCCATATACCAGGACCCTGAATTATGATTTTGGACTCAACACATGAAAACATTGATTGTGTGTGTTTTGAAAAGTTTTCATTCGATCTCTGTAGTCATCTCACCAGGTCTAACATAATGATCATGCCACACCTGTTTTTGTTCAAGATGTTTCCACGTAGATAGCTATCCATGATTCCCGAGAGAGTATGATATGATGACCCAGTGAGCGATGAGGCCTCGGTGTATGTCCCTCTTACGACATTAGCACCTTGGGCTGGGAACTAGAATCAGCACTACCATTGGGCATCTGTTGCCAGCTGCCCCACTCAGAGAGGATGCATACCGACTAAGAACATTTAATGAGTTCTTGCGGAATAGGCCTCCAAGGTTCCGAGGTTCGATGGACCCGCAGGCATTTGAGGACTGGATGGAGGCTGTAGCCAAATGTTTCTTCTTGGATAGGACACCATCTAACCATATGGTGATCCTAGATGCCAGTTTTTTTGGGAAGCAGCAGGGAGATGGTGAAGCATGATGCTCCAGATACACGATGAGGTGACCCTTATTTAGGTAGACTTCTAGTGCCTTTTCAGAGTAGATTTCTTCCTATCAAATCTATGTTATCTATGTATATAGGATTTTTTTGCAGCTATAGCAGGGCATCACGACTATGTCCCAGTACATGGTGAGGATCACTGATCTCTCTCGCTACTCCTCTAACATGATATGAGACCCTTTCCTCATGGCCCGGAGCCATGAGCAGGGTCACCGACGGGAGATCGGAGCATCGATGATATCACTCAGTATACCGACGCAATATGGGGTGCTAGAGTAGGTGCTTTTGTTCAAGAGATTCCTATATAAGCATGAATTGATAGTGAGATCCACCACTGGATGTTAGGTAGCATAGTCATCTGCAACATGCAGTAGGTGGATGATGCAAGGACCCAAGCGGGCCAAATATTCTGGTGGAAGACTTCAAGATACAGGGTCAGTGGTTTAGGGAACACGAGACATAAGAGGAAAACTGAGGAGAATACAGAGTTACTCATGTGGCGATCATAGACAAATGGCTCGCAACTGCCCGACCTGTCATATAGACAACTAGAAAAAGTTCTAGGGACTTCCGATGTAGAGGTAAATAATCGATCAAGGATGATCATAGGAAGGGAGGATGTGGCAGAGGATTTGGCTGTGTAGCAGGCGGTGCGCAAACATTTGAGGTTCTACCACCACCACCTTCTTGTGGTCCACCCCGATCACTGGGAGCAGGTGGACATAGACGAGATCAGGTCTAGGTAGCTGAGGCCTACGACCATAGAGATACAAGATGATTAGGGGTATGATCTGTATTTACTCCACCTTAGCTTCAGTACTTATAGACACAGGTGTTAATCAATCTTGTATGGCCACAACCCTCGTTCAGAGCTCAGAGATTCTTGTGGAACTGTTAACTCAATCATTATGGCAAGATACTCCTACTGGAGATAATTCTATGATTACACACAAGTGTTGTTAGTGTGAGAATACTCTAGGAGGCGATATCTTCGGTTGGTATCTTATAGTAGCAGCGTCAAGGCCTTACGACGTCATCATGGGTATGGACTTGTTATCCACATTCTATGATTAGATTGATTGTATTAGGTGCAAAGTGTTGTGTGTCCACAAGGATGTGACTAGGTTTTCCTTGACCAAAGGGAAGGAAACTTTTATAGAAAAGGATGGACATGCCTAGATGAGGGTGCAGCCAATCCCACATCAGTTGGATTTCATTACCATCAGAGTAGTTGATTTTGAGAGTCTGATCTATCCTATAGTGGTTGACCAGCATGCTGATATAATTCCTGATGATGTTTCAGGACTACCTCAACATAGAGCGGTAGAATTTTACATCAACATGTACCCTGGAATGGCACCAATATCTACAACAGTGTATTGGATGGATCTCATGGAGCTCTGTGAGATACGCGTACAGTTGGAGGAATTTCAGAAGAAGGGGTTCATGAGGCCCTGTGTTTCTCCATTGGTAGCCCAAATTTTGCTTTCCAATAAGGAAGATGGGATTTTTGAGACTCTGTGTGGACTACCGGTGCCCAAACAAGGTGATAATGAAGAACATGTTTCCACTTCTGAGGATTGATTATCTTTTTCAGAAGATGATGAGAGCTCATCTATTTTTGAAGATAGATCTTAGATCAGTCTATCATCATCTGAGTGTACTAGATGAGGATGTGCAGAAAACGACCTCCAGATATCATTATGGCCACAATGTGTTCTTGATTATTCCATTCAACATGACCAATGCCCCTATAGTGTTCATGGAACTCATGAACAAGGTCTTCCAGCCATCCCATGATCACTTTGTTGTGGTCATCATCAATGACATATTGACATACTTAGCGAATGAGGAAGAGATTTCCTATCATCTAAAGATAGTTCTTGACACACTTAAGAGCCCCACCTTTAGGGTAAGCTCTCGAAGTGCTAGTTTTGGATATAAGAGTTCCACTTTCTAGAAAATTTTAAATAGGATGCTGGAGTTGTAGTAGATCCGGAGAATATAGAGGATGTTCTTGGATAGGAGACACCCAGGAGTGTAGCCATGGTGCGGTGTTTCTTGGTGTTGTCAGGATACTGCCAGAGATTCATGCCTGGATTTTCCATAGTAGCAACACCCTTGTCAGCATTGACGAAAAAGTGATTACCTTTCATATGGATGGAGAGATTCTATAAGAGTTTTCAGGAGCTAATGAAGATACTGATGAGTTATCCCACATTAATGATAGCAGAAGTAGGTGTTGGGAATGTACTCTACATCAAAGTATCAGGCAACAGAATTTGGTGTGTCTTGCTGCAGGAACGATTAGTGATCGTTTATAGCTCATGACAGTGGAGACAACATGAGAAGAACAATGCTACTGATTACCTAGATTTTGTAGACATTATCTTCTCCTTTAATATGTGGTGATATTAATTGATGTGGGAATGTTTTATTGTCTTCTCTGATCAAAATTGTGTCAGGATTATCTTCCCTTAGAAGAAACCAAACCTGAGACAATAGCGATGAATATAGTTCCTCCAAGACTATGACACTGAAATAGTATATAATCCTAGTAAGGGGAACATGCTAGCATATGCACTCAGTAGGAGGTCTGGTCTATAGTTTTTGAGTGAGGTGACAGAGCAGCTAGTTGCAATGTAGATATCCTTCACTAATAGAGATAGAGAAGCATACCTCCCGTCTTTGATTGACACTCCCCCACATGTTCAGCGAGTTTGGGAGAAGCAGCATGGAGAAAATGACTGTGAGGCTCGATGTGCTCATGTATTCTAAGAACATGAACATGATGGATTTTATAATGGTTGGGAACATGTTATCCTCTTCAGAGGAGGTACCATGGAACTGGTGGCACTATGGTAGTAGGTGTTGAGAGAGTTCTGTACATCCCCTTGGGTGGTACATCCAATTGTGGCGAAGATGTTCCAGGACCTATGGCATCATCCCTAGTGGCCAGCGATGAAAAAAGAAGTGGGAGAGTTTATTTCTCGATGCTTCACATTTCAGCAAGTGGAGACCAGGCATCAGGTTCCAGTAGGCTTAGCACAACCACTTGAGGTTCTGGAGTTGAAGTGGGATGGAATATACATGTACATTGTGACAGGGATTCCACATATGTACATGGGACATGATTCTATCTGGGTGATCATTTAATGAATCACCATGTTTCCAAATGATTTCCTATCTAAGATAAGGGATCAGTAGAGGGAATGGGATGCCTCTACGTACATGATATTTTCTGATTTCAATGGGTGGTATTAACAATCATCTCTGACCGTGAAACACGATTTACATCTCAATTGGGGAAGGGATTATAGAGGGAATTCAGGACTCATATAGTTTTGAGCACTGCCTTTCATTCTCAGATGGATGGTCAGACAGAGCATACTATACAAAAAATGAAGGATACACAAATTACATGCGACCATGATTTTGGCCGCAGTTGGGAGGATCACTTTACCATTGTGGAGTTCGCTTACAACAACAATTATCACATTGGTATGGAACTATTTGAGACCCTATATAGTTGAACCTGCAAATCACCCCTAATCTAGACAGACCCAAGGCAGTCAACCATAAGGTTCCACCATTGGTACGAGAAACCACTGAGAAGGTGCAGATCATCAAGGAGCGGATGAAGATTTCATAGAGAAAATAGAAATCTTATGTTTACAGGAGGTAGATACCTTTGGAGTTCCAGGATGTGGAAAAAATATTCTTGTGAGATTCTCCTAGAAGGGGACTGTGAATATTTGGCTGGGGCGGAAATTTATCACAAAGTTTTATCAGACCATTTATAATACTTTGGAGAATTGGAGAGGTAGCAGATCAGATTGAACTTCCACCATAGTTGGAGAGGGTCCATGATGTCTCTGACGTATCCCATATGAGGAGATACATGCATGACCCATTTCAAATCATTGACCATGTCAAATTGAACATTGATGATGGGAGACACTTTTGGAGGTTTCAGTAGAGACTATGCATCGACAAGTGGGAGTCCTTATTAGGCGGTCGGTACCTCTGTTGCACATTCACTAGCAGCACAGGAACCACTAGGAGAGAACATGGGATAGAGTGGCTCAGATTCATGCTCAGAACCCCCATTTGTTTCATTATTATATGTTGTGGATTTTATGGAAGAAAATCTCAATGGTGGGGAGAATGTAAAGACTCATATTTTACATGTAATTTTTTCTAATTATAAAGAATTATTATGAGTCTACAAAAATTGAAGGCCTGTGATTCAGAGGCCCGGTATGCCTGAAATTAATTTATCAACATTTTTTAGGTATGTTTATTAATCACGTGAGAGGTGTTTTCTAACATTTGAATCAGTGCTCATATTAAAAATGTGAGGGCACAGTTGAATCTGCATGGGCCAAGATTCTCTTAAGGGATACTTTACATTGACTATAGTAGGTTTGGATAAAAATTAATGTTTTGGTCATTTTAAATGATCTAAAATAAAATAAGTTTATTTTTTTTACTTTCATTCTATTCCTCTTGTAGACAAATGACAAGGTGAGACCAACGACGTGTCATGCCAATAAAGGTATTGACCTTTCATACCTATGTAACAACATCATTGGAGAATTGGGATGCTTCCTAATTAATGATCTCCCCCTCAATTTCCAACACTGTTAGACACCCTCCCCCTCTCTTATTTATATATAGCATGTGGAGAGGTGTCTTCACAGCTTTTCCAAGCAACGATTTGTTGAATGAGTGTCGTGACCCCAAACCCATGGATGATGGAGTCAGTTCCTATAGGAGGTGATGGGTGACACCTTACCACGAACCAAAGGAGAACGTACGAGTGGCGTCCATGGAAACCTGTTGTGGGAAAGGATAACACAACCCACCTTCAAGAATAGATGTTCTCTAACGAATTTATGAGGTAGGGGTTGGATTCTGTTTTAATTCAAGTGAATTTCATGAACCCCTTTTTATCCTCCATCATTTTTTCGAGCTAACACGGAGGGCGCGGGCCTAACGAACACTGATTGAACCCTCTGAAACATTGTTTCCCCCATGTGTTCACTATGGAAGATCGCAGGTGTGGTGGTCCTAGTGACCGGCACTGGAAGGGGTCCAAGGTAGCGGCCGACACCACCCGGCTATGATTGAGTAGGTAGCACACCCGCACAGAAAGGGGAACTAACCACATCTCATCAGCTAAATCGATCGAAAGAGGAAGATGTAACACCAGCCAAACGGGGAGGAGGAGGGAGGCGCGAACAGCATGCCTCTAGAGGTCGCGGGCTGCGTTTCATCAACAGCGGAAGAAAGGGAGGTGGCTAGCAGGCGGGCAGGCCATGGGTGTTGGAGTGACGCGCTGTCACGTGCCACTAGAGATGATGGCCAACACACCAGCCGACCGCGACAGAAGGCAGGACCCTCTCCAATTGGTCCTACGAGCCACCTGGAGGCACCACGGGGCGCCACTATTGTGGAAGAATCCGAACGTCCGTCACTGATGTTCGGGAAAACTAGTTGTCACAACACATGGTAGAGGCTACGGTACAACCCACCACATCAGGCATCCCCACCCAGATGTGGGTCTTACTTCACGTGGAAGGGCCTCATGCCACTAGGCTGCCTACCCAGCAGGTCAGGCCACGCCCCATCGCGGGCTGGAATGGAGGACCGCTCTTTGCGGGTCGGGCCACCCACTTGTGGGAGGCCCACCCTTGTTGGTGGGACTACCACCATGTGGGTCGGGCCAGATCTCGACCCAGCGGGCCGAGCCCGCTGCGGCCTAGCCTAGACCGGGTCGGTCCGACCGGGTCAGTACAGACCTAGATGCACATAAAAGGTCATATCTTGAGAACTGGATGTTCGTTTCACGAACCATATATATTGTTGGGATCAATGGATTGAGACAGTCATTTTTGTATACTTAAATGTATTTTTGGAGACATTTGGAGTATGGCCAGGTTGGATCAATAAGTAATCCAATAGGGCCCTCAGAACTAAATTCTTATAACTCACTGACCAAGAATCCGAGCGACGCAGAATATTCGGTGTTGGAACCCTTATGGAATGGTGGTTCTTTCAGTTACTCATTTTAGGAGCATAGTTGTGGTTGAGGAACGACCAATATCACGAGCGGAAAATTCTACGGAACTCGAGCGCACCGGGTGTGAGAAATCAAGTGGCTGGTTGTAAATAAAAGAAGAAGATTGATCCTGTGTGGGTTGTCATATATCAAATCTTCTGTGGGTCGGCTCTTAGAGATCTTGTGTGGGTTAGCGTATACCAATCCTTTGTGGGTTAGATCCTTTGAGGGTCAGCGCTCCGTGATTCTTTGTGGGTCTGCGCATACTGATCCTATGTGGGACAGTAGTGGTTAGTTACCTATTGATCTTGTGGGGGTCAGATCATATGTTAGTTAGGGGGGTCAGTTACCTATCGATTTTTTGTGGTTGATAATTCGTACTACTTAATAGAATAAGATGATATTGGCTTATGACTAATCATCTATACTTTTATACATAAGTTATACCTGAGTGTGTGGATAGTCATTTATAATTGTGGTATTATCTTCGGGGGTTACCTATGTGGTAATTCTAGCTTCATGGTGGTACCTATGTGGTACTTCTATCTTCGTGTTGTTACCTGTATGGTACTTCTATCATCATGGTGTTATATGTGTGGTACTTCTATCGTCATGTTGTTACATGTGTGGTGCATCTACCTTTGTGGTGATGTCTTTGTGGTGTTACCTTTGTGGTACTTCTATCTCAGTGGTGTTACCTATGTGGTATTTCTACTTTTTTTGTGATAACATTGTTGTATTCATCCTTCTTTTATGAGATGAGCATGTTCATGATAACCTAGTTATATGTATGGGAATATACCTTAGTAGAGTTAATATCTTTATTTGTTATTTTTCCTTTGTGGAACTCTCAGAGACCTACGGGGTCTCGGGGTCTCTACTGAGTATTGATATATTCACCCCTACACGGGCTACACCTGCACCATGTTGTGTATTGTACAGACGGTGGACAACATTGATCGAGGCTGAGGGATCCAGGTCTGGACTCTACCTAGAGGTAGACTATTTGGCGTGAGGTGATGCTGGGACGAATGTTCGTGAGCAGCACTTACCATTCAGGTAAGATCCATAGATGACTATCGAGGAAAAATTTGTACTTCATTAGTTGTATTTGTACTTTTTAGTTGTACTATTACTTTCATTTCGGCTCATTTTCTAGCCCCTTTACATTCATCAAACATTTACTTCAGCGGTTTACTTTTTGGTTGCTTCTTGTTGTGTTCTTGGACTATGTGTCAATACAGGATAAATAGAAATGCCTTCCCATAAGAGGGATACACATTTTCAGTGCTAGTCTCCAGCCCCCGACTTATGGGCGGTTGGCTTGGGGATGCCACGACATGGGACCCATGGGACGGGTCGTGACAAGACTCTTGTTAGAAACTCATTTCTTCCATAAATATTATCCACACATGTAATTTCATTACGAATTTTCCTTCCATTTCAAATACTATGTAATTTAGATATAATTAAAAGGTGATCATTATATCCTAATTAGGGTTAAATAGTTTAAATGATGCATAAATTAATATCATAGGAAAAACATGAGACATTACATCGGATTTTGAACATGAGGATAATAGTTGTAACATGATCATTAGAACTAGAGTCGTAACATGATCATAATTATATGAGGCTTTAAAATGGTCATAAGTACAGGATTTATAACATGGTCATAACTTAAAGAGGCATAACATGGTAAAAAATACATGAGGCATAATGTGGTCCTAAACACATGACACATGACATGGCCATAAAAACATGACGCATAAAATGGTCATAAATACATTAGGGATTTCAATGAAATGTTTCTACAAAAAAATAATGATACATTCATAATAATATCATCATGGTTCAGGATAATGTTTCTACAAAACCGTTCCAAGGAATACATCCACAGTATCTTGAACATGTAATCTTGGGATATTTTTCCTTTATCCAATTATTTTGACTTCTATCAAGTAACACATTTAATATGTCTTAATTCATGTGCTATAAAGGAAAACATACATAAATCTCTAAATAATCATAACATGGTGTCATGGAAAATAATTGGTATCCAATTAAATTTTGTAACATTCTATGTAAATACCCATCAATCAGAATAATGAAGCCTTAGTGATTTACACCATATAGATAATGGGTATAAATTTAGGTCGATAATTTCTTTAGTTAATCAATGGCTATGTGTACATGAAATCAATCCTTAATTAAAATAAGTATAATTAGGTATCCAGAATGAAATAGAATTGGATGAAAAATATATTTGAGGAATAGGAAATAAAATTATAATGATTGGTTATTCAAAATGTTGATCTCATTTCAATCTTATGACATGCTCATAGAATCATTAAAATAAAGGAGAAATATAGAATTCATCAGAGGAAATGAATAGATCAATATAACATGATCACCCCTTATATATAATATTTTAATGTACCCATTTAGAATATTAAATAATTAATTTTTCTGAATTTCCCTAAATTAACATAAGTAAACCATAAGATGATCTCAATATAGAGTGTAGTCCACCAATTGAAGGAATTAAAAAATTTGTAATGGAGGTTAAATTAATATAATAGATATATAATTTGAATATAAACCTTAATCCATAAATTAAAATCCTTTATTATATCATATATAGTGCATGATAAGTATATAATGAAAGTGTCATATGAGATTCAAACCAAGTGTGTAGCAAAGCTCATTTTCATGCACCAGTTTTCAATCTTATTAAGATCAATGTAAAATTTTTAGGGGGACTAACCTTAGTTGAAATAGTTAAAGAGACATATCCAATTTTTTTGTATATTTTCATGTATTTAACATCTATGAAATGAACATTCTCTTTTTCTACCAGTTTTAGGTTACTTTTATGGATGCATGATTATAATAACATAGATAAAGGCTATAATGAGAGGGAATAAATCGAATCTCATTTAAAGAGTATCAAATGGATGATAATAAGATGGAATAATAATTTCTTATGTATATTAATAAGGAATTATCAAAGACAGTATAACAATGTAATTAGATTCACAAGGAATGTAGAGAATTATAAAAACCCTTACATTGTGTGGATACTTCGTAAAGCTATAGAATAGCTCCTTAGAAACATGTAACTACATTGGAGATAACATTTTGATCCATTATAAATTATAAAACCTACTCAAATTCTTTTTTTTTGTAATGTGAGGACTGAAAGGAGTGTGTTTATTCATCAGGGGTGGTTTTAAGGGTTAAAATATTGGTTATTTTATTCGATAATCGAAAAACATATGATTTTAAATTATTAAAAAACATTTTCTATAATATTAATTATTTAGTGAGTGTTAGTGAATGTGAAATTAATTCCCAATAAAAAATACACCTCCCAACCTACTCATTTAATACACATAAATAGACAAAATAACAATTATTTCAAATATCCATTTTTTGGTTTAAAAACATAAAGAATAAGTCACATAATAAAAATTAACAATTGTAAATAAATTTTTATATTTATTAAACAGTATTTTAATTTTATAATATTTTAGATAAAATTTTAGATTAGGATAATAAAATAATGATGTAAAAAAATCACAGTCCACTTAAAGTGGAAATTTTCAGTACCCTAGTAGAAAATAAAAATTTTGTGAAAAATCTTGAAAAACCCCTTTATGAAAATTTAAAGGTGTTTTGTAGAATAAATTTCATAATAAAACTATACATATTATAATCCTCTATTTTAAATAGAATTTATTGTTTCTTGAAAATTATCAATTTTATAGAATAATGATGTTCTGGTCATTATAAACATTATTTTTGATTTCCTAAAATACATTTCCATTTAATAAATATTTTATAATAATATTTTATCAAAATAAATTTTAGTAAGACCTTATATATTTATAATAAAACATAATTTGAATGGAAATTTCTTATTTATATAGTTTCCAAGAATACAATTGTGAAATAATTCTGATGTTCAATTTATTGTGTCAGTAATGATAAAAATGACTAGTTATTTTAATGATTAATGATAACAATTCCCACCAATAACTTCTTCCAATGTAACTCATGTCTAAGTGTTATATTTCCCTATAAATACACCTTTATTATCTAAACATCACTCTCTATATCACTTACAATGGTTCTTACACATCATTGGATAATGGATATCATTTATTTAATAGTCATCATGGAATGTAAATGTATTTTTATGATCTTATATTTTAAAATATTATAAAATAATTTTTGACGAAAGAGTATTGTTAATAAAAGAATAACATTTTTTGAGTTGTTATAGTAAATTTCATTAATATATGCTCATGGTGGTACACTTTGCTATGATTCATTTGATAATAATAATTGAGTTTTTTATATGAGGGATAAAAACTACCATACACCCGAGATGCAATCAACAACATTAGATTTTCACCTCATAAAAATACATGGTTTATATTATTATTCTATTTTACTACTGGAGTGCATGTATACAACTCTAATGTGAGTATATATAATAATAGCTTCATTCACTAAACATGTGTGAAGTGAAATAATAGGATAATGTTTAATTTTATCAAAATACACCAGCATTGATCCCCCCTCACCCATCTCACTATTGGTAACATTAAAAATTAGTCCAATTTATGTTGTATATTAATGTTGTGAGACATATAAATAAAAAAACTTTAAATAATATGTTTGAAAATCCATCCAAATGAAACACATTTGAAGACCCCAATCACCGAAAAAAGTAATTCTTGTTAATTTTGGTAGTTAATGATTTATCTTTTTTAAAACATGTAGTGTCTGCGTGACCCTTATAGGATTAGGATTCAACCATTAATTATTATATTAGAATTACAATTAGTCGGGAAAACCTAGTAATATTATGATAATCTAGTAATATTTCTCGGTTCTTACATATTAAGAATTTAAAAAATATTGGTCCACTCTACTCTCTAAGAATCATATATGATATTATTGGAATTATTTCCTACCTAAATAGCTATGTGATGTGAAAAATACTATGGTGACACTAAATAATGAGAAATATGGATCGTAAACCCCTAAACGTAATGATGAATTGGGGCATCATTAGTAGAGGGATTACTTACACCTATTAATTACACATATACCAATATAATTACTCAAACGGTTTGAACAAACCACTTGTAGGGTATTCTTTTTTGACCATCAATAAAAATTATTTGACCAATTCATCTATATATGTGGTTGAATTGTTTATATGTACGTTTATTTAATATTATTATTATAATTATAATATAAAAATTAATATTAATTATTATAAATATATATATATATATATATATATACACAAATGTTTGTAATTTATAATGGTAATGTCTTTAGAACATAACATTGAGGTCAAGGGAACAAAACCCTTTAGTGATTTTTTTTTTCCAAAAGAACACGCATACTGATGGCCACACAAAACTATGGGTATAATTATTAAATTGAAATTAACAAATCCAATGGTTTGAATGTAATCAATATATACCACAAATACCTATAGTTTTACCTAATAGTTGTTATACTTCTGTCCTGATGGAAAATAGCCCAATGATTCAAAAAAAATATGTATATTCTTTAAAAATATTTGGAGGACCTATATCAATTGTTCAAAACAATTGTTAAAACATTTTTTTAAAAGTGAAATTCAATATATTTCCTTAACGAGTAAAAATAAATCAATCTATTGACCCATGGATATTTAACTATGGTAGATTATGGCATTCTTAATGATTATTATTCAGAAGTTTATTATGTGTATGACTTATAATTTTTTTTTGAATAGTAAGTAAGGGATCGAATGTTTCTAAAATAGGATTATTTTTATTAGAAGAATGTGAATGTCATATACATAAATTTCTCTATCCTTAACTCATGTGTATTATATATAATCTGAGCATCACAAATTTGTTATAGAACATATAGACTTGGAAATTTGATTGAAACATAGAAATGATAAATAAATATATATATTGGAAATGGAGAATGATTTTATGTATTGATGTTTCGCATATAGGATATAATTTTAACATGTGGGTTCATTTGAGAATTATAAATATCTTATCATATTCCATAAAAAAAAAGAATTTTATTTCAATAACCTATTTAGACAAGATGGTGTATTTATTCATCATCATGGATCAGAGTTCCCTAACATATATGGGAAATATATTATGAAATTGTTAATAGAGAAAGTGTTCTATATGTTATGAAAATTCATAGCACAAAAAATTAAATTTAGAATAAGATATTATATCATTATTATAATAAAAATTTTAATTGTAATTTTCTCCTAGGAAATATAAATCAAAAATTCATTATAAGACAAGAATCATTTTATTTTGATTCATTCCATACCAAAAAATATTTTTATTATAAAAAAAATTAATGAATATTTTATTCTGATTTTAGAGAGTAGTTGTGTACTATTTGGCCTTATACATAGTGATGTATTAGGAAAAATGATTATTGAGGAATGTGGTGGATATTGATACATCATAACATTTATTAATGACTTTTACAGGTATGTTTATTTGTTTTTAATAAGACATTAGTTTTAACCTTTGGAATATTTTAATTTGTTTCATAATGATATATAGAATGAAATAAGAAAATTTATGATGAGTCATGGATCATATTAGGGTGGCGAATACTTATGCTTGGAATTCATGGATAATTAAAGTGTTTATCGTGTTTTTTCACATAAGACCCCTCTTGGAGGAACATTTTTTTAATGGTGTGTATGAGATGAAAAATAAAACCCTTTTATACATGGTTCAATAGGTCATATGTCAGTGTGAAAATCTATTTTTTGTTCGTGGGTTTTTATCTCCAAAATGACATAATCCAACTTAATTGTGTTCCAACTAATCTAGTCATAAATACCCCATGTGAGATATGGACTGATTAAAATCAATTTTTTTATTTTATGACAATTTGGGTAATTGAGTCATATATATATTTGAAATTATCTATTAAATGTAACACAAAATAATTAAAATAATTATTTTGTGTTATTTAATGAAAAAAATTTGTATATTCTTTCTCTAGTTCTTCTATGAAAAATGTGTTTCTGGCCTAAATTTATATATTTTGGAAAAAATAATATATATATATATATATAAAGTATATAAATTATTTTTTAACTCTGAGAAGATGAAGACAAAAAAATTGTTTTTCCTGGGATGGAATTTGACCCAATTGAACATATATTATTGTAAGAATAATTTACCAATTTTTCTCTTAAACATCAATGATTTGGTAGATTTATTCATGATCATAAGTGATATGTTTTTCTTATAGAAAATGATGACGAATTAATTTTCATAAATTATTATCCTAATACCTATCATGACGATAATGATAAATTTAATTATGATAAAAAGATAAATTCCTTTAAATATATGTCATACTCCATGTACACTAAGAATGTTTTGAAAATTTTGGGATGCACATAAACATGTGATTGAGTTTTTATCATAAAAACTAACATGAATTGGAGGTTTTATACCTATAAATCTCACCCAGCTATAATATATTACAATAATATATATTTTATTGATTATGGAAATACATTTTTATAATTTGGATTATAATTTTTATTGAATGCAATGTTTATCTATGTAAGCCATTATTGTACTAGGATATATCAACTCGATATCGAAATCACATTATTTAATGGAAATTATTTTTATGGTTTTCCTATGATAATTCTAATTTCTATAATTTTGAAACATTCATTTTTGGATTCAATTTATCTTTCTAATTCTGAATAATGATGTTTCATGATGTAATCATAGAGTTAGTTTCATTAAAATACCAAAAGAACACTTTTGAAAATAGAAATATTAGTGGGAATATTTTACTCTTTTTTTTATTATTGTATGTTACATAATTTTTAGTAGAAATGATATCATGAAAAACATTTTGTAAAGGTATATTTTGGAAAATTATTTCCAATAAAATGCATCGATGAAGAAACCTACATACTTGGTATGAAGATCAATAAAAATTGATAAAATGTGTTTCTAATAATTACACAATACATATATATTTGTAATTTACTAAATTAATTTAGCATGTAAAACACGAAGAAGTAATATTGAATTGTTTTAATGGAATGGAACATTGGAATATTCAAGATCTTTCTATGAAATTGGAAAGGATATATTTAATTATGTATGGGTGAACCATATGACCTATCATGTAAGCCATGTTGTGTACATTACACGATGATTCATAAAATTTTATAATAAAAAGTAGATACCCATCCAATCCTGGTGAGAGTTTTGAAATACTGTCAAAAGTATCCATAAGTACTTCGGAATATGTAAGGATATGGTCTTGGTCATTAGAGGTGAGGATGAGTTCATTATAGGTAGTTACAATAAAGTCAGTTTGTAATCAAAAAATGATAATATGATATCTCATTACAGTTTTATTTTTTCCCTAAATAATTGAGGTCCTAGTTGGATGAAATTTAAACAACCTTACATATTTGAATTTAAAAACCATGATGGAGTACATCACTACATCAAATGCTCTGAAGGGAGTTATGTTGGACGACGAAGCTGATCAGTGAATTTGAAATTAAACCTAACTTTTTGGTAGAAATTTTGATTTATTGTTAGAGAAATATATTTTTTCTAGGGATAAGTAACTGTTGTATCATTAAAGGGCCAAGCACATCCTTCTAAAATATCATCTCATTAAAAATTTCATTAGGAGGGGTGATGTAATGATCTTTTTTGTGACTATAAGAAAATTATTGGATATCCTTTTCAAAATAATTAGTGTAACAAAAACATGAGGGTCTTGTTCAGTCTCATAGTATTACATACATGGGGGATTGAATATTATAGTTTTAAACTATATCATGGTTTATAACAGATGTTAATATCCAGTTATCATTCATTCATGTGTGTTGCATTAGTATTACATGAATAGTTGAATGCTAATATCCCCTCTATGAATTCTTATTTTAAATACCCAATTGATGATAATTGTGGACTACTAGAGGTATTCATATTATTTTATTATAAGTCTGACTTGTATCTTGTATATGAAGTAATGAATTGTATATGATATTACGAGTAGTATCAAGAGATTATAGGTTGACACTAATTATCTAAACTAACCCATTATATTATATCAGAAGGAATTTCATATAGTTATCATGACTCCCTAGACCCACACTCTCAAATGCAGTTCCATAAACACATACTTTACATATTTTCATAACTACCAACTATATATTACCAGACTTAAAAAATCCAAAAAATAAATTTCATAATCATAATAATTCATTACATACAATCCCAAGTCCATTTTGGTGTTTTTATTTTGATAATTATGAAAAAACATAAAACAAAAAAATAGATATCTATCTCAACATATGGATATTTTTTACACTATATTAATCCATTATTATTCTTCAACATCTCCCATAAATTATATATCTAGTTATACTATTATACTTGTAATGTGCCAATATTTTATTAATAACCTGTGAAAGAAACACAATAATGAGCATCCTCAAACAATCAGTAAAGGAGAACATAAAATTGAAGAATTCATGGAATAAACATGTCATGTATATTATAGAAATAATAGATAAAAATAATAATTTCATAATTTAATGAAACTAAGAGTATGACACATGAATTGATAACTATTGAAGAAAAAAGATCAAAAGTGTAGAAATAACTTGTAATATTGTGAAGTAATTAATTATGTTGAAGAGATAATTCTATACCATAAGCAAATAAATAATGATATTAAACAACATGATCTTATGGTCATGGAAATATATCATTTTGGAGAAATAAAAAAAACACCTAAACGTATTTTTATCATGATACCTGCTGATGCATCGATGGGGTATATAATGAAATTCCCTAGCCTGTCACTTTTTCATGTCCAATGATTTCATCATATTAGAAAATGAATAATAAATTCTTAATCAAATTTTACAATAATTTTTTTTAATAATAACAAACGTAATAGAAATACATTTCCCCATGTAAAGAGAATGGATAACATGATCTAAACTCATCAAATGGAATAAAGAGTATGGTAAAAAATATAGTGTTCATACAAATAATCTTGAATATTTTCATTAAAGAATATATAGTTCCAATACATTGACTATGTCAATAAAATGAATAAAATGATCATCACTCTTCCAAAGAAAAATGTCTTCTGGTCAAACAATACATAATAAACATGTCCATAATAATCCTTATTGGAATAATAACATACAAAATTCTATTAAATTTCCATATGTAAATAAAAGAAATAACATTATCCTTACACATCTTGAGAAATAAAGTGGGTGGTTAATAAACATAAAATGTAGTGAAATATCATTCTTAGGAATTAATTGATCATTTCTTAAGAGATCCATATAAAGATTGTGGATTGTTTCGGAACACCATATCTGAATAAGTGAGTAATATGTTTGAAATTTTTTATTTAGTAGGAATATATATCTCAATATAATAGAATGAGAGAATACCCCACAATAAAAAAAATGTAAAAATATAAAAAAAATATGAAATTCAGATAAAAAAATTAATAATCAAACATTATTTCCAGCAGAATCCATCCACATCCACCACCTACTTTGTGATCCTCTTCTCATCAGTTTACATCAGGGTCTATTCCCTTCATCAGATCTCACAATATATCTAAAATCAAATATAAATACCCATATAGGTTGTGATTAAATGTATCATTATGACACTACAAATTTTTATATAACCTGGTGTGTTCATTTATATTATGATTACCTTATTATTAATAAATGCATTAGAATAATAATCAAAAAATCAAAATAAATGATTCCTGAATTAAAAATCTCCATGAAAACATTTTTGATAGCTTCTTTTTCTCCGTACCAGAACAGTAATCATGATTCATTAGAAAATGATAACTGAATGTCCAAAAAGATAGCCGAATTCATCAAAGAATCCATTTGTAATTGTGTGGGAATGCATTCTTTGCAGAAGTTTGACATCCAAACCCTCTGAATCCAAATTAAATCGATTAGAAAATTACATATAATCCCGTATACATAAAGTTACTTGAATTTTTTGAATAAAAAATACATCGAATATCACAATAAATCCTGGAATCCATAAGGCATCGAGTTATGTATGATCCAAAAGGATTTCATGATCCCCCATCATCAATGTCATACACCATGTCCAAATCTCTCATGGGGTAATCATACAATCATTGGAACATGTTACCTACACTACGAAATACACCTCTAAAGTTTAATAGTACATAATAAATAATGTCATGATAAAAAGCATTAAAACATCATGAAATAAAAAAATTGTATTATATATAAAATATGATTCATTATAAAATATTGAATCAAGTTATCTCAACAATTCTAATGGGCACAAAGTCATAATGGTCTCATGGGATACATACACACCAACATGTAACCATAGGTCAAGACTGGATATAAAATACACCAATATAAATATTTATAACTTGGAAGAATGTGTCACATGAGTCCAAGAAGGTAAAGAGATTATCGGGTCATGGTTTTCCATGTTAAGGTTAAGGATCCACTATCTTTTTCACATTTACAATGTTCACACACCAATAAGAACATGATAACATGATCAGGAATCCAAGCACTACTTACAACCAATCACGTTTAGGGTACTGGATTAATTCTGAAAAGGGGACATGGTAGAACCAATTCATAAAACAGAGTAAGATGCTAGAGATACTCTAATGTCACCTAGAAGATCTTTTTGAAGAGGAGATAAATGAAACTAGGTAGAATGTTGTGGTGTGGGGTGTACTATGACCCACCACCAAAACAAATGGGAATATTATACATAACTATTGCATGTTGGGAGGTAGACACCATGATACAAAGGATACCATCATGGTGTCGTGGTTCATCAGAAATGAAAACCGCAATGTTGGGTAGATCACTACAATGTAGTAGTTCTTTGAGATAAATCCACTATATCACATGATAATAGATGTTGTATAGAACCATCGTGGAAATCACCACCATATAGAAAGATAGGTGTTATGGTGTGTGGAGTGTTCCAAAACTCAACATCCACTGTGAAAATGGAGGGACTACGGTATTTAACCATGAATATTCATGATATTCTAGAGTGTAAAAGGGATGTATTGTGGGGTGTAGTTTCTTATTCCATCCTTTAGGGAACCTGATATTATTTAAAATATATAGGGAGGTTAGTTATTTTCCTGAGTTCTTGAGAGGTTCATTCCACATGAGAAAACCAAATGAAATTCTCATAATACACTTATAAACCCCAAAAATAAATTCTAGATAGTATTCTCACATTAATATTGTAATATTTTATTTGTGTAATTAGAAATCAAATACCAATATACTATACCAATTTCTATAACAACATGGAGAAGGACTCTATAGCAAGGCCATCCTCACTACGGTGTAGCCACCATGAAAAACCTCCAGAGTGATGTCTATGGTGAAAAGTGGGAACATAAGCTAACAATGAAATAGAAATTATTCTAAGAAACAACTTTAAATAAATACTAGGACTAAAATATAGAAAAATCACTATAACATAGAATTATTCCCTATAGTTTGGTCACTACAGTATCACACACCCACCCATGTTTTGGTATAAATTTTTTCAAAACATAACTTTATGCATCCTTCAGATTCCCTAAGCCCCCAATACCATATTAAACTATTTTTGTATACATATATAACAAAAAACATGATTTTTTTGAAGAGAAAGTGATTTAGGTATTTTCAATTCCCCCTTCTAAATACTTATCATCTTCGAAAAGTATCTCCAATGTTATTCTCAAATAGTTCAGGCCACTGAGCTTAAAATTCGGCCTCCTGCTCCCATGTGTCCTATAAGATCCTCCCATTACACCACTAAATATGGAATACTGGTACCATTTTACCTTATATTAATTTATATATGTGGTCTAAAATCATGAATGGAATCTCCTTGTATGATGTATAATGCTCTTAATCAACATCCTGGCAATTGATGACACGATTAAGACTATCCAGGTACCTCCATAGCTATGAAATATAGACCATGACATGCATACCTATATAGTAATAAGGATTATCATGATTTTACACCACTACCCCTACCCCCCTCAATTATGTCAAAGTGTACCATGAAATGTTGTTCAAGCCCTCCCTACTTCCCTAGGTGTAAGTTCTCCAACCATGGAGTCACTCCCTAGATAATATGATCACACTCATCAAACTCCAAATATATCCTCCAATAGTCATAACATGATCGCAGTCTACTCCGTGTAGAGATCAAAAAATTTTATGTTAGATTCACTCTCTTATAGGTCTCGTGAACCGTGATGGCGATAACAAATGATGCCTCACAAGCCTCATTCCAATATAGTGGTGAATGGTGAGGCCTCCCATATAGAGAATTGTAAGGTTACATATGAATCAAATCCTAGTAAATAATATTATATGTGAACTCAACTAAGGCTAAGTGACTCTACCAATATCTAAAAATGATTAGAACAAAATATCGAATCATATGCTTCAGTATGTCTATCATCATCTCAGACTATATGTCAATTTGATGATGGTTTGGAGTGAACATTCTCAACTGAGACCCTATATCATTCTACAATAACAATAAAAAAATTTCCATGTAAAACAAGTGAATATATTTAATATAATTATAACGGTAAATAGTTTTTAGTATATGATCTCACAAATATATGTGTCCCTATCTATTATATTTAGTGAATTTCTCTGATCGAAAAGAAGTGAGTTTAATGTTTAAATGATCGACTAACACCTAGACTATGTCATGAATCATTGGGGTCTTCAATAACCCTACCAAAAATACTATCTTGAAGTGTTATAATGTCTACATGGGTATAGAGAGTGTCTAGAGAAAACCATCAGGTCGTTGATGATTATCCATTACCATGTAGTATGTAAGGCTTCATGACACAAAATCAGTAATGTCCCTCTATATACCTGACCACCAAATGTGATTCCAGAATACATAAAACATCATTATTTCAGTGGTCTATACATTCAATTAAGAGTTATTGTAACATATTTTCATCTCATATCTGGTGAAAGTAAGTATTACAACTCAACAATTTACTAGGATCACATCATTATCATCATCAACTATATGGGTATTATATCACCACAAGATAGTTATTCCCTCATCAGAACATACTCTGGGTTAACCTCTTTACTGATCATAACCCTATTCAAAAGTTAGGATGTGACCACTAATAGATTATAGGTAATCATTTTCTAGTCATTTCAGTCATGATTACTCAAATAATCTAATGAGCTAATAAAGAACCACTTCTCCTCTTACGGTCATTACCCAAGATCGTATTCCTCCCTCCTATTATGGATAATAGAATCTACAGTGTTGTTAAATTTATAAGGTATATACACCAAATTAATTCCTAACTTTGATAGAAACTCATCCCACTTACATTGCCACTATTTTAGGTCCCTCTATGTGAATATGTAGGATGGGGCATCGTAGTCCATGTAAACTATAAATCTCTCACCAAAGAGATTATTTCACTAACTTTTCAGAGCATGGATCATGGATACCAAATCCTTGTCATGAGTATAGTTTTTATGTCACTGGGGGAATAGATGACAAGATCCATATACTACAACCTACTCCCTCACTAATTGTTTTACCACAAGAATAATGAATTATGCATCAATGTACATTGCATAACCAATCACAGACACATCGAATCTTGTTATTGCAGCTATTATCAAAATTTTCTTTATCTCAATGATTGCCTATTAAAAATGGACTAACAACATTAATATCAATCCATTGTTAATCAGTGGTATCATGGGTACTGATAATCCGGATAACTATGAGATAAATTGTCAGTAATACCCTACTAATATGAGAAACCTTTGGATCTTGATATTGTGTTAGGGATATGTTGAGGACATTACTACCTTATCATTATTTGAGTCTACAGATATACCTTTCTTATACACTACATGTATTAAGACCTTCACATCCAAAATC
Source organism: Viscum album (assembly GCA_963277665.1). NCBI lineage: Eukaryota > Viridiplantae > Streptophyta > Magnoliopsida > Santalales > Viscaceae > Viscum > Viscum album. Next base: position 1,416,718,252 of record OY728160.1, read on the forward strand.
TATAATGCACACTTCAATGAAATCACATTAATATTATGTTCTTGTGGCATAAGTAGGACTATATCTATGTTCTTATCATGCCTCTCTGAGGTTGAGGATTAGATGAGGTTCTTATTGATGAATACCACAATGAACGAATTCAGTATTGGGGGTAACATCTTATTCATTGGGGAGATGAACACTATCATAACATTGATTATATTAAATGGTATAACTAATTAGTCATACATTTTATGCCTACTATAAATTGTCATCTTCATATTTTCCTCCTCTCTAACTCACAAAGGGACCTATCCTGATTAATGATCAAACATGTAGAATAATATCCCTCACCAAAACTCATAAAAAAGATCATTGATCCTAGGAAATAGATATATATTCTTCAATGTCACCATGGATAGATTTTGGTAATCAATGAAAAGATGAATAATATCATCATTCTTCATGGAGAACAACATAGGTGTACCCCCACCCCCACCCCCACCCCCCCCCCCCCCCCCAGGTGAAGGAAACATCATGATAATACCCTTTCAGTCCAAGTCATCCAGCTTTACCTTGACCTCATTATACTCAGTTGGAACTATACAATATGAGGACATGGTAATGTTCTATTCTCATAACAAGATATCTATATAAACATAACATGATGATTCTTGAGAGTCTCTACTAGGTCAAATATTCCCACAATGGTTTCAAAACATTCTTTAGAATATTGTAGACCTCTTATGCCATGGAAGGATTAAAGATAATGCATATGAATTCAAGAAATACATGTAAAAATCTCTAAACTCCTGTGCCGATAATAGGAACTAATCAAAATAATTTGGGTTTAAGTGGACTCACATCCTAAAAAAACTATAGGCATCAGAGAAATCGCTACTTAATTCTTATACACATCTAGTGTTAAAGAAGAAATGTCCTCCCTTGTGGGGTATTTTGTTCTGTTTCCAAATTAGAAATATAATACTACATTGAGCCTCCATATTTTAAATAGGGAAAGAAAAAATTGGGAAGAACGATAATTATAATTAAATACCTTAGTCTACCTAAGGGGTCACAATGTGCTCTCCTACGATTTCACCCACAACCCAATATATGCCTTCCTTGCAAAAACACTTCTCTTTTTTCCTGCACAATATCAATGTTCATTATATATAAACTAACACATCACCATTATTTGTTTATAAAATTAAATCCAATATGGATATATAACAAAACATGTTAACCGTAGATATATTAAAAAATCAATTTCCAACTTAAGCATACAGTACAAATCAATGTGTTTAATTAAATAACTATTATACATTTGAAAAATAGGTACTTATATGGAATTTGGATCTATGATCCTAGTAAGGATGTATGAAAACACATGAAATCTCAATAATCATATGTCAACATAATGTTTGTAGCCTAACGTGAATTTAATAAATGAGTAAAAATATAAATCATATAATCCAAATCGAGTAGTTTTTCACTAAACAATATCACACAAACCCTAGCCCTACCTTCTTTGGATCCATAAAAGATCAATAATCATGACTCATAAAAAATGTTTGTATCCTTTTCAAAATGTTGTCGGTATATCACTAAAAAATGAAAATTCTTATTGTGGGAATTCTATCTAGACACTATGATATTAATGATACCCTCAGAATCCACTTTGTACCATGTGAGCATGGTACTCGGAATACAAAGTACATCGATTAAGTGGGAAAATTTTAATGGACATTAAAATTTTATTTTTTACATTTATCATAATCCTAAAGGTATCAAATTAAATTTGGACCAACAGGATATCATGATCCATTATATTTAATGTTTTACACCATCTACACATCTATTAATGGGTAATCATACCATGATGGTCCCCTTCCATGTGCACCAATAACCCTACGTCCAACGGTAGACAATATATTACCAGGAAGAGCATGATAAATACCATGACACACATCATGAGTAATATATCATCATTATTTTTCCGTCATGATCAATATAAAATATTAAATATAGTTATCTCAACAATTCTCATGACAATGAATTCATAACGATCTCGTGGGATACACATACACCCACAAGCGATCCAAAGGTAATAATTGATATCAACAATGAAAACTCAAATAGCAATAACATTAAAACATGTGTAAAGTGATCTAATAAAGGTATAGAACATTCGAAATCTTTGTTTTCGATGTTAACATCATGTTTTCTCAATGTTATCATCACTCGTACCATGTTTTCACACCAACCAAAACCTGATCACACACCAACGTTTCATAGGACTAGTTCAAAACTGTCACGTCAATGGTTTTTTTGTGAGGTGGGAAATATGAATAGGGTAAATAGATTCTCCCCAAAGGGTAGGCCATTGTTGAAACTCCTTGCACTTATGAAAGATCTCCTATATGGGAGGATATACATTTAAGGGTATAATAATACATCATAGAGGTGTACTAGGACAAATCACCACATATTTGAGGAAGATTCTATAGAATTGTGGTTTGATGGGAAGATACCACTACAATACAAGTAAATCCACCGCAATTCAACTATACACTATAAAAACAATGAAACAATGGTGATATGAATGCCAAACTATTTTGGGATAAGTCCACCATGGTGTAGAACTATTAATGGAGAATAAATAAACTCTATAAAGAAAAACCACGGTACATGACACATGATGTGGTGTGTGGAGAGTGAATAAACACAATTTCCACAGCACTAAGGGAGGGACAATGATACAGAACAATGATGAGTTGTGATATTATGTAGAGTGAGGGGATGTACTGCGGTGTGGGGATGATAGTTTAGAACATGGTTGATATTCGAATTCATTTCCTCGATGTTGGAGGTTGGGTATTTTTAGGGTTTATTTGGAGGTTTAATATTTAAGGGAAACCCCACATAATGCCTCATAAATCTCAAAAGAAACTAATAAATCAATTCTAATTAGATTTATCAATTTAATTTGGTAACACCCTATCAATGGAATTAATACCTGAGGTTCAGTAGACAACACAATTATTTATAACTATCATAGTTAAGGGATATGTGACATGTAGTTTCTCACCATGGCATAACCTCTATGAGAAACCTCCATGATTTTTTCAATTGTGTGAAATAGTGAAAAAACCTCTCACAGCATCTCCCATCCTCTAAAGCACAACCTTAACCCCAAAAAAGGACTATGGTGATTCTAGTAACTATGGCGTAGCCTACCTCATGGAAGGGAGGTATTTAAACTGCTGTACAACCACCCTTTTTAGAATGATTCTTTCCAAGACACCCCTATAATCCTTTATTAGCTTCCCCAATCCCCCAATACATCCCAAAACATTGGTTGACACAAAAAATTATAAAACACTATATTGATGAATAAATTGTTTGGTCTTAACACCTCTCCGCATCCAAAGACTTATTATCCCTGAGAACCATGTCTAGGCTTCCTGGTCAAATCACACAGAACATTGAGTTTGAACATCAGCCTCTCTCCCCCATGTATTGTATTGGATCCTATAATGATTCCTTTTAATCTAGAAATGTTTTACAATATTACAACATTGTAATTTCTCAAACCAGCTTAAAATATACATAGGGAACTCTTTGTATATAGAAATAGTCTCTAAACCGACATACATGAAATTGATTACAGACATAAGATTGGCCATGTAACTCTCGAGTAGTGAAAAATAAAAAATTCCACTCAAACCATGTTAAATATTTGAATGATCTGGTCGGTATTCCATTTCACCTAACTGCTTGGTAATCTCTAATTATCACATGTCATCTGGTTTCGAGTTTCCCTTATTTCCCTGGGAATGATACAATAATAGAATAATCACCCATAAGAAAACCTGATTTCCTATAGTGAAATCTATGGTTCTCCTTCTATGATTAGCATATGATACCTTTCTTCTCAGTGCAGTGATCAAAGTATTCTAAATAAGTTCCACTCTCATCAAGGCATCTTAACCCATGATGTGGACAACAACTCCATCCTATCCTACCTCATTCCAATAGAGTAGTGAATGGCATTACCTCTTATATGGAAAATAATAAATTTTTCATATGAATAAAATTAAGTAACTATTATTATTTTGGAAATCAACTAGATATAGGTGGTTATTCCAATGACCATCCAATTCAAGGACACAAGTTTCAAGAATATGTTCTATTATTCATATCATCCACCCCAAAAATCTATCTATACGAGTATGTTATGGTGTTATCAATCTCAATTGATTCACTATGGGATTCTATCATCCCTTCGAAATGAGATTCCAAAAATAAAAGTCTTTGTTCAATAAAATTATTAATGGAACTCAATGTATGTGTAATATCTCAAAAAAATTGAAATTCCAAAATGTATAAAATTATTCCACTATGAAACCAAAAGAAATTTAGTGGGTATCTAGAGAAAAAATTTTTCAATTTGAAACTCAGAATACATATGAAATGGATTAATGATATGATTCATGAAATCTAAAAGTAATTATTTTATTCCTATACCATAACGATATCATACTCCACGATCTCCATTATTATACACTATTCACACATCCTTTAATGGAAAATAATAACATCAAGTTCCCATGTCATGTGCACCCAGAATAATTCCTCAAATGGAAGAAAATACATAACAATAAGTAGAATGATAACAACAATAACACAAATATTCTTAAACATAGAATCACCATATATCCAAAATTTCGGTAAGTATCAAACATAGAATTTGTTTATCTCAATAATAGGGGTCTAATCGACACACATTCTATCGCATTGGGACCCTTGTGACATGGTGGTTCATGGGGATACTACTTTTTAGAGCAAAGTGGCCGTTGATGTATGATCAACATATTGAGTAAGAGATTCTACAAAATTCGACCACACCAGGTGAAAGGAATCATGTGGCTGGATGTAATGTGAATGAAGATCATTGATCCTATGTGGGTTAGCATTTATTAGTGCCTTTGTGGTGTATCAATTAGTGATCCTATGTGGGTTAGGGAATACAGATTCTCTGTGGGTCAGATACTATGTGGGCCAGTGCTCAGTGATCCAGTGTGGGTCCGCGCGTAGCAATCCTGTGTGGGTCAGATCTTGTGTGGGTCAATGGGGATTAGTTTCCTATCGATCATGCGTGCATTATTTCATGTGTAGGTCAGTGGGTTTTAGTTACCTATTAATCATCTGAGGGTAAGAAGCAGTCCTACTTAACAAAATAAAATGATCTAGATTTATGACTAATCACTTGTACTTCGGTGCTTAATTAATACTTGAGTGCAAGCTGATTCATTTACCATTATGGTATTATCTTCGTGGTGTTACCTAGGTGGTTCTTCTAAATTCTTGGTGTACATTTGTGGTACTTCTATCATCATTGTGTTACTTTCGTTGTAGTTCAATCTTCATAGCGTTACATGTTTGGTACTTCTATCATCGTGGTGTTACATGTGTGGTTCTTCTACCTTTGTGGTGATGTCTCTATGGTGTTACATGTTTGGTACTTCTATCTTTGTGGTGTTACATGTGGGTAATTTCTATTATCATTGTGTTAATTTTGTGGTATTCTTCCCCCATGTATGAGAATAGCATGTTCATGAAAACTTAGGTATATTTATGGTCATATACCTATATAGTGTTGAAGTCTTAATTTGTGGTATTTCCTTTGTGGAAACCTAGGACACCTATGGGGTCTCGAGGTCCCTACTGAGTTTCTTTTTACTCACCCCTACACGGGTTACGCCAACACCTTATTGTGTCTTTTGAAGAAGATAGATGACATTGATCGAGGTTGAGGGAGCCAGGAATGGATGGTACACGAAGGTGGACCATTTTTCATGATGTGGGTCATGGACTACTGTTTGTGAGCTGTAACTACACATAAAGTAGGATCCTTAGTGGAGGATCCATGAGCTATTTGTACTTTTCAGTTGTAGTTAAGCTTTTCGGTTGTACTTGTACTTTCAGTTGGGGTTGTATTCCATCCCCTTTACATTGAGCACTCATTTACTACAGTAGTTTGATATGTGGTTATTTATTGTTGTGTTTTTGGACTGTGTGTCTATAAAGGGTAAAATGAAATGCCTTCCCATTATAGGGATATGCCTTATTGGTGCTAGTCTCTAGCCCCTGGCCTATGGGTGGCGGGCTAGGGGTAGTCACGGCACGTGCCCCCTTTTTACCCTCTATCATGTTTTCTAGTAAACACGGAGGGTGTGGGACTAACGAACACGACCTGAACCCTCTGAAAACATTTTTCCCCATGAATTCATATAGAATTATAAAATGTCTGAAAAAATTGACGGTGTGTGATTCTGAGGCCTGGTGTGCCCGTAATTAATTTCTCAACTTTTGTTAATGTATGTTCAGTAAACACACGAGCGGCATTTTAAAACATTTTAACCAGTGTTCGGATTAAAAATATAAGGGCACTATTGAATCAGCAACACCTAGATTCTCTTAAGGGAGACTTTACCTTGACCGCGATAGGTCTGGAGAAAATTTTATGTTTTGGGAATTTCTAAAATAAATAATATAATATAACATTATTATTTTCTTTTCATTCTATTCCTTCAACTAAAAAATTTCATAGTTGGACCAGTGATGTTTCAAGATAATAAATGGCTTGAAATTTTATTCCAATGTAATAGTCTCATTGGAGAATTAGAAAGAACACAAAATAATTATCCCCCCATTAATTCCTAACACTGTTAGACACCCTTCCCCTCTCCTATTTATATGGAGATTAGGGTGATGTTCCGTCACATATTTGCCAAGTAATGAAGTGCTGAAGGAGTGTCATGACACCAAACCCTTAGAGGACAGAGTCAGATCTAGTGGGAAGATATGGGTGACACTTTACCACATACCAAAGGATGACATACGAGCGGTGTTATTGGGAACCTATTGAGGGAATGAAGAACATAACCAACCTTCAAGAGCAGATGTTCTCCAATGGATTTATGAGGTAGGGGTTTGATTCATGTTTAATTCTAGTGTATTTCTTGAACCCCTTTTTATCATCCATCTTGTTTTCGATCTATGGGATAGGGAGCGTGGATCGAGGCTAATGGAGAAAGGACTGGACTGTACCAGGAGCCGGACCATTTGGTGTGATGTGACGCAGGGAATACTGTTCATGTGTTGTACCTACCCATCGGGTATGATCCCTGGTTGATGATCCTTGAGCTATTTGTACTTTTGATTTATATTTTTAAATTAAAGGTGTACTCACACATTGAGTTGGGATTGTATTCTTTCCACTTTAATTTCAGCACACTTTTACTACAACAGTTTACTTTGGTGGTTGCTTCTTGTTGTGTTCTTGGACTGTATGTCTATTGAGGTTAAAAGATAATTCCTTCCCATTATAGTGATACACCAATACGATGGTATTTTACATCCCCTGTCCTATGGGATACGGGCATGGGGAACTCATGACATGGGTCCCAAGGAACGTGTATTGACAATGTGGTATCAGAGGAGTAGGTTCTACCAATGAACTAGGAATCTAATCTTTTCTATGTGGAACTAGTGTTAAGTGTCATGAGTGTGGTTTTCAGTTTGGGAAATCCCGTTTTTGTGTGGAAGCCAATGTATCCATACACCAGGACCCTGAATTATGATTTTGGACTCAAAACGTGAAAACATTTATTGTGTGTGTTTTGAAAAGTTTTCATTCGATCTCTGGAGTCATCTCACCAGGTCTAACATAATGATCATGCCACACCTATTTTTGTTCAAGATGTTTCCACGTATATAACTATCCATGATTCCCGAGAGAGTATGAGATGATGACCCAATGAGCGATGAGGCCTTGGTGTATGTCCCTCTTACGACATTAGCACCTTGGGATGGGAACTAGAATCAACACTACCATTGGGCATCTGTTTCCACCAGCCCCACCTGGAGAGGATGCATACTGACTAAGAACATTGCACGAGTTCTTGCGGCATAGGCCTCCAAGGTTCTGAGGTTTGACGGACCCGCAGGCAGTTGAGGACTGGCTGGAGGCTGTAGCCAAATGTTTCTTCTTGGATAGGACACCATCTAACCTTATGGTGATCCTAGATGCCAGTCTTTTTTGGGAAGCAGTAGGGAGATGGTGAAGCATGATGCTCTAGATACACGATGAGGTGACCCTTATCTAGGTAGACTTCTAGTGCCTTTTCAGAGCAGATTTCGTCCTATCAAATCTATGTTCTCGGTGTATATAAGATTTGTTGCAACTATAGCAGGGCATCACGACTGTGTCCCAGTACACATAGAGGATCACTGATCTCTCCCGCTACTCCACTAACATGGTATGAGACCCTTTCTTCATGGACCAGATCCATGAGCAGGGTCACCTACGGGAGATCAGAGCATCGATGATATCACTCAGTATACCGACGCAATATGGGGTGCTAGAGCCAGTGATTTTGTTCAAGAGATTCTTATCTAAGCATGAACTGATAGTGAGATCCACCATTGGACATTAGGTAGCATAGTCATCTGCAACATGCAGTAGGTGGATGATGCAATGACCCAAGCGGGCCAAATATTCTGGTGGAAGACTTCAGGATACAGGGTCAGTGGTTTAGGGAACACGACACATAGGAGAAAAACTGAGGAGAATACAGTGTTACTCATGTGGTGATCATAGTCAAATGGCTCTCAACTTCCCGACCCGTTGTATAAGCAACTAGCATAAGGTCCGGGGACCGCCGATGTAGAGGTAGAGAATCGATCAAGGAGGATCATAGGAAGGGAGGATGTGGCAGAGGATTTGGTTGTGTAGCAGGCGGTGGGTGGATATTTGAGGTTCTACCACCACCACCTTCTTGTGGTCCACCCCAATCACAGGGAGCAGGTGGACATAGACGAGATCAGGTCTAGGCAGTTTAGGCCTACGACCATAGAGCTATAGAGATGATTAGGGGTATGATCTGTATTTACTCCACCTTAGCTTCAGTACTTATAGACACAGGTGTTAATCAATCTTTTATGGCCACAACCCTTGTTCAGAGCTCAGAGATTCTTGTGGAGCCGTTAGCTCAATCATTATGGAACGATACTCCTACAGGAGTGGATTCGATGATTACACACTAGTGCTATTAATGTGAGCTTACTCTAGGAGGCAATATCTTCGGTTGGTATCTTATAGTAGCGGTGTCAAGGCCTTACAACGTCATCATGGGTATGGACTTGCTATCCACATTCTATGATTAGATTGATTGTATTAGGTGCAATGTTTTGTGTGTCCACAAGGATGTGACTAGGTATTCCTTGACTAAAGAGAACGAAACCTTTATAGCATAGGATGGACATGCCTGGAGGAGGGTGCAGCCAATCCCACATCAGTTGGATTACCATACCATCAGAGTAGTTGATTTTGAGGGTCTGAGCTATCCTATAGTGGTTGACCAGCATGCTGATATAATTCCTGATGAATTTTCAGGATTACCTCAACATGTATTAGTAGACTTTTACATCATCTTGTATCCTAGAATGGCACCATTATCTACACCAGTGTATTGGATGTCTCCCGCGGAGCTCCGTGAGATATGCGCACAGTTGGAGTAATTTAAGAAGAAGGGGTTCATAAGGCCCAGTGTTTCTCCATTGGTACCCCAAATTTTGCTTTCCAACAAGGAAGATGGGATTTTGAGACTCTGTGTGGACTACCGGTGCACAAACAAGGTGATAATGAAGAACATGCTTCCGCTTCTGAGGATTGATTATCTTTTTGAGCCGCTGATGAGAGCTCAACAGTTTTTTAAGATAGATCTCAGATAATTCTATCATCATCTTAGTGTACTAGATGAGGATGTGCAGAAAACGACCTTCATATATCATTATGGCCACAATGAGTTCTTTTTTATTCTGTTCAACATGACCAATGCTCCTATAGTGTTCATGGGACTCATGAACAAGGTCTTCCAGCCATCCCATGATCGCTTTGTTGTGGTCTTCATCAATGACATATTGACATACTCAGCAAATGAGTAAGAGAATGCCTATCATCTACAGATAGTTCTTGATACACTCTAAGAGCCCCACCTTTAGGGTAAGCTCTCAAAGTGCTAGTTTTGGATACAAGAGTTCCACTTTCTAGAAAATTTTATATACGATTCTAGAGTTGTAGTAGATCTGACGAATATAGAGGATGTTATTGGATGGGAGACACCCAGGAGTGTAGCCATGGTGCGGTGTTTCTTGGTGTTGTCAGGATACTGCCGGAGATTCAAGCCTGGATTTTCCAGAGTAGCAGCACCCTTGTCAGCATTAATGAAAAAGGGACTGCCTTTTATATGGATGGAGAGATTCCATAAGAGTTTTCAAGAGCTAATGAAGAGACTGACAAGTTATCCCATATTATTGATACCAGAAGTGGGTGTTGGGAATGTAGTCTACTTCAAAGCATCATCCACCATAATTTGGTGTGTCTTGCTGTAGGAATGATCAGTGATCGTGTATAGCTCATGACAGTTGAGACAACATGAGAAGAACAATGCTACCAATGACCTAGATTTTGTAGTTGTTATCTTCTCCTTGAAGATGTGGTGACATTAATTGATGGGTGAATGTTTTATTGTATTCTCTGATCAAAAGTGTCTCAGGTTTATCTTCCCTTAGAAGGAACCAAATATGAGACAACAACGATGAATATAGTTCTTCCAGGACTATGACACTGAAATAGTCTATAATCATAGTAAGGTGAACGTGCTAGCATATGCACTCAGTAGGAGGTCTGCTATATAGTTGTTGAGTGAGGTGATAGAGCAGCTAGCTGCATTGTAGATATCCTTCACTGATAGAGATAGAGAAGCATACCTCCAGTCTTTGATTTTCACTCCCCCACATCTTCAGCGAGTTCGGGATGTACAGCTTGGGGACAATGACTGTGAGGCTCGACGTGCACATGTATCCTCAGAACATGCACATGATGGAATTTATAATGTTTGGGAACACGTTATCCTCTTTATAGGAGCTACCATGGAACATGTGGCACTATGGTAGTAGGTGTTGAGGGAGTTTTGTACATCCCCTTGGGTGGTACATCCTGTAGTGGCGAAGATGTACCAGGACCTATGGCATCAACCCTAGTGGCCAGCGATGAAAAAATAAGTGGGAGAGTTTGTTTCTCGATGCTTCACATTTCAGCAAGTGGAGACCAGGCATCAGGTTCCAGTAGGCTTAGCACAACCACTAGAGGTTCTGGAGTTGAAGTGGGATGGAATCTCCATGTACATTGTGACAGGGCTTCCACATATGTACATGGGACATGATTCCATCTGGGTGATCATTTAATGGCTCACCATGTTGCCACATTATTTCCTATCTAAGATAATGGATCAATAGAGGTAATGGGATGCCTCTACGTACATGAGATTTTGTGATTTCAATGGGTGCTATTGACAATTATCTATGACCCTAAAACACGATTTACATCTCAATTGTGGAAGGGATTATAGCGGACATTCAGTACTCATCTTGTTTTGAGCACTGCCTTTCATTCTCAGATGGATGGTTAGACAGAGCAGAATATACAAAAAATGAAGGATACGCAACGTACATGCGACCTAGATTTTGGCTGTAGTTGGGAGGATCACTTTACCATTGTAGATTTCGCTTAAAACAACAATTATCACATTGGTATGGCACTATTTGAGACCTTATACAGTTGACCCTAAAAATCACCTGTAATCTAGACAGCCCCAAGGGAGTCAACCATAAGGTTCCACCATTGGTACGGGAAACAACTGAGAAGGTGTAGATCATCAAGGAGCGGATGAATATTTCACAGAGAAGACAGAAATCTTATGCTTACAGGAGTTAGATACCTTTGGAGTTCTAGGATGGGGACCACATATTCTTGTGATTTTCTCCTAGAAGGGGACTATGAATATTTGGTTGGGGCAGAAATTTATCACCATGTTTTATCAGACCATTTCTAATAATTTGGCGGATTGGAGAGGTAGCATATCAGATTGAACTTCCATCACAGTTGGAGAGGGTGCATGATGTCTCTAACTTATCCCATATGAGGAGATACGTGCATGACCCATTTCAAATCATTGACCATGGTAAACTAGACTTTGATGATGGGGAGCCACTTTTGGAGGTTTCAGTAGAGACTATGCATCGACAAGAGGGATTCATTATTGGGCGGTCGGTACCTCTGTTTCACTTTCACTAGAAGCACATGAACCACTAGGAGAGAACATCAGATCGGGTGGCTCATATTCATGCTCAGAACCCCCATTTGTTTCATTCGAATATGTTGTGGATTTTAGGGAAGAAAATCCCAATGGTGGGGGAGAATGTAAAGACTCGTAGTTTACATGTATTTTTTTTGTAATTATAAAGAATTAATATGAGTCTACGAAAATTGATGGCCTATGATTCAGAGGCCCGATATGCCTGAAATTAATTTATCATCATTTTTTGAGGTATGTTTAGTAATCACGTGAGAGGTGTTTTCTAACATTTGAATCGGTGCTCAGATTAAAAATATGAGGGCACAGTTGAATATGCATGGGCCAAGATTCTCTTAAGGGATACTTTACATTGACTAGAGTAGGTTTGGATAAAAATTAATGTTTTTGGACATTTTAAATGATCTAAAATAAAATAAGTTTATTTTTTTACTTTCATTTTATTCCTCTTGTAGACAAATGACATGGTGAGACCAACGACGTGTCAACCCAATAATGGTATTGTCCTTTCATACCTATGTAACAGCATCATTGGAGAATTGGGATGCATCATAATTAATGATCTCCCCCTTAATTTCCAACACTGTTAGACACCCTCCCCCTCTCCTATTTATATAGAGCATGGGGAGAGGAGTCCACACAGCTTTTCCATGCAATGATGTGTTGAAGGAGTGTCGTGACACCAAACCCATCGATGATGGAGTCAGTTCCTATAGAAGGTGATGGGTGACACCTTACCACGAACAAAAGGACAACATACGAGTGGTGTCCATGGAAACCTGTTGTGGGAAAGGATAACACAACCCACCATCAAGCATGAATGTTCTCCAACGAATTTACATGGTAGGGGTTAGATTTTGGTTTAATTCAAGTGAATTTCATGAACCCCTTTTTATCCTCTATCATTTTTTCGAGATAACACGAAGGGCGCGGGGCTAACGAACACTGCTCGAACCCTATGAAACATTCTTTTCCCCATGTGTTCACTATGGAAGACCGCTGGTGTGGTGGTCCTAGTGACCGGCACTGGCAGGGATCCAAGGTAGCGGCCGGAACCACCCGGCTATGAGTGAGGAGGCGGCACACCCGCACAGCCAGAGGAACTGACCACAGCTCTCCAGCTAAATCGATCGAAAGAGGAAGATGGCACACCATCCGAACATGGAGGAGGAGGGTGGCACGACCAGGATGCCTCTAGAGGTCACGGGATGCATCTCATCAATAGCGTAAAAAATGGAGGTGGCTGACAGGTGGGCATGCCATGGGTGTCGGAGTGACGCACCATCACACGCCACTAGAGATGATGGCCGACACACCAGCCGACCGCGACAGAAGGCAGGACCCGCTCCAATTGGTCCTATGAGCCACCTGGAGGCACCATGGGGCACCACTATTGTGGAAGAATCTGAACGTCCGTCACAGCTATTCGGGAAAACTAGGGGTCACAACACAGGGTAGCGGCTATGGTAGGACCCACCACATCAGGCTTCCCCTCCCAGCTGTGGGTCTTGCTTCACGTGGAAGGGCCTCCTGCCACTAGGCTGCCTACCCACCAGGTCAGGCCATGCCCCATCGCAGGCTGGAATGGAGGGCTGCTCTTTGCGGGTTGGGCCACCCCCTTGTGGGAGGCCCACCCTTGCAGGCGGGACTACCACCATGGGGGTCGGGCCAGATCTCAACCCAGAGGGCCGAGCCCGCTGCGGCCTAGCCTAGACCGGGTCGGTCCGACCGGGTCAGTCCAGACCTAGATGCACTTAAAAGGTCATATCTTGATAACCAGTTGCTCATTTCACGAACCATATATATTGTTGGGATCATTGGATAGAGTCAGTCCTTTTTGTATACTTCACAAGAGTTTTGGAGATAGTTTGTGTATGGCCAGGTTGGATCAATCAGGAATCCAATAGGGCCCTCGGAACTAAAATGCTTATAACTAACAGACCGAGCATATGAGCGACGCAGAATCTGCCACGTTGGAACCCTTATGGCATGGTGGTTCTTTCAGTTACTCATTTTAGGAGCATAGTTGTGGTTGAGGTAAGACCAATATCAAGAGCGGAAGATTCTATGGAACTCGAGCACACCGGGTGTGAGAAATCAAGTGGCTGGTTGTAAATAAAAGAAGAACATTGATCCTGTGTGGGTCGTTATATATCAGATCTTCTGTGGGTTGGCTCTTAGAGATCTTGTGTGGGTTAGCGTATACCAATCCTGTGTGGGTTAGATCTTTTGAGGGTCAGGGCTCAGCGATTCACTGTGGGTCTGTGCATACTGATCCTGTGTGGGACAGTAGTGGTTAGTTACCTATTGATCTTGTGGGGGTCAGATCATATGTGAGTTAGGGGGGTCAGTTACCGATCGATTTTTTGTGGTTGAGAAGTCGTACTAAATAGAATAAGATGATATTGTCATATGACTAATCATATATACTTTTATACATATGTTATACCTGAGTGTGTGGATAGTCGTTTATAATTATGGAATTATCTTCGGGGGTTACCTGTGTGGTAATTATAGCTTCATAGTGGTACCTATGTGGTACTTCTATCTTCGTGGTGTTACTTGTATGATACATCAATCATCATGGTGTTACATGTGTGGTACTTCTATCATCATGTTGTTACATGTGTGGTGCTTCTACCTTTGTGGTGATGTCTTCGTGGTGTTACCTTTGTGGTACTTCTATCGCAGTGGTGTTACCTATGTGGTATTTCTACCTTTTTTGTGATAACATTGTTGTATTCTTCCTTCTTTTATGAGATGATCATGTTCATGATAACCTAGTTATATGTATGGGAATATACCTTAGTAGAGTTAATATCTTTATTTTTTGTATTTCCATTGTGGAACTCTCAGAGACCTACGGGGTCTCGGGGTCTCTACTGAGTATTGATATATTCACCCCTACACGGGCTACACCTGCACCATGTTGTGTATTGTACAGACGATGGACAACATTGATCGAGGCTGAGGGATCCAGGTCTGGACTCTACCTGGAGGTAGACTATTTGGAATAAGGTGACGCATGGACTAATGTCCGTGAGCAGCACTTACCATTCAGGTAGGATCCACAGTTGACTATCCAGGAACAATTTGTACTTCATTAGTTGTATTTGTACTTTTTAGTTTTACTAGTACTTTCATTTCGGCTCATTTTCTGTCCCCTTTACATCCATCAAACATTTACTTCAGCGGTTTACTTTTTGGTTGCTTTTTGTTGTGTTCTTGGACTACGTGTCAATATAGGATAAATGGAAATGCCTTCCCATAAGAGGGATACACATTTTCGGTGCTAGTCTCCAGCCCCCGGCTTATGTGTGGTTGGCTTGGGGATGTCACAACATGGGCCCCAAGGGACGGGTCGTGACAAGACTCTTGTTAGAAACTCATTTCTTCCATAAATATTATCCACACATGTAATTTCATTATGAATTTTCCTTCCATTTCACATCCTATGTAATTTAGTTAACATAATTAAAAGGTGATAATTATATCCTAATTAGGGTTAAATAGTTTAAATGATGCATAAATGAATATCATGGGAAAAACAAGAAACATTATATGGGAGTGTGAAAATGAGGATAATAGTTGTAACGTGATCATGAGAACTAGAGTCATAACATGATCATAATTATATGAGGCTTTAAAATGGTCATAAGTACATGATTTATAACATGGTCATAAATAAAAGAGGCATAACATGGTAAAAAACACATGAGGCATAATTTGGTCCTAAACACATGACACATGACATGGCCATAAATACATGAGGCATAAAATAGTCTTAAATACATTAGGGATTTCAATGAAATGTTTCTACAAAAAAATAATGATACATTCATAATAATATCATCATGGTTCAGGATAATGTTTCCACAAAACATTTCCAAGGAATACTTCCACAGTATCTTGAACATGTATTCTTGGGATATTTTTCCTTTATCCAATTATTTTGACTTCTATCAAGTTACACATTTAATATGTCTTAATTCATGTGCTAAAAAGGAAAACTTACATAAATTATTATATAATCATAACATGGTGTCATGGAAAATAATTGGTATCCAATGAAATTTCGTAACATTCTATGTAAATACCCATCAATCAGAATAATGAAGCCTTAGTTATTTACACCATATAGATAATGGGTATAAATTTATGTCGATAATTACTTTAGTTAATCAATGGATATGTATACATGAAATCAACCATTAATTAAAATAAGTATAATCAGGTATCCAAAATGAAGTAGAATTGGATGAAAAATATATTTGATGAGAAGGAAATAAAATTCTAATGATAGGTCATTCAAAATGTTGATCTCATTTC
Source organism: Viscum album (assembly GCA_963277665.1). NCBI lineage: Eukaryota > Viridiplantae > Streptophyta > Magnoliopsida > Santalales > Viscaceae > Viscum > Viscum album. Next base: position 1,416,734,784 of record OY728160.1, read on the forward strand.
AATCTTATGACATGCTCATTAAATCATTAAAATAGAGGACAAATATAGAATTCATGAGAGAAAATGAATAGATCAATAGAACATGATCGCCGGTTATATATAATGTTTTAATGTACCCATTTAATATATTAAATAATAAATTTTTCTGAATTTCCATAAATTAACATTAGTAAACCATAAGATGTTCTCAATATAGAGTGTAGTCCACCAATTGATGGAAATAAAAAATATGTAATGGAGGTTAAATTCATATAATAGTTATATAATTTGAATATAAACCTTAATCCATAAACTCAAATCCTTTATTATATCATATATAGTGCATGATAAGTATATAATGAAAGTATCATAGGAGATTCAAACCAAGTGTGCATCAAAGCTCATTTTCATGCACCGGTTTGCAATCTTGTTAAGATCAATGTAACATTTTTAGAGGGACTAACCTTAGTTGAAATAGTTAAATGTACATATCCATTTTTTTGTATATTTTCATGTATTTAACATCTATGAAATGAACATTCCCTTCTTCTTTCAGTTTTAGGTTACTTTTATGGATACATGATTATAATAACATAGATAAAGGCTATAATGAGAGGTAATAAATCGAATCTCATTTAAAGAGTACCAAATGGATGAAAATAAGATTGAATAATAATTTTGTATGTATATGAAAAATGAATTTTCAAAGACAGTATAACAATGTAATTAGATTCACAAGGAATGTAGACAATTATAAAAACCCTTACATTGTGTGGATAGTTCGTAAAGCAATAGAATATCTCCTTAGAAACTTGTTACTACATTGGAGATAACATTTTGATCCATTCTAAATTATAAAACCTACTCAAATTCTTTCTTTTGTAATGTGAGGACTGAAAGGAGTGTGTTTATTCTTCAGGGGTGGTTTTAAGGGTTAAAATATTGGTTATTTTATTAGATAATCGAAAAACTTATGATTTTAAATTATTAAAACACATTTTCTATAATATTAATTATTTAGTGAGTGCTAGTGAATGTAAAATTAATTCCCAATAAAAAATTCACCTCCATACCTACTCATTTAATGCACATAAAAAGACAAAATAACAATTATTTCAAATATCCATTTTTTGGTTTAAAAATGTAAAGAATTAGTCACATAATAAAAATTAACAATTATAAATAAATTTTTATATATATTAAAAATTATATTAATTTTATAATATTTTAGATAAAATTTTAGATTAGGATAATAAAATAATGTTGTCAAAAAATCACAGTCCACTTAAAGTGGAAATTTTCACTACGCTAGTAGAAAATAAAAATTGTGAGAAAAATATTGAAAAAACAATTTAAGATAATTTAAATGTTTTTTTAGAATAAACTTCATAATAAAACTATTAATATTATAATCCTATATTTGAAATAGAATTTATTGTTTCTTGAAAATTATAAATTTTATAGAATAATGATGTTCTGGTCATTATAAACATTATTTTTGATTTCCTAAAATACATTTCCATTTAATAAATGTTTTATAATAATATTTTATCAAAATAAATTTTAGTAAGACCTTATACATTTATAATAAAACATAATTTGAATGAAAATTTCTTATTTTTATAGTTTCCAAGAATAAAATTGTGAAATAATTCTGATGTTCAATTTATTGTGTCAGTAACAAAAAAAATGACTAGTTATTTTAATGATTAATGATAACAATTCCCATAAATAACTTCTTCTAATGTAACTCAGGTATAAGTGTTATATTTCCCTATAAATACACTTTTATTATCAAAACATCACACTCTACATCACTTACAATGGTTCTTACACATCATTGGATAATGGATATCATGTATTTAATAGTCATCATGGCATGTAAATGTATTGTTATGATCTTATATTTTAAAATATTATAAAATAATTTTTGAAGAAAGAGTATTGTTAATAAAAGTATAACATTTTTTGAGTTGTTATAGTAAATTTCATTAATATATGCTCATGGTTGTAAACTTTCCTATGATTCATTTGATAATAATATTTGAGTTTTTTATAAGAGGGATAACAACTACCATACACCAGAGATGCAATCAACAACATTAGATTTTCACCTCATAAAAATACATGGTTTCTATTATTATTATATTTTACTACTGGAGTGCATGTATGCAACTCCAATGTGAGGATATATAAAAATAGCTTCATTCACTAAACTTGTGTGAAATGAAATAATAGGATAATATTTTAATTTTTTCAAAATACACCAGCATAGATCCCCCCTCACCCATCTCACAATTGGGAACATTAAAAATTAGTCCTATTTATGTTGTATATTAATGTTGTGAGACATATAAAGAAAACAACATTAAATAATATGTTTTAAATTCCATCCAAATGAAACACATTTGAAGACCCCAATCACCAAAAAAAGTAATTCTTGTTAATTATGGTAGTTAATGAATTATCTTATTTAAGACATGTAGTGTCTGCATGACCCTTATAGGATTAGGTTTCAACCATTAATTATTATATTTTAATTACAATTAGTTGGAAAAACCTAGTAATATTAAGATAATCTAGTAATATTTCATGGTTCTTACATATTAAAAATTTTAAAAATATTGGTCCACTCTACTCTCTAACAATCATATATGATATTATTGGAATGATTGCATACCTAAATAGCTATGTGATGTGAAAAATACTATGGTGACACTAAACAATGATAAATATGGATTGTAAACCCCTAAAGGTAATTATGAATTGGGGAATCATTAGTAGAGGTATTACTTACAACTATTAATTACACCTATACCAATATACTTACTCAAACGGTTTGAACAAACCACTGGTAGGGTATTCTTTTTTGACCATCAATAAAAATTATTTGACCAATTCATCTATATATGTGGTTCAATTGTTTTTATGTACATTTATTTAATATTATTATTATAATTATAACATCAAAATTAATATTAATTATTATAAAAATATATATATATAAAGACAAATGTTTGTAAATTATAATGGTAACATCTTTAGAACATAACAGTGAGGTCATGGGATCAAAACCCTTTGGTGAAATTTTTTTCCAAAAGAACACACATAACGATGGTCACACAAAACTATGGGTATAAGTATTAAATTGAAATTAAAAAATACAATGGTTTGAATGTAATCAATATATACCACAAATACCTACAGTTTTACCTAATAGTTGGTATAGTTCTGCCCTGATGGAAAATATCCCAACGATTCAACAAAAAATATGTATATGCTTTAAAAATATTTGGAGGACCTATATCAATTGTTCAAAACAATTGGTAAAACAATTTTTTTAAAGTGAAATTAAATATATTTCTTTAATGAGTAAAAATAAATCAATATATAGACCCATGGATATTAAACAACGGTAGATTATGACATTATTAATGATTATTATTCAGTAGTTTATTATGTGTATGACTTATTAATTTTTTTTTTGAATAGTATGTAAGGGTTGGAATTTTTCTAAAATAGGATTATTTTTATTAGATGAATGTGAATTTTATATAAATAAATTTCTAAAACATTAACTCATGGGTATTATATATAATTTGAGCATCAGAAATTTGTTATAGAACATATATACATGGAAATTTGATTGAAACATAGAAATGATAAATAAATCTATATATTGGGAATGGAGAATGATTTTATGTATTTATGTTTCGCATATAGGATATAATTTTAGCATGTGGGTTCATTTGAGAATTTTAAATATCTTATCATATTCCTTCCAAAAAAATAATTTTATTTCAATATCCTATTTAAAAAAGATGGTGTATTTATCCATCATCATGGATCAGAGTTCCCTATCATATATGGGAAATATATTATGAAATTGTTAATAGAGAAAGTGTTCAATATGTTATGAAAATTCATAACACAAAAAATTAAATTTAGAATAAGATTTTATGTCATTATTATAATAAAAATTATAATTGGAATTTTCTCCTAGGAACTATAAATCAAAAATTCATTATAAGACAATATATAGCTGGATTTTCAGAATCATTTGATTTTGAATCATTCTATACCAAAAAATATTTTTATTATAAAAAAAATTAATGAATATTTTATTCTGAATTTAGAGAGTAGTTGTGTACTATTTGGCATTATACATAGTGATGTATTAGGAAAAATGATTATTGAGGCATGTGGTGGATATTGATACATCATAACCTTTATTAATGACTTTTACATGTATGTTTATGTGTTTTTAATAAGACATTAGTTTTAACCTTTGGAATATTTTAATTTGTTTCATATTGATATATAGAATGAAATAAGAAAATTTATGATGAGTCATGGATCATATTAGGGTGGTGAATAATCATTCTTGGAATTCATGGATAATTGAAGTGTTTATTGTGTTTTTTCACATAAGACCCCTCTTGGAGGCCCATTTTTCTAATGGTGTGTATGAGATGAGAAATCAAACCGTTTTATACATGGTTCAATATGTCACATGTCAGTGTGAGAATCTATTTTTTGTTCATGGGTTTTTATCTCCAAAATGACAGAATCCAACTTAATTGTGTTCCAACTAATCTAGTCATAAAGATCTCATGTGAGATATGGACTGGGAAAATCAATTTTTTTATTTTATGACAATTTGGGGAATTGAGTCATATTTATACGTGATATTATCTATTAAATGTAACCCAATATAATTAAAATAATTATTTTTTGTTATTCAATGAAAATAATTGGATATTCTTTCTCTATTTCTGCTATGAACAATGTGTTTCTGGCCTAAATTTATATATTTTTTAAAAAAGAATATATATATAATGAAAGTAGATAAATGATTTTGTAACTCTGAGAAGATGAAGACAAAAAAAAATTTCTCCCGGAGATGGAATTTGACCCAATTGAGCAGATATTATTGTAAGAATAATTTACCATTTTTTCTCTTAAACATCAATGATTTGGTAGATTTATTCAATATCATAAGTGATATGTTTTTCTTAAAGAAAATAATGATGAATTAATTTTCATAAATTATTATCCTAATACCTATCATGACGATAATGATAATTTGAATTATGATAAAAAGATATATTCCTTGAAATATATGTCATACTCCATGTACGCTAAGAATGTTTTGAAAATTTTGGGATGCACATAAACAGGTGAGACACATAGTGTGAAATTGAGTTTTTATCATGAAAACTAACATGAATTGGAGGTTTTATACCTATAAATCTCGCCAAGCTTTAATAGATTACAATAATATATATTTTATTGATTATGGGAAATACATTTTTATAATTTGGTTATAATTTTTATTGAATACAATTTTTATCTGGTTAAGACTTTATTGTTCTAGGATATATCAACTCGATATCAAAATCAAATTATTTAATAGAAAATATTTATACGGTTTGCATATGATAATTCTAATTTCTATAATTTTGAAACATTCGTTTTTGGATTCAATTTATCTTTCTAATTTTGAATAATGATGTTTCGTGATGCAATCATAGAGTTAGTTTCATTAAAAAACCAAAAGAACACTTTTGAAAATAGAAATATTTGTCGGAATATTTTACTATTTTTTTTATTGTATGTTACATAATTTTTTAGTAGAAATGATATCATGAGAAACATTTTGTAAAGGTATATTTTGAAAAATTATTTCCAGTAAAATTCATCGATGAAGAAACCTACATACTTGGTATGAAGATCAATAAAAAAAGATAAAATATGTTTCTAATAATTACACAATACATATATATTTGTAATGTACTAAATTTATTTAGCATGTAAAACACGAAGAAGTAATATTGAATTGTTTTAATGGCATGGAACTTTGGAATATTCAAGATCCTTCTATGAAATTGGAATGGATATATTTAATTATGTATGGGTGAACCATATGACCTATCATGTATGCCATGTTGTGTACATTACACGATGATTCATAAAATTTTATAATAAAAAGTAGATACCCATCCAATCCTGGTGAGAGTTTCAAAATACTATCAAAAGTATCCATAAGTACTTAGGAATATGTAAGGATATGGTCTTGATCATTAGATGTGAGGATGAGTTCATTATAGGGAGTTACAATAAAGTCAGTTTGCAATCAAACAAAGATAATATGATATCTCACTACAGTTTTATTTTTTCCCTAAATAATTGTGTTCCTAGTTGGAAGAAATTTAAACAACCCTCTATATTTGAATTTAATAACCATGACAGAGTACATCACTGCATCAAATGCTCTGAAGGGGGTTATGTTGGACGACGAAGCTTATCAGTGAAATTGAAATTAAACCTAACATTTTGGTAGAAATTTTGATTTATTGTTAGAGAAATATATTTTTTTCTAGGGATAAGTAACTGTTGTATCACTAAAGGGCCAAGAACATCCTTCTAAAATAACATCTCATTCAAAATTTCATTAGGAGGGGTGATGTAATGATCTTTTTTGTGACTATAAGAAAATTATTGGATATCCTATTCAAAATAATTAGTGTAAAAAAACCATGAGGGTCTTGTTGAGTCTCATAGTATTATATACATGGGGGATTGAATATTATAGTTTTAAACTATATCATGGTTTATAATAAATGTTAATATCCAGTTATCATTCATTCATGTGTGTTGCATTAGTATTACATGAATAGTTGAATGCTAATATCACCTATATGTATTCCTATTAGAAATACCCAAATGATAATAATTGTGGACTACTAGAGGTATTCGTATTATTTTATTATTAGTGTGACTCGTATCTTGTATATGAAGTAATGAATTATATATGATATTACGAGTAGTGTCAAGAGATTATAGGTTGACGCTAATTATCTAAACTAACCCATTATATTATATCACAAGGAATTTCATATAGTTATCATGACTCGCTAGACCCACACTCTCAAATGCAGTTCCATAAACACATACTTTACATACTTTCATAACTACCAACTATATATTACCAGACCTAAAAAATAAAAAAATTAAATTTCATAATAATAATAATTCATTACATACAATCCCAATGCCATTTTGGTGTTTTTATCTTGATAATTATGAAGAAACAAAAAACAAAAATTAGATATCTATCTGGACATATGGATATTTTTTCCACTATATTAATCCATTATTATTCTACAACATCTCCTATAAATTATATATCTAGTTATATTCTTATACTTGTAATGTGCCAATATTTTGTTAATAACCTGTGAAAGAAACACAATTAGGAGCATCCTCAAACAATCAGTAAAGTAGAACATACAATTGAAGAAGTCATAGAATAAACATGTCATGTATATTATAGAAATAATAGATAAAAATAATAATTTCATAATTTAATGAAACGAAAAGTATGACACATGAATTGATAACTATTTAAGAAAAAAGATCAAAAGTGTATAAATAACTAGTAATATTGTGAAGTAATTAATTATGTTGAAGAGATAATTCTATACCATAAGCAAATAAATAAAGATCTTAAACAAAATGATCTTATGGTCATCGAAATATATCATTTTAGAGGAATACAAAAAATACCTAAACGTATTTTTATCATGATACCTGCTGATGCATCGAGGGGGTATATAATGAAATTCACTAGCCTATCAATTTTTCATGTCCTATGATTTCATCAATTTAGAAAATGAATAATCAATTCTTAATCAAATTTTACAATAATTTTTTTTATTTTAATAACAACAAACATAATAGATATACATTTCCCCATGTAAAGAGAATAGATAACAAGATCTATACTCATCAAAAGGAATAAAGAGTATGGTAAAAAAAATATAGTGTTCATAAAAATAATCTTCAATATTTTCATTAGAGCGTATATAATTCTAATAAATTAACTATTTCAATAAAATGAATAAAATGATCATCACTCTTCCAAAGAAAAATGTCTTCTGGTCAAACAATACATAATAAACATGCCCATAATAATCCTTATTGGAATAATAACATACAAAATGCTATTAAATTTCCCTATGTAAATAAAAGAAATAACATTATCCTAACACATCTTGAGAAATAAAGTGGGTTGTTAATAAACATAAAATGTAGAGAAATATCATTCTTAGGAATTAATTGAACATTTCTTAAGCCATCCATATAAAGATTGTGGATTGTTTCGGAATACCATATCTGAATAAGTGAGTAATATGTTTGGAATTTTTTATTTAGTATGAATATATATCTCAATATAAAAGAATGAGAGAATACCCCACAATAAAATAAAATGTTTAAATATAAAAAATATATGAAATTCAGATAAAAAAATAAATAATCAAACATTATTTCCAGTAGAATCCATCCACATCCACCACTGACTTTGTGATCATCTTCTCATTAGTTTACATCAGGGTCCATTCCCATCATCAGATCTCACAATAAATCTAAAATCAAATAGAAATACCCATATCGGTTGTGATTAAAAGTATCATTAGGACACTACTAATGTTTATATAACCTGGTGTGTTCATTTATATTATGATTACCATATTAATAATAAATTCATTAGAATAATAATCAACAAATCAAAACAAATAATTCTTGAATTAAAAATCTCCATTAAAACATTTTTCATACCTTCTTTTTCTCCGTACCAGAACAGTAATCGTGATTCATTAGAAAATGATAACTGAATATCCAAAAAGTTAGCAGAATTCATCATAGAATCCATATGTAATTGTGTGGGAATTAATTCTTTGCAGAAGATTGACATCCAAACCCTCCGAATCCAAATGAAATCAAGTAGGAAATTACATATAATCCCGTATACATAAAGTTACATGGATTTTCTAAATAAAAAATACATATAATATCACTATGAATCATGGAATCCATAAGTCATCAAGTTATGTATGATCCACAAGGATTTAATGATCCACCATCATCAATGTCATACACCATGTCCAAATCTCTCATGGTGTAATCATACAATTATTGGAACATGTTTCCTACACTATGAAATACACCTCCAAAGGTTAATAGTACATAATAAATAATATCATGATAAAAAGCATAAAAACATCATGAAATCAATGAATTGCCTTATATATAACATATGATTCATTATACAATATTTAATCAAGTTATATCAACAATTATAATGGGCATAAAGTCATACAGGTCTCATGGGATACAGACACACCAACATGTAACCATAGGTCAAGACTGGATATAAAATACACCAATATAAATATTTATAACTTGGAAGCATGTTTCACATGATTCCAAGAAGGTAAATAGATTACTATGTCATGGTTTTCCATGTTAATGTTAAGGTTCCACTATTTTTATCACATTTACAATGTTCACACACCAAAAAGAACATGATAACATGATCAGGAATCCTATAACTAGTTCCAACCAATCACGTTAAGGGTACTGGATTAATTCTAAAAAGGGAATAGGGTAAAAACAATTCATACCACAAAGTAAGATTCTACAGATACTATAATGTCACCTAGAAGATCTTTTGGAAGAGGAGATAAATGGCACTAGGTAGAATGTTGTGGTGTGGGGGTGTACTATGACCCACCACCAAAACACAAGGGAATATGATACAGAACTATGGCATGTTGGGAGGTAGACACCATGATACAAAGGATACCATCATGGTGTCGTGGTTCACCAGAAATGAAAACTAAAATGTAGGGTAGATCACTACAATGTAGTAGTTCTCTGAGATAAATCCACTACATCACAGGATAATAGATGTAGTATGGAACCATCATGGAAATCACCACCATAGATAAAGATAGGTGTTATGGTGTGTGGAGTGTTCCAAAACTCAACATCCACTGTGAAAATGGAGGGCCTATGGTATTTAACCATGCTTATTTATGATATTCTAGAGTGTAAATGGGATATACTGTGGGATGTAGTTTCTTATTCCATCCTTTAGGGAACCTGATATTATTTAGAATATAGAGGGAGGTTAGTTATTTTCCTGAGATCTTGAGAGGTTCATTCCACATGAGAAAACCAAGTAAAAGTCTCATAATACACTTATAAACCCCAAAAATAAATTCTAGATAGGCTTCTCCAATTAATATTGTAATATTTTATTTGTGTAATTAGAAATCAAATACCAGAATACTATACCAATTTCTGTAACAACATGGAGAAGGACTCTATAGCAAGGTCATCCTCACTACGGTGCAGCCTCCATGAAAAACCTCTAGAGGGGTGTCTCTGGTGAATAGTGGGAACATAAGCTGACAATGAAATAGAAATTATTCTAAGGAAAAACTTTAACTAAATAATAGGACTAAAATATAGAAAAATTACTATAACATAGCATTCATCCCTATAGTTTGGTCACTACAGTATCGTACACCCAACCATGTTTTGGTAGAAATTTTTTCAGAACACAAATTTATGCGTCCTTTAGATTCCCTATGCCCCCAATAACATATTAAACTAGTTTTGTATACACATATAAAAGAAAACATGAATTGTTTGAAGAGAAAGTGATTTAGGTATTTTCAATTCCCCCCTTCTAAATACTTATCATCTTCGAAAAGTATCTCCAATGTTATTCTCAAATAGTTCAGGACACTGAGCTTAAAATTAAGCCTCCTTCTCTAATGTGTCCTCTAAGATCATCCCATTCCACCATTAAATATGGAATACCGGTACCATTGTACCTCATGTTAATTTATATCTGTGGTCTAAAATCATGAATGGAATCTCCTTGTATGATGTATAATGCTCTGAATCAACATCCTTGCAATTGATGACACAATTAAGACTATCCAGGTACCTCCATAGCTATGAAATATAGACCATGACATGCATACTTATATAGTAATAAGGATTATCAAGATTTTACACCACTACCCCCACCCCCCTCAATTATGTCGAAGTGTAACATGAAATGTTGTTCAAGCCCTCCCTACTTACCTAGGTGTAGGTTCTCCAACCATGGAGTCACTCCCTAGATAATATGATCACACTCAGCAAACTCCAAAAATATCCCCCAATAGTAATAACATGATCTCGGTCTACTCCGTGTAGAGATCAAACAATTATATGTTAGATTCACTCTCTTATAGGTCTCGTGAACCGTGATGGCGATAACAAATGATGCCTCAAAAGCCTCATTCCAATATAGTGGTGAATGGTGAGGCCTCCCATATAGAGAATTGTAAGGTTCCATATCAATCAAATCCTCATAAATAATATTATATGTGAACTCAACTAAGGATAGGTGACTCTACCAATATCTAAAAATGATTAGAACAAAATATCGAATCATATGATTCGGTATGTGTATCATCATCTCAGACTATATGTCAATTTGATGATGGTTTGGAGTGAACATTCTCAACTGAGACCCTATATCATTCTACAATAACAATAATAAAATTCCATGTGAAACAAGTGAATCAATTTAATTTAATTATAATGGTAAATCTTTTTTAGTATATTATCTCACAAATATATGTGTTCCTGTCTATTATATTTAGTGCATTTCTCTGATCGAAAAGAAGTGAGTTTTATGTTTAAATGATCGACCAACACCTAGACTATGTCATGAATCATTGGGGTCTTCAATAACCCTACCAAAAATACTATATTGAAGTGTTATAATGTCTACATGGGTATAGAGAGTTCCTAGAGAAAACCATCAGGTCGTTGATGATTATCCATTACCCTGTAGTATGTAAGGCTTCATGACACAAAACCAGTAAGGTCCCTCTATATACCTGACCACCAAAAGTTATGCCATAAGACATAAAACATCTTTATTTTAGTGGTCTGTACATTCCATTAAGAGTTATTGTAACATATTTTCATCTCATATCTAGTGAAAGTAAGGATTAAAACTCAACAACTTACTAGGATCACATCATCATCATCATCAACTATATGGGTATTATATCACCACAAGATAGTTATTCCCTCAACACAACATACTCTGGGTTAAAATCGTTACTGATCATAACCCTATTCAAAAGATAGTATGTGACCACTAATAGAGTATAGGTAATCATTTTCTGGTCATCGTAGTCATAATTTCTCAAATCATCCAATGAGCTAATAAAGCACCACTTATCCTATTATGGTCTTCCCCCACGATCGTATTCCTCCCTCCTATTATGGATAATAGAATCTATAGTGATGTTAAATTTATAATTTATATACACCAAATTAATTCCTAACTTTGATTGAAACTCATCCCACATACATTGCCACTATTTTAGGTCCCTCTATGTGAATATGTAGGAAAGGACATCATAGTCCATGTATACTATAAATATCTCACCAAAGAGATTATTTCACTAACTCTTTAGAGCATGGATCATGGATACCAAATCCTAGTCATGAGTATAGTTGTTATGTCACTGGGGATATAGATGACAAGATCCATATACTACAACCTACTCCCTCAGTATTAGTTTTACTCCAAGAACAATGAATTATGCATCAATGTACATTGCATAACCAATCACAGACACATCAAATCTTGTTATTGCAGCTATTATCAAAATTATCTTTATCTCAATAATTGCCCCTTAAAAATGGACTAACAACATTAATATCAATCCATTTTTAATCAGTGGTATCATGGGTAATGTTAGTCCGGATAACTATGAGGTAAATTGTCAGTAATACCCTACTAATACGAGAATCCTTTGGATCTTGATATTGTGTTAGGGATATGTTGAGGACATTACTACCTTATCATTATTTGAGTCTAAATATATACCTTTCTCACACACTACATGTACTATGACCTTCACATCCATAATCTATAAGGCACACTTCAATGACATTACATTAATATTATGTTCTTGTGGCATATGTAGGACTATATCTATGTTCTTATAATGCCACTCTGAGGTTGAGGATTAGATGAGGTTCTTATTGATGAATACCACAATGAACGAATTCAGTATTGGAGGTAACATCTTATTCATTGGGGAGATGAACACTATCATAACATTGATTATATTAAATGGAATAACTAATTACTCATACATTCTATGCCTACTATAAATTGTCATCTTCATAATTTACTCCTCTCTAACTCACAAAGTGACCTATCCTGATTAATGATCATACATTTAGAATGATATCCCTCATCAAAACTCATAAAAAAGATCATTGATCCTAGGAAATTGATATATATTCTTCAATGTCACCATGGATAGATTTTGGTAATCAATTAAAAGACGAATAATATCATCATTCTTCATGGAGAACAACATAGGTGTACCCCCACCCCCCTAGGTGAAGGAAACATCATGATAATACCCTTTCAGTCCAAGTCATCCAGCTTCAACTTGACCTCATTCTACTCAGTTGGAACCATACAATATGAGGATATGGTAATGTTGTATTCATAGAACAAGATATCTATATAAACATAACATGGTTATTCTTGAGAGTCTCTAATAGGTCAAATATTCCCAAAAGGTTTTCAAAACATTGTTTAGAATCTTGCAGACCTCTTATGCCATGAAAGGATGAAAGATAATGCATATGAATTCAAGAAATACTTGAAAAAATATCTAAACTCTTGTGCCGATAATAGGAACTACTCAAAAATAATTTGGGTTTAAGTGGACTCACATCATAAAAAAATGTAGGCATCAGAGAAATCGCTACTTAATTCTTATACACATATAGTGTTAAAGTAGAAATGCCATCCCTTGTGGGGTATTTTGTTCTGTTTCCAAATTAGATATATAATACTACATTGAGACTCCATATTTTAAATAGGGAAAGAAAAAATTGGGAAGAACGATAATTACAATTAAATACCTTAGTCTGCCTAAGGGGTCACAAAGTGCTCTCCTACGATTTCACCCACAACCCAAGATATGCCTTCCTTGCAAAAACACTTCTCTAATTTCCTGCAAAATATCAATGTTGTTTATATATAAACTAACACATCACCATTATTTGTTTAGAAAATTAATTCCAATATGGATATATAACAAAACATGTTAACCGTAGATATATTAAAAAACCAATTTCCAACTTAAGCATACAGTACAAATCAATGTGTTTAATTAAATAACTATTATACATTAGAAAAACAGGTATTTATATGGAATTTGGATCTATGTTCCTAGTAAGGATGTATGAAAACACATGAAATCTCAATAATCATATGTCAACATAATTTTTTTAACCTAACGTGAATTTAAAAAATGAGTAAAAATATAAATCATATAATCCAAATCGAGCAGTTTTTCACTAAAAAATATCACACAAACCCCAGCCCTACCTTCTTTGGATCCATAAAAGATCAATAATCATGACTCATAAAAAATGATTGTATCCTTTTAAAAATGTTGTCGGTATAGCACTAAAAATGAAAATTCTTATTGTGGGAATTCTATCTAGACACTATGATATTAATGATACCCTCAGAATACACTTTGTACCATCTGAGCATGGTACTCGGAATACAAAATATATCCATTAAGTGGGAAAATTTGAACGGACATTAAAATTTTATTTTTTACATTTATCGTAATCCTAAAGGTATGAAATTAAATTTGGCCCCACAGGATATCATGATCCATTATATTCAATGTTTTACACCATCTGCACATCTATCAATGGGTAATCATACCATGATGGTCCCCTTCCACGTGCACCAATAACCCTACATCCAACGGTAGACAATATATTACCAGGAAGAGCATGATAAAAACCATGACACACATCATGAGTAATATATCATCATTATTTTTCCATCATGATCAATATAAAATATTAAATATAGTTATCTCAAAAATTCTCATGACAATAAATTCATAACAATCTCGTGAGATACACGTACACCCACAAGAGATCTAATGGTAATAATTGATATCAACAATGAAAACCCAAATAGTAATAACATTAAAACATGTGTAATGTGATCTAATAAAGGCATAGAACATTCCAAATCTTTGTTTTCGATGTTAACATCATGTTTTATCAATGTTATCATAACTCGTACCATGTTTTCACACTAACCAAAACATGACCACACACCAATGTTTCATAGGACTAGTTCCAAACTGTCACGTCAATGGTTTTTTTGTGAGGCGGGAAATATGAATAGGTAGAATAGATTCTCGCCAAAGGGTAGGACATTGTTGAAACTCCATGCACTTATGAATGATCTTATACAAGGGAGGATATACATTTAAGGGTATAATAATACATCATAGATGTGTACTAGGACAAATCACCGCATATTTGAGGAAGATTCTATAGAATAGTGGTTTGATGGGAAGAGGCCACTTCCATACAAGTAAATCCACCACAATTCTACTATACACTATAAAAACAATGAAACAATGATGATCTGAATGCCAAATTAGTTTGGGATAAGTCCACCATGGTGTAGAACTATTAATGGAGAATAAAACAACTCTATAAAGAAAAAACATGGTACATGACACATGATGTGGTGTGTGGAGAGTGAATAAACACAATTTCCACAGCACTAAGGGAGGTACTATGATATAGAACAATGATGAGTTGTAATATTACGTAGAGAGAGGGGATATACTGTAGTGTGGGGATGATAGTCTAGAACATGGTTGATATTCGAATTCATTTAATCGATGTTGGAGGTTGGGAATTTTTTGGGTTTATTTGGAGGTTTAATATATAAGGGAAACCCCACATAAAGCCTCATAATTCTCAAAAGAAACCAATAAATCAATTCTAATTAGATTTATCAATTTAATTTGGTAACACCATATCAATGGAATTAATACCTGAGGATCAGTAGACAACACAATTATTTATAACTATCATAGTTAAGGGATATGTGACATGTAGTTTCTCACCATGGAATAACCTCTATGTGAAACCACCATGATTTTTTCAATTGTGTGAAATAGTGAAACAACCTCTCACAACATCTCCCGTCCTCTAAAGCGCAACCTTAACCCCAAAAAAGGTCTACGGTGATTCTAGGTAACTATGGCGTGGCCTACCTCATGGAAGGGAGGTCTTTAAACTGCGGTACAACCACCCTTTTTAGAATGATTCTTTCCAAGACACCCATATGATCCTTTATTAGCTTCCCCAATCCCCCAATACATCCCACAACATTGGTTGACTCAAAAAATTACAAAATAGTATATTGATGAATAAATTGTTTGGTCATAACACCTCTCCACATCCAAAGACTTATTATCCTTGAGAAGCATGTCTAGGCTTCCTGGTCAAATCACTCAGAACACTGAGTTCGAACATCAGCCTCTCTCCCCCAAGTATTTTATTAGATCCTATAATGTTTCCCTTTAATCTAGGAATGTTGTACAATATTCCAACATTGTAATTTCTCAAACAAGTTTAAAATATACATATTGAACTCTTTGTATACAGAAATAGTCTCTAAACTGACATACATGAAATTGATTACAGACATAAGATTGGCCATGTAACTCTCGAGTAGTGAAAAATAAAAAATTCCATTCATACCTTGTTAAATATTTGAATGATATGGTCGGTATTCCATTTCACCTAACTGCTTGGTAATCTCTAATTATCACATGTCATGTGGTTTCGAGTTTCCCTTCTTCCCCTGGCAACGATGCAATAATAGAATAATCACCCATAAGAAAACCTGACTTCCTATAGTGAAATCTATGGTTCTCCTTCTATGATTAGCATATGATACCGTTCTTCTCAGTGCAGTGATCAATGTATTCTAAATAAGTTCCACTCTCATCAAGGCATCTTAACCCATTATGTGGACAATAACTCCTACCTAACCTACCTCATTCCAATAGAGTAGTGAATGGCATTACCACTTATATAGAAAATAATAAATTTTTCATATGAATAAAATTAAATAACTATTCTTATTTGGGAAATCAACTAGATATAGGTGGTTCTTCCAATGACCATCCAATTAAAGGACACAAGTTTCAAGAATATCTTCTATTATTCATATCATCCACCCCAAAAATTTATCTATACGAGTATGTTATGGTGTTATCAATCTCAGTTGATTCACTATGGGATTCTATCATCCCTGCGAAATGAGATTCCAAAAATAAAAGTCTTTGTTCAATAAAATTATCAATGGAACTCAATGAATGTGTAATATCTAACAAAAAATGAAATTACAAAATATATAAAATTATTCCACTATGAATCCAAAAGAAATTTAGTGGGTATCTAGCAACAATTTTTTCAATTTGAAACTCAGAATACATATGAAATGGATTAATGATAAGATTCATGAAATCTAAAAGGAATTATTTTATTCCTATACCATAAGGATATCACACTCCACGATCTCTATTATTATACACTGTTCACACATCCCTTAATGGGAAATAATACCTTCAAGTTCCCATGTCATGTGCACCCAGAATAATTCCTCAAAAGGAAGAAAATACATAACAATAAGTAGAATGATAACAACAATAACACAAATATTCTTAAACAGAGAATCATCATATATCCAAAATGTCGGTAGGTATCAAGCATAGAATTTGGTTATCTCAACAATTCTCAGGGAGGAAAAGTCCTAATGGTCTCACATTCTACAAAAAAACCACATGTGATAACAAGTCAATAATAGATATCAAATATGTAAATAACAATAGTAATACCATGGAGGTATGTGTGTCATGATAAAAATAAGGTAAGGAACTTCATATGTCATGATTATTGATGTTAAAATTAAATTTCGTCAGAGGTTTCATCACCGTAAAAAATTTCACAAAACATAATGATCATGATCACACTCCAAAGACTCCTAAAACCAATTCCAAACCATCATTCCTTTAGTTATAGAGTAATGGAGGAAACCATTCAAGGTTGAATCAATTAGTACACCATGGTATGACACTAGAGTATCGCAAATATCCTCTAGAATAGATTCAAGACATCATTCACTATAAGGAAAGGATGAATGATTCGTTGTGAAGGTGTATTATTTTAAAACACCATGGAATATGGGAAGAGCATAAGACATAGTGGTGTGTTTAGAGGAAGCCACCATAGCCCATGGAAGACCACCATAGTATAGCGATACATCAGAAAAGTCCACCACAACCTAGGATAGGTCACTACTGTTTAATAGCCTACTAGGATGTGGACAATATGGAATATGAAAATTTTTGTGGCATTGAGCCACCTTCAAATTACCCACCATGTTTCAATTCAGGATTTTTAAATTATGAGTGTCAGAACTCGACTTCCATGATAACAAGGGTGGGTATGTGGCACACAAATGAGGTGATTAATTCCCTTATATAATATAAAGGGTTGTATTGTAGCGTGTAGATGATTTTCTACGACATTAGTTCACCTAGAATTTTTTAAAATAGAGATAGAGGATGGGTGACTATAGGGTGTCTCCATATTATTAATAACCATGAGAAAACCCACATAATGCCTCATACTTTCCATAATAAACCACTATAAAACTTCCAATAGGTTTATTAATTTAATAGGGTAACAAAATATGAAAAAATAATAATATTAATAGACGAGAATACTAGACCACTACTCATGAAATATGTTGAGAAGGTATCTGGGGAATGGTATTCCTCACCCTAGAGTGGCCACCTTAATCAACCTATAAGATGGAGACTATGTGCAAAAACATGGAAAATATTCACTGTGTTGTATCCTATAAATTACAATTCATCCTTCACTACATAGATAGACTGCGGTGCAACCATATCACTATGGAACAGTCTACCTCCCAAAGGGTGCTCTCTTTTCAATTTCATATCCTTCCTTTTTTGGTACAATAATTTCCAAAACACCCCCTTTAAGCCAAATTTAATTTCTACAATCCCCCAAGGCCTTCTAAAACCTTATAAAACCAAAAAAGAGGAGAAAAAACGACTTCATTAATCAATATATGTTTTTGTCAATTACAATATGGGTAGTAAATCCCATTAAAAAATTATTGTTATAAAAATTAATCTATGAGTAGTGAAATCACTATAAAAGAAAACATGGTGAAAAATAATGTATTATGTATCAAAGAATCAGAATTGAGACTAAGAAACCATTATGATAATATAAATGGTCGATTTAAAACAGGTTGAATGAGGGGGATTGTGATTGAACACAAAATTACCACATTAAAAGGTAATTCGGGATATGATATCTCAAATTTTTATTATGTACACCACATGTATTAAATTAGGGAAAATACAAAAAATGACTAAAAGATAGTAATTTGATACAAATCCACTTACCATGTTTTCCTTCTTACTAAACAGTATTATAACCTCTTTTATAATGAACATAATTTTTTAATCACTTATCTCTAACAATTAATATAAATATTCCAACATTTTTATAGTTATATTATAACAGTATATTATTAATATATTAACTGATTATTGTTAATATTCGTTATTGAGTGTTAGAACCTATAGTTTTTTATTTTGTAAAATATTCATGACGATGTGATTGATTATCACTTAAAAATTAAATTTTAGGATCCAATGATTATTAAAGATATAATAATATTATTTAAAAATGATTTTTTAGTTCTAATTTTTATTTGCTGAAAGACATGAATAGGGAATGCATACAAGAAAATCATGATAAAATAGTTTTTAAGATTTGACGATTGAGTCGTGATATATTATTAAATATTTAAAATATTAATAAAACATTTACATAATCATTAATAAATATTTATTTAGTTATTATTAAATCATATTATCATTATATAATAGTACTTAATCATTCATTACATAATCCTTATAAAAGCATTCACACGGGTGGTAAAATAGACCCAAATAGTAACATTTAGTAATGTTTTTTGTCAGTAACTAGATGTCATTAGATAGAAATATTATATAACAACCCAATCTGATTTCCACAAAACAAGTGCATATTTTTAGTGCCTATATGTACTGATGTATGCATCCCCATAGGGAAGAGGCTACCGACTAGTAGTAATGGTCTAATTAATTTTGTTGGGAGACTATACACTCATTACTAGAGTGATCCAACAAAATGAATCATTATATATAATAACCATGAGGATTATTATCAATAACCAAGCCTCATAGAATCAGTTCCCATATTTGGATAAATGCATACAATGAAAAATAGAGAATCTATCATTTCAAAATACTGTCATGTACTATAAGATACCCAAAATAGGGATAAACTGGAAACCCCCAAAATGGATCCAAAAATAGTCTGGCTAACTCACCCATTCTCTATCATTTTTCCCAAAATATCCATATAACATAGGTTTTATTCCCTTATATGTTCCTTCAAACATGAAATATCCTTAGTTTGTAATGATAGATCAAGCGGGGTGTGAGTACAACTCAGTACACCACCAAAAACAGTGACTAGAGAAATATCCATTTAGATAACAGTGTATGTAGGATTGTAAATGAGTAAGAGAAATAATTAAATAAAATAGGTTCAATGATTTAATATTAATAATTTTTAACATAATCACTCTTGAGTAATATGTGACAACTGAACCCCTCAATGAAACTTCATCTCATGCTAGAATCTTTACCCTTACAAGATAGGTTTAACTCATTCAAATCACAACAAACATTATTTTAAAAAATCTCACATAAAAATGTACCTTGGAGGATTTTATAGGTATACACACGATGGCCATAACCATAGGATCAAGGATCATCAATCCAACATCTTACCTATGAAATACATCAATGGATTCTAGATAAATGGTATGACCCGACCCAATAATGAGGAGCCTCTTTACAACATCAGAACCATACTATAATTCATCTAAATTCATGTTTCATATTCATTGAACATTCAATCCAAAAAATTAACATGGTTACACCATTAAATTTTTCAATATTTAAATTTTTCATTTCATTCCATATTTTAACTCAATTCTATGAATATTTCATTTTTCAATATATTGATAACCATAACCATTAAATAATTCGAAGACAATTAATAACAAAACCATGCCCCCTTTTTTCATTTAACGCATATACCCTTAATCATATCATGACACATTTAATGTTATAGGTTAATCCCCTAACCCTTTATACCATTTTCACGAGCCAAAAACTATGTAAATTGATTTAATTTCATAAACCCTCTCATTTGTCACTTATAAAAAGATTACACCATTATCAAGGGATGGTTCAATGTAATGGTGGCCTTTGGATTATACTCAAAATCATCAAAAGATTCAAAGTCGTCTATGAAGGGACTCATACATCATGTCAATGATCAAATTTATATTCATAATCCAACACACAAATGTGCAAGAAGGCACCACATTAGCACAACCACATATATATATTATATCTATATAATGTAAAATATATAATAGAACCCTTATATAATGTTCATTGATAACCACATATCTAACAATTTCCATTGATTCAATAAAAATAATTCAGTGCCCATTATAATTAATCCTTGAAAATAAGGTTTAATGTCATTTGACGGCGATAAATCATCCATCCATGGTTCATCAATAAAATTGAAGAAAATATAGCTAAATATTTAAATGGAGCATTGAGTCACACTAAATGGAACTCTAAACAATAATTAATTAGTGAATATTGTTCCTTGGGTAGCTTAAAATAAAATAGTTTTGCATCCTAGGTAGCTGGAGTAAAATGGGGGAGAAATATGGTGAAAAACGTATAAGGATTAGGATTGAAATTAGGAATTTCCCAAAAATTTTATTATTTTCATGGTCTAAGTAGATGTTTTTCTAAATTGAATTCCAATCAAGTGTCACTATATCTTCAATATGAATCACTTTAATATGGTTCTTCCAGACCACCCGCACAATTTGAAATACCAATTAGTGGTGGCGCAATCACTTCAATCCAAGAGGTGATCAATCCTCATGATCTTTAAGGCCATCATTCTATGTTTTCTAACCACGAACCACCCTCTATGAATTTTCATGATTATGGATCATTTTTATAACTAGTTGTACAGCATCCATGAAACAAACATTGGATGACAACCATTAAATAATTTTTTTATCATGAACCCCTAGGATACTTATGAGGAACTACCTACTCCATAAAATAATTACATTTATCAAATAAATGGGAGTTATAAAAATATTTAAAACAAATTTAATATATATGAAGATCAAGCTATTAAGTCCCACTAACCTTATAATTTTCCATCCTTGAGCTGCAATCCCAGGCCTCACTAAACCTCGAAGATAAAATGTCCAGGCCACTAGTCCCGTGTAATACCCTGACCCATGGTACCCAAAGCTGATTCATTTTTTTAATAAAATGGCATGATTATTGGGATTCAAGTCCCGAAGGACCGAATAGTTTAGCAGTCTTGGACAATTGATTACATACATGAATGTTATATAACACATTCTAACCTAAAACAAAGAATATATAATCCTTTTATAATGTCATTATTACACTAGTTTAATCCCTCATATCAATCATAATACACTTCTTGGCATCTTGGAAAAATAAATCATAAGAATGGGGTTGAAATACGATGCTTTGTAATGGTAAATATTTAGCAGAAGTTATCATATTTTTTGGAAATATGTATAATAAAAATAGAATCCTTTTAAACATAAAATATAACATAATATTAAAAAAAATGAAACATTACCATATAATCGTGAACATGGATATTATACTAGGTTAATAGTCACATGTAATATCAAATTTCATAATGAGGGAATGAAAAATGATGGACATAATAACTACTACATCAAGGAATTCTGCCATGGACATCCAACAATATTATTTCAAGGCCTTTTTCCAAGACACTAGTTTGTCTCAATAGACCTAATGATTCATTGAGGGGCTATAGCAGGCCATTCCCTTCACTTACTAAGTCTAATTCATTCCTCTTATGAAAAAGTTGAAACCTAACATAGACATTCGTATTAAAAATACCATATGAAATGTCAATACATTTACCATAAACAATGAATGGTTTAAAAATAGCACATCCACGGTTAAACATATCATCACTCATTCAATAAAAAATGGATGATTGTATAAAAATAATTCAACCTCAATAAAAATAATATCAAATAATGGTTGTTGACAGATTTGAAAATAATCAGTATAACACCTTGAGATAAATACCCCCTTTTCATGAAATATTTTAAAAGTATCAAAATTTATAAAGTCTATTAAAAAAGATTTTGGAATCAAGGCGTCACTTACCAAATTCAAACTTTTGAAAAAAATTAAAATTTTAAAACAATGACGTCCATATAAATGAATCCCTAAAATCATTTTTGAAACATGGACGTTAATTAAAAATATTAATAAAAATAAATTGTTAAAACATGTAAAATGATCGTCTATTTAAAGAGTCTAATCCATAAAACCATAAAATATTTTTTTGAGATATTTTTATGAATCATGGATGTGGATTATAAATATATCTCTACAAATACTTACATATAAACAATCTTGTATAATAATGAGATTGAGAAATTATCACTTACCATTGGTATGATACTCTCTGTATGTGTCTGAAACTCATGTATAATGTTTTTAAAAATATTATTATCATATATTAGAATCATAGTAATATAAATAATTTCATATATGATTCTTTTATGACATTATATTACCCATTTATTAACAATTACCAGTTAATACAACATTTCAGGTATTAATCGCTTTGTTTAATGTATGTGTTTTGGATTTTTATTCTTGATAGTATTACCTAGATAATAATTTACATACTTAAAGAATGTATAATATGATTTATATATATCATAAACATAAATATATATAATAAATAGCTATATGAAATTTAATAAACTATTCATCGAGTCAACAGGTCGTATGTACGCATGAACACAGTTTCCATTTTCATATCGTATGGAAGTAAGTGAATAACATATATGTGTATATATATATATAATCCCAGTAGCATTATTATTTCATATATTTTATAATTATTGACAATTTTTATTCTTATAATCATTATTGGATGGTTATCATGGAAGATGAGTTTCATCGCGTCATGGAGACAATAATTCATATGTACGAATGGGAGACCGTTTCATTTCCTTAATGGTTAATAGTATGGAATGAGATGGAATATTAATTTAAAAAACTATATCATGTTAAATTTATTATTTAAATCCATTATATTCATCGTTATATCTATATAAATAATTTTTAATGAAAAATAATTTACACCACGGTGTGGATACGGTAAGTCGTACATATACACAATTGGTGATATTTTTATTCGTAGAATAGATAAAATGATAAATATAATTATACCATGATTATATTTATATCTCTTTATAAGGTTGATTCTAGATTTTTTACGTTGGTATGGAAACAATATATAATGAAAATCTATAATAATAAAGGAAATTTGAAAGGAAGGATAAAACGATTACCTCTTCTTTTGATGTCTCCTTTTGATTTGCATAAAATTACCCCTTAATATGGATTTCCGCCCAAATGTTTTCCAATATGTTGAATTTAGAGATGTTGGAAGGATATTTGGGCTGGTTTTTCTAAGACAATGTGATTTTGAGTTGTTAATTAATGATAATTGGATTTCGCTTATATAAGAGAGGTGAGTGGCTCATTAGGAAATGCATAAAATATTAATTTATAATAAAATAATTTTCTGATTATAATAGCTCCAAATTGATTTATTTATAGTCTAATATGAGGATGGGTAGAAATATTCTCAGAAAATAATTTATTGACAAGTTTATTTCCTCATATTAACCTTATCTTTTAGATTTAACCATTAATGATATAGTTTTACTCTTATCATGTCTTCTTGTATTTTTATACTACATGGAAAATTTAGTTACCGTATGTTTCCAAAAGAACCTAAAGTAGATCATATATGACATTCTATCATTATAGAAGTTATTTTATTGAAGCTTATATTTTTATGACTTTTTTATTATTTAATGAAATATTATTTACTTTAAAATATCTTTTATGTCAATTTTTTTACTATTTAATACTAATTTTTTGAAATTAATAATAACATTATTCCTCTTAAAATATACATTGAATCAATAATAAAATTTCATAGTCTCCTTGAAATTTTTTTATGGAATAAAAAGATTCAAATAACATTTATTTTAATATTTATAATATCTTTTATTTAAATAATTCAATAATATGGAAATCGCTACATCATTAGGGTGTTATAAATAAATTTAATTATTTAATTTCTAATAATTATATATAAAATCCACTCATGTTGGAAATAATCTTATATTTCTAATCATTATTTTTAGTCGAATTTATCTTATGTATAACCATATAATAAAAATGTTTTAGTTATTGATATTTGAATTTGACACTTTTAACTCTTCTATAAATAAAATTTTATAATTGTACTCACCTAATCCTAGTAGATCTAAATAGATCATATTTTATCATATGGATTATTTTTGTCAAAATAAACTTATCCAATGGAATTAGGATATGTTTTAGTGTAATTATAATTTCATTTTTTATACTACACTATTAATATAGATACTATAAATTTTCAAAAAAACCTAAAGTTGACCAGTTATTAAATTTTAAGACTATCCAAGTTAGTTTGAAGAACCGTAGATTTTTTTACTGTTATATTATTTAATAACATAGTATTTATTTTAATATATCATTTATGTCAATTTTGATACTATTTAATACATTATTTTTTTTAAATGTGATAAAAACATGATTCCATATAAAAATACATTTTATCAATCCTAACATGTCATAGTCAACTATAAAATTAGTTTATGGCCTCAAAAATTTCAAATGACAATTATTTAAATACTTATAATATCATTTATTTAAATCCATCATTAATTAGTCAATCATTGCGTCATCATTGTTTCATAAATAAATTTAATTATTTAATGTTTAAAAATTATAAATAAAATACAATGATGTTGGAAATATTTTTATCTTTCTAGTGAATATTTATAGTCGAGTATATCTTATTTATAACCCTATATTAAAAATAGGTTAGTTAATAAAATTTTAATTTGACACTTTTAACTCTTCTTTAAATAAAATATAATAAATGTTGTAATCTGACCCAAGTAGATCAAAGAGGATCATATATTTTTCCAAAGGTTGATTTTAGTATAAATACATTTATCGAACAGAATTAGGACAAGTGTTAGTGTAATTATAATATTAATTTTAACTATAATTACCATATTTACTTTTAAACGTGGTAAACAAAATTCAAAAGTTACTATTCAGCATAAATTATTTTGATCCTATTGAATCATATTTTATGTACCGATGAAAACCATGTATGTCATATTTTCAAATATAAATTTACAGAAGTGGTAAAATTACGTTTTATGCAAATTTGAAAATGTTCTTAAAAGGTGTATAAAAGAAGTAAAAAAGTTTGATAAAATTTTATGTACCTAATATCATTGTAAAATAACTCCAGTGAATTACATTGGACTAATATAAGTATTATGCTTCTTTTATTTCTTTAAGTTAAAATTTAATTAAAATAATATTTAAATTAAGAATTAGGTTTTTATTTAAAATGTAGTATTTTTCACTATTCATAAAAAATTGAATGTTTTCATAAAAAATACCAAAAAATGTTCTGAAGATAATTTTGATATTATGAATTCACCAAATAATTCTATCCTAACAAATTCATATTTTTTTGAGTGTCTAAAATTAATTTTATTATTTTTCATAAAAGGACATAAAAAGTAAATCTTTTAAGAATATTGTTTTTATAAATATATTTCTATTTTAACAAATCTAATATATTTCATTATAAATATGATTTATTTATTTGAAAATAATATAAATAACATTTAATGTATATTTTTTACTATTCATATTACAATATTTAATTGATAAATAAATATATCATTTAAATACTTGTAATACGAATGTGTTTTTTTCCGAAACTCAATCATGCCTATAACACAAGCCAAGTTGGTGTGGCATACAATATAAGCTATTAAATTACTTTAAAGAGATAACATACAATTAAATCATGGGGTGTTACATTTACCCCCTTCAATAAATTGCACCTTCTCAATTTGAAATTGTTCTTCGTAAATAAATGGTTGAAAATAGAAAATAGCTTTGTGGACAACCCACATCAGAAATAGGATTATTAAAATTTAGCCATGATAAGAGGTAAGGGGAAATAAAAAATTCACCACCAAATTAGGTCTTTTAATATAAGAACATTGATTGAAATTAGAGACACATAAATAGTGGGAAAACATAAATATTTATATAGTGTGGTTTATCACATCAACCACAAACAAGTTAACAATAAATTTAAATTTAAGGCCTTATATCAATAAATCTATGATGATTTAAAATAACCTTTGTTCAAAAAACATAATGTATTATAATAACATGTTTTTTAGATACTTTTTCTGGAAGAGGAGGGAATATATTACTATCTAGATAAGAACTCAAGAAAACATATTTGATTTCATTACCCATCATAACCATAATCTCATCATTTTTTGTTCTTTTATATATTTTCATGTCATAAATTACACTATGAAATGAATGTTCAAAAATATATTTTTTTCACCTAAAGAATATTTGAAAAATCATAAGGTCCATAAGTATTCCCTTTATCCTATTAATGATTAGTGAAAAAATGTTTATATCAATGTATCTTCAAAATCATACTTTTACATCAAAAATATTCCAAGTGTTCAACTTACTCCATTCCAACCTTTAGACTTATCCAAAATACATTAATCCAAACTCTCTCTAAAAGTTCTCTAAATTTCAAAAAATCAATTGTAACAATAGATTCCTAGAATAACATAATTTTTTTCTTATTGTCAAAATGTGAAAATATGATTACCTTCATCAAATTAAAACCGTAATGAAAACAAAATGTACAATAGTAAAATCATTATAAATTTTTCACATTCTTCTAATAACCAGATTATAATTCAGGAATCCAAAAACACAATACATTAATTATTCCACTTCAGATGTAGTAATAGAATAAGCTTGACCTTGATCCATTTTCTTTTTCTAGAATATACTTCCTTTATTCTTTGGAGAATCATTTGAATAATGTCCCATACCATTACAACTATAACATTAAACAACTTCATTTATTCCCTTACAATCACAAGCCTGGTGAAATTTTTCTCCACATTTATAAAAACACACATCACATTCATGAAATTCCTAGTGTGATTCATTCTATAATTATCACATATGAGAAAATCCTTCTTTCCCTTATTCACTATATACATATTTTTCTCTATTATCCTCTTCTTCCCGGGAATCCCTTCAAATCAATAGGACTCGGAGAATTATTTTCTTAATAACACATCATACTATTTCCTCATATGATGAGTATGCATGGGAGGCTATTTCCCTTCAAAATATTGGCTTAAGACCATTAATGATTGGGTCCTTCATAATGATTGTAACATGTGAATTTTTGTGGTAGTCATTCCTTCTTCTAGGTGTCATTTCGATACAATTTCATACCCTATATTATGTTATGAATCAAAATACATGATTCAAAACTAGTGAAATACATAACATAAATTGAAAAATTTATGCACATATAATCAATAAACATAAATATGATTCTTTTGAATACATATTTACAAATAAATCCTACATAATGGTTTGTAAAGAAAATATAAATTTTTCTTAGCATTTCCAACCAAGTGTGTAGTATGGCTCATTGTCTTGTACAAGGTAACCCTGAGTCAAGCCTGGAACACCTTGTCCGAGTTTTCACCCCACGATACAACTATTCCTGAACCATGTCCAAATGTAGTATCTAGAAAGGCACGTCCGGCTTGGAATATCCACGTAATCCCTAATTTAAAAAAAATATCGGGGTTCTTCAATACTTATCCTCAATGTCTATGTTAGGGTTTTGTTCCCAAATATATTTTTTCTAAATTTATTTCCAAGGTTATTTCTAAACATCCAATGATACCAACTATAATTCCTCAACCCCAATTAGCTCGATCATGTATATTATCTTAATAAATTATCATGATTACAAGGAATCATGTCCCGAAGGACCAATCAGTTTTTCAGTATTGGAAATTAGATTACATACATGAATGTTTCATAACACTTTTTAACATAAAAAATATCATAGATATTCCTTTGAGAACGCCATTATTCCCCTATTTTAATCCTCCATATCAAGATGCTCATTAAATTTATATAATTTATTGGAAACTATAGACATTTAAAGAAAGATGTATAATAAAAACAACATCTGTTTTAACATAATCATGAACATAATATGGAATAAAATATATCAAAAATTACCATATAAGCATGCACATAGATATTATACTATTCTATTAATCACATGTAATATCTAAATTAATAGTGATGGAATGCATAATGTCTGACATAATAACTACCACGTTAAGCCCTTGTTCAAAGACGATTCACAAATATTTGGTCAAAACATTATACAAAGACATTAGTTTGTATCACAAGACATACTGATTCATCTAAGTGATATAGCGAGGCTCTGTCATCAGTTACTAAGAACACTTTAATCCTTATATGAAAATGGAGAACCATAACAAAGACATTCTTATTAATAATAGAATATAAAATGTCAATACTTTAATTATTAACCATTAATGGTATAAAAATAACACACCCACAGTCCAACATATAATAACTCATTCAACACAATATGGATGATTGTATTGTAATAAATCAACCGCAGTCAGGAACAATATCCTATAAAGGATGTTGACAAAATTGAAAATAATTAGTGAACCTCTTTGAGAGAAATACACCAATTTCATTAACTAATATAGAAGTCTCAAAATTTATTATGGAAGTAATTTAATTGAGATTTGTCAATCAATGTGTCTCATACCACATTGAAACTTTTTATAGGAATTAACATTTTAAAATAATTATGTCCATGTATATAAATCCATATAATCATTTTTAAAACATGTAAATTCATTATAAATATGTAGAAAAACAAATCATTAAAACATTTAAAAAGATGATATTGTTAAAGAGACTATTCCATAAAACCATAAAACATTTATTTTGGAATAATTTTAATGAAACATAGACATTGATGATAAATATGACCCAATAAATACTTACACAAATTCAATCTCGGATAATAATTATGTTGAGAAATTAACCCTTACCATAGGTCTAATACTCTCTGTACTTGTCTAAAACTCATGTATATTGTTTTTAAACATATTATTAACATATATTAAAGTCATAATAATATTTATGATATCATATAATATTATTTTCTTACATTATATTACCTATTTTTTACAATTCTATGTTAATGTTATAATTCGGGTAATAATAACTTTCATTAATTTATGTGGTTTGACTTTCTATTCTTGATAGTATTACATGGAGCATAATTTACATACTTATAAAATGTATAATATGATTTATATATATCATAAATTTAAATATTTATAATAAATAGATATATCAAATGGAATACACCATTCTTGGAGATTATAGGTCGTACATATGCATGAATGTTGTCTCCATTTTTGTATCATATGGAAGTAAGTGAATGACATATATGTATATATATATATATATTATCCCAGTAGCATTATTATTTTATATATTTCATTAATATTATTAATTTTTTTTTCATATAATCATTCTTGGATGGTGAACATGGAAGATGAGTCTCATCGCATTATGGAGACGGTAAGATGTATGTACGCACAAGTGATAGTTACATTTACATAATCGTTAGGGGAATGGGATTGGATGGAATATAAACATGGAAAAAACTAATATTATTTAAAATTTATTTTTTATATCCATTATATTTATTGTTATACCCATATAAATAAAGTGTACATGAAAAAAATTTACAACACTGATGATTGGTTGAGGTTAAATTTTGTAGTTCTTTTATAAAAACGAATAGGTTTTGTTTTATCACATAGTTCCATGTAAATAATTTAGTTCAAGAGCATAAATAGGGAAATAAAACACACATTAAAATATGTTTTTATATATTTTATATTTAAATCAATATTCTTTGTTCCATTAGTGGAAAATAAATGTTCGTCGACCGTGATCTCAGTAAATTGATATGTCACAGGGGACAAATTCATCATTAAAATAATATAGAGTGAGGGGTGTCTTATTAAGAAATATTCCATTAAAACGGTATAATTCTAGTATATTGAACATACTTGAGTTATTATTCCATTTGGATGGAAGGAGTTTTGGAGGTAATACTAAAAGAAATGAAATTGAATGGAAATTGAATGGAAAAAAGAGAGGATTTACAACATCAATTCTCCTCTTCAAATCCTCATAAAAGAATCTTGGTCTGGAATTTTTATGATATCAATACCTCCTAGACTTGAGGTACTAGGGAGGATGTTTCGGAATTTTTTTAACAAGGAATGATTCTATAGAGTTGTGAGAAAATGAGGTTGTGAGGGGTGGTTTTTATATTGGATGGGAGGGGTGTTTTCTCAATATTTAATTCATTAGATTATTAGTTTCACTCTTGAAGATAAATAGTGATGATTCCATACTAAATATAGTAACATGATAATTTGAGTTCAGACCAATGGTGATTAAATCATCTATGATTTCAAGAGTAGTATATTTAACATAAAATGTATATATATAGTAAATTATTTTACTTCATTATTCATAATAAATTCATGTATTTTAGAAAAATCCAAAAAACTCCCCATATCCATTTTAAAACATGTAAAATCCAAAAATGGCATCAATTTTATTGAAATAATTTATTATGTATAAGTAATTTTATTTTATTTTAAAACCATCATTTACTTAGAAAATTCAAATTTTAAAATTATAACATATTTTATAACCATATGAAAATTTAAATAAGGTCAAAATAAATTATCCTAAAACCATAAGACTCGGATATATTTTTTACGAAGATATTTTATGAAAATATATTTTATATTAAATTATTGAATTAATTAAAAAAAATTATTTAAATATTTATGACTTATAAAAACACCAACATTTATTTATAAATATTCAAAATAATTACATACTTATAATGTGATTTAAATATATCATAATTTGTTTATGAGATGAATAAATTATATTTATTCTGTAGGGTATGAGTTCACATCATTATCTTCTTGAAAAGTTTTTTTTCTCATTAACACATCATTATAAATATTTTATTGCAGTTTTTATCCGATTTTATATGCTTTATACTATATGGTCTTACTATAAGAAGGGATAAATTCCATTGATAAGTGTTTGGGCTGTTACATTGGTACAGTATATTTCAGAGATAATTTCTAATATCGTTACTCTGGTTGAGTATGAGGATGTCTGATATAATTCCATTTAAAATGAGAAAGCATGTTATGATGTGGTCCCAGCTTACTTTTCAACAAAAAATTTGGAAAATTATTCTCAAAACACATACTTTTAATATTGTAACATGTTATGTCATGTTAATATTTAATATAACCAAACCATTATTTTTTCCCTTAGGTGATTTTTTATCTTCTTTGGGGGATTCCAATGATTATTTTAATGTTTTCAGCATAATGAAGCTAAAACCCATGGATGTGAAGGACATACATGTTCAAACCAAGGAAAAGTTATACCTTATACATTTACTGGCCACAGAGGAAGGATTTTTCAAGCATCCTCCCAGCCACTAGAAGATTATGATAATAGGCTAAGGGATGAGGGTCCACACATATGTGGTTGTTTGAATAGAAGAATCCCCATCTTCCTTTTGGATACGGGTAAATACAAACTCTATGATTGAGAAAAAGACAAAATCTCGGGGGTATTTTTGAGAAGA
This sequence comes from Viscum album, assembly GCA_963277665.1. Lineage (NCBI taxonomy): Eukaryota > Viridiplantae > Streptophyta > Magnoliopsida > Santalales > Viscaceae > Viscum > Viscum album. Next base: position 1,416,767,547 of record OY728160.1, read on the forward strand.
AACCCAGAGAATCATCCTCTCTATCTTTCCCTCTATTTTATTTTTAATTACAAAATGATTTGTATTACACATTGACATGTCATGTACTCTCATTTATTTCTTCTAGTATTTTTCAGTGAATAAAATATGGTGACACAACATGTGTATCACTACATATTGAATTTATCATTCTTCTAAGTATATATTATAATAGAAATCTTTTTATAAATAAATAATTATTAGGTTAATAAATAGGAATGGGGGTTATCTTGATGGAATGGTCCATAGATTTAATGCGTGACAAAACTAGTTTAAATTAGACTACACCATTTTATGGTACAAGTTTCATTCATTTTATTACCAATTTTCGTAAATGGAATCCTAGATGTTTTCAAAAGTAAATAAAACCATTTCAAAATAAAAGAAAAAAAATTTCAGTACTGAATCAGCTAGCAGGGTCATATCCCATGGTTCAAAAGACCTAGTCTTGAGTCCTTTTATTCATCTTATATCCATCCTTTTTCAATAAAATAATACCACATGGCATTCATTTTATTAAACATCATCTGTCATGTTTTCATTAAAATTTGATATTATTTTCAAAAAAAATAAATCACACTAGAGTGATGTGGGTTGGATGTCAGATTTATATCTTATGGATCAAGACACAGTAGATCAAACTCGTCTAGTTTCCACAAACCATCCTAGAAATTCAATAATTAAAACTACACATTGTATGTGTTTGATTCACTATGTTCTGTTATAAATATGCTCGAATTATTAAAATATAATAAAATTTTCAGTACTACAGCCTTCACTCTGACCATTCCGGGAATGCATTTGTATCACCAAGGTCACCAGTTTGAATATTTCTCCAAGCACTGGACCGATTGTTATATTTCTCTTTTTAAAATTTTATAAAACACAATGTGTATTTCAATGATACAATAATTTTAAATTTATTTTTATTTAAATATATATTTATTATTTATTGTATATATTAATTAATATATAATTTAGAATAATAAAATTACATTAAATATTAAAAATTAAAAAACACATATGTGTGGTGTGTTGAATGATTCATGTAATTTGGTCACATTATAAAATCTGGGAACCCTACCCAGCCTCTACCCATTTCCTTACACCATCCCTCACTCTTTTTCATCGATTTTATACCTTTTGGACTCTCCCCATTTCAGACCTTCATTCCATATTGTTTTAGGAGGTTATTTCATTCTAATTTCATTCAATGATCTATGTATGTTGTTCCACAGTCATTATTTCATGGGTTTTTATGAGTTATATGCAATTTATAGATCATGTGAGGTATTCATCCAAAACCTACAGTACATGTGTATGAATAAAGAACACATGCTGTGTACATCCTGTACATGGAAACAATTATTTAGTTTAAAATTTGAAAAAAGAAGGCTTCTGTGTTCAGAACATGCCATGTACCAATGTATTATCATTGATGAGCGTCATCCTACAGCTAACCAACTACATAATTTTTCATGGTGTATGATCCAGATGAGTGGACTTTACATCAACACCGGTTTTATAGAGATCATGTGCTTATGATAGAAGATATAGGAGGTCCTTGGGAACTCCCACATCAATGAAACTCTCCAGGTCAACACTCCAACATTGAAAGATTTATTTATGGAGTTTTATATAACTCTTCATTTCAATAGGGCCACATACAAAGACACTATGACTGAAACTGGGACTCCAGTAAAATTTCAACTCGGTGGGTGACACTTTTCACACATTGTGGAAGAATTTGGACAATGATTCAGCTTCTACCCCCTTCTATCCACCCCACCCATAATTTATGTCCTAGCCCGCTCTAACCGCTCATCCTTAATAGCTATTCGGTTAGAGCTTGTTGGGCTTGATATATAGTATGATCCAACCTCCTATAAGACCATATTCATTCATTCTACAACATCGTACTTCATCCACCAATGTTTTAGTTATGTTTGATTCACTTTCTATGAAGACATTAGTGCCAAGTCTAAACATGACATAGAGATCCTTACCTATATAATTTTGAAAGATTATCTTTACCTACATTACATTTCTTCCTCATAGTTTCATTCTATGTTAATCGTCCATTAGAATAACCTAAATATTGGGATTTACACCAGTTTTTCGGAACACTATCTGGAATTTTTTAGTTATATATTCCTTATAATCTCTAAGGTTCACCATGGTAGATCTACATTGTCATGATTATTCATATTAATATTATTGAGAAATGTGGGAGCAAATTTGGGATCATACTTGATCCCCCAACACCAGCAATGGGGGGAGAGGACCCAACTGCCCCAGATGATGATACTATTCTGATTCCACTATAAACACATCCACCAGTACAAATTCACCCTCCACCTATCCCTAGATCATTCTCCATTCCATTCACTTCTTCTATTACATATCCAACTAGACCATCCATGGCACCAACCCCACCTACAAATTTGGATATCCTCTTATTTTTTCAACACATAGCCATCCTGGACTACAGCCAAGATGTCATGGATGAATGAATCAATCTCATAGACCATATATTGGGACTCATTTTACAATTCATAGGCTTTTTGTTCTCCCATATTCCTACTCCTCAGCTGGATCCTTATTCCAAATCACTCTTCCCTCAGTTAACAGCCTGATCCAATTCTTGATGATTTTATCTTCTAGTATTCTAGTGGACACGTCCACCACTACATTTAGTAATATTTTGGCTGACATCACCTACTAGAGATAGAAAATCACACCAACATCTTCCACTACCAATGGCCTTTCCCTACATGATCCATTATTTTAGTGAGTGCCTCTCTGGAAGCCATTCCGTGACTATTTGTGACACACTGTTATTTCATTATATATATATTGTGTTTCTATAATGATATGAAGATTTTTATTCATGAAAGTTTATTTTCCCATTTCATTGATGGTCATAGGTACTTCGGCACATCATAGTATTGAATTCTTTCAAAAATATTCTAGCATGCCACAAGGGGAGTATTATTTTGGATGTTATTTTCATTCAATTTCATTGGATTACATCTTCCACTACTCCCCTTTAACCAGGCCCTATTGTATTTTTCCATATCTTCTTATCTTCATTGATATTAAATTTAGAGGACCATGATCTATATAAAGTATGGGGGATATTCACTTAAATACACTTTCCTTTCCTTAAAACTAATATTGGAGACATCATTAAATAGATGAATATTTTAAAATATAGAAAATTATTGATTAATTATATTTAAAAAATTGGGGTTAAAAAAATACATTCTTTTTTATTTTGAAATAATTTTAAAATGAAAACTTTTATACATTGATTTTTTATTTAAATTCTTTTCCATTGCAATTTATTATACTAATAATTCATACTCATTTCATGACCTAATTGACCCCTTATTTTCCCAAATCACAATAGGTATTATGATCCCTTTTTCATATTCATCTTTATAGCCTATTTCTTGGGTGATTCTTCAGATATGTAGAACTACTAAAACATGCATATTATTCTCATGAAAACAAAAATATTTTGTATCATTAGAAAATCATTGTGGCATCTGATTGATATTCTCATCCCCTTTTTAACTTATGAACCAGCTTAAATCTTAACTCTTTAAAACCCATAGAAACTCTGAGGTACCTTAATTTGAAGCCACATTAATAGCCTTTTTATCTTTCCTTCCCTAATTATATGCTAATCATGCATAATTATTCAGTTGAAATTTAGAGAGGGAATTTTGAAATTGAGGGTAAATTTTTCTGAGTGGCCATGGATTTTTTTTGGGAGAGCACCTCATTTTTAAAAGGGAAAATGGTTCCAAACCACCATTCCCTGTATTAAAATTTTGTCACAATAAAAAATGATGACAATTTCAAATGATGACCGGATTAATTTATTCTCCTCTCAAGGGTTAATGAACCAATGTTGGAAAGGGATGATCATTGTGATGATGACCTTTAAAATATCTGAATAGGGATGTGTTTTCATTGAGATTTATCAATGAATATAATTATTTATTATTTATGAATTTAGACACATTTTTTAATACATTGAGATTATTTTCACATCCTTAACTAAATAACCATATTCTTGGAAACATATGAGCCTTACTGAAGGGGATCATGATTCTTATGATTTAATTCCTATATATATAATTATATTCCTTATACAATGACGTATAGAGTAAATATACATTATATTGATAATTAATCTAATTAAATGATCATGACTGATGAGTGCTTAATTTTCTGGTGTGGAAAATCATCATTTGGCTTGTATATTTATGAAATTTTGACAAATGTAACTGAAATAGGATGAATGAATTAAATTAAATTATATAAGAGGAATGATTAGAATATCTATGAAAAGAACATAGTTTTTCTACTTTTTAAGCTCATAATCTATGAATAAAATATTTATATGTATAATTAATTTAATTGTTATCTATTTTGATTATGGATTCTTTTAAATTAGTTATTGATATTTTTTCCGGGAGAAAATAGCTATGTGTTGGGGAGTTGGATGTTCATGATTTTTGTACACTAATTCATGAATTATATGGATTATCAATACGTATTCTCTATAAAAACATTATTAATTGAAAAAATTCATTATTTTTGTGATTGTGGTTATTTTTTAGAGTTTCCCATAAAATTCACAATTTAGGGATGATTAGAGAGAAAATCTAGGTATTCATAGTGTGTACATTATAAACAAGAGTTTTGTACTTTTCCCTATACAGAACATGTCTAGACCATTTACACTCCCATATAGCTGATCAATACCAACATGAATGGAACATCACAATCCAACTCCATATACACTCTTAGAGATGCAGTTGGTGGTAGTTTAGAAACATACATGATGTGTACGGCTGTGCTACAAGTTGTGTACTTCTTAAAACAACTGAAAATACTTCAAATTCAATGGGAGACATGACTATTTAACTATGAGTGGATAAAATAATATAAATAAATGTTTAAACAAGTACACATAGTACATTATTGAGTACATTCAGTGTAATCTATTTTTTAATAGATAGATATGTAGGCCTTCAAATTCTGGGTTTGTAATCAAAGGGGGTTGTTATTTTCCTCTGATGTCCCTCAAATACAAATAGTAACTTTTCTTATGTATTATTTCAATTTTACTATAATTATTCCATTCTTTCCTTTCTACTCTCATGTCCTTGGTAGATGTACAATTTCAGATCAACTCTCACTCCAGTACCACGGTTATAAGATGAAAATATTCTTGGGATGGGATATAATAATATTATGTGTGATGTGTCATATAAGTTATGATGATATTTCTTTTGTTCTTCTTTTCCATTATAATTATTTAATGAAAAACTTCTTAATTACACCAGTTGTTCCATATCGGACCAAGATGGGCATGACAAGGGTTAACTAAAGGAATTTCAATAGGATAAATCATGAACATTGGTTGATCCCATTTCTACTATTTTAGGGTTGATGAATTGAAAATGTTTTTCTAAATGCTTAATTAAAAAACCAAGGTCTTGGTTATTTATGACATAATCCCCTGTAATTAGACAAAAAAATGATATAACAATTTAATCCTTATGTTAAAAAATATTTTATGAATAAATTGAATACCAAAGAAGAACATTTTCAATTAAATCTAATAGATATTCCACTCTGAAATATTTGATTTTGAGTTTTTATTTCCCTTCACATGATTCAATTTGAGTTTTTGAAAACTATTTCACGTTTTCATCTATTTCCCTTCATCCATTTTTTATAGATAAATTTTCAAGAATTCATGACCATTGTATTCTCATTTATTCACTATTATTTCATGTGAGATCAACCGCAAATTATTCATGCTTCCAATTTAGCCAGATAAGAAATGGAAAATTAATTTTTCAGGCCTAGTGACAAGCATGGCCACTTATACAAACTAATTGTGAGAAAAGTAATTTTATATGAGATATTGTTCTACTAGTTGATATCTGTTAGACATAAAAAGGATTAGTTATGTGGGACAGTTAGTCTTGAACTAGTAGAAGTGTTTCCTTTTTATAGGTGATGTGAAAGGAAATTTTTGAAGCACCCATAACATTTTGAATAATATGATGTTACTATTCCATGGTTAATGGCTCAAAATTGGAATAAAATAGGATGGAAATGAGTTTTTGGTTCATAACATTCCCTTTTCTCTGATTTTGGATAAAATATGAGTGGTTTAATGCTTTTAAAATTTATATTTAACCTGAAATTACTTTTACAATAGTTATTAATTTTTAACCATTGTATTTAATATTAATGAAAAAAACAATGAACTATTTTTCAAATTTTAACCCACTAAATTCAATTTTTTTAAAAAATATTAACAAATAAAAACATAGATGTTTGGAAATGCTAATTTTAATTATATCGCACATAATTTGAAAAAATTCATTTTAGAAAATAAGATTTTAATTTTAATATTATATTTATGTGTACTCCATTCTTATTAAAATTAACAATTACCATGACATGTATGGATTGTTTAATATCAAATAAAGATTATGAGGGATTCTTCGGAAGAGATAACTGGATCTCACCTTAAAAATTCATGATTGAATGAAAATGATGAAAATAATTTATTAGTTAACTGGTATTTTAACTTAGTTATAAAAATGATGGAAATAAAATTTATAAGCTCAATGAATATATATTAATATGAATAATTTTATCCCTTAAGTATATATTTTAATAATCTAGTATTTTTTAATACATTTTGAATTATATAACATAATGTTAAAATCATATAAATTATAAATTTGGTAATACACAAATTTTTAAACTAAAAATAAATATTTTTGGTCAAATCCCAAAATTTCGTCTAAAGATCATATTTTTATTATAAATACAAAAAAAATTATTTGAGTTTTTCAAAATTCAAATTGAATAACTTATAAATAAATTTTCTAAATATATTAATAAAATATTACTAAAATTGTTTTTATATTAAAACTTGAAATTTATAATAATAATATTTATTATTATTTTATATCATATACTAACTAAATTGGTGTTAACCAAATTTTAATATCAAATATCATTTATCATCATTAATATTATTTATATTTCAACAAAAATTCATATCGCATACAATTTCCATTTTTAGAAAAATACCTTTACAATAAATAATTGATCTTATTAGTCATTTTGTGGAAAATAATTCAATTTATTTTATACAGACTCTTTGTCTTACCTTTAAGTGTTTGAAATATATTGTGAAATATTTTTGGAGATTAACATTGAGATAGTGAAAGATTCAGAAGCTTGGTGAGCCCAGAATTATTTTTTAAAAATATTAAAAATATTCTTATAATGTGAATGTTTTTTTTCAAAAATAAATGATATATAAAAAATTTACATAAATTGGATATTTTATACCAAACCAAAGCATGTTTTTTTTCTTGGCATGAAATAATGGTGTTCGGCACCATTATGTTTGGATGAGGAATTCTTCGGAAATAAAATAAGTTGATTATTTAATTATATTATTTAAATAATTAGTTTAATTAAGTAAATTGATTTACCACTATAAATATCCAATTATGGAAATCATCATGGTTAACCAAATAACACTATGATAATTGATAGGTGGTTTCACAATTCTATGTGGGTGGATTGAGATCAGACGAGGACCAAGTCAAAGTAGTTGATAGATAGTGAACATCATGGATCTTACACATCGCTTGTGAACTCATAATTCAGCAAATAGATGTCAATAATTGAGGTATGGATCATTAATTATAGTTTCTACCCTTTATTAAATGATTGGGAATGTTCTTATCTACTATTATTTGGTCTCTTATTAATTGATCAATGGCATTATCCTCTTTATACAATTAAATTATTTATTCAATTTCTTCATGTCTATATCAGGTTTCTTACCTTGAATATGATCAGTCTATGATTTTTGGTCAATAATTTTTGGAAAATGATTGATGATCCTTTTTATTCATTCCACCACATTTTCTTCATCGTGGATTTTAGTGCATGGTTTCACATTTCTTTCCATGTCCTAGCACTACCAAACCACCATATTTTCAGTGGATGTGTGAAAAATGATCATATTAGTGTTTTTAGAGAGATTTGGATGGATTATCAGTGTAACTTTGTGAATATTGGATCCAAAGTGGTGACGGCTATGACACAATGCACTGCAGTTGACAAAGGCATTGTTGTATTTGATGGAATCACCATATTATTTTTTCCATACAACATAGGATGGAAATTGATGACATAAGATTATTACCACTATTTTTTGGGGGTTAATCAATCAAAATCAAGACAAATACTAGAAATTTGGAAGCATGGTGAATGAACATATCATTATTTGAAAATCCCAACTATATATCATGCATTCCGAAAGAATGAATGTTGTGTTGTCCCCTATCTATGGTGCCTTTGTTTTTAAGATATTGTTTTGTATTACATGCAATGTGGGACCCCTGCATGTTGTGACATCCAGCAATGGTGTCTTGATGTGTAATTTAATAGTACATCAGCATAGACATGGATAGGAACCCAACACTACCAGGTACAGTATCTTGATGATTTCCAAGTACCTCGCTTGGGACATGACCCTATACTTGTCCAAGTACATAGTCAGTTATATGGTCAAGGCCTGATTCACATGGACATGGATAGCGGCACATGAGCAGGCCCCTAGTGGATGATACTCGTCGTGTGGTCCTCAAACAAACTGTTTATGGTGACATGTCCATCTGGACATGCACGTAGAAGACACAACCAGGAGGAATGGTAGGGGCCCACCCAATGTCGACACCCATACAAATTGTGTACTTCCCTTGACAACTTGTTTTATCATATCTCCATCATCTATGCTCAGATTTTGGCCCAGAAGTATGAAATCATGATTGTTTTAAGACATATGGAGATGGTATCATTTATAAAGGATTTCGATATATGACGTGATATGTTCTGAACATGGAGCTTCCATATGAAACACATAATGATGGTAGTGATCAGGAAGTATCATCATAGAGTTCTGATTGAGACATTACACCCCTCTCACTCCATCACTCGGGTCCTTTATCCATGGATATCTATGGAACAATTACTTCATTCTCATTATATAGATAGATATGGTATATTTTTATCACACCGTGGACTAACTACACTATCCATAGAGATTGTACTCCCTTGTGTCATGAATTAGTGGGTCCTCCAAAACCATTTTTCAGAGAGAGACGATACTCCCATATCACACCAGGGTGTGGGGTGTCTATATATGGAGATGGTTCTCCCATATTTTACCAGGTCATGGATCTTAAATACTTATTATGATGATATACGTGGTACTCCCATATCACCAAATGGAAGAATTCCTCTATTCCTGGTGACGGTACTCCCCTATCACAATAATGAGTGTGTCCCCTATCCATGTAGATGGTACTCCTAGGTCCCACCATGTAATGGGTCCTCTATCCAGGGAAATGACACTCCCCTGTCACACTATGTCACAAGTCCTCCATATTCATTATTCAAGGTAAAAATAGTACACATCTATGGATTTGAGGTTCCCCTATCTTTTAGATATTGGACACCCTTAGGTTGTGGATCATTGGTGTTGTGTGGCCCCTCTTTATGACTTCATTGAAAATTCAAACGGGATGTTGGGAATAAAATATTGTCAATTAATTCAATAGGAAGACTCATCAACAAATGATGAGATGTGAGATGAAGAACCCGATTCACACTAATATGAGTTTCATTTATTAGAATAAATATATTTTATTAGGTTTTTTTCTATCTTACATTGGGTTGACCTGAATACATATATGAAGTCTACTATTTCTCCGTCTTCATTTTTCATGGATTCCTACATGGAATTTATATACTAACCCCAATATGGGACTTTTGTAAATGTTGTCTTTATTATTGATATAAAATATTTGTTAGCGGTGCAATTGGTGGATAATAGAGATAATTGGGTGCATATACCTTGTATAATGGTCAGGATGAGAGATCTGGAGTCGGGAACTCTCATCATTTCATTTACAATTATTTTTAGGTTGGGAAATAATTTCTTTGTGGAAGATTATTTTTTCCAATTCATACTAGTTTACACTATTTCTCTCTTTTTTATTCTCTAGAGATTGTTCCATTCTTAGTTTTAACTCTTGATGTTACTATCAATTATTATTAATCATCCACACTTCTGTAACGAGATTGTTGGGTGTGTGATTTTGGGTACTTTAGAAAATGGCCTCCCAATTTAGTTATTCCTTCTTAGAACAATTTACTATCCCCTAGCATATGGAGGTGGGATTGGGATTGTGGAGGCCTGGTCCTCAGCAGGCCAGGAAGGACCCTATGTGTTAGGTCATTAAATATTGCAATCAATGTTGTTTTGGCCTCAATACATTGTTTATAGTATTTTCCCATTATGTGTATAGGTAGGAAATTTAGAGGAATAGATTCAAAGTTTCTTGACTGTTAAGGAACCCAGTGTTGGATTGGTGACCAATGTATCCATTCACCAAGAATCTAGCTACCCATCTCTTCAAATCAATATACTGAGACATTGGTTGTAGGGAACATCAGAACATGTGAAATATATTATTGAGTCCTTTTACTATAATTATTGAGTTAGCTTTCCATATATATATATGCTCATCATGCCATGCTATTTCTTGATTACTTTCAATGTTCCTCCATGAATACAGTTATCTATTTTATGAATCTGGATCAGGATAAAGATACAATAAGTGTTGAGCCCTAAATTTAGGGGACAACTCATGAGATGTTTCCTCTATGTGGTTATGTAGTAGCACCGGTACCAATAAAGTAGAATATTTTACTAGTGATATAGGTTGAGTATGAAACATGGTTAGTGCACACAATGAGTTCTAGTACTATTGGAAATTAAGGTTCCACAATGATATAGATTACCATGAAAACAGTCATTGGGTTAAGTCGTTGATATGAGTTATCAAACATGTGTGGACCCCAAATAATTGGATTTTTGAATTTGAAGATATACATTTGGAGTAGTATTGTCTCATATACACATGATGTGTTTGGATACTCATGGTTGTACATCCAAGAGATATTTCATGATGATTAATACCACTTTCACATGGACTTAGTTCAGATTCTAAAGGATTAGGAGTAGCATCAAGGATGGATGATTGTTTCTCAGTATACCACAAGGTTGAAAAACCTTATGCATCATTATGTCAAAATTATTTGGGATGGACACATCCAGGAAATGAATTTTGAGAAAGGAATCCATAGACACTTTTTAGCCAATGTGGTTCCCCTGTGCATTCCCACATTTGCAGGAGTACTGAAGATGGCACTAGTGATGGAAATATTTCTATCTGATGGAAGCCTTTCATATAGATCTGTTATAGGGAAACCCAAGGAAAATTCATCTACAACAAAAATCATATGATATGTGTTGAGTATCATGAGGCATTCCCCTACTTAGACAAATACACGTGGTCAGGAATCTCAGGAACCACATAGAGGACCAGGGTATCCTAGAGAGTGGTGATGTTATTAATGTGATGGGTGAGGTCACATGGAACATGATATCTTATCCCGGAGTGATGAGGATAGTAAGAAAGTAGTGGACGGACTTCCATGATAGAGGAAATGTCATGATCAAGGATCTCGTGGGTGAGGCCATGGTAGCCCCAGGGTGGAAGAGATGGGAGAGGAGATCTTGGGGATCCTGGAGGTGGATATGAAGGTAGTGGACGATGATATGAGATACTTCCACCCTGACGACCACTATGTTGACCGTTTCTAGCACATGGATCTAGTATAAAGGGCTATGAGTAACTATAGGCCCTAGATTATTAAGATCATGCATCTCATGAGATGATTATAGGTATAATATATGTTATTTATAATCATTCTTGAGCTCTAAAATGCACATTTATGAATCATTCCATCATTATTTTACTCACAGTGGGACAATGGGAGCTACCATTTGAGACATTATCCTAATAGCTTTGGCATGAACATCATATGTGGAACATTTTCAATATCAAGTATTTTTTTGGATGTTAGTGTTATTTCAGGGTGGAGAGTATTTCTTATGGGAAATCATGGACATCATGGGGGGACCATATGATTCCATCTTGGGTGTGGAACTGTTTTTAAGGCTTTCCCAAGATTGACTATCACTGCAAATGAGTTAGATGTCTCTATATAGATGGGATGATATTCTCCTTTGTGGGTGAGAGAGATATCATGGTGGATTGAGTTGGTCTTTTGAGAAGAAAGAATTAAAACATCACACATAAACTTTATAATTTATCACATGGAATAGTAGGTTCTATAGGAATCATGGTTCATTCATTTGTGGAGGATTGTATTGATGTATTCCAAGAGGAAATTCTAGGACATCCTCCAAGGGTATAGAAATATTTTTTCATTGAAATTCCTTTTGGAATTTCTATGATATATTATTATACATATTGGATAACCCCTATCGAGCTCTAGGCGCTACAGGTATAATTATAGGACCTTCGAATGATGGGTTTTATAAGACATAGTGTGTCCCACTTGGCATTTTTTGATTTTTCTCATGAGAATGTTGAACATGTGGATTCCTATTTGTATTAATTATCATAACCTGAAGAGGACCATGATAAAGAATAAGTATCACATGAATGGGATTGATAACCTCTTGTTTTAGTTTTGAGGTTCGATGTGGTCCTCAAAAATCGATCGCAGATCCAACTTCCACTAGTGAAGGGTTTATGAGGCTGGTATTTTGATAATGGTATTGAAATGTCACAATAGACAATACGAGTTCTTAGTGATTTTTTATAGGTGATGAATTCCCCCAATATGTTTTTGTATCCTTATGGTAAGAGTGATTATCTTTATAGGGGGTGAATTGAGTACCCAATAAAAAATTATATTAAGAATGTATAATTTTGACATACCCAAAAGGATTAAATACGTGGAGTTTTATCAAAATAAGTTTTCTGGTAATATCTCAATATTTATAAATATTTAACTAAATATTAATTACATATTGAATGAATAATGTACATTATTATTAAATCCATTGAAATTAGTTTTCTTGACTAAAATACTATATGAACACAAATTATGATAAATTATTAGAGTTTATATTTTTTTATAGTTAAAACAGTTTCCAATAATAAAGAAGAAATAAAATAAAAGAGATTTAAAACAGATAGATGAACGAATGAATAAAATAGGATTAGTCTCAGTTTTAAACCTTGTCCTCTCCACAAGATGGTCACCTTCCACTAAGAAATTTATATAAAATAAACTATATGATCCAACAGCCTGATCAGTTTTATACAACAATTTACTACTATCCAGGTAACACACAACCTATTCCATAGTTTTTATTGTGAGTATATTGAAATCTTCCACACAAGGACATCAACAACTATTATCTGTGGGAGAAACAATGATAAAATCATTTGAGAAGATATTGACTATCTTCCAGTTTAGAATAGTAGATAGTGTGTGTGTGGTAATGAAATGTAAGAACACACACTTCATAGAAAAGTAATAAAATTAAATAGAATCAATAAATCTATGATTATAGAGTATATAAGTGATTTATATGTTTCAATGAAGCCTCTAACTATATCTTTGAATCAATAGTGATGCTTGAGTAATGTTCTTTTGAAAATATCAGAAAAAGAGAGTGTTGTATGCTCTTCTTCATCAACTAGAGGAAATCAGTAAATGTCAACATGATGTTGAGATTCCAGTTGAATGTTGAAGCATGAAAGATCTTATAGTTTTCAATTATGTTCATCATTCTATAAGTTCTATTGTCATGAGTTGTTTCTTGTTCATTCCACATGTTTTTGTTTCTCTTATTGTTCAATATTTCCACATTTTGATCTCATTATTTTTTCACAAGGGACTGTGCTCCACTTTTATCAGCTACAAGAACATCCAAATCAACTACTTCATCATACTCAACGTTCTGAAATGATTACTATTATAAGTTTAATATACCATTATTAAAAAGGAAAATAGCATTAAATCTGATGAATATAGTTGTTATAGTAAATTAATTCAAAATAAGTAATGTATTAAAAACAATGACAGTGTCTTAGGATCTGGCAGTGTCTTACATGATAATGTCTCGCTTAACCTTATGTTGTTATGGATACATGAAACCAGTTGTGTCTTATACTTATCCAAATTTTCAATATATTTGTAGAGTCTCACATAATAGTGTATGGCCTGGCGGCGTATGCTCTATCAGTGTCATAGAACTATTTGAATTTTGTGTCAGCAGTATTATTTTGATGTTGCGGATTTGATGGTGCCTCATCTTTTGATATCTCATACTTATCCACATTTTTGTTATGGTTTCATGACATCCTGGTGGTGTGTCAATCAACAGTGTCTCATACATTTTAAACTATCCAATCCAGAGGTATGACAATTTGATGATGTGATTTCCTAGTGGTGACTCAGATGTGGATACTTTTATACTAGAGGTGTGTCATGGAAAATGTTTTCTATCTCAGTAGTGTGTGCTACATAGATGAATTTAACCCCTATTCTCAGAATATATATTACATTCCAGAAAACATTAACTTAATCAGTATTATTAAAAATGTGATTTAATGTTCAATAAAACTAGTTGTTCAATAATCCCCCACATTTTTATGATCACAAATCATCTCATCAAAAGAATATTACAACTGTAAAAATAAGAGATCAAATATATTACAAATGCTTTTCCATGATATCAATAGAAAGATCCAAATTTGAATCAAGACATATCATTCATTGTATCTGTAGATTGTTCGTGTAAAATAATAGAAAATTGTATGTATTTAATGTAAGTACATATTTCAAAGATAGTAATAGTTAAAATAGATAGTTTCAAAAATAATATGTTTATAAATCATAGAAACAACCATTCAAAAAATTCATTAAAAGACATATGCCATAAAAATTATCCACAATGTCATGTATGCCATGTTAATTCTCTATAAAATCATGTATTCCATATGAATTCTCCACCTTTTTGGATTATATATAAGGTAAAGAAAATTAGTAAATGCTAGTAGAAGAAAGAGATTAAAATATTTGAAAAGAATTTAAATGTAAAACATATATAATAAGAAGTAAGATACATAGTCAAAATTATGATCATAAATTTATTACAATAAATATCTCATCAATGGAATTACCGATTAATACATCAAAACAAAAATAATCAGGCTTGGTAGAGGGGTCCATTGTGCATTTTCTTTTTGCCTTGGTTTTATTTTATTGAATTTATGAGGCATAAGGAGGAGCTTGTGGTAGATTAGAGGGGGCACCAGGAGAACGACCAGTGAAACACCAAAGGGGAATTTCTTACAAAACAACAATTGGCATGAGGTAGCACACAAATTTTCATGGAACCATAGGAAAATGATCAAAACCGGTCATAAAAGGTACAAGGGAACCACCTTTAACTCCATGTCTGAGAGTGAACTGCATTTTAATCAGAATTGATAACTGACCAACCACTACTTGTCCATGAACAGGAAGAAACTACTTCTTGAGATTCATGAAATACATTAGGATTTGTC
This sequence comes from Viscum album, assembly GCA_963277665.1. Classification (NCBI taxonomy): domain Eukaryota; kingdom Viridiplantae; phylum Streptophyta; class Magnoliopsida; order Santalales; family Viscaceae; genus Viscum; species Viscum album. Next base: position 1,416,783,152 of record OY728160.1, read on the forward strand.
CACCCATTAACATTATACTAAATAAGTCACCCTTCACTTCCATAAATCTATTCAACAAAGGGGCCATCTCCTTGATATGTCTGACGTTCACAATAAATTCTTATGTTGAAGGAGGAATTCTCAAATTCTGATCCATGAATTTATAATATGTATCCATTGAATTCTTGGAATAGTTCCAAGAGAGATTGATCTTTATGTAATTAGTTATAGTATCTCTATCAATATTCATTACATTGTCTTACTTCATATTCATAATATGATCATTCTCAATTCTTTACTCAAAATTTCTTATAATTTCTAAATGAATCATTTGTTCTCCTCCATAGGAACCCCAGGAAGAATCTATAACTTATTCTCTGGAAACTAATTAGATGACATTAACATCAAGCACTCGATGAGGAGGAGGAGAACCAACAGAAGTATCAAATGAGTTATCTTCAAGGCATTTAAATACACCATCCAAATAAGATTTAAACCCATATCTCATTTACACAGAAATAGAATTAAAATATCCCAATTCCTCACTTAGACCCTTATTCTCAATCTCTATCCTAGAAATGTGATGCATCATTTTTTTTTAGATAAGTATGATAACAAAATCAAATAAATTCCTTGAAACACATTCACTGATCTTTCTAAAAAGATGTGATTGATTTCATATAAAATTGTGAAACTCATACTACAACTTCTCCTAAAAAAACATTAAATCGCCTTGGGTGAATATGTCCATTGGAAATAATGTGGGAGCTTGAGTAGTTTCTAGTAAACGTGGTCTAACCAAATTTATCTATTCAAGAATACCTTCAAGATCAACCAACGATTTAAAGAATCCCTTAGGAACACATTCAACACTAACTACTGGTTTATCACTCTTTAGATGCATTCTTACAACATTGTAGAACATTACCCACTCCTATTTCATAGGTTCCATCAAATGGTATGAAATAATAATAGAGATAATTGAAGCATTTGGAGGTTTTGAAACATCCAGAGCCTTCAGAAATTCTAAATTTTTAGCAACAACTATATGGTCAATACTAGTAGGATATGCTTCCAACTGTCTACTAATAGTTTTTTCATAGTGCATCTCAACATACTTTTGAGAATGAATTATAGTGGACAGACCTTCCATATTTTCGTCCATAGGATATTTTTGAACATTTAAAATTGTCTAATATTTATTTCCAATTTATTCCTCAATAACCTTCATTTTTTCTTATTTAGAATCATGTTGTTCAATATTATCTATTACACTTAAGTATTCCTTCATAAGAGAATTTTGAACCTCTTGATGTATAGAAACTGAGCTAAACTCAATATCATCAATAGGTTTATGTTGAGGAAAAATATGCACCAATGGTTAATTTTCCCCCTCAAAAAATTCATCATTATGCTACGGAGGCATTTCCACATACTTATTCATGATTCAGATACAATTATCTTCTGGTTTATAATCACTTCAATTATATGCATCATCATTTTCATTAGCATTTTAACTATTTCAATTCTCATATTCTTCTTCATTCTCATCTTCCTCGTCATTATCATTATCCGTAGTGGATTTGGAAATTTTAAATTGACCCACTATAGAGAACTTAGTCTCTTCTCTATCACTCTTAACCATCTTGTCTCTTTTTGGTGACCTCCTCAGTGGACTAGAAACTCTAATGTTAATGAGATATGGTTTTGGAGAAACCTTAGGGTCACTCCCTACATCTTTGAATGTTTCCCTTTACCCTTCATTAATGTATTCTTCAACCTTATCATGAATTTATTCCACTATTTCATTAGTCTCAAATCATGGATCAACATAAACATATGGTCTAGTAAGATGATCAACCAGATTATATTTAGCATACAACATCTCGGAATCTCCAACCCATTGTTTCTTCGATTTGTTCTATATTATCTTCATCCATTAAAATTTAGAGCTTCTGAGATAGAAACAAACATAGTCTCCACGATGCTTTGTTGGCTCAAAGCCCCTCTCCTTTGTCGATCATTTACACTATCAGAAAGTTTTGGGGACTTCTTGGTATCAACACTAAAGTGATGCATGACTGGAGAGAGGGAAATAAAGTATCAGACTACCTTGCATCCCTTAATGTTACTGGTCATGACCCTATGGTTCTACATAATTTGACTTCCTTGAAGCCCAAAGGGTTCAACTTGATCCAAGGGGATGCCCTCGGTCTTCACCACTTCAGACCTCCGTGAGGCTTTCTCTTGTCCTCTTATGCCTCTATATTTTATAAAATGTTACTCTTGATGATGATGATATTACAAATCTTGGTACCTTATTATATAAAATCCATCCTTCCTTAAAAAAATCACGTGATGAAAAAACATTAATAGAAACATACATTCACCATCCAACTCAATGGAAATAGTTCTTCTGGTTATTCCATCTCTTGTTAGCACATTATGTGCATCCTCAAAATGAACGAGTCACTGGATTCTGGGATTCTATCATGGTAGTCATCAAATAATCCATCATGAGATAAATTTAAACACTAATCCCACATTCATGATGAAAAAAAACAACGGTCCTCTTACAAAGCTTTTAATCCATTCAAAATCAACTTCGTAGAACGCAAACATCACACTAGGATAAAACACATAGACCATATTTGGGTAAAAAGGCCTATTTTGTGATGAAAACCACTGCAACCACCAATTATTTTAGAGGACCTTAAGTACCCAATAATTACATTACAACAACCACATCGAGTCTACTTTTTTTTATAAAACAAAAAAGTAGTTAACTTGATCCGTATTGACTGAAGAAACAGGTTTAGGTTCACTCATCAATTTCTTCTACCTCTTAGAAGATTGTGACATAGAAGGAGATGAAAAAAATCTCGCATCATTTTTAGCATTCATATCATCCCGTCATGCTCAGTCGGAGGTGAAAAGATGGTTTTAAATACAAGTGGAAAAATTTTGAACTAGGCTCAGGAGAGAGATATGAAAGTATTAAATGGGGATAAATTTATGTTAGGAATATATATTTTTCTAATCTAAAATCATTAGGAATATTAAGTATTATAAAAATTAAACTATACATTAAATAAAATTTAAGATCGATTCAAAAACACACATTGACATCAATAAAAAGTATATTCTATGAAATATACTGGTGGTTTGAAATATCATGAGACAGTAAAAAAATTGAAAATGCTAGAAAATAAATGGCATGAAAAATAAACGACGTGACGAACCAGTGGGATGAAAACCCAAAGGCATGACAGACCAATGGTATGTCACCTATTATGGTATGACATTGAATATTAAACTTGTTAATCATTTTTCGTTCTTAATTCTTGTTCGATATAATCTAATCTCTTAATATTCAATGGTTTATTGAATATATTAGCTAACTGATGATCAATGCCAATAAACTCAATATTAATATATTCCTTTTAAAAATTATCTAAAAAAATTGATGTCTTATATAAATTTAAATTTTAGAATAATGTAAAAAAGGATTTTTATATATATTTATTTCACTTTTATTTTCACAGTTTATGGGGACATGTCAGAATTGATATCCATAGTCAATTAGAGTGTATTTTATCCCCAAAATTTGGGCATAGAAATAACCTGAATTTATGTATATAGCATTATCATTAGATAATGTAATAGACATTTTTTGTCATGACACAATGAAATAATAGACTTTTATAAAAACTGTTATGTTCTATAGATTCTTTTTCAATCTAACTTACATCCACCAAAAGCAGCATAAAAATAATTTACTAAATATAATGGATGTCTTATTGGTTAAACTAATTTTACATTTGTATTATATTTGAAGTATTGGAAAATTATTTTAACATCAAAATTATGTGACTCTTTAGGGTTTTCTTGAAAATGAGCACACATAAACACACTAAATATAATATATGGTAAAATATTAGTAAAGTAGAGAAGATTTCCAATAATACCGGTGTAATTTTGTTGATCATCTAGTTTCCTAACTTCATCAAGATCCAATATACAGGTGGTAGTCAAGGTATTATTTCTACATGTAGTCATATCCATGATAGAAAATTTTATAAGATAATTTTTATATTTATTTTTATTTAAAATAATTACTTCTTTCTTTTGAAAAAATTGATATCGAAGAATGAAGTTTATTTAACCTGTTAAACTCGTTTTAAATTCATTTTTCATCATTTGAGAAACACTATTACAAAGTGAATTTTTTGAATATCCAAAAACAATATCATCCTTATATATTTGTACTACTAAAACTTCTATTGAAATTCGTGTCATGACATCGGTAGGTTCTACTATTCATTTTCATAATCCTTTTGAAATTAGAAAATTTCTGATTCTGACATACCAAGATATATGATCTTGTTTCGAAACATATAAATCAATAGTTATCTTAAAAACATGATTCAAAATTTGAAGACTCGACCCTAGTTTCCTAGATCTGGTGTCTTATTACATTACATTGGCATGATTAGAAGAAATTAGAATCATTACGTAATGAATAGTGTAGTATATTTGTAAATAAGATACATATATATGTTCTGAATTACATCATGAAATGAAAAAACAACATTAAATTTTTCCATTTGAAACATAAAAACCTCCTAGATTATGCCTGCAAGTAACTCATAACATAAATCTTCATATCTAGGGAAAATGAAACATAAGAAAGGGTTGAGCTCAAATTCATAGTAATAGTTTGAAATACAATGTTATATAACATAAAAATAAAAAAATTTCATGGGGAAAATTTGAATACACTTGCTTTTACAAATAATTTACTTGAACACATTATGGAAGGAATATGTGTTGAGAAAATAATTCCATAATAAAACATAGTCATGGGAATTCTACTAGTAAAATAACCGCATGAAAAATCAATTAATATCCCCATAATTATGTATGTGAATATTCTGAACATTTTGAACCATACATTCAAGTCCTTGTCCAAGACATCAAAAAAATATTAAGGCCTCGTCCAAAACCATATCTCAAAATGGAAAAGGCCTCGGTCAAGTCCACATCGATTTCTCTCATGAAACATACTGATTCATAGAGGGGCTATAGAGGACCCAAACCATCACATAATAAGTCTAAATAATTCGACATATGAGTGGAGATAAACATAAATAACATATAAATTCATTTTGAAACTATCATATGAAATGTCAATAACTTTCCCCAATCATTTTTCATAAACACTAACCATTAAATGTAAATTGGTTAATGGTTTTAGGATAGAACATCCATAGTCAAAATAATCATAAACAACCCAATTAAATATGGTAGATGATATCATACATAACAATTGACAATAGTGTTGAAATAGATGAAGATATTGTTATAAAAGCCTCAAGAAATTCATCCGATAAATACTCTTTTACTTTGAAAAGAAGTGTTCATTTGGAAAAAAAATATTTGTATAAAACCAGATGTTAAGTAATATATTTTAATCAAAATTAAAATAGTGATTTTATAAATTCAATGTTATCCCAAAATATATTATAAATTTCTGTTAAAAATAGTTAAGAATTTGATAAATTCCATTGAAACATGATTTTTTATCGTGAAGGATTTTTGAATGATCCTTTTAAAACATTTAACTCCTAATAAATGAAGACATAATTATGGTTGAAACACATATATAGATAATTATCACTGAAATTAATTTGATTAAAAATGAATGTATACTAAATTAATCGATGTATATAAATAATAAAAGTAACCTGAATGAAAATGGAGGTTTGGGTTGCAAAACTCTTACCGTAAGATAAAAAGTGTTACAATATTTATAGTAATCTCATGGAATATGAAACTAGACTTATAAAAAACATAAATTAGAACTAATTAGAAATTTATTTATTTTATCATTATTTTATTATGTCCATTACGTCCTTATTTATTAGTTATAAGATTGAATTCTGTCGTTCTGGAGTGTCCATTTTCTTGATTTTCCTAATCGGTTCACTTGTTTATATGTAATGGAGTTCATGTGGAATGGATGTAAATATCCAGAATTGAATTTAAATATTTTATATGAACATAAATATATGTTAATGATCATTTATATAATTTAGTTTCAAGTCCTGATGATGAATCATTTGAGGAAATATTAATGACATTCATTTATATTATTTTAGTGGTATTTTGATAATTGCAAAATAGTTTGGTCATATGATTCAATAATAATGATGTACACTGATTTATGAACATTAAATAAGTTTTAATTCATATATTATAGTCTAGTTAAACCATAAATATGGTTTCATGTCCCGTAATGAATGATAAATGGAAGAACGATACATTGTGGTCAACGAAGGTCATAAATAAAAACCTCACGGATGATGATTTCATTTATAAAATAAAAGGGAGAGTGTAATAATATTGATGATGGTTATTCCAATAACATGATATAATTAAATTATATAGATTATATTGGATTTATTAGGGTCATTTGGATAGAGGAGGTGAGGAGGATATAATAATAAAAAGTTACACTAAATGAAATTAAAAGAAATATAATGTTATTTGGCCTCTTGAATCCACCTCCATGAGAATCTCTTTAAGAGAAGGGTATTTGGGCTTTTGGAAAGACCAAGAGATTATTGTACTTGAGGAGTGTCTAGTGAAAGGTATTTGGTCAGAACATTTAGGAGATTCAAGGCATAGAACAGTGAGGAGAAGACGGTTTGAGGGATGTTTTTTATAATGGAGCATATGAGTGAACTATGAATATTTTCTTTATTATTTTATTATTTCCCTCAAGACAACCAATAGGGTGGATTTATGTGACCGATAATAGTAATAATTTCATGTGAGTTCAAAAAAATTATTCTTACATCACTTATGATTTCGTAAATAGTGTATTTAACTGATAATTTGTATATAAGATATTTTACCATATTTCACTATTCATCAAGAAATCAAAAAATTTAGAAAAATCTAAAAATTTCACCCTCACCATTTTTAGAATTATAGTATTCAAAAATGCACTCCATTTTATAAAAATTGATTTTCTAAATATGCATAATTTAATTTTTAAATATAGTAATAGTTTTTTAAAAAACTATCAATTTTAAAACTACAACTCACTTTATATCTCTAAGAAAAATTAATCAAGATATCTTTAGTTTATATCCATAATAATGTAAAATAATAATATGATTTACTATTAATAAGGTTCATAATACTATTCACAAGGGTGTATTATTAGTCAAAAAAATCAAGTTCGTTCTATGAGACTCCAAAAGACTTACTAATTGCTACACTAGATGACTGTTTTTTGAAATTCAAAACATAGTAGAGAAAAAAAATTAATGGCTACATTATAAAATTTGTTGTTTTGAATGAAGTAAGTGTTTCATGTATTAAATATTTATTTTCAAAACCTTGGGGTGTTAAATTCTCCAATCCATAGAAAAATTACTTCCTCAAAATTCACATAATGTTACCTCAAAAAAAGATTTGGGTAGGTCTTCATCATAAGATCCTAAGGAACCCATGTTGCCTCATTAATTTTATGATTTCTACAAAGAATATTTAATCGACGAGTCATCTGATTCCTCATCCCATATCTATTAGTCTCCAGAATCTTGTTAGCTCTTCACAGTAATACTAGTCAGGTTCCAACCCTATACCATCAAAATTGAGGACATGCTTTTGGTCTGGAATATAATTTCTTAGCAATGAGATATGAAACATGTAACACCCCAATATTTCATAGTTCATTATTTCTTCAAAGTAATTAAATAACCTCCACTACACACAACACTAAGATCAAGCACACCACGACTTACCAAACTAGTTGTTCAAAAGAGGTTATGAATAGTATTAAATTTATATTGAACTTTATATAATCCTTATAATTTTAGAATCCATACTATGAGTTTCGTAGACATAATTTAATAACAAATTCATTTATTTCAGATAAAATAAGTATTATTTTAAAAAATGGAAATTTTAACACCTTTTAATGGAAATTTTTTTTTAAATCCAGTATTTGAAACATATATATATATTGAATTTTACTAAATAAATTTATTCTTTAGAATGGGGAAATCAAAATTTACATTGGGTAAATTTTTGGAATTTTTCCGATAAAGTTTTTTTTAAAAGGTTGGGGCCAAAGCCTCATATTTATTACTAAATAAAAGAAAAGACCTCTTTTAACAAGCTAGAGGAGAGACCATTACATATCCCGATGGCCCAGTTGACTTGTAGCCCATTACATAGCCTGCATGCCCAATTTTTTGGTCCAATTCACATTCTATGAATAGTAACCCGCCTGCTATAGTACCCTCACAGTACCGTCGCCGCTATAGTGCCCTGCTGCAACAACAGTACCCGCTGATGAATAGTGTCGCCACTGCTACTGTACTGCTACAGTATGCTACAGTAACCTATGCCCAATGGGTTTTGAACCCCCGTTTTTTCGATAAAGTTCATTTTTTAATGAATAGTAAAAAATATTGAATTTTAATTAAAAAGTGCCTTTTAATCTAATTTATTTATATGGAAAGATTATCTTTCTAATTGGTTTTAAGGTGTAATTATAATATATTTTTACCATTAAATAAAATTTTGTTTATTGGAATTAATTTCCCATTGAAAATGGACATAAACAAATATCAATCATTTGATAGTTATTGTTTCTTAAAAAAACACAATTTTTTTTAACAACGGGAATTAATTTTAAATTAATTAATGCCACTTCTATGTATTAAATTTTTTTAAAATATAATTCATTTTTGAATTCATAATATCAAAATTATCTTACAGTAAATTTTGGATATTTTTCTAAAAACATTCAATTTTTGATGAATTGTGAAAAACACTGAGTTATTATTTAAAACCTACTTTTTTATTTAAATAATTATTTATTTTATTTAAATTTATTTTAGGTAAAAATAGATACATAATACCTATATATGTTGAATGTAATTCATTGGATTCATTTTTTAATTATATTAGATATACAAAATTTTATTGACCTGTTTACCGTCTTTTACCCACATCCTAGCAGAATTTGAAAATTCACATAAAACATAATTTTACAGTTTTTGTGAGTTAAATTTCAAAAATCTGAGAGACACAGTTGATATGAGTAAGAAAAATGTGGTTCAATGAGATGAAAATAATTTTCGTGGAATAGTAACTTTTTACTTTTATTTACCACGGATAAAAGTAAATTGGGTAATTAAGGATAAAGATGATATTACTCATACCCTAAAACATGTCCTAGTTGTATGTTTTATGTGTAATTCGACCCAAAACAACATAATGAGTAAAATATTAACCTCTTAGGTCCACATGGATTAGATTAGTACATTTATTATTATTTAATTTAAAGAATAGTTAAAAGTGTAAAATTCAATATTTATTAACTAAACCATTTTAATATAGGGTTATATATAGGATAAATTAGACTATAAATATTCATTAGAAAGATAAAAATATTTCTTAAATCATGTTATTTTATTTATAATTTATAGACATTAAATAATTAAATTTATTTATGACAGAATGATGAAGTAGTAATTACTTTATTCCTGAAAGATTAAAATAAATGTTATATTTAATATTAATATTAATATAATTTCAATGTTTTTATGACATCAAAAAAATTTCTATATGAATATTACATGTTAGGGATGATTCAATGTATCTTGTTCAAATTAATCAATTTTTGATGACTTTCACAAAAACAAAATACCAAATAGTGTCAATATTGAGAGAAATTAAAATTTAAAACAAATACAATATTATTGGATAATATAATATTCCTAAAAATGTAAGGTTCGGCCAGAGGGCATAAATAAAATTATATATGTCATTAATGATCCACTTGAGTTAATTTTGGAAGTTTAGAGTATGTTTATTGACCATATAGAGTAGGAATACAAGAAGACACAGTAAAAGTTAATTTATTTAACTAAGAGTTAAATCTAAAAGTTGATGTTAAAATGTTGACTTAACTTCTCTCAAAACTGATGGTTGAAGTTTTTTCGACCCATACACACCTTATACTTTTAATAATTTATTTTGGAGTCATTAGAAACCTAAAATGTATTTATTATAAAAAAAATATTTTATGTTTTTTCTAAGGTGCCAATCACCCCTCTTTTGAAAGGGCACTCCCCCTTCACTCTAATTCACACCTTCTAAGACATTTTTCTCGGCCAACCCCTAACCAAATACCCTCTCAACTATACTTTCTTAATCCTATATTCCTTCCTTTAGTCAGAAATCCAACCTATGGAAACCTTTTGATCAAATCAAAAGGAAGAACCCGAAGAATAGGTAAATATATCACCACCTCTTTCATGTTCCTTTCTTCATCCAATTCTGTTTTCTTTTTTGTTTCCTTTCTAAAATACTAAATCCAGTAACATCTATATATTTCGATTTATTATAAATATGTTACAACCAAATTCATTATTTTATCTATCCTTTGATTGACATGTCACCATATGTGCGTACGTACGGCTTACCCTCTCTACGTCGTGGTGTAATTGTTATTCAATACATTATTATTTCGATGGGTATAATAATGATGTGTAATTAAATTAAATAATAAATATAAAATTATAATTATTCTGTATAAATGATATACCATCCAACAATGCACCTTTAAGAAAATGATATTTCCACTCGTGCGTACGTACAATTACCGTCTCCACGACGCGATGAGATTCATTTCCAAGTTCACCATTCATCGACAATTATTAAAATATATTACTAATAATTATGTAATATATGACATAATAATTCTACTAGATATATATATATATATATATTTATGTATTTATTTATTTATTTACTTACATATATCTAATTCACTTACTTCCGTTCAATACAATATGAAAATGGAAACAACGTTTATGCGTACGTACATACTACCGTCTCCATAAACGGTGTTTTCCATTTCATATATATGTCTATTATACATATTTATATTCTAAATATATATGATATATAAATAATATTTTATATTCTGGAAATATTTAAATTTTTATCTATGTGATACAATCAAGAGTAACAAGTTAAAAACATGTACGATAAAGAAAGCAATTATTACCCGAAATGTTAATTTAACATGGAAATTATTATCAAATTGGACGTATAATGTAATTAATTAATATTGAATTATATCATAAATATTAATATGGTTATTTTATACATGATTAAAAATACTATGATCTTCATACAAAAGGTTTAACATACCCTCGACTAAAAGAAAGTACAAGGTAAGGGATTTTCATATCACTTCTTATTCCTGTAGGATTCATGCCATATTTCCATTATTACATTTTGTGTGGTTTATGTACTTCAAATTATTGTATTTTTTTGTGTAATACAATTTAATTTATGTGTATTTTCATAATCATTGTATGATACTTCTTTCATGGGGTGTACGTTTCATAAGTTACAAAATTGGTCAGGGTTAATATCACAATCTCATTATTATCCGAGGTTGTTTGTACGTAAGTATCTACTGGGACATATTTATTATCCATGTCCATTTTTCATAAAAGAGTTTTAGAAGGGATTATTTTTAAGATAATTTTTACTAAAACAACATTTTATATGTTTTAAATATTTATTCTTCTAAATCATCTCATAAATTTCCATGTTTTCAAAAAGGTTTTTAAAGATTTATTTATATGGACATGAATGTTTTTAAAATGATAATTCCTTTCAAAAGTTTCAAAGAGGTATGTGACACTTAGATTAAAAAATGTCATTAAATGTATTCCTTTATAAATTGTGAAACTTTTAGCTTTTTCATTAAAAAATGGATATTTCTTTCAAAGAGTTTTACAAAACATTTTCATCACTGTCAACATCCTTTTATGGATTTTAAGCTTATTTGAAGTTGATTTGTTATGATGAAAAACTTCCATATTTTATTGAATTTTTTGTGATATGTTTGACTGTGGATGTGTTATTTTTACACCATTCATGGTTTATAGATAATTATCGACATTTTTTATGATTTTTTTAATAAAAATGTTTATGTTATGTTTAATCCATATCATATGAGGAGTGAATTGAACTTAGTAAGTGACCAGCGGAGCCCGCTATAGCTCCTCAATGCATCGGTTGGTCTCATGATACAAACTAGTATCTTGGAACAAGGCCTTGAAAAAAATCTTATTTGTATTCCTGGCATAATTCCTTGACAATGTGGTTATGATAGTTTTGCATTATGCATTCTATCATTATGAAAGTGGTTATTGATATTGCATGTGATTATTCAACTAGTAGAGTATCCATGTGAGAATGTAAATGGAATTATTTCATTCTTTTCCATATTATGATTATGCTTATGTTGATAAGTTTTTTTTATTTTTATATATTGCCTTAAATGTTTATGCTTATTTATGAATGTTTCCGTTGTATAGGTTAGCCTTACTAAACGTTTGATCTCGCCCCTTTCTATGCTTTATTTTTCCTAGTATTCCAAAAAATTTATTGTGATTGATATGTAGGGTTAAGACAAGGGAATAATGGCCTTCATAAAAGATTATTGATGTTGTTTTGTATGTTATAAAGAGTAATGTAACATTCATGTATGTAATCTATTTTCCAAGACTATTAAACTGATCGTTCCTTCAGGACATAATTCCCTGTAATCATGCCAATGTATAAAAATAATGCACGACTCTGGGTAACTGGGGTCGGGGAGTTACAATTGGTAGGAGAGATGTTTAGCAACAACCTTGGAGATAGATTTAGATAAACTATGATTAGAAAACACTACCCTAAGATAGACTTTGAGGATTAGTGTAGAATAACTTCCTAACATTTGGTAAGGTAGTGATTTTGTGTGTTTTCCATGCAATACATCTCTGTCTGGATACGAGCAGGTAGAGGTGGATCTAGCACTGATTTAACTAGGGGTAAAACCCGAAAACACCACTTTGAGCTAGACTCGAATGGGAACTGGTGCATGGAAATGGTCCTTGCTGCACTCTTTGTTATGACACTCTCGGGAGATATGCATACGATAATTCACATATTCAATACTAGCCATTATAAAGGATTTATGATTAAATACTTTCTCAAAGGAAACATTTTTATTATTAGGGATTATATTCATAAACTGTTCAATTTACGTTCGGTATTTTACAATTTCCGAATTATGAATTCTGATTCATAAACTAAGCTAATGTATTCCATTGTCAAGAAATGGCACCTAGTATATGGAATGTGAACTTCATAAATACGTATGACCTAAAAATTAAAAAGGATCATATCATTCCTGGTATTAATCCATCATTTATATGGGAAATATTCTCCCATGTATTCTCAACATATGATGAAATAACATCATGTGTTAATATGATATGTAAAAAATTATCTAAGTCCTATGGCTTTAACGGGAAGAAAGAGAAGAAATGATGGTAGAGAGAAAGATGTAAAAAGGGAAGATGGGAAATAAGGATTTTTACATATGTGATAATAATGGAAAGAATCACCTTGATAATGCTTGAAGGGAATGGGAGTGTGTTATAGATTTAGAGTAAAAGGACACCAAGTACAAGATTGAAAAGGTAATAAAAAAGGTTTCAAATGTAAAATTCTCCTACTTAAAGGTGTTGGGACACTATGCAAATCAATGTCCCAGTCATCAGAGTATACCTCTAATGATGCTATTGGATAATAATAATGTTTTGATACTACCTCTGATGAAGAGGAATGACTACGATTCTTTTGTTCTTATTATAGAATTATTTCATTTCAGTGTCATATCAATAATATACTGGTAATATGAATTATGGAGATAAATAAGGATTGTACTATAGTACTATTTTATTTAGGATTTGAGATTATATGGTTCTAAGAAATGTGACTTTATAGTAAGCTACAGATTCTGGAAAATAAATGGTTGATGTAAGGTAATCCATAATATGGTTCAGATAATGAGGTTGTGATTTTGGAATAATAGATGGTTGATTTAGATAAATTTTATTAGATATTCTTGACTACCTTGAAACTGATTAATGATTTTTCATTGTTGGAGTTTACAAAATTTTTGTATAGAAGGAGTATGTACAATATTATTTAAAGAATGAAGGAGCATGAATGCAATCAAAAACGTTTTAGGGTAATTCAGGATGTTGGAGTGTTTTAAAAGAATACATGATGAAGGCGTTCACATGTTATTACCAGATAAAAATGATCTTCATTGTGTTTAAATTACTTATAAATTTTGGACTGGGAGTTTGGATAGATATATTTTGGATAAGATTAAAGGTTGGAATGTATTAAGTTTGAGATTGGATACTATTGTTTAGGTTATTTTTGGACTGTTATGAAAAGGAAAACCCATAGGTTGGTTGACAACAAGTCACATCTAGCAAGGCCGCAAAACTTGAACCCGCAGCTGAACAGTGACAAGGGAGCATCACCAATGACTGGACTACGTGATGTACCAGTTTATATAATTATGTTTTTTTTAAAGATAGAAAAATGAATTATAAATTCATTATTTTTTGGATTCCTATACAATTAGGATTAATAGATTATTTTTTATAAATCCTTTGGAGTCAATGATGTGTTTTTGGTAGGAATGAGTCGAAGAATAAAACTCTACTTGTCATTTATATATATATATATATTTTTTTTCCATTGTATTAAATTTTATTAACCCAATTTCTGATGTGGGGTTTCCCACAAAGGCATTTTCTATTTTTAACCTTTTATTTTTTAAGAACAATTAAAATTGTGAGGATGAAATTTATTTAATGAGGGGAGAGTGTAACACCCCAATATTTCATAGTACATTATTTCTTCAATGTAAATCAATAACTTTCAATACACACAACACTGAGTTCAAGTGCACCACAACTTACCAAACTAGCTTTTCAAAAGTGGTTATGAATAGTATTAACTGAATATTGAACATAATATAATATTTTAATTTTAGAATCCATATTATGAGTTTCTAAGACATAATGTAAGAACAAATTCATTTTTTTTACAAAAAAGAAGTATTTTAAAAAAATGCAATTTTACCGCCTTTTAATGGATAACCATTTTTAAATCTAATATTTGATACTTATATATATTTAATTTGACTAAATAAATTTATTATTTATAATGGGGACATCAATATTTTCTTTGTATAATTTTTTTAAATTTTTCCGATAAAGTTCATTTTTTTAATGAACAGTGAAAAATAATGTATTTTAATTCAAAAGTTCCTTTTAATATAATTTATTTATATGGATAGATTATTTTTCTAATTGTTTTTAAGGTTTAATTGTAATATCTTTTTACCATTTAATTCAGTTTTGTTTATTGGAATTAATTTCACTTTGAAACTGGACATAAACAGGTATCAATATTTTGATAGTTATTGTTTCTTAAAAACACACTATTGATTTTAACAATGAGAATTAATTTTAAATTAATTAATTCCATGTAAATGTTTTGAATTTGGTAAAATAGACTTCATTTTTGAATTCATAATATCAAAATTATCTTAGGGTGAATTTTTTGTATTTTTCTGAAAAAAAATCAATTTTTGATGAATAGTGAAAAACCCTGAGTTATTATTTAAAACTGAGGTTTTTATTTAAATAAGTATTTATTTTATTTAAATTTAGTTTAGGCCAAAATATTTACAAAATATCTATATATTTTCAATGTAATTATTTGGATTCATTCTGTAATTATATTAGATATACAGAATTTTATTAAACTTTTCACAGTCTTTTACCCACCTCCTAGGAGAAATTGCAAATTCACATAAAACATAATTTAACTGCTTCAGTGATTTGAATTTAAAAAATCCAAGAGACAAGGTTGATATCAGTATGAAAAATTTGGTTCAATGAGATGAAACCATTTTTTGGTGAATAGTAACTTTTTACTATTATTTGCCACGGTTAAAAGTAAATAGGATAATTAAGTGTAAAAAGATATTATTCTTACCCTAAAACATCCCCAAATTCTATTGTTTAAGTGTAATTCGAACCAAAAAACCTTAGGAATAAAATATGAACCTATTAGGTCAACTTGGATTAGATTAGTACATTTATTATTATTTAATTTAAAGAAGAGTTAAATGTTTTTAAATTCAATGTTTATTAACAAAACCATTTTAATAAAGGGTTATACATAAGATAAATTCGACTATAAATATTCATTAGAAAGACAAAAATATTTCCTACTTCATTTTATTTTATTTATAATTTGTAGACATCAAATAAATGAACTTGTTTTTGACACAATGATGATGCAGTAATTACCTTATTCATGATTGAATCCAAAAAATGGTTCTATAAATATTAATGTAAATATAATTTCAATGTTTTTATGACATACAAGAATTTTATAAGTGAATATGACATTTTAGGGATGATTCAATGTATCTTTTTGGATGTAGTAATGTTGTGATGACTTTCACAAGAACAAATTACCAAATATTGTCAACATTGACATAAATTAAAATTTAAAACAAACACAATATAATTGGTTGATATAATATTCCTAAATATTTAAGGTTCTGCCAAAGGGCTTATATAATTCTATACATGACATTAATTATCCACTTGGGGTACTTTTGGAAGTTTAGAGTATGTTTATTAACAATATAGAGTAATAATTCAAGAAGTCGTAGTAAAAGTTAAACTATTTAACAAAGAGTTAAATATAAAAATTAAGGTTAACATGGTGACCTAAACTTTTCTAAAACCAATTGTTTGATTTCTTTTAGACCCATAAACACCTAATTATTTAAATTATTATTTTTGGATTCATTATAAACCTATAATAAATTTATTACAAATAAAATATTTTATGTTTTTCCTAAGGTGCTCCTCACCCCTCTTATAAAAGGGAACTCCCCCATCACTCTAATTCACTCCTTCTAAGCTATTTTTCTCCGCCAATCCCTGCCCAAATACCCTCTCAACTATCCTCCCTTCATACTAGAGTCCTTAATTTAGTCATAAATCCAACCTAAGTAGCACTTTTGATCAAATCAAAAGGAAGAACCCGAAGAATAGGTAAATATCTAACCACCTCTTTCAAGTTCCTTCCTTCTTCCACTTGCTATTTATTTGTTGTTTCCATTCTATAATAATAACTCCAGTATCTTCTATATACTGTTATGTTATTATAGATATGTTACATCCAAATTCATTATTCTATACATACTTTTCATGAAATTTCACCATACGTGCATAAGTACAGCATACCGTCTCCATGACGTGGTGTAATAGTTATTAAATACATTATTATTTGGATGGGTATAATAATACTATGTATTTGATTAAAATAATAACTATAAAATTATAATGATTCTGAATATATGATATACAATCCAATTCCAAACCTTTATGAAAATGATATTGTCGCTCTTGCGTACGTACGGATTACCGTTTCCACGATGCGATGAGATTCATTTCCAAGTTCACCATTCATCGATGATTATAAAAATATATTACTAATAAGTATGTAATATATGACATAATAATTATACAGTAGATATATATATATATATATGTATTTATTTATGTATGTCTTTATGTACATACATATATCTTATTCACTAACATCTGTTCAATACAATATGAAAACGGAAACAACGTTTATACGTACGTACGTACTACCATCTCCATAAACGGTGTTCTCCATTTTATATATATGTCTATTATGCATATATATGTTATAAATATACAAGATATATAAATCATTTTTTATATTCTAGAAGTATTTAAATCTTGATCTAGGTGATACAATCAAGACTAATAAGATAAAAAATGTTCGATAAAGAATGAAATTATTACGTGAAATGTTAATTTAACATGGGAATTATAATAAAATTGATAGAATAGAGTAATTAATGAATCATGTATGAAATCATAAATATTAATATTGTTCTGTTATACATTATTAACATACTAAGATCTTCATACAAGAGGTTAAACCTACCCTTGACTAAAGGAAAGTGCAAGGTGAGGGGTTTTCATCTCACTTCTTATTCCCGTGAGATTCATGCCATACGGCAACTATTTCTTTTTTTTGTGGTGTAGTTACTGACCATAATTGTATTCTTTCGGTAATACACATTAATTTATTTATATTTACATATTCATTGAATGATACTTCTTTCATGGGGTGTATGTTTCTTATGTTTCCAGTTTGGTAAGTGTTAATTTCACAATCTCATTATTATCTGAGGTTGTTTTTACGTAAGTATCTACTGTGATACATTTATTATCCAAGTCCTTATTTCATAAAAGTGTTTTCAATGGTATTCTTTTTAAGATAATTTTTATTAAAACATCATTTTAAATGTTTTAAATATTTATTCCTCTGAATCACTCTCATTAATGTCCATGTTTTCAAAATTGTTTTTAAGGATTTATTTATATGTACATGAATGTTTTAAAAATGTTAATTCCTTTCAAAACTTTCAAATTGGTATGGGAAACATTGATTCAAAAATGTCTTCAAATGTCTTCCTTTCTAAATTGAGTAATTTTTAAATGTTTTCATTAAAAAGGGATATTTATCTCCAAGAGTTTTACAAAACATTTTAATCTATGACAACATACTTTGATGGGTTTTAAGATTATTTAAAGTTGATTTATTATGATAAAAAACCTCCATATTTTATTGAAGGTTTTATGATATGTTTTGTTGTGGATGTGTTGTTTTTACACCATTCATGGTTTATGGATAAAGTATCTTCATTTGGTATGATATTTTTAATACGAATGTTTATTTTATGTTTAAACCATTTCATATGAGGAATTCATTGGACTTTGTATATGACGGGTGGATCCCGCTATAGCTCCCCGATGAATCGGTAGGTCTGATGATACAAACTAGTGTCTTGGAACAAGGCCTTGACAGAAATCATATTTGTATTCTTCGAACAAGGCATTGACTATGTGGTTATGATAGTCTAGCATTATGCATTCCATCATTAAGAATGTGGTTATTGATATTTCATGTGATTATTCGAATAGTATAGTATCCATGTGAGTATGTAAATGGGGTTATTTCATTTTTTCCATATTATGATGAAGTTTATGTGGAAAAGTCTTTTGTTTTAGTTTTATACATTGCCTTCAATTTTTAATCTTATTTATGAAAGTTACCATTGTATTTCTTACCCTTACTTAGTGTTTGAGATCACCCCTTTCTATGTTTTATTTTCCCAAGGATTCCAAGAAGTGTATTGTGATTGATAAGCAAGGTAAAGCCAATGGAATAATGGTGTTCATAAAGGATTATTTATGTTTTTTTGTATGTTAAAAATTTTAATGTATCATTCATGTATGTAATCTATTTTCTAACACTACTAAAACGATCGGTCCTTCGGGACTTAATTACATGTAATCATGGAAATGTATTAAAATAATGCACCGAATCTGGGTAACTATGGTCGATGAGTTATATAACACACTGTGCACTTTGGACAGGCAAGGTGGCATAGCCAAACCATATGCAATAGCTCCAGTTATCTCCATAATTTCAAAATCCCTAATGTACCTATGGCTTAGTTTCCCTTTCATTCCAAATCTTATAACGCCCATCCATGGAGATACTTTTCCGAAAACATGATCTCCCACTTGAAATTTGATATCCTTTGATTATAGGCATAGTTATTTTGTCTTCTTTAAGAATCATTGATATGTCCTTGAATAGTATTTACCTTTGCTATTTTTTCATCCAAAATTTCATGACCGACAAGCCTCCTTTTTTTAGATCCATTTCAACAAGTTGGTGTAAGACATTTCTTTACGTTCAATGCTTCATATGGCACCATTTGAAAACTTGAATGGAAACTATTATTGTCGGATAACTCCACAAAAGGTAACTATTGATCCAAAAAACCTTGGAAGTCAATTGAAAATGATCTCAACATTTCCTCTAAGGATCCGATTTTCCTCTCTAATTACTCATCAATTAGTGGGTGGTAAGTAGAAATCAATCGATGTTCAGTATAAAACTATTTCTGAAGACATCTCTAGAATTTCGATGAAAAAAGTTGGTCCTGATAAGACACAACAGAGAGTGGTTCCCCAAGAAATCTAAAAACTTCATATATATAGAATCTTATTAAGCACTCTAGTTGAAAATCCACCCTTATAGTGGGGAAATGTGAAGATTTTGTATGTCAATCCACAATTAACCATATCATATCATTCTTCCTTTGTGTTTTGGGTAGTCTAGTGACAAAATCCATGGTGACGTCATCCCATTTCAATGTGGGAATAGGTAGAGGTTTCATGACTTCTTTATGATGTTGGAATTCAGCCTTCACTTGTTGACAGGCTAAACATCTTGATATATAATCCTCAATTTCCCTCTCCATGTTTTCCCAGTAGAAATGTTATATCAAATTTATATATATCTTAGTGCTACATATACGTATAGAGAAATTAAAGATATTGGAATAATCCAATAACTCCCTTTTTAACTCAGGTATATCCGGAACACAAATCCTCTTCGCGAATATCAAAATTCCATCTTCACATACAGAGTCATCCCACTTCACCTCTTTTAAAACATTAATTTTATTTTTCATGTTCAATTCATTAGTATGAGACCTTTTAATCTTTTCTAATAAATATGTTAGGGATACCAAATGGAAAAGTAGTGATTATTCACCTTCGTTGATAATTACCATATCCTTCCTCACTGTATCCATGAACAAAGGATCTTTGTCAATCCTAATTTTGTTGATAAACCCAAGATCCTTCCTAGTCAATGCATCAGCTACCTTGTTTTCCATTCTTGTATGGTAGTGTATACTAAAATTATAATACATGTGTTGTTCGATCTTTCTTTGTTTCATCGTGTTGATTTCCTTATGAGATAAGATATACATCAGGCTCTTGTGATCTATATATATCTCAGATTTTTCACCCTAGAGATAATGACTCCATATCTTCATAGAGAAGATTAACATTGCTAACTCAATATCTTATGTGGGATTGTTTTGTTTATTAGTTTTTAACTACATTGATGCAAAGGCAATAAATCTATCATTCTACATAGGGAAAAAACCAAGTCTTTTTTTATGCATCCCTATAGATCAAAAATACATCATTCCCAGATGGTAGTTTTAGAATCATTGAAATCACTAATATCCTCTTAGACTCTTCAAAACAATCCTCACGTCCCTTTTCCATAATAACATAACCCCTTTATGAGTATTATTTTTCATTGGGTTGGATAAATAGGTGACGTTCTGAAGAAAATGATGATAATAACCTACTATACTAATAAAACTATGCACCTGAGTTATGTTCATTAGAGTAGGCCATTCCTTCACAGCCTTTGCCTATGCCAGATCAAAAGATATTCTGTATTTAGAGAAAATGTGGAACTGAAATGAAACTGGTTGGAGACAAAATATTCACTTGCTAAACATCCTATATAATTATTTTCTCTTAATATTCTTCAGAATAGTGCGCAAGTGATTTTTATGATCTTCATATCATTTAGAGTATACCAAGATATCCTTAATAAATACAACCACAAATTCCTTATGATATTCCTTGAAAACTCTATTCATTAAATCTAGGAAAATAGAGTGTGAGTTATTCAGTCCAAAAGGAATTACTCTAGACTTGTAATGCCCAAACCGGGTTCTCTATGTTGTTTTTGGAATGTCTTACTTCCTAACAAGAAACTGATGATATCCAGATCGAAGGTCAATCTTCGAAAAATATTGAGCTCTATGAATTGGAACAAATAAATTATCAATACGAGGTAGGGGTTACTTGTTCTTTATAATTATAGCATTGATATCCCTATAGTCAATGCACAATCTCATAGATCCATCTTTCTTATTAAAAAATTAACATGTTCTCCCCATGGAGAAACACTCGGGAAAATAAATAATTTATCACTCAATTCTTATAGTTGTTTCTTTAGTTACACTAATTCCAAAGTGGTCATTATATATGGATTCATTGATATAAGCCTTGAAACATGTATTAAGCCAATGGATAAAACAATTTCCCAATCTGGAGGCTGTCTAGGTAAATTTTCTGGAAAGAAATCAACATATTATTAAATAATAAGTACGTCATATATTTGAACATTCTTTTCCTCACCCATAGTTATTGCATTCCCTTCATCTCCAATAACTGAATTTAGTATAGCTACTAAGGGAGGATCTAGATGGGAATCAGATAGTGATTTTTCTTCCCTAATGATAAGGTATTCCACATTGTCCTAAAAAATTATAACCACCATTCTATTGCAATAATGTTTTTCAACACAGTTCAAATTAATATTCATACAAACGATTATATCAATGTAAATCATGGGTATGACAATAAAATTAGAAGATAGAGCATGTTTATACACCATAATGAGGACTTCCGGACAATAATTTGTTACAATGATACTTACCTTTAATGTTTTGACTGAAAATTCCCTTATTAAATCAAATTGAAATTATGTAATTTTCTAGTAAAAATGGTGTGATATGATAGAATGAAATGATCTTGAATAAAATAAATCATTTGATAAGTATGAATAAATGATTAATGTACCTGCTACCACACCATTAGGAACATCAATATCCGTAGTTGTGATCGCATAAGCGTGTCCCTGCTCCCTTGGCCTTTTCTATGGAATGATTACTTAAAGATTTGGAAAATCATTAGCACAATGTCCTATATCCCTAGAATTATTTAACTGAACATTAATATCTTCTTTCTTACCCTTCAAATCACTAGCAAGATGGCATTGTTTCCACATTTGTAGCATACTGCTTCTCTTTTAAGCAGGCGCCAGGGTGTTTCCTTCCACAATTATCATAGGGAGTCAATTCTTCTCTTACTTTATTTCCCATTTTAATATATTTGTATCCAAAGTTTTCAACAACCCTATTCTTATATTTTTTTTATTTTCATTCATAAGAAGTAGAGAATTCATTTTCGGTCTTGATAGCACAAGAAACTCTATCGTCATTTGATGGGAAAATTTTGGATACCAGTGCTCGCTAGGTGAATGGCTTTAGGCCATCAAAGAATATACCAATCATTCTTAATGGATTTAATATGTAGTCCATATAATGCCTTTCTCCTCATGTGAACTTAGATTCATACTTCGAAACATTCTCATCTTCCTTTTGCCTCAAATTTATAAACTCGCTTCCATATCTGCTTACTATTCATGAGGAAGTTATTTCTCTAGGAATAATAGTCCCTCCATTCCATTTCTTCTATCTATTCCTCCTCCTTTGTGTTTTGGATTAACGACCACCTCTAATCTGAATCTCTAAAAAGAAGATAAACTACCATGATGACATTCTCTTTTTTGTTACATACCAAAATGAGAAATATTTTCTCTAGGAAACTTATCTACTACTCAACTACAAATGGGTTTTTAGTCCCATTTTATTATGGTTGTTGTTTTTTGCATAAAGAGATCTAAAAATGATCCTCCATGTGGTGGATCTGGATGCTCCATATGGGTAATATTATTGTTCATAACCTGATTATGTTTTCCTATATAGCTATAAGCTGCTCTGTACTAGTCACAACACCAAAATCCAACATCAGTATATTACTTCTAGTGGAAATCCCTACATGGGATACGTATTTCCATGAGGTTTCCAGTTCTTCTACTAGGCACCATTTATAGATAATGGCATACAATATATTAGGCTATGAATCATAATGTAAGATCGAAACATAGCAAAATAGATAGCATATATTGAAATCCTATGCATGGATAATCTCATAACAACAAAAAATGGATTCTTTGATGAAACATTTACATATAAATCCTTCATAATGGCTTGTAAAGAAAATTTGAATTATCCTAAGAATTACCACCAAGAATTTCAAACCAGGTGAATAGTAAGGACAATTTTTGTGTACCATGATACCTCAGGTCAAGTCTGAAACACCTTGTCAAAGTGTTTAATCCTAGGTACATCTGTTTTAGAACCACGTCCACTTCTAGTATCCATACATGGATGTATTTTCTAGAAAGATACACATAATCCATTCCTTACCAAAATATCATTATGTTCTTTTATTTTTATCCACCCAGACTATCATCAATATTTTTCCCAAATATACATTTTCTAAATATATATTCCAATTTTTCTACTAAACATCTTCTGAAACCAACTATAAAGACCCGACCCCTGTTTCCCAGAGCCAGTGCCTCATTACATTACATTGGAATGATTACAAGAAAGATTAATCCCGAATGAATGAATAGGTTAGTATATTTCTATACAAGATACATATATAAGTTCATAATTACATCATGAAATAAAAAATTATGCTAAGTTATTACATTTGATTCATCCAAGCCTCCCAAATTATTCCAGCAAGTCACTCATAACATACTTATTCATATACTGGGAAAATGAAACATCAATAAGGGGTGATCACAAATTCTAAATAAGAGTATGCAATATAGAGGAATATAAAATAATCATAAACATTAGTAATGATTAATAATTGAAAACACATGTCTTTACAAATAATAAACATGAACACATTGTGGAAGGAATAAGAGATGAGTAAATAATTCCATTATAAAACATAATCATGGGTATTATAATTGTATAATAACCACATGAAATTTAAATTTATAGTTTTATAATGAGGCATGTGGATATGTTGTAAATTCTGAACCATACCATCAAGGTATTGTCCAAGATGTCTAAAACTGATTAAGGCCTTGTCCCAAACCATATCTCAAAATAGGCAAGGCCTCAACCAAGACTGCATCTATTTGTCTCATGAGACCTAATGATTCATAGAGGGGATATAGGGAGCCCCACCCAACACATAATAATTAAAATTATATTCTTGTATGAAGGGTGATAAACATAAATATCATATACATTCATATTGAAACTGACATATGAAATGTAAATAACTTTCCACGAACATTTAGCATAAACAATAAATAATTAGAGTAAATTAGTGAATGGTTTTAGGAAATAAAATCAAAAGTAAAACTAATAATATAAAATTCAATTAAATATGGTGTATAATATCATACATATTAATAAACAAGAGTGTTTAAATAGATTAATATTCTCTTATAAAATCATTGAAAAATTCATGAGATAAATACATTTTTACTTTTAAAAGAAGAGTTCAAATTGAAAGTATTTGTATAAAATAAGATGTGAAGTAAGATATTATTTTCACAAAAAAATTGTGTTACTTTATATTGATAGTTTTTTCCAAAAATATATTATTGAGTTCCCTTGAAATTAGATAAGAGTTTGAGAAATTCCCTTAAAACATGATTGTTTATCGGGAAATTTTTTTGAAAGATCCTTTCAATACATATAACTCCTCAAAAATGAAGGTTTGATTATTGTTATAACACATATATAGAAAAATAACACAGAAATTATAATGGATAAATATTAATTAATAATAATTTCATTGAGGTAAGTAGATAATAAACTTATCTTCAATGAAAATGGAGGTTCAGGTGGAAAACCCTTACCTTAAGTCTGAATGTGTTGTGCTCTTGAACATAAGGTCCTGGAATATGAAATTAGACATATTTAAAATTTAAATCAGGAAAAATTAAACTTTTATTTATATTTACATGATTTTATTAAGTCCATTATATCCTTATTCATTAGTTATACATTTGAATTATGTCGTTCTAGTGTTTGTGTTTTCTTGATTTTCATAATTGGTTCACTTGTTTTATGTAATGAAGTTCATGTGGAATGGATTTAAATCTACCAAATTGAATTTAAATATTATTTAGGAACATAAATACGTTTTGTTTGTCATTTATATCATTTATTTACTGGGCATTAGGATTAATCATTAGATAAAATATTAATGGCATTCACTTGGATTATTTTAGTGGTATTTTGATTATTACGAACTAGTTTGGTCATATGATTTAATAATAAGTACATATATTTGCCTCCAAATATTAAATAGGTTATAATAAATATATTATAGTCTATTTAAACTGTCAAAATGTTTTCATGTCCAGTAATGAATTATAAAATTCCAAACAAATATTCGTTATCCACAAAGGCTATAAATTGAAACCTCACGGACGATGATTTCATTTACAAAGTAAAGAAGAGAGAGTAAGAATCATGATGATGGTTCATCCATTAACATGATATAATTCAATTATATATATTATAATGGATTTATAATGGTCATTTGTACATAGTAGTTGTGTAGGAGATAATAATAGCGAGGAACGTTAAATGAAGTAGAAATAAATAGAATGAGAATTTACCTATTGAATCAACCCCCATAAGAACCTCTTAAGGGTAAGGGTTTTGTTATTTTGGAAAGACCAATAGAATCATGAATGTTTAGAGTGACTAGGAAAAGGTATTTCGGCAGAACATTGTGGACATTCAATTATTAGAGGAGTGATGAGAAGTTGGTGTGGGGAGGGTATTTCAAAGTGGAGTAGATGAGTGAATTATGAATACTGTATTCATTATTTTATTATTTCCATAATAAAAACCAATAGTGTTGATTCATGTGACCCATAAATGTAATAAGTTCATGTGATTTTGAAAAAAGTCGGGTTTCATAACTTATGATGTCATAAATAGTTTGTATAACTGATAATATTTACATACGGTATTTTACCGTAATTCACTATTCATAAAAAATCCAGAAATTTTTAAAAATTCAAAACATTCAAGATGTCATTATCTTATAGAATTAAAAATATAAAATAATAATATGATTTACTTTTCACAATTTTCATATTACTATTCATATTACTATTCATAAGGGTAAGATACTATTCAATGAACAAATTAGTGTACAACATATCTTTCATCCCATCAAGTTAGTGTACAACATATCTTTCAATACAATGAATTATGTGGAACTATTTGAATACTTTAATAGAGAGTATTATTGTGGGAAATCTCCACTAAAGGTATGTATTGGTCCCACATACCATTAAATTCAAGTGAGCATTATCTCAACATGTCCTCTATGGTTTTGATCATCCTTTCTGATTTCCCGTCAGTTTGTGGGTGGTAAGAAATACTCAATCGATGTTTAGTATCCAAAACATTATAAATACTTCTCCATAATTTCAATGTAAATTTTGGGTCGTGGTCAATCACAATAGAGGGAGGTTCTCCATAAAATCTGACAACATCATTTATATAGAGTCTCTCTAGGACCTCTAATGGAAAATCCTACCTTATAGCGAGGAAATGTGTATATTTATTAAGTCGATCCACAATTACCCATATCATATCATTCATAACTATAGTTTTGGGTACTTCAGTGAAACAATACATGATAAATTCATCCCATTTCCATGTAGGAATAGGTAAAGGTTGCATGAATCCTTTTGTATGTTTCCTTTAGGCATTTACTTATTCACAATCTAAATATCTTGATACATACTCCGCAATTTCCCTTTTCATGTAATCCCACCAGAAATGATCCTTAAAATATCAATACATCATAGTGTTACCCCAATGTATAGAGAAATTCGAAATATGGAAATCATCCAATAACTCCCTTTTTGGATTGGTTATAGATTAAACACCAAGCCTCTAACCAAATTTCAGAATTCTATCATCACATATGATTTTACCCAACATCACCTCTTTCAAAGCATTAATTTTATTTTGTAGGTTCTCATCATCTGGCTGATAACATTAAATATTTTCTAATACAGATGTTTTAGGAAAAAATGAAATGTAGTGATGTTTCACATTCTTTGATAATTACCATATCAGTCCTCACTAGATTCATGTACAAAGGATCCTTTCCAATCCTCATTTTATTGAGAACCCCATGATCCTCCCTACTGAATGCATCTACTACCTTGTTTTTCATTCCTTGGTGGTAGTGTATAGTACAATCATAATCCTTGAGTAGTTTGAGACACCACTCTTTCCCCATGTTGTGTTCATTCTGTGAGAAAATATACTTCCGGCTCTTGTAATCCATATATATCTCACAACTTTCACTATATAGAAAATATCTCAATATCATCAGAGAAAATAATATCGCTGCTAACTATAGATCTAACGAGGGATAGTTTTGTTCATGAATTTTTAACTTCCTGGATTAATAGGAAATAACTCTATCATTCTTCATAAGGACACATCTAGGTGATTTATTTCTTGAATCACTATTGATCACTAACCCATAATTCCATGATAGCAGGGATAGGATCAGATCATTCACTAATCTCCTCTTCAACACTTCAAAACAGTCCTCTCATTCCATTTTTCATACAAACATAAACCTTCTGCATGTAATCTTGGTCATTGAGTTGGATAAACGGGTGATGTCCTGAATGAAACGCCGATAATAACATGTTAAACTAATAAAAATATGTACCTCATTTATGTTCGTTTAAGTAGGAAATTCCTTCACAGTCTATGTCTTCATTGGATCAATAGATATTCCATCATTATAGAAATTTTGGAATATAAAAGAAATTGATTGAATACAAATTTCACATTTTCTAAACTTCCCATTTAATTCATTTCATATAGGAGTCTTCCAAATAGTGTGAAATTGATTATCATGATCTTCATTGATTTTGGAGTATACTATGATATCACCAATAAATACCACCACCAAGTCATCAATATATTCTTTGAAAACTATATTCATTAAATACATGGAAATTGATGGTTCTTAGTCAGTCCAATATGTATTACTTTAAAATCCCAATTCCCATACATTTGTCAAAATGTAATTTTTGGGAATGTCTTCTTTATCACAAGAAACTGATGATATCCATATTGAAGATCAATAATTAAAAAATATTGAGCTCAATAAAGTTGATTATATAAATAATCTATGCGATTTAGGGTATAATTGTTCCTTATTAATATAGCATTTATCTCCCTATATACAACGAACAACCTCATAGATTCATCTCTCTTCTTAACGAAAAAATAGGGGCTCCCCATGGGGAAACACTATGGTGAATAAATCCTTTATCACTCAATTACTCTAGTTTATTCTTTTGTTCCACAAGTATCACGTTGGACATTCTATAAGGATTCATTGATATAGGCCATTAACCATGAATTAAGTCAATAGAAAACTCAATTTCACAAATTGTAGGATGTTTATGTAAATCCCTTCAAAAGACTTCAACATATTATTTCACAAAAGGTAAATACTCTATTTGAAAATTCCATTATTCACCCATATTTATTGCATTCCCATCTTCCCTATTAATTAAATTCTGTAGATATACTAGGGGTGGCTCTAGATGACAATCTGATGGAGATTATTCATCCCTAATGATAAGGGATTCCAGATCATCCTAAATAATTGTAACCACCTTCCTATTGAAATAAATTTTCACAACATGGTTTGGAAGTCAATCCACACCAAGGATTTTATCAAATTAAATCAATGGTATGATAATAAAATAATCAAATAAAGCTCATTTATATAAAATAATGGGGACTTTATGACACAACTTTATTGCAATGATACTTCCCTAAGGAGTTTTTACTAACAATCCATTATTATGTGAAATTGAAAATATTTAATTTTCGTGGTAAAATGGGAAGTTATGAATGAATTAGATGATCCAAAATCAAATAAATCCTTTCATATGTTTGAGGTAATGATTAAATTACCTACCACCACATCATTAGGAACTCCAATATCAACAGTTGTGACCAAAAAATCATGTCCATGCTTCCTTTCCCTTTTATGTGTCACCTTTCCTTAACGCTTTGGAAAAACATTAGAATAGTGTCCAATATCCCTACAATTATAGAATTGAACATAAATTTCTTCTCTATTACCATTTAAATCACTACCAATAAAGACTTTTTGTCCATATTTTTAGCATACTCCTTTTCCTTTTATGAAGGAACCAGAGCGTTTCCTTCCACCATTATCACATGGTGGAAATTCAACTCTTCCCTTATTCCCCATTTCATTAGTTCCTTTTCCATAAATTTCACCAACCATTTTCTTCTCTTGAATTCCATTAATGTTATAATAAATATATAATTCATTTTATACCTTGAAATCACATGAAACTATATCCTAATAATATGGGAAAATTTAGGAGACCACTTTTTGTTAGAGGAACAGCTTTAGGCCTTCATTGAATCGATCAGTCTTTCTACATGGATTTACTATGTAGTCTAAAACACGTATAGGTAACCATGTGAAGATAGATTTATACTTTTCAACATTTTAATCTTCCTTTTACCTCTAATTAAGAATCTTCCTTATAATATCTTCTAGCAGTTCACGGGTAAAGTATTTCTCTTAGAATATTTCTTAAAAGTCCCTCTATTCCATCTCTTCCTCCTATTTTGTGTTTAGGATTTACAACCACCATTGATATGTATCTTCCTATATATGATTAACTTTCATTATGAACAACTATCTTTCGTTACATCCCAATCAAGAAATATCTTCTCTACAGAACTTATGCACTACTCAGCTACAATTGGGTTTGTAGTTCCATTGAATGACAGAGGTTTTTTATGCATAAAGGGATCTAAAAAATCTCATAAATGTTGGGGATCTAGACGCTCTATATATGTAAGGTTATTTTTAATAACCTGATTATGCTTTCCCAGTATAGTTATAAGATTCTCTTCCCTACTAATAGCAGTAGAGAAAACATCATTTTCCTCTATCGGAGGGGAATTCCTACATGGGATACACATTTTCATATATATTACATTTCTTGTTCTAGGAACCGTTTATAGATAATGTCATACACTATATTAGGATATAAATCATAATTTATAATCATAACATAGAAAAATACATCCCATAAATTGAAATCCTATGCATGGCTAATCACATAATAAAAAAATGGTTTCTTTGAGGAATCATTTACATTTATATCCTTAATAATGGCTCGAAAATAAAATGTGAATTATTCTATTAATATCCCCTGGTGGTGTCAAACAATGTGTGTAGTAACGCCCATTATTGTTTACTATGATACCCTAGACCAATCCCAAAACTCCTTGTAAGAGTTTTCACACATAGTTACATCTGTTCCATAACCACGTCCACTTGTTTTATCCAGACAGGGATGTATTTTCTAGAAATATCCACTTAATATATTCCTTTCCAAAATACCCTACTCTTCTTGAATGTTTATCCTCAAAGACTATCATAGGGATTATATCCTTACTCAATATTTTCTAAATCTAGTTTCCATGTTTTCTACTAAAATTCTTCTTATACCAACTATAAAGACCCGACCACAATTGCCCAGAGATGGTTCCTTATAAAATTAGATTCGTATGATTATATGAATGTTGAATCCAAATGGAATGAATAGTTTAGTATATTTGGAAACAAAATACATATATATGTTCAACATTACATGATGAAATGAAAAAAACACTAAATTATTCAATTTGAAACATCCAAGCATCCTAGATTATGCTTGCAAGTCACTCGTAACTTACATCTTCATGTCCAATGAAAATGAAACATAAGAAAGGGTGAGCTCATACGCTTTGTAATAGTACTAAATATAGCATAAGATAACATAATCAAAAAAAAAATTAGGCATGGTGAATAATTGATATCACATGCCATTACAAATAATAAACTTGAACACATTACTGTAGGAATATGATATGAGTAAATAATGGCATAATAAAACATTATCATTTGTATTCTACTAGTCAAATAATTTCATGAACTTTTAATTAATAGCTTCATAATGAGGAAGGTGCATATTCTAGATATTCTAAACCATACTGTCAAGGCATCAACCATGATGTCTTAAAATGGTTATGGCCAAAACCAAAACCATATCTCAAAATGGGAAAGGTCTCAACCAAGTCCAAGTCTATTTATCTCATGAGGCCTAATGATGCATTAGGGGGATATATAGGGCCCCACCCATCACTAATAATTTCAATTAATTCCACTTATTATATGAAATTAACATAAATAATATATACATTCATATTAAAACTATCATATGGAATGTAAATAACTTTCCTCAATCATTAAGCATAAACAATAACCATTCAGAGTAAATTGGGGAATGGATATTGGATAGAAAATACATATTCAAACTAATAGTAATCCATTAAATTTAAAATGGTAGATGATATCATACATAATAATCAACTATAGTGTTGAAATAGATTATAATACTCTTATAAATTCATCATGGAATTATTGAGAGAAATACTCGTTTACTTTGAAAAGAAGAGTCCATTTGGAAAAGTATTTTTATAAAACCAAAATTAATTTAAATATTATATTCACAATAAAATGAGATATTTTTTTAAATATAATGGTTTCTAAAAATAGATTATATATTTACCTTGAAAATAGGAAAGGTTTTGAGAAATTCCATTTTAACAGGATTGTTAATCGGGAAGGATATTGTAATGATCCTTTTAAAGCATATAACTCCCTATAAATTAAGGTATGATTCTAGTAGGAAAAATATATATAACATTCAGACCGAAATTATAAGAATTAAATATAAATGAATAAAAATGAAATTGAGGTAAGTAGATAATAAATGTAACCCGAATGAAAATGGATGTTTGGTTTGAAAAACCTCACCTTAACTCAGAATGTGATCTTTTCATGATCATAAGGTCAAGGAATATGAAATTATATTTTTTAAAAACTCAATTATAAAACTATTATATTTTTATTTATTTTATCAGGATTTTATTATTTCTATTAGGTCTTTATTGATTAGTTATAAGATTGAATTCTGTCATTCTGAAGTGTTCGTTTTCTTGATTTTCATAATCAGTTCATTTGTTTCCATGTAATGGATTTCATGTGAAATGGATGAGAACATTCAAAATTGAATTTACAAATTATTTATGAACATATATATGTGTTAACGGTAATTTATATCATTTAGTTTCAAGACATGATTATGGATCATAAGATTAAATATCAATAACATTCACAAAGATTATTTTAAATGTATTTTGATTATTAGGAAATATTTTGGTCATATGATTTAAAAATAATTACATATATTGGTTAATGAATATTAAATAGGTTATAATACATATATTATAGTCTAATTATACTATGAAAATTGTTTCATGACAAACAATGAAGGATAAATTGAATAAAGAAACTTCACTGTCCCAGAAGGTTGAAAATTGGAACCTCACGAAATCAGATTTCGTTTATAAAATAAAAGGGAGAGAGTAAGAATATTGATGATTTTACTTCCATTAATATGATATAATTCGTGTATATAGATGATAATGGAGTTATCATCGTAATTTGGATAGAGGAGTGGAGGGGTAGATAAGATTAGAAAGGAAATATAAATTAAATTGAATGAAATAGAATGTAAATTTACCGCTGGAATCCACCTCCTTCATAATCTATTTGTGGGAAATAGTTTTGGTATTTTTCAATGAAAAATAACTTCTTGGACGTGTTGACTTACTATAGAATGGTATTTGGGCCAAACATTGAGGATCTTTAAGGATTATAGGAGTTAGAAGAAGAGGGTGTGAGGGGGGGGGGGTTATATAGTGGAGTGGAGGAGTGAACTAAGAATATTTTATTCATTATTTTATTATTTTCATCAAGGCAACCAATAGTGTTGATTTATGTGACCCATATTAGTAATAAGTTCATTTGAGTTCGAACCAAGTGGACATAAATCCCTTATGAAGTGTTACAAATTTTATTTAACTAATAATTTGTATATGTAGTATTTTACCATATTTTACTATTCATCAAAAATTCACGAATTTCAAAAAAATTCACAAAAATTCACCATAACCTTTTTTAAACATATATATTTAAAAAAATAAATTAAATTTTTTAAAAAATTATTTTTTTTATATGATTAATTTAATATTGAAGTAAAATTATACTTCATTGAAAAATAAACAATTTTAAAACTATAACTCACTTTATATCACCTTGAAAAATTCATCAAGATTTCATTATCTTATAGCCTTAAGAAAATAATAATAATAAGATTTACTATTCAGAAGGGTCATATTATTATTTATATTACTATTCATATTAAAATTCATAATGGTATGTTAATATTCACTAAAAAATTATGTAGATACTATTAGTGTCTGAAAGACATACTGATTACAACTCTAGATGGCCATTTTTTTAAAATTCAAAACATAGAAGAGGAAAAGATTTTTTAATGGATAGATTATAATTTTTTTTTTGTTTTTTAGGGACTCTATGTTTCTTGAGTTAAATATTTACTTTCAAAAAAATTGGGTGTTACATGATAAATGTGTATTTCGAAAACTAGGGGTTGTTCTACAAAAACATCCTCTATTATAAAACCGTTTAAGAATGCACTCATAACATCTATTTCATATATCTTCAAATCTAAATGAACTTCATAAACAAGAAAAAAATATTATGGATTTATGTTTGGATGTAGGTCAAAATGCATCCTCATAGTCAATACCTTCTTCTTGACAAGAACCATATGAAACTAGTCTACCCTTATTTCTAAATATAGTTCTTAACTAATCAAATTTATTCCTAAACACTCATTTACTGCCAATAGTAATGTTTTCCTTTAGTCTACCTACAACTGCCCATACATTTCACCTTTCTTAATTATTTAACACTTCTTACACGGCTATTACCCAAAATTCCTCATTAATATCTTTATTGATGTTCATAGCTTCAATATAAGATATGAAAGTATAAGGATAAACCTACATTCTAATAGATGATCTATTTTGGGTTCATGTATTTAGGTCACCTACAACAACATATAAAGGAGGGAACATAAAAGTTCTATTGGGAAAAAATCCCTCAATGTGTCCTCTCATTATGTTTTGGGAGTGATTTTGTTTTTTTGACAAAGCCAGATGACAACGAATGAGCATGGTTAGTGTTTTCTGAAGACATGATTTTAAATTGGTGTCTTTTCATAGTTTTTCCCAAATTTGCGTCCCTCAAAATCGAGATTTTACTATTGAAAAGGAATGCTTTAATCATAGATGTGAATGGTATGTAGAATGGTAATGGAAATTGGAAAATAAAGAAATTAATTTACATCAAACCATGAACCACATACCATGTCCGATAACAGGTTCTGGCTGCGTAAGAGGTCGCAGGAATTGTTCATAGATTTGTTCACATACCCAAAA
Source organism: Viscum album (assembly GCA_963277665.1). NCBI lineage: Eukaryota > Viridiplantae > Streptophyta > Magnoliopsida > Santalales > Viscaceae > Viscum > Viscum album. Next base: position 1,416,818,241 of record OY728160.1, read on the forward strand.
ATTGATAGTGGTAGAAGTAGTTGCAGTATGTGGGAAACATTTTCATTGTAAGAGGATATCGGTAGTATCAGAGGAGTAAAGTCAGTATTTGGACCGTGTACAAAAAACAGTTTGTGGATGTAATGTTGTTCATGGGATATAACTAGTATGTTGTGAAGCCGATGCTGTGTTGATGATTTGGTAAATCATAGATTTAAGAATTTTGCAGATATATTTTCTTTTATAAGAAGTGTAAATACCACATTTTAATGAAGAGAGAAATATTCATTAGATAAAAAAATTTCTTTGGTAATTCAGCTATGTATGAAATTGGTTCACGTGGAAGCAACTCCACTGAAGGTTTTTGCGGGAAACTATATCCTGCAAAGGATGTGGTGCATGTGAGTAGAAGGTGTGGTATGCTGATGAAGAATGTTTGGTTTTCAGGGGACTTATCAATATAGAGGTGGTTCATTTGGAGTGAATTTGTGAATAGTGAAGAAGATCATGGAACAAATTCCATGAATGTTCTTGTGTGGTACTGAACCCCATAAAGGAATAAGTGGTTCGTAGAAGAAGGAAGTCTGCAGGCAGTTTGCCGAAGCATGTGGTTCACTGATGTGATTCATAAAGGCGGTTCATAGAGTTGGTATATTGAGGGGGTACATAAAAGTGAAGGTGGAGGCAGCCCATGGGAGAGGCATTCCATAGAGAAGAAGTGAAGCATGAAATTGGGGGTAGTTTTTTGATTAGGTGGTCCACATACCATACCTGATACATAGTACTCTAAATATTAAAATGGTTCAAAAAACACCCATCAAAGCTTGAAAAAGATTAAAATCAATTTTTTAACATATTTTCTGGTATCTAACAGTACCCAGGAAGTTGGAATTCATCTTCGAGTGAAAAGGGTCCTCAACAGAGGATCTATCTACAACTGAGGATGTGTGTGTTATGAAAATAAAGGGACCTACATGTATAAAAATTGTGTTTGACCAAAATTCCTATAAACATTGAGAGTATTCCTTTCCAATAGTACATATAAATGTTGGAGTAATATGGTGACCCTATAAACTCATATTGATCAATAGAAAGAGGTATATGGAGTGACCTTAGGAAATACTGATAGTAGACCCTCAATTATGTAAAGGTAGTAAGCCTTGGAATATGAGTGATCTCGCCCATTCCTTTTCAATATTAGTAAGCTTTAGTGGATTTGGTACATTATCACATAACTATGTTATGATTTTTGTGTGTATCCTAGTGTGGGGAACCAAGTAAAATTCATTGTGTCATATGGATGATTTCATTTATATTGATAATTTTTCTATGAACTAAAGTGACAATTGTGTTTTTTTAGCAACAAATCAAAATAAAAATGGGAAAAAGTTTTAATATATCATACCCTAATTCACCCCCACCCCCCTATCATGTTATTATACATAGTGGACCAAACAATTGGTACTAGGGGGAAGGATAAAAGTTAGTGGTTCCCTCCTAATAGAAGCAATGGAGGTGGCCAATCACAAAAGAATTTGGATCTTTAACAGAAATAATTTTCAACTATAGAAGAATGGGATGTAGTTGTAGTTATGATCATTAAGAATATATGTATTCATAGCAGCTATGCATGGAATATCTACTGATATATTTAGAGGTCCACTATAATAATCTAAAATATGATAATTGGATGCTGATGCTCAAGGAATTAATGTCTTAGTGTGAGCCCTATCAAATGCAATTTACGTGAATTTGATGTCATGAAAAACATAAAATGATATGTTGGTATTGATTCTTAATATCTATGAGGGTGATTCAAATGTCAATGAAGAAAATTTGTACATACAATGGAACAATTATGAGGATCTCATAACGAACCACAATGATTCTAATGATGCATTATTCGATCGGGTAAATGTGGTTGTGGAAGATAGGCATGTTCTAAGAGAAGACATTGAAGATATAAAATTTTTGAAGTGTATCTTGAGAAAACATCCTCTGTAGTTCAATCTGAAAGACTCAGTTTTTGAATATAAATAACTAAAAGATCATACATTGGATAACTTGAATAGTACCCTTCTAGCAAGAGAACTGTAACATGATGATAATGATGTTGCGGAAACATCAACTTGCATGAATTCGTTGGGGGAAATATTGGACATATGGAAGAAATGTTCCAAAATAAGCTTTAAGAAGATGATAAGGATGAATCAGAGATTCCCAAGATGAAATATTTGGACTATGTGAAATGGAAGAAAAATATTACGAAAATTCTCTTCTAAAAGATTATTCTACTTTCACTATAAGATGACGGTTCAGAGGAATCTAATGTAGATGAGTTGGAGGATTTCAAGGATCAAGGATTATATGTTTTGGTAGAAATTTTCAAGAATCCCATGATAAAAGAAGAAATTAATAGTGAGAAGGTAATGTTGAGGGAAAAGTAGTTCTTTTGGTCGAGCATGAAGCTTCTCTTAATGAGAAAAATTTTAGAGAGCCAAAAATACGAAATCCAATAATGTGGTTCGTGATGCAAAACTATATATGAAAAAATTGGATGTAGGGATGTTTGATCTAAATAAATAAATGGAAAAATTGAATTCTTCAATGCCATAGAATTTATATGAGGTTCTTGAGTACAAAATAAAAAATCAAGAATATAAAAGAGAAATAGATAGTTTTACTGAAACAGGAAAAGATCAAATCAAACGTATTGAAGAACATGAAGTGGATTTCAGCGGTCTATGATGAATAGATAAAGATCAAGAAAAACTATTGAATCTTGGTACAACATTAGAAAATAATGACATTCATGCAATACATAACAAGAATGCTGAACACAGTGGTCTATCTGAAAAGACGAAGCAGTCAAATTCTAATGCTATGGCGAGTATGGGGCTTGATCAAAGACTAAAATCAGTTTTCGTTGTAGTCAAACACCAAGAACCCATTCTGATGGTCAATATTGATTTGGGTGTGATGCATAATTAAAATATTTAGAGAACCCAAGTGACGATAAGTGGTGCATAAGTGATATGCAGGAATGTATCCCACATAAGATATATTATTTTGGAGAGATGGGACAGTCACATAGTCTATTTTACAAAGAAAAAATGTACAAAAGGGAACAATACAAATAGAGTAATTCAAACATATCACAATATTCCTGGTTGTCATTCTATAGTTATTGTTTTAGATTTCAAGGAATTGGACATATGGAAAGATATTTTCATCAACAATACAGATTAATGTGCCAATAGTGACTGAATGTTCTCATAAGAAGCACCAAAAGTAACATCAAATGAGCTAAAAATGAAAAATAAATTTTTAGCTTGGTAGGATGTAGATGATCAATCATATACAACAGAATGTCAAGAGTATCATTCTATGTCAAATATGATGTAAAAAATATGGGTCAAAAAGAAAGGGACAGAGAAGGAGGTGGTTGGAGAAATTTCATTCAGGTCATTAGATTACACTTGGATATTGATAATTGATAGTGGATTCACTTACCATATGATGAGAAAAAAGTATATAGTGACAGGAATCAGGTACAATAAAGAATTTACCATTAGATTTATTAATGATAAATGCCTGAAAATTATTCGTTAAAAAATCCATGTTTGGAGGAAAATACATTAGACAAGAAGATGTCTTGGTTGTTGATGTTTTCACTCACAACTTTCTCAATGTTAGTAAATTGTGTGACTCTATACAAGACATAAGAATCTCAAAGAGACTATGTGTCATCAAGGCACGATATAGTGTAGTTTTATTGCTGGGATTGAATACAAAATGGAATCTCTACCACATGATTGGAGAAGAAGATATGTTCCTTCTGTCGAAGGAAGATGAAAACAAGTTATGGAATAAGTGTTATGGTTACATTATCCAAACATAATTGGATGATCTGGTGAAATATGACGCTGCTCAAAATCACCCCAGATTATAATGCGATCATAAACATATGTGAGATTCTTATTAGTTGAGAATGATCATTCGAAATACAAACAAGCCAATGAGAAAACATCAAAAAATATTGTTGAGTTTGAGAATATTGATAAGTGTTGGACAATATTACAACATATATTTATGGGAGGAGATATTATGTTCTATTTATGGATTATTATAGATTAATGTCATGGGTTTCAACAATCACCCACAAATCTGATGTGTTCAATTCCATTACCAGATATCAACGGGAATGTTAAAAGTTACTTGGTCAAAAAAATCTAGAAAATCCAAATCAAGAAAGAAACAATGATCAAAATTATACATGTGTAGGATTATCTCGATAAACATGGGATAAGTTATCATGTTTCAATAGAATAAACTCCACAACATAATGGAGTATCTAAGAGAAGAAATGGTATTTTCAGCAACATGTCCAGAACAATTCTTTTTGAGAAAGATCTTCTAGAGAGATTTGGGAAAGAAGCGGTGATGACAATTGTCAACACATCAAATAATGAAATACTATGTATGAAAGATGAGAAGAATCCATATGAGCTATGGTATGGATAGAATCCTTCAATAATGAACTTTCGAGTCTTAGGAAGTATGTTTTCCATTATCAATAAAGAGAATCACAGGATTTCTGAATCTTGTGGAGATGAAGGGATATTTCATAGCTACCCAACGAAAATAAAAGAAAATAAATTATTCAATAAGCAGATCAGAAATATTGTTCAAGGGTGTTATTTAATTGTATTAGAGAATTAGTATAATCTTTATAAAATACATTATCGGTCTCAGGATGATAGTGATGAAGAGATATGTAGATTAGGAGATAATTTAGTTCCAGAACATGATTCAGAAGAAGACTCAAATGAGGAGAATGATGATAATAAATACGTATCTTCACCGAGACCTACATGAATATATGAACTTGATAGTAAGACCATAATTTGTGATCAGACAGTTCAAGTGCACACATGGAGGATGAATTCTCTACAAAAAGTATCATACTTATCATAGGTAGATCCAAAATTTTTTGATGAAGTAGGTGAATATGAGAATTGGGTACATCCTATGAATGAAGAGCCTGAAGAAATTGGTAATAATAGGACATGGGAGATTGTTTTCAGTCCAATAGAAAAAAATATCTTTGGGAAAAAATATCTATTTTGCAACAGTATAAATGAAGAAGATGTAGTGATTCGAAAAAAATCATGACTAGTGTGAAAAGGTTACTCTGAGAGAGATGGTATGTATGGTGATGAAACATTTTCTCCTATTTAATGGCTTGAGAAAATAAGATTATTCTTGGTCACAGTAGTGTAATGAAAGATAATGTTTTTCTAGATGGATGTCAAGTCAGTATTTCAAAATTGGATTTTTGAAATAGAAGTTTACATTGAGAACCCAAATTTTATTGTCATTCATGAAGATGATAAGAAACTTTTTCTGTTGAAGAAGGCATTGTATGGATTGAATCAGACAACAAGGGAACGGTATTAAACATTTGATTAGTTTTTTAGGAAGCTCAGTATTCAACCTGGTGATGTTGGTTAAAATATTAATTTTAATAATTATAGTGATCAAAGGATGGTGGTGCTCATGTATTTTGATGATATAATCATTAGTGGATTAGATGATTCTCTGTGTAGACTGTTTTCTGAATTAGTGAAAAGTGAGTTTAAAATATCATTGATTGGGGAAATAACAATTTTCCAAGGTCTACAGGTATCTCTAGGATTGAATGTAACATTCATTTCAAAATATAAATACGCCAAATTGGTTTTGAAAAGGATTGAAATGGAAAATTACAAGTATATTAAAAATCTGGTGGCTACCCAGATGAAACTATCAAAAGATCATTATGGAAAGGCAGTTAATATCATAGAATATAGGAATATCATTGGATGTTTGTTGTACCTTATAGAAACGAGGATTGATATTGTATTTTCCACATGCTAAGCATCTAGATATCAATGCATTCACAAGGATAGCCACATGATTGTATTGAAAATAATACATAGTTATTTCAAGGGAATAATGGATTTTGGTTTGATGTTTAATGAAAAATATTGTCCAGCGTTATTAGGTTACTCCGAAGAAGGTTGAGTTGGTTCAGCAGATGATAGGATATTAGCATCTAGAGGTTCTCTTTATCTTATTTGATTGTTTATTTCTATATTATGTAAGAAACGATATTTCATTTCATTGAGCACGGAATAAGCTGAGTATATTGGGGCTACTCAAGCATGCATCCACTTATTTTGGACGAAGCAGCAGCATGGTGATATGGGAGTTGAAGTGAAGTCTTCGATTGGAATTGGCTGTGATAATTCAACTACTATAAATCATAAAAAAATATATTGAATCACTGAACGACAAAGAATATTGAAATAATGTATCAACTTATCAGGTAGAATGTGGAGAAAGGGCTTGTGAAGTTTGAGTATTATCCTATAGAACAACAGGTTGTAGATATCCTAAAAAAGACCCTAACCAAACAAGTCTTTGAACGGAATCGAATGGATCTGAGAGTCCTGTCAGCTCCCCTCACATAAAAATGTGTGGGTGTTGGACACCCCTCCCCGAGGTATGGTGTTTTCTCCCCCTAATGTAGTAATATTTTTCCTTTTCGCTGTTTCCGACAACTATGAAGTGATTATCGGGTTCGTTGACAAAGGGGTAGAAGGTGTAACAATTCATGGGAAAAAATTGTTACAAAAAGGGAGATATTGTCATATTCAAGTGATGGGGATAATTTGTTAAGAGAAGTATTGATATAGGGGGAGTTGAATCTGGTAGGATGTTTTTAGAGGAGCTATGATGTAGGGGTATTAAATTAGAAAATGCTAGAAGTGATCGATAAAATATTACATATCACAAAAATTAAGGTTCGTGATGAAAGCAGTTGATTGTTTCCATGAATTGATTTCATGAATGAAATGATTCATTGATAAAAATTGAATTATAATCTATTTTCTCACACTGAGAATTTCTCATGTGGACATAGATTATGTGTTGAGTAAGTATGTTATCACTAACTGAATCGTAGGTGATGAGTGGTGGTTTTAGCTGGATGAAAACAAAAAGTGGTATGAAATTACGAATGAGTAGTCAACAAACCCAATGTGGAAGATTTTTGGGAAAAATCCCTCAAGGATACATCTCTGTATATTTTGGGGAGATTTTATTTTTTGGAAAATCTAGATGAATCCGAATGAACGTGGACTATGTACCATTTCATGGAACAGTTTGCTGCTGCAATTGAGGTCGCGGGAAAAGACCATGGATTGGTCTGCATAACCAAAAATGGTTTATGGTGGAATGTTTTGTGGAAAATGTGATTGATTTTTTTGGAGGATGATATTAGTTATAATAGAGTAGTAAAGGTATTACATGTACTACGCATATAAAATGTTTCACAAAAGGCTTGTGGTTCACTGGAAATAAAAGCTATCCGGTGAAGTTGGTGTAGCATTTAAGATTTGTTAAATCATGGATTAATGGATTTTTCAGATATCTTGACCTATATAAGTATTTCTAATCGGACTGATTAAAGAATATAGAAATATTCATTATAGAACTCTTTTTTCTTCGATAATCAAGCTATGTCCGAAAGTGGTTCATGTGGAAGCAATTCCACCAAATGTGTTTGCGGGAAAGTAAAACCTTGAATGGATGTGGTTATGAAGAACAAATTCATGATATGTTGAGGAAGAAGTTGTGGTTCACATGGGAGTCTTTGAAGTAGAAGTGGTTCGCAGGAAGTGATTATGTGAAGTGTGTAGCAGTTTGTAGAAAGAATTATGTAAATGTTTTTATGAGGTACTGAATCCCACAATGGAAGAAGTGGTTTGTGGAAGAAGGAATTTTATATGTTGTTTGTGGAAGTAGGTGGGTTGTGGAAGTGGTTTTCATAGGAGGTTCACGGAGACGGTATAGAGAGGTGTTACATGATAGGGAAGAAAAAGGTATCCCATGGGAGATGTAGTCCGCATAGAGGAAGTGGTACATGGAATTAGAGGCAGTTCGTAGAGTAGTTTGTCTAAGTACGATAGCCAGTACAGAGTACGTGAAATAGAATGATGTTTCACAAAACACTCAGGGAAGCTTTAAAAAGACTAAAATCAGTTTTTGGAATCATTTTATGGTATCTAACAACACTTGAGAAGTTGTAATTCAACAGAGGCTCTAACCACAGTTGAGTTTTTGTGTTTTCAGGAAAAGAAGGGACACACATGCCCATAATTATTCGCTGACCTAAAATTACATAAACTGTGAGTGGATTCCATTCATTGATAATTGATAAAATTAAGAGGTAAACGGTGACCCTTTCCAGTAGCAGTGAGCCAATGAAAGAGGTATAGGGAGTAACCCTTTAGAATGTAGTGAGTAGGCCCTAAATCATGTAAAGGAATTGAGGATGGGCATAGAAGTGCTCTAGCCAAATCCTTGTGAACATATACGAGATTTTGTGGATTTTTTATATCATCATATATCAATTTTATGCTTCTTCTATGTATCCCAGTGGTGGTGATCCATTTAAAAAATTTCGTTCCATGTTCATGATTTGATTTCTATTCATATATTCCTACGGGGTAAAATAGATGTTTGTTTAGTTTGACAACATAACAAGATCTGAAGTGGAATATGTTTTTATCATCCATACCCTGATCCCCCCCCTCTAGAGGTATTTGATCTAGTGGACCAAAAAATTTCTTAGAGATATAGGGAATGAGGGACTGTTCACTTCTGAATTTTCTTGTTCAGGTTCTGGAAGTTCTATAAATTCCTAAAAACATGATGATTTTTTTGGATATTTGACAGTAGAATCTAAATGATTAGTATTTAATATAAAATAAAATAAATCATACTCCAATTTTTATAAGGATTTCATAATCTCTTGTGGATCAATTTGAATTATTTTTAAATAAACTTATTCTTCAATAATTTTTAACATATTATTAAACACTTTATATGATTTTCTAGAGAATGAGTTTCCAATTAAAATCCCATCATTTCTGTTGGAGGAAAATTTTCCAAATTATCTTTAGTGTTAAGAATAAATTAATTACAAACAAAATATCTAATGTAATTAAACATAGTTTTCCTATTTTTCAGCAATACATAAGGGTTCTTCTTAAGAATAGGTCTGATGAAAACTCTATTGATAATATAGCAGAATATATATCTAGATTCTACCCAGAATTGATTGGTAGGTCAAAATAATTTAACATAGGATGGACTATCTATGTTAAGGCTTGATTTATTATTTCCAAAACGTCATTCATATAGGGTTTCCATGGAGTAGTGAAATTATGAGTGTATACATTTTGTGAATAAAATAATTCCGAATCATGATTTTCAATCTCATGGCCAGGATCACTCCTTAAGGTTTTAATCCATATTCCTCTAAGATTATTTACATACATAACATTATTGGTAATGTAAGAGCAATCTTCTCTTTTGTGATATATAAATACTACTATGAATGTCAAGAATAGTCATTTATAAGAACATAAATATAATTCATCCCATTAAGACATAAATCTCTATAGGGTCAAAACAAATCCATTTAAACCAACACGAGAGGATTAGAAGTTGACACATCCTTTATTTATTTAGAGAAATCTGTATGGGGTTTCCTTTTTTGATTGGAGTAAGGTACTCTATTAGTTTGCAAAAGCTACTATGGTAGATCCCTAAATAAACATTTCTTAGTTTTCTTCCTATGTGATTGAATGTTGTCATGACCCAGTCTCATATTCCAAATGCATGATTCTTTACGAATGTAACTTAATCATGAAACATTATGTGAAGCTAATGAATATAAATAAACATTATAAACATTACAATTTTTTCAAGGTAGTAAAAATTAATGTATTTTAGAATCAAAAACATTACAAGAATCATTTGAAAACATAAAATAAAAAGCATCATCACACAACTAAAAAATGATAAAAATTATATTTTAAACCATCAACATATAAATCATTAAAAAACAAAAATGGGTTATTGCTACCAATCTGTCCTAGGAAAGTGATTTTTTCTTCTACATTGTTTCTAAATGTGACATGGCCACCATCATCCTCAATAAGGCTCTTGAGGAACATAATTTCTCCTATCGTATTTCATCATCATCCATTTTCCAAGTACCATGGACTTCTATTGGTGTTATTTAATCATTTTTTCTTAAAAAATAGTTTTATAATAGAAATAAATTTGGTACCCAAATCTTTTTGAGTCAATAAATGTTAGTGATAAGAGAATATAGAACCAAAATTTACTTAATTGGATTCCTATAAATTCATTGAAATAACAAATTTTTTGGGTCCTTTTGAATAATGTTTAGAAGTTGTGCTTTAATTTCTAGATTTGGGATCAAAATTATTCTTATTTGTTTCCTATGTCTTGATTCATATACTATCCTAGTGACATATTTGGGAGAAAATTTCATTCCCAATATTTTTTAATGTTTTTATCTACCATTTTTAAATCTTCATGGTCTTTCTTCAATTTCCCATGAGACAGTTTATGTTCACAATTTTCATTAAGTAGTTGAACAGTTTTTTCAGTTTCTATAGATATCTAGGTTTTATAGTTTATAGTTAAAGCATGATATATTTTTTAGAACTTTGTATTTTTTCCTAAACTCATTAAATGTGTCCTCTAGAATATTTCATTAGTAAAATAATTTTTCATTAGACATATTATGATCATCATTTTTTCATTATCACAATTATCAGACACATGCTTTGGAAACAATATTAGAAATAGTATGTAAGCCCAGTACGAAACTTTTTTTGGTCATGAGAAACATATTAGATCTATCCTTATTTTCTTATGGTTAATAATTTGAGTCATTGGATTTTTTATCCGAAGAAAACATGTGGATTTCAAGGAATTTTTGTATGTTTTGAACTTATCTTCTAATTTCATTTTTGTATTTCATCTTTGGAAAGTCACCTATTATGGGACATTTTATTTTTCATTCTTATCATACACCTTCCTTTGGATTAGCAACCATTTTCTAACAATTTCCTCTATTGAAACATTTTTATTTATAGTTTGGTTTTCTGAAAAAAAAAATCTTAATGTAATATTTCATAAAACTTCTAGCTATGTAGAACAGTTCGTCAAAACTATAATAAGCAGATTCACTATCACATAAATCTATATTTTGGTAATTTTCCTCCTATTTTGTAATTTTTTTCACTTGAGGTAGTATTATCTAAATCTTCATTCATTCTCTTAGGTTCCTCATCTTCCTCACCATTTACTTTTAAATTTTCTTCACACATCAAAATATTTCCAATCAAATCCTTCATAGGTATTTTATATATATCACATTATTCTCTTATTGAAACATAAGTGCATCTCCATCATTCATGTAGACATCCCAAAAATCTCATTATTTGATCCTTGTCAGTTATAGGATTTCACAGCGATCTCATAGTAATTAAAATCACATCAAACCTAAGATACATATCATAAATTGGCTCATCATGATCCATAATAAGATTATCATATTAAATAGTATAGGAATTAAGCCTCATTTATTTAACATTATAAGTTCCCTCGTGGGAAATAGACAAATTATCCCACATCTCAAAAGGCATTTTGCAAGCCCAAATCCTATTTATTCTTTCATCACCAAGGTCATAGTAAAATGCATTCATAGATTTACTTGAACTATTTTATGGTAATTTTATTTTATCATCCCGTGTGCTTCTAAAAGTATCAGGTATTAGATATTCATCTTCTATAGAATACCAAATATCCAAACTCATTATTTCTATGATCATTTTCATATTTAATTACCATTAGGCATAATTTTTACTAATGAATAAAGGATTTCTGTTGGAAAGAGTAGCCCCTTATTTATTATTCATTTTAAATAACTAAATTTAGAAAAGATTAAAATGTTATATCATTAAATTATAAATAAAATCACTATTGAAATTAGTTTGAGAACATTAATATCAAAGAAAGAAAATATATTTTATACTAAATTTTTTTAGAGTGTGTATCTAAAGTGGGGGTGAATTGAGTACCAAATAAAAATTTCTGTAAAAAGTAGATAATTTATAAATCCCTAAAATGTTAAAATATGGTAAATTTTATGAAAATAAGTACTATGATTAATATAATAATCATTTTAATTATTTATTAGGTTTAAGTTGAATAATATAATATATAATTAAATAATTAGAAATTTGTTTACATGATTAAAATACTATATAAAAGAAAATTAAGATAAACTATTATTATATATATATTTTTTATGTTTAAAGCATTTTTTTAAAATAGGAAATAAAATAAAACATAATTAAAACAAACGATAGAAATAATGAATACATGATGTTTAATCTTAAGTCTAAAACTCGACCTCTCCACTTGGTGACCGCCCACCACCAAGTAGATTATATAAGATACAACAGATTATCAACAATCTCGATCAATTTTATACAATTTTTTACCACTATCCAGGTAACATGCACCCTCTTCCATAGTTATATGTGGCGGTAAAATGAAATAGGCCACAAAGGGTTTTCTACCAATATTTTCAATAGGACAAAAAAACAATTTTTATTTATAATATATTGAGTAACATCTAGTTTAGATTGGAAGACAGGGTGTGTGTGGTAAAGTAGAGTAAGTAAAGACACTGATAAAAATATAAAAAAATATAGAATTGATAAATCTTAGAAAATAGTGATTATAAATGATGGTTCTTTTTTCAATGCAGCTTGTGACTCTAGATTTTAATAAGCAATGATGCTTGAGTCGATATATTTTTAAAACATCAAAAATGTATAGTTTCTCAAACTCTTGTTCATTAACCTGAGGAATTCAGAAAATTTGATTGTGTAGTTCATCTTCAAGGCCACTATTGTAGTAGGAGGGATCATATTAGTTTTAATCAGGTTGAGTTCTATGTGTGTTCAGTTTTCATGAGTTCTTTCTTGTTTATATCTCTTTGTTTTTTATCTTCTCCTTCTACTTTTCCTCTTGTTTTTCTATATATAATTCCATGAGGGAGTGTGCTTCACTTTTATCAATAGCCAGAATATCTAAATTAGTGGATTCTTTATACATCACGTTCATAAATTCTTTCTATAATAAATATATGATACATGCATTTAAGTAGTAAAATTATTAAATTTTATGAATATATATATATAATAGTAAAGTAATTAAAAATAGTAAAATAACAAAAATAGTGACATTGTATTAGGATCTGGCAGTGTCTCAGTCGATGGTATCTCGCTTGACGGTATATTGTTTTAATGCCATGATATTGGTGGTGTCTTAAACAATTCAAAATTTCCACTATGATGGTTGTGTCTCAACTAACAGTGTATCATCCGGTGGTGTATTCTCTGACAGTGTCTTAGACATAGTCAAATTATATGTTGGTGGAATGATACCGATTGAGTTACATTGATAGTGCCTAATCTGGTTAAATCTCATACTTTTCCACATTTTTGATATAGAAGCATGACATCATGGGGTGGTGTTGACCGATGGTGTCTCATAGTTTTTAATTCTTCAATCCAGCGGTATGAAAGTCTGATAGTGTGATGTCCTCGCGATGTCTCATATTTAGAGTTATTTATGTTGTAGGTGTGTTAAGTAAAATGGTGTCTCACACTTAGACTAGTTTATCACTTGGTCAAAGAATACATATTACTTATCAAAAAACATGAAATTCGTCAGTATTATTAAAAATATGATTCTGTAGTCATTAAAACTAGGAGATCAAAATTTTTGAGGAACAAGGCCTTCCGTCCCAACTTGTAATAACATGGTGTTTCTTTCATTTATGACATACACATCTACTCTACAACATATGAGGATCATACATATCTTTTTAAGATGTTATAGACATTCTATGTGAGCACCGTATTTACAGTAACCAATTGAATTTATAGTTCTAGATCCCTCACATTTACATTAATAGGAATGTCATTTTTTAGAATGGATTAGTTATAGACCCAATAATGATTGATGTAGTTCTTTATTATGAGTCACCCAGTCGAGGGAAAGATGTGAGAATTTTTAGTGTTTTGTCAAGGTACAATAATAGGTTCAAGGAATAATTTCCTATTATTTCTGCCTTTTGACTACCCTATTGCTAGAAGGGAATTTTTTTACCTGGACTGAGTTGTTTAAGAGAGCCTTTGATGGGTTGAGGCTAAGGATTATGAGTTCTCCTTTTTTCAGACTATAGGAGGAAGACATTGAGTACATAGTTTATTATGATGCCTTTAGATCATGGATAAACTATATGTCTACGAAGAGTTAAGAAGTAATAGTAAATGGGTAATCTTATTTGAGTCTCCCGGGGAAGAACTATGTAACTAACGACCTAGATTTGGTTGCAGTTTTCTTCACTTTGAGGATGTGAATATACCAATACCACATAACATTCTTTTTCTAATTCCTAATTTTACCAGCGCTTGATAAAAATTTCTGATAAAAGGGTCACCTTTATCAACCCTATAAAATATCACAAACAAATGTAACATTTATCCATGCAAAAAAAAGAGTTGATAATGGTGGATCTTTATATGTTCTATTCATAGCGCTCATAAACAGTTCTCTTAAAAAATATTATTGTAATATATAAAATTATCATATTTATATTCAAAAAATAATTTTTCATCATATACATTAAATAATAAATTAAATTTTATAATTAATATAAATATGATATATTATTAAATATTTTTTAATAATATGAATAAATTTATAATGGTTTAAAAAAATATTTTTAAAATTATAAACAAAAAAAATATATTTAAATATTTATAGATTTATAATAATTTTATATTTTAAATAATTATAAAATTATAAAAACTATATTTATTTTTTGTAGAATTAAATTACCAAAAGATCAAATAAAATCACTGAAAATTAGTTTCAGGATCATCTCATGTGTGTTGCGGCTCATGAAACTTATTTTTAGTAAACGAATTTTAGAAACTCTCATTTGAGTGATCACCCCATGACTATCGCTTCTCGTTCCACTAATTTTATTCAATATAATTATATATTTGTTTAGTTCAATGAACAAGAAGCTCCATGTTCTTCTCATGACGGTAGAGTTCTTATTACAGATCCTCAAAATAAAGACTGCACAGAAGGTAATATTCTTCTAAAATATTTGCCTCTAAATAAAACTATGTTAGTTTCTACCATTTTTTCTGTTAATAGTCACAATAAATCATGGGGGACATTGAGGCTAAAGTTATTGCTACTGGTTTTGTGTTAAAATATTCCTTAACTATAAATTTATGGGATGATTATAAGGAGGAAGAGGAAGATTCAATGGGTAGCCACTCCAATAGTGAAGCCTCTGCATAGGATGTTGTGGACTGAAACCTATGGAAAGAAAAAAAATTGTTCTTCTCCCAAAATTTCAAGGTGATGGAAAAGTTGGAGGTTTCCACATCCATTTCAAAAATGGTTCTCACTCCTTCATATCTGGAGAACTGTAAATATATCCATATTTTTTATATAATGAAGGGCTTTATTTTGCCTAGAAATACCAATTCTATAAAATTTCATGGCTTTCATATGAGTTATTTGATTTGAAACATGGTTGAAAATTTGACATAAGAACCTTCATCAACTCCACATTACTTTGAAAAATTAGTGGATATGATTGATGATGATAATTTTAAAAATAAGCAGCATACTGTGAAATCCAATTGTTGAAAGGTTATAAATCCCCATGATCTGATTACAACTTCTCATCGTGGCCTTGATGGTGAGCCCAAACCTATATGCATGATTACATAGTTATTGGGGGTGGAAAGAGTTCATGAATCCGGCCTACTAATGTAAGGAATATGCCAACTATTCTTTCTAGGGAGGCTCCACGAACCCAGTGGGATCTCAACCTGGTTACTCTTAATTAGTGATAAGTTATAATGACTACTTATCTTTTGAATAGTATGGATATAATATTTGGGACTCAGATAATAAAGAATTAGGGTATTCATGTTTGACAATTTCTAAAGTAATAAAAATAAATTTTTTATTCTCTTCGGTATCTTCTTACCTCTAGGGATATTTCACTTCAGAAGGTGCTCATCTCAACTGCACTTCCTGTCTAATGAAGCATGGCTGCTACTCCTTTGTCTAGAAATGATAATGGGACTTGTTTCTCTACTATGAATGCTTCAAAACCTATATTGGAAAATTCTAGGAACATAACAATGCTCTCATGCACTACTGTATGAATTAATTCTAATATTCATTTAAAAGAAAATTTTTTTGAAGGTATCTACACATAATTATTTTGAGTTTCTTTGGTTAGGTAGTAGTGAGGAGGGTGGTAAATGAAATGTTTGTGATTTTAAAGTGGTTTAAGAGATGGATGTTGTTGATGCTGGTCTTTGAGATGACGGAGGTGGGTCATGGATGCTAGAAAAAACATGGAGAAGTGCAAAACAACCTCATGGTTGAGGTGGTCACTCCTCTCATCACAACTTGAGCAGTTTATCTAGAAGAATCTAATTACTTTTCATTGTCTTCAAATCGGTTATAATGCTCCTCCTTTGTACTTTGTGTTTTTTAATTAAATAATGTAGTGGTTGTGCCTCACCTATTGAAAAAAATTGTAAGTTTATTTATTTAATAAAAAATTCTATTATATATATAATTATGTATATTAATATATAATTATATATAATTATATTAATATATTTATATTTATATAAAAATTATTAACAATAAATTAATTTATATTTTGAATTTTATATATATATATATATTCAAATAATAATAAAACATTATCAAATATATTTAAATGATAAATATTTATTATATTTTCAATTATATATGATTATATATTAATATATATATATATCATTATATATATAATAATATAAATATATATATTTTTAATAATATATTTATACATATATAATAATATTTATAAAAAAATTTATTTATAATTTAAATTCTAAATAAATATATTTATTAATATTGTCGTATTTTATAAAAAATATTTATACCATAATAAGTATATATATATATATTTACTTAGTGTATTATATTAATATTATTTATATAGCATGTGAGAAAAAATAAATTTATCATCATAATTTTATAAATAATATTTTCTCTAATTTATATGAGTTAAATTGTTTAATATTTTATTCATGTACATTAATTAAAAAATGTTTATATAATTAAAATAAATATAATATATTAAAATTTTATTTAAAAACTTATTTAATATACAAACCAATATATTTATTTAGATATATTTCTATAGTAATATTAAATAATTTAAAATATGTGTACATGTATAACTGCTTGTATGTATGTGAATGTGAGTATATACATGTTTGTATATATATTTATGTGTTTGTAGATGTGTATGTGTACATTTTTATTTTTTTAATTCAAGTAAGTTTTTTGAATTCACTTATAAAAATTTAAAATTTATTTTATCTAATTTACTCGATTATAATTATAAATTTCTTAATAATGTAAAAAATATATTTAATCACTTTATAATATTTATTTATACATATATTTAGTTTATAAACATGTAATATTTTCAATTTATTTTTAATTTATATGAATAATATTTATTCATTTTTATTTATTATGTATCATTTGAAATATATTTTATTTTTATAAAATTAATCAATTTAAATAAATTTTTAAATATTTCTGTAATTTGAATATTTAATTATAAAGTAATTATTATATATAATATATATATATATATATATAATCATAAAATTATAATAAGTATACTAAAATAATAAACATATTTATTATTTTATTATTTTATAAATATATTTATTAGTATAAATATATTTATTTATATAAATATGTTTTAAAATATATAAAAGTATTTTAAAATATCAATAAATATATTTAAATATATTTATTTGTAATTATAATTATAATTATATAAATATATTATTAAAATTTGATCTTTATCATCCCTTTTTAACACTCATAATGATACCTCTATATCAGTGCTAAAAAGAACTAATAAAATCACTCTTTATCACTAATAGAGTTTTAGTGCTAATAAATAATCATCTTATCATCACTTTTTAGCCCTCATAAAGATTATTTTTTATTGTGGGAGACTCATTTCCCATCTCATTTAGACATGCGCCTACATTTCTTGACTACATAGAGGATTAGCAATCCCATACAAGGTACTAGTGATCATTTTGGATGAATTTAGAGGATAACAGCTACCACCTATGTGGAGTAATTATTTTATTGAATTTACTTACTTGTTTGCTTCAATGCATGCTGAAATTATTTTAAATAATAAAATATTGGGGTCCCATTATTTGAAATCCCATTTTGGGTATTTATTTATTTTGTATATAATTAATATTACTTAATGAGAATAAATGGATATGAATAAAAAATGGATGGATACTAATCCAATAAAAAACATGTAGGAAGATGTGGTGAAATAGTTTATCATTTTTTCAAATGATAATTCAAATGATGCTTCTCAAATCATTTTCATTTTTATGTTGTTGTTATTCAAGGATAATTATCCCATAAGAGTTGGAATAGCACTTGATCGTTCATGGAATATATCAATGTTATAAACATTGGACTAAACATGGGGAACATGTTAATGTTCCTAGTTACCGGTATAACACTATGTTTTATGGATCAATTAATTCAGTTACATGTGTGGATAGTGAAGAATTTCATATCGATTATGTGATTACATGTGTCAATTATTATGAAGGTCGTATTGAGGAAATGTGAATTATAGATGAATATGAACTCTGTGGTTGTCCAAAATTGATTTAGAAGTTAAATAGTTATGAAAAAATTCCATTGTATACTTGTTCTACTAAATATAAAATATTTTCATCCCAATTGAAGTTGTATAAATTAAAATCTACAAATGGATGGAGTGATTCCAGTGTTACTGATATACTTTCTATATTGAATGGTATGCCCCATGAAGATAATGAGCTTCCCATCTAGACATCTGACACTAAACGAATGCAACGTTTAATGGGATTGATCTCCTAATGAATACATGCTCTTAAAAATGATTTTATATTTTTTCAAAAATACCAAAAATAACTTAAATAATGAAAATAATGTGGTTCTTCTTAATACAATAGAAATTAATTAGGTCATGTGAATGATTTTTGGTATTTTCCAATCATTCCAAGTATTATGTTTCAATATATATATGAGTAGGTTCCAGGGAAATTAACGTGACATGATGATATTAGAAACAAATATGTTAAAATATATCGCTCAACATACTCTTCTTAGTGGAAGGTAGTTGATCATTTGTGTCATAAATTTGAAAATGAGTGTAGAGACCATTGTCCTATGTAATATACAGGGCGACAAAATCATTTTTTGTTTTAAAATAAACACTCTAAGTACATGACCGGTTGTGTTGGAAAATTAAAAATTCCCACCATGGTTATGAATGAAACGAAAATAAATTATGTTATATATGAATATAACAAGACCAAAACATTCAGTTGATGATGTTTTTTTGTTCTCTATGTCCTATTAATCAATGATGTATATTTATTGTCAAATTTAGGAGTTACATTTTAGTATTATAATAAAAATGATGATTCCATGTTGAGAACCATGTTATATGAGATGATAAATTTCATTCCCACTTATGTAAATTTTATAGGATACACAACTAAAGAAACTAAAAGGTGTCCCATTTGAGATCAAGGTACACAGATAATTATAGTGGAACATTCATCAAATTCTATGTTTCTAGGACATCATAGTTTTTTTACATAGTGAAATAAGGATAGATCCTAGAAGAAACCATTTGATGTGATTTTAGAAGAACGTACAATATTCTGTCCATTAACAGGTGATTAGCTATATGAGAAATCAATATATATAGACAATTATTTTGGTATAATTTTTAAAACAACATACAAGAACCGATTTATAAAACATGTTATTATTTTCTTGAATCAACACTTAATAATTGCTTATATTTTATAAATTTTCATGATATTATGCATATTGGAAAAATTGTACTTGATAGTATCATTGGAACATTACTAAATGAACTGGAAAAAAATTAAATCAAGGTTATGTTTGACTTGATTGACATGGGAATATAGGAAACTTTTCCACCAATGAAGGGTGAAAAACATAATTCTATGTCTCATGATTCATACACTCATTTCAAGTATGGGAGATTTTAGCATTCAATAATCTTGAAGGATGTAATGGTTCTAGATGGGTATTCATCGAATATCAAGAATATCATATCAATGAATGATTTATAGTTAATGTGTCTAAAATTATATGAATGTCATGTTTTGATGAAATATCTAATTCTTATAGATTTATATTGTAGTTTTCCTAATAATTTTGATCATATGTTAACCAAGATATGTTTCTCTATCAATGTTATATTCAACAATGTTATTGACATAAGGAAATTTATAACTATGGAAATGAAATATTACATCATATTTTGTGAACTGTAAGTTATCTTCCTATTGAAATTCGTTAATATGATAGTTAAAAAGATAGTTCACATAGTAAGAGTAAATCAACTATGTTGTCTTGAATATTATAGATAGGTGTAACCATGGATTGGTATATGAATATTTTGAAAGGGCATGTCAAAAATTTTAATCAGACAGGAGGTAGTATTGCATTGTGATATATTGTTTAGGAATTCATTTAATTCTGTACCAAAAACCCATTTTGTGTGGAATTAACTGGTCTATCGAACTTTGATCACACTTGATGCCTTATATTTGATATATTTTAAAGAATATATATTGTCAAAATCACAATTAATGATTGGGAGAAGGCCAAAATTTATGTTTTACTTTAAATTCTAGAGGATTAACCATATGTTGAAACCGCATAAAAAAATTTCTAGGAATTTCAATCCATGATTGGAAAAAAAATATTGGATATAAAATAAAATTAATAATTCATTTATGGGATTCTTTCAAGGCTCTATTTTTATGGAATTAGTTGAAAATATTAATTCAATTTCAGAATGTCTTCAATGGATAGAAAGATAACCATGTACGTTTGAATTATCATATAATTGTGAAGTAATTAATAGTTTCACATTCATTATAGATGAACACGATATAGTTTGTACCAGAAAAAATATTGAAGTTAAACTTGTGGAAAAGGCAATTCATATATCTGATACATAAGAAAAAAATATAATTTAGGAAAATTTGGCATATAGTGACATCATCAACAAATATGGGGGTTCAATTATACCACATTCCAAGCGATGATATTTTAAAGGACATTGGTTGATAACAAGAGTAATAATAAAATGGATGAATTGGATTCATTAATATGGATTACAGTAAGTAAGGATACAAAAATGTACAATTTGGAAGGGATTCATTGGAATAACAAGTATTTTGTGTTCGAAATCCCACAAACCAAATGTGGGAAATAGTTCTTTTATTGACCAAAACCATTGAAGTAACAGATGAGAATTCAACTGAGGGTGACCCATTCCTTGGGATGTTGCATTCATTTTGTAGCAGTCACAATAAAATGGAATTTTGTTTGTCGGATGAGACCATAATGAATAGATCTATATAGTCCTTTAATGGGTAAAATTCATTCAACCATTTATAAAAAGAGAGTTCAATAATCTAGTTTTATTGTGATATAAAATGTGTTCCCTCATAGTATTATATGTTCACTACTAAATTAATGTGATATAATTCAAATCTTGAAACAATTATTTAGATATTGACTTTTTCACATGTCGATGCTCCCAATCCTGAGGATCAAATAGTTTATCAACATGCTAGTGCTCCCAATGTGGAGGAAAAACAACCTATTACACATTCTAATGCCATTAACATGGAGCAACAAAATATTGATGATGTTGAACCTAAGGAAATGGCCAGTTTTAAAGAACCATTTGTCTAGAAGAACAAAGAGCACTATAGGATGACGGTGTAAGAAAAAATTGTAAGGAAATAAAAAATTCTCAATATTGTGATTGGATGGAATGAAACTGTCTAGGATTTTAACCCCTAAAATGTTACGTTCAGTTATTTCATTGAGAACACCACTCGGCATCATTTTACTATTGATTTAGATTCATGGAACAATGTTGTGCATACACTAAAGACACGAATTTGAAAAGAGACTAGGGTAACGATCTGATATCCTTTTTTATTTTAATAAAAAAAGTGACACTTGGACTTACTAATTATTATCCCTTATATAGTACATTTATAGTGGTCGACTTCCAAAAAAATTATTAATTATTTCAATAAAGCATCACAATGGATTTCATAGAATTTTACTGAAGGTTTAAATTAAAATAATCTATAGGGGAAATAAACCCTCACCCACCACATATTTATGCACACCTATTAAGCCAAGAATTAGAGGATGCATTTACAAGACAGCATGATGGTACATCATCTCATGTACATTGTTGTTGGAAATAAATTCTTTGAAAATATGTTTATTAAACACTTGGTTTAAGAATTTTAAATTATTAAAATACTAACTCGATGTTACAAATTTGTAACAGGAAGTGAAACCAACATTCCCCTACTATTTTGCAAGGATGGGGTATGTTTCACATGAAAAAAAATTGGTACATATGTTAAGACTATTGTAATACTTTCATGTGACAAGAAAAAACATAATTATGTTCCTCTATTTATATTTAGTTTGATGAATACAAATCCATTTCCAAATCCATCCCACTTCATGTTCTATGTATATGAAAAATACATTGGATTATTATTAATGAAAACACAGAAAAACTTGGGAATAATTTGTATGTATGACATAATAAAAAAATTATTTAAATAAATATTACATAACAAATATTTCTTATTTTCCTATATTTTTTATCCAATATAGACACAAGAATCATCATAAGGTATAGAAGACAAAAATATAAAATCAGTGGATTTGATGTGGCGAGAACTATATGGTCGTTTCAGAGGAGTGGTTTTTGGGGTGACATAGTGAAAAAAATTTGAAAATAAAAGAATATGGGGATAAATATAAACAAATGTAAGAGATGTAAAAGTGATTAAATTATTTTGAATAAAAGTTTCACTTGAAGACAAATTTTCTATAATATATTATGTTTCGAATAAAAGAGTACTAATAACTCAATAACAACCAAGAGGTGAAGATCCCCCCCTCCCCCACCATTTTTGAGCTGATCCATTCCCCTCAAAGAGATTTCTAGATAAGGTGATCAATATTCTCATAATTTCATCAGTTAAATGTGAATCTAATAGGCAAAAATACAATTCCTAAAGAGATATTCTATATAGTGAGACTGTTTGTTTAGAATATCTATCAACACCAACCAGTTATCTTTTTTGAGGGATACCATGTTCAATATCCATGAAGGTACTATAGACAATAGATGACATCCAATAGCTCACGTGAGAAAGGAAATTATCATATATCACGAGCCAAGCACTGAGCTACTTGTTCCCCTTGATGACACAGATAATCAAATGTTCTATCCTTTTATTTAAATATTCCTATCATGGTTTTTCATACATGTAAAAACATATGGATAAGGATATATGAATTTAAAATTTATTTTTCATGTTAAAACTCTAACAATTAATGAAAAAATGACTAAACTGATGACTGTTATTACAGACGGACAGTAGGAAGGGGTGAAATTAAAGGTCAGACAAATATTATATAAAGGATCATCCGACCAATCAAAAATATCTATACAAATAACCCTTACCCAACTCAATCAATATTTGTATTTACTAACATTTATGTTTCTTGCATATACATGTTTAGAAAGATGAATTAATTTAATTGTTTATTATGAAGAACACATTAACAGGGAGAAAATTATTGATTAAAACTGAGATGAGAATGAATAAAAAATCCCCATGTCTGAATAGATACAAGTATTACTTGTAAATGTATACAAGATGTCTATTTTCATGATTTGGTTTCCCAAAAGTCGATCTACGTTGTTAACTATGACTAAATACTATTCATATTTTTTGAAAGAAAGTATATCTATACTATTTGAAGGGAAGTCCATATGATCATTAATATGGACTCATTATTTGTCAAATCAAATATCCACATATGACCTCAATGAATTTAGGTCAGATTGATGGAATAGAGGAAAAATTGGCCAAAGCTTTTGAAAGAAAATTTATGAATGATTGACTCTTCTTATTACCAATGATGTAGATGTAAAAATATACAATTTTTTAATATAAAATATATTCTCATTCTTTTAATTACTTATTATATTTTTCTTTTTAGAAGATGATGATCTATCATTACAGTCAATTTGTATACTCCAAATATTTATTTTCTAGATTCAATTCAGAGATACCCAACATATTCACCACACATGTTGACATTTTCAAATTATAATACACCAAATCCGATGCTTTAAAAATAAAATCACATTAAATATATTATATTATTCTTTAATGTGATTTATATTATCATATGTTGGGGTTTAAATATCATTAAAATAGTGGCATGGGGACACTCCATGCAAATAATGATCCTATAAGCTTCTAAAAGTGGATAACAATTACGGTATATAAAAAAAATTCATTATAAAAAAAATCAATACAAATTAAATACATTTAGTAACAATCCTAGTGTATCAGAATGAAACCAATGGAAACAATTGTTTTTATTGTGGTTAGAAACTTATAATATATACCATATACTATCTCCGAACTAGCATCCCCAAATACGTATTTTCCATGGTAATTACCATTTGATTTAAAATACTTTTTAATTATTTATATATTTATATTTTTCAAGTAATACCATGACTATGAAAAACATTCATATTCATAGGATGAAATAGATTTGTTTATAATGTATTGGGAAACCTACATGGTGTTAAAATGTACACATATAACCTGAAAGTATGAATTTCTAATACTTATTTAGAAGTTTTTTCAAAATTGAATAGAGTTTTTTTTCAAAATATTCCTCGTTATTTTTATATAGTCCTTAATTATCTTTAATAAGCACATAGATGAGGAAGAAATTACGTCATCAAAAAGGATTCTTCCATCATGTACTATGATCGAGCACTCAACACTATGTACCCTGTATGACTCCAATTGTGTATTTTCATTTCAAAACTATCAATTTATTAATGTATTATTAAATATTATTGTTTAAAATATTTATTAATAGTATTAAAATCATATGAATTTTTTCTTATACATAATGTAAATCATATGACTACAAATGTGTCTTTTTATTGGAAATTGACCTTAATTTTATTACAAAACAAACCTACATAATGAAAACTGAGATAGTGCATTCTTATTATTTTTCATACATTTTGAAAATAATCTATAAGACATTTTTATCGCATTGGAATTATCCTCACATAAATCTGATCCACGGTGTGACAGATATGAATCCATGTGTGTATTTTTATATAAAATTGAAATTAATTTTAGTAAGAAGGACAAGTGACATACTCATGAACAAGAAAATACATTCATATTATTTTAATACATCAGAAATACGATCTTTACGTCATTTTTTACATGCAGGTATCATATTCTCATCAATATTATACACATTTTAATATGTATGACTCCAAGTATGTCTTTTTATTTCAAATTGACATTAATTTTATTAAAAAAGAAAAGTGATGTACTCAAAACCAAATAAACCCATTAATATTATTCTGATAAATTTGTACAAGGATTTATAAGTCTGTTTTGATGTACAAGAATCATCCTCACATGAATCTGATACATGGTTCCCCAGTATAACTCAAAGTGTCCATTATCGTTTTAAATTTTACATTTTACTTTAAAAAAAGTGTCACCAAAAACATATAAAACACACTCCATCAATCCTGATAATATATAATAATGATTCATAATTAATTTTTGATGTGTGATAATTAGTGTCAAGTCAAAATGGAATAGGATTTGACTAGTATGACCAAAAGTGTGTATTTCTATTTTAAATGACATTTTAGTAAAAAAATGTTACTTACTCAAAAATGATAAAATTCCTTCATATATTTTTTATACTATATTAAAATGATCCATATTTCATTTATGGAATGTAGGAATTAGGAATAACAAAATATGATGCCCAATGTTGCCAATTTGTCACCATGTGATCCTTTTTACATAAAAATAGCATTATTTTTATTAAAAAGAAAATGATACCTACTCTTGTATAAGGAAACACATTTGGATTGTTTTGGTACTTTAGCAAAATGATTCATAAGTCATTTTTGATTTTTTTTTAATCTTCCAAACCTCATTCTAAAACAAGGTGTGCAGGTCATGACTGCATGTGTGTCTTTTAATTTAAAAAATACATTAATTTTAGTAATAAGTAATATTGACATACATAGAATAGGGAAAGAACATTAAATTGATTTTAAAATTTCTAAAAATAACCCATTAGTCATTTTTTTTCTTTTAGAAATCAGCCACACCACAATTTGAAACACAGTTTTCCAGGTATAACTCAATGTTCTGTTTATCATTTTAAAAATGACATTTTAATTCAAAAACAATGTCACTCAACAAAAAATAATAAAAAAATCGCCCATAATCATGATAAGTTAGTAAATATATTAACGTGTAATTTATGACGTTTAGGAATTAGTATCATATAAACTAAACACATTATTGTACTATTATGATTCAAGGTTCATGTTCCTTGATTAAAATTACATTTTATTAATAAACACAAGTGATATAATCAAAACTAAAAAACGCATTCATATTTGTTTGATACCTTTTGAAAACAATCTGTATGTCATTATATATGTGTATGAATCATCCACACAACAATCAAATACATGTTATAACTGGTATGACACTTTGGGTGTCTTCTTATTAAAAATTGGAAATTATCATTAAAAAAGGACAAGTGACATTATCAATAATGAGAAATTGAATTTGGATTTTTTATTACATTATTAAAATTATTTAAAAGTCAATTTTTATTTGTAGGAATCCTATATGCCACAATATGATGAATGTTATTCCCGATACGACACAAAGTGTGTCTTTTTATTTTGAATTGACATTAATTTTAGTAAAAATGAATATTATCAGACTCAAAATAAAAAAAATGAATGAAAATTGTTTTTATGCATTAGTAAAATGATATATAATTCATTTTTTACATATAGAAATATTCCTCACTTAAAATTGACGAATAATGTGTCCTGTATAAATAAATGTGTCTCTCATCATGTTAAAGTTTTCATTTTAGTTTAAAAAGTGTTTCACTCACTGAAAATCACAAATAGGAACTTCAATTAAATTTATAATCTAGGAAAAGTATTTATATGTCAATTATTATTTATATGAGTCTTTCTCACATAAAAAATATGCAAGATATGATATTTACAATTCTATTTTTGTGTTTTTTTAAATGACATTTTATTAAAAGAAGACATGTGATATACTCAAAACTGGGAAAGTGCATTTGGATTGTTTTGATAATTTATAAAAATTATCCATATTTAATTTTATACATTATGGAATTAGTTGAAAATCATTCTAATACTCAGTATGCCTACTATGAAAACATGTGTGTATTTTTATTTAAAATTTGAATTTAATTCTAGTAAAATAGACATCTCACATGCACAAAACCATAAAACAAAACCATATTTTTTTGAAACATGTATGGAATGACCCATAAGTAATTTTTGTCGTATAGGAATCATCCAAGCCTCAATATAATACATGTGTTCCCTATATAACTCAGAGTATCCATTTTGATTATAAAATTGACATTTATGTTCCAAAAGTGTGTCACTCATTGAAAACCAAGAAAAATCACACAAATTGTGTGTATATTTTATTAAAATTATTTGCAACACATTTTTATGTGTGGTAATTAGTATCATGTCTAATAGACACTGGATGTGATTGATATGATTCAAAGTGTGTGTTTCTAGATAAAAAGGATCTTTTAGTGAAAACAAAACTAACATACTCAAATCTTAAAAAACATAGTTAGACTCTTTTTATACATTAGAAAAATAATCCATTAATAATTTCTGATGTGTAGAAATCAGGTTCACATCAATTGGATACACAGTGTTCCTGGTATGACTCGTAGTGTTAGTTATCAGTCTAAAATTTACATTTTTGTTCAAAATATATGTCAGTCATTTAAAACTAACCAAATATGCACAAATTTTCATTATACAATAAGAAAATGATTCATATATAAATTATGATGTGTTGGAATTAGCCTCATTTCAATCTGACATAGTATGTGATAGACATGAATAAATGTGTGTGTTTTATTTGTAAAATGATATTTTAATAATAAAAAGATATGTGGCATACTCAAAACCTAGAAAATGGGTTTGTATTGTTATGAAACATTAGTAAAATGATCCATATCTCATTTTTGATGTGTTGGAATATTCCCCACCTCATTTTGATGCATAGTGTGGCCACTATGACTTCAAGTATGCCCTTTTATGTAAAATCAACATTTGATTAACGTATTGTTTCATATATATGATTAATTAATTTCTTTATAGTACTACTAAAATAATATTTCTATTATATATTAAATAAAGTGTTCCTTGGTCTTTGACTAAGGCACAACATTCTCTTAAAAAATTAAAAAAACATTTTTTAAAATATATATAATAGTTTATTTCTATATTTTCTATGTAAATTTAATTTATATGAAATTGTGGATTGTTGTGCAGTTTTCTTTCATATAGGATTATTTGATATAATTTGATTTCAATTCAATATGACACCATAATTGTAGGGCCTTTGTTAGTGATATTTCAAGAAATGATAATGTCCCCCATTTATCAGCAATGATAAAGTGGTCCCCCTTATAATAGTGATTAGTACAAAAATACTTTTTAGCACTGTTAAATCATTTTTTACCTTGTTAAAAGGAATATATGTGGTAGTGTACTATCATCTAGGAAAGCGATTTGTTCTTTATTTAGACCATTAGGGTCTTAGGTATTCCTTCATGTGGAGAGATCTAAACCTGAGACATATGATCTGGTTGGAGTTCTTTTAGTACAATAAATTTAATATAGTGAACATTCATGGGAAGTGTAGAATGGTGTTATATGCCTTTAATACAAATTTTCATTCTCATTTGGTGAAAAATGGTCTTATAATTAGGATTCATTGAAGCTGTCATTGTTGGAGGGGAGGGGTGTTGCTAGTCTTTTGTTAATGGAGTTGAATCTTCTATTTCCCTGGGGTGTGTGGGAGGCATAGAAGGTAGAAATAGACTGTGAGATATTACGTGACTCAATATCCTCCATAAATTCAACTGATGGATTCTCTAAAAGAAATATTCACATAATACCTTTCTAGGTAGGAACGGTGGTTCCAGACACATTGTAAGAGGTGTTTATGAGAGAGTTCATCTTTTCCCCTTTCGTTGAACATACTTATGTAGTGAATATGAACATGGACCAGCAGTTCCTGTTTTAGTGGGACAGCATGAGGCCGAGTGTTGCTAATTTAATCATTTGGAGTCTCACATTCCATAAGGTGAAGGCTGAGCACCAGGTATTGAATGTTCTATATAAACCTCTTGAGATACCATAGTAGAAGTTTGATATAATATCTATTGACATCATGATAGGGATTCCCTGGAAATTGAGAGGCCACAGTATTATCTCATTGATAGTTGACTGACTTACCATGTTATTGCACATCTTTTTTATCCGGTATAATTGATCGGTAAAGAGTTTGGGGTTGTTATACATGTAGGAGATCATTGGTATACATGTGGTTCCCTCATTGAGTGTCACTAACTATGATGTAAAGATCACATCCCAGTTGTGCATAGACCCAGAGGTGGAATTCAGGACCCTATTTAGGATGAGTATATCATTTCACCCCAAGATGGATGGGATGATCGAGAGCACCATATAGGTGTTCGAGGATATTATGAGGTTTTTCATGTCATAATTCTATTGGATTGGTGAGGATAACTTCCCTTTGGTAGAGATTACATATAATAATAATAATCACTATACTATAGGAAATTCACCATTCATTAACTATATGATAGACCCAAAACATCATCCTTGTGGAGAACTAATATTGGTGGGACATCTTTTGTAGGTCTAGAGAAAGAGTAGGTGATGATGGAGAATGTGCAGGTGATCTGTGTTGGGATTTTGGTAGCCCACAGCTTGCATAAATCTTATACTGGTTGATTTTTTAGGCCCTTTATGTTAGAGTATGGATACATCATTTTCTTGAGAGTCTACTTATAATTAACATTGAGGAGAATTGTAAAGGCGGTAAATTTATCAATGATGTTCATCAGGCTGTTTGAGATCCTACAAAGTTTTGGCAAGGTTTCCGGCCAACATATATTACCCCCACAGTTGAAGAGGATGCATGATGTCTTCCATGTGTCACAGTAGAGGATATATGTTCAAGATCATAGGAACATTATTGGTTGGGGTGAGCTGGACATCAATGATGGATCTTGTTTCATGGAGTACCCAATGGTGATTGAGGATTAGTAGTACATGATCATGCATATATTGACCATTCCCTTAGTTCGTGTGTTGTGGAATAAATTGGGAATATTGGAGATCTCTTCCGAGTGGGAGAGAATGATGTGGACAAATTATCCCCACATTTTGTTTTAGTTTTTTATCTTTGAAGATAAAAAAATTGAATGAGGGAATAATATAGAAACTCTATTATGGAATTATAAGTCTTTCAATTATATTATTATATATTTTTGGAGCCAGGAACATAAACGATGTTATATTTTGAGGCCCCATGATATAAGAAATAATTTTATTAAAATATTTCATATATTCTAATCATGGATGAATAGTTTTTTATAAATAACCAAATATATCCCAATGGGAGTCTTGAATAAGAACTCTAAGACCGTGATTAAATTTGGAGAACAGGGTTTACCCTATGCACACCATAAAGTGGGTCGGCATAATAAGAACGGATGAGGCAATCGTTGGAAGGTGCGGTAAGTGGAATAATTTGTGAATTAATTTATTTAATTTACTTATTCCAAAAAACTTATTTCCATATATAGATATACTATTATGGAAAATAAATATGGAAAAACATTTAAACCAATGATCATTGATATGGGGATTCACAATTCTCAAATGGCAGGTTCAGATCGTACAATGAATGGATCAAGGTGTATTAAATGACCGAGAATGTAAAAAATCATCCCCATTATTTATAAATGCGTTCATCATCAAAAATCAATCCACTATCATAATAGGTATCATCAATTTCAATTTCCACCATTTATTAAATGATTTATCACGTTATTATCTTCTATTATTTGATATTAGATTTATTGATCCCTCTCACGAGCCTGCTCATTGAGTTAAATTTTTCAATCGATTTATACTTGGTTATACCATGTTTCTCAATGAAAATGTCCTTGATCTATGAAAATTTCCCAAGAAAACATGTCTACTCACTGATGTTCCTTTTTTCTAAATTTGTTCCCATACCTTTTATTAACATTCTTCTACATTCGGATACTGGAAAAAGGTTCAACATTTTATCGTATATCCTAGCATTACCGGACCCACAGATTCATGGTGCGATGTGCACACAATGACCAGATCAGTGTTTATGGATAAATTGTAGAGTAATTTGGTTGTTCCTTCAAAGGTAGTGGATCTTAAGTGGTGATGGGTGGTGAAACGATGTGATACAGACAACAGAGGTGTTTCGATCATTAAGGGAATCATTAAATTTTGATTTCCAGCCAACATTTGAGCAGAATCGATGGTTAGAGGTTACTACCACTGTTTTCGAGTAGTCAAATAGTTGGATTTTTTATGGATGATAGATATATAAAAAATGAATGAATGAACATATCTTTATGTGAAAGACCTGACTACACAGTGTGTAGTCCAGATGAACAAACACTGTGTTGTCCCATGGCTACAACGACTAGGTGTTTTAGGTAGAGAAAAGTATCAAAAACCTTGTAGGACACCCAAATTTCGTATGACCTAATGTCGGGGCCCTTTTATGTGACCGGTGAATACTCAGGCTTAGACATAGACAGATACATGGATACAGCCTTGTACATAGGCTTGGACATATCGGGGTACTCGGTTGGGGCATGGACCTATACACAACCAGAGGTACATGGGAACGACATGAAGGGAACGAGCATGACTAGGATCACACAGTCAGGACCCAAGTTGCCATGAAACACTATTTTATGCTCATAAACGTTGTGTATGTTGACATTGATACTATTACATATTCATAAGAAACATGACCAGGCAACAATGTGGGCCACACATTATGTGGGACCCCATGAATATTTTGTACTTCCCATTAAAACATTATTCTCTTGTATCTCTTTTGTTTGGACACAAATTATGGCCAATTAGTAGCCAATCCTACTATTTTTTCTCATATAATGTTATTTCAACCTTTTTAATGGATTTTGAGATATCATGGATTATTTTCCAAGGGTGATGCTTCTTTAAGAGATGGTTTCTAATAGAAGTAATCAAACAGGATCATCATAGTGTTCAGATAGTGATTATACTACATCGTCCTAGTAGAATGCATAACCTCTATCCATAGAGATATTATTCCCATATCTGACTTGGGAATGGATCCTCCATACTCATTATATAGAAACTGATGGCACTAATCTTTCACACCAGGTTGTGGTTCCTTTATCTATGGAGATGATGATCCCATGTCGCATCTGCTTGAGGGTCCACCATACTCATTCTACAGATTGACATAGTACTCCCCTTTCAAAAAAGGTTGTCTATACTTTATCCATAGAGACAAGGTTCCTCGATACTAATTTTATAGATTAATAAATCACTCACCTGTCGAACTAGGGGGAGGGTCCTCTGTCCATTTGGATCATAATCCACTATCATGCTAGGGAACAAGTCCTCTATATTATTTCTGAAGATAGAGATGGAACTCCCCTATCACACTAGGGTGTGAACCGTCTATCCATGGAGGCAATACTCCCCAATCACACCAGGGAATGGGTACTTTATCAGTGGATATTGTTCAGCTACTAGAAAAATAAAATATACCCACAGACCTATAGATATTTTTTACTTAATAAAGGGATATATGTTACACTATAACAATAGTTTTTTAAAAAATATGGATTTATAAAACATTAATCCATGGAAAATGATTTCTAATGTGAAGAGTCTTATCAAATGTTTTATCCACCTTGTGGATTTCCTCTCCCACCTAACCACATTCTCAATCCTCTCAAGAAACCCTTCTCCCTTATTAGATTGTCATCATACCTAATTCTCTCTTGGTTCATCCTCATCATCTCCTATATTCAAATTTTATCAATCCCTCATGTGATCCCTCTAATCAACATCATCACACATTCCTCCCCTCATTCATCCCTCATGTCATGAAATTATTCACCATTTATTTCCTCGACCAAACCAATTTACTTCTATGAATAGACATTGCTAATGTGTTGTATTTGATAACTTCAACGAGAATGACCCACACTAGTAGACCCCTACCCTATTTACAAACTATACTCCTCTTAATCCTTGCAGTCATTCTTCACTATCCATGTTCAATTCAAATAGAATCCTCGTCTGTATTAAATGTTCCTTTGATTAATCATAAGTTATATTTCATTTTTATTGGCCATATTTTTTCATGTCATTGTTTACTCGATGGATATTTTTTTCAAATATCTAGAATCTAAAATTAAGTCCACATATTTGTTTGTTTAATTTTATTTCCAAACATTATTTCATTTTTTATTAAAATAAACCATATTTCTTTCATTGGTATTTATAATAAAATACATATTATTCATTTTTATAGAAATGGTTAGATGTGTTGTATCGTTATTGTCTCTATATTGGTTACTATTTTTAGTTTTTATCCAATATATGTTATTTCATTCTATCTCTAATGATCTCAATATTGATAATTTCAATTACAATATAATTATATTGTTTTTTAATCAATAGATATAAAATATTAATGTTTATTATGAGGCTAAAATTCAAATAAAAAGTACATTATCTTCAAATAGTTGAGGTTATTGATCCCTGACATCATGATACATTCATAAAATATTGTATATAGGTTCATTTTGTTTTGGTTTTCTCCCATTTTATCTTCCAAGAAGAATCAATAAAATAAATGTTTTGTGAAAATTGTAAAACTAAAGAACTATTGGAGGTTTGTTGATGAAATTAGTATATATTCTTTTCATGTTTTTTACTATATTCATTCAAGGGAGAGGTGGTGCTGGAGGAACAATTGTCATATTAAAATTGAATTTTAAACCTATATTTGGTCAATATTTCATAATACTATTGGTAGTTTATTCTATTTATTCCACTCCTCAAATGTTTTCTTGTTCATTATAAAATTTATAGCAGGATATGCTCCTCTTTTTTACCCATGTCATTTAATCTTTTTGAATAGTATTTGAAATCATTTATTATATATTGGGATTAATAATGGAATAAATAATGAATGAAATACCATTTTAATTTGAATCATTTTAATTAATATTTAATTCATTATTCAAAAGAACATTTAAATAGTCAATAATCAAATGAGTACTTTTTTTTACCAATGAACATTAATATTTTCCAATGTATAACCAAAATCTCAAATTATCCTACATTAAATTAATATAATATTCCTATATGATGTGTCTGATAGTTCAAATTAAATGATTATTTCAATATTATTTTCACCTTTTATGTTAAAAATAGTAAAATCCCTATAAATTATGAGTTTACAATTTCATACTAAAAAACATTGATAATATAATGAGGTATGTAACTACTTGGTTGAGTAACTGGAATAATTTTTTGGTGGGATTAAAGTATTTAACATCCAAATCATTACATTTTGATTATTATATTTTCATGAAACATAAACTATATTACCCAATACCCATACTTGACAACCACTGACCATAGACATTACCCTTAGAATGTCAATGACAAGTGACTAAAATATTGGGTTAACATAACATTATGGAAATTCATTCTCTCAAAACATACTAATTAACAAAACTCAAAATATAAACTAAAAATTTGAGGCCAATCATATATATATAGAATAATCACCAATATATTATAATTACAAAGAAAATGCCCCCAATAGGGCTACCACAATTCAAAAACCAAGCCCATTTCAATAAAAAACCATATAAATTATATAATTCATATGAAAAATAGATTGATCTCAATAGAATATGATATCTCCAAGGAGTGTGTACATATATGGTTGAGTATAATAACATTGTAGGATATTCTAAGAACTACAACCATTTAATTCATTTTTTATTTTCTTCAATATCTTTCAAAAATATTTTTTTTACACTAAGACATATTGTTTTTTTTATTTTTCATGGAATGAAATTATATTTTTGGGATATCGTGATTTATTATTTTTTTCATTTTTCGTTCATTTACTAGGATTCATGATAGTGTGACATGTATTCCGCGATATGAAGAAGCTTTTCTTAAGTAAATGAGGCGTCATTTTATACATGAATAAAAATTTAGTATTATTTTTTTAATGAACATGAATATATTTTTTCTTATCATTCAATAATTTATATTATTTATGTATTCTCTCTATTTATAACAATTTCAATATTTATTATACTTTCTATCTATTAATAGTGTCTACCATCATTGGATACAAAATTCTTGTTTAATATTGTATTTATTTATTATCCATTTCCCATGGGATTTTTCTAGGAAATCATATTCTATTCAAGATTAATGTATTGATATTTTAAAATATAATAGTTGTTGAATATGTTTTTTGTGTGTGGATACAAGTTATTTTCATGTTATATTAATTTTAAATCCATCCTTTCCATGAATGATAGTAAATAAAAATGTGTTTTATTTATATTTTTTTTAATTGGAAAATATTTTTCCTGTTTATTTTTTTGTTATTATGAGAAATTATTTCATTTGACTTGGTTTTAATTATAGTACCACATTTTTATATTTATGTATCTTTATAGTTTCTGGAGTATGTACCAATGATAAAACAAAGAAGGTGAATGATACATAACCCCAATTAAAATAATTTTAATTAATTACTTATCTCTATATATCTAATCGAACAACACATGTCCTCTCCTTAGTTAACAAGTTATCAACATAGATCACTATCCAACTAACATGATCGCTCATTTGGAAAAAGTGTCCTAGTATATAAAAAACCATGAACAGATTCCTAAAGATACGGAAACCATGGAAGGAAATGAGGTTTAGAGTGTTTTCCTCCACCACATTGTCCACCAAACAACGAGATAGAACCCTAAGCAAGAATCCAAAAAAACAATTATATTTTTTATATCCTTGATTTAAAAAAAACAAAAACTTCCTCTAGAATATTGGTAGATTCCAAAAAATGTTTTCTATTAATTAATCTTTTGTATTACAATTAGATCAAACTATAACTCTGGTGGAATACCATAATGGTTTGTGTGGACTCCTTCTTCCTTTCGAAATACTTGACTACATCAACGTATAGGAAAAACCCTTGGTTGGGTATTTTCAAACAAAATGAACTCGACAGCACTAACATAATTCTCAAAAAGATATCCAAAAGATCCTACTATAATATCTAAACCTAAATTTTTTACCCACCCATCCATGAGGATGGTGAAAATATGAATCACATCCCCATTCAATAAAACTAAAAATCGATGAGTAATCACAGATACCTCATCAAGATAATTTTAATGCCTGATATGATTCCATGAAAAAATTCATTTAAAAATTTCATCTACCGATATAATATGAACATTGAAACCATAAAATCCCTCGATAGGTTTTTCATGTTGTTACCACATCTATACTAGTGAACTTCCCAACAACCATGAAACATCCTTCTCCAAAATAGTTATCACCCAAATGATGTGAGTTTTTCCACATCCATGATATTGTGATTTATTGAATGTGAAATGTTCTAGATATTACTACATTGTATCGATTACTTTTAAAAAGCTAAAAAATCACATATCACAAAGTCAACTAACTCCCCCATCTCTAAAAATATTGTCTTTAATAATTAATTTTATGTATTTATACTTGTTTTTAAATTTCCTAAACTAACAGTTGATTTCAGTTGGCTCAAATGGTTCATCTATGACTCAGTGCCTCACTACATTGTCTCTTGACTATTCTCAATTGAAACATTATTCTCACACTATGTATTATACCCACCTCATGAATCCTCAAAAGGATTTTACATCATGTTCGTTAATTACCCATGATATATGTATGGTCCTTTAATCAAATTTGACTGATATATTGATAATATATTATGACTAGTTATTTCCTCATTCATACATACTTGGGGAAATGCATTTTGAGAAATGATGTGATTTCTGAAACAAAAAAAAAATATTTTTTAAATTACCTAGTATCTTGGAGTGCAGTCCTACTTCATCTCCAATATTATTTTCACTTAAAATTATTGTACAAGTAATTAATAATATTTTATGATTAATAAAACACATTTCTACTACTATATTTGGTCCTATATCGTTAAATATTAAGATAACAAACCGCACAAATACACCAATAAATTTCATCTAGTCTTCAATAGTTCACAATGGAAATCATCATTATGAATTTCCCTAATGAGCTATAAACGATTTTTGAAATAGGATAAGAAAGTTCCCGAATCGACAATTTTATGTCATGGAAGAACCATTAAAAAATTCCAAAATCATCCTTATGAATTCATTTGAACACAACAACTGATACATTGATAAACATTATGAAATCTAGGATGTACCTTGTGATTCTAAAAAATTAAAATATCATAAACCGATAAAACCTTAAAATAATCCACTATACTCCATAATATCTTTAGTACACCTCCAAAACCTAAATTATATGACCCAATCCATCCAATTTGAGTAGTTTTAGACATTTCTTTACTATGAATACTAATAAAAATCAAATATAACCACTCATAAGGGTTTTTTTCCAAAACATATCCTTTATTCACATTGATGAAAACTCCAAAACATATTATCCAGTTCATTATTCAAAATCATTAGAAATAAGATATCTAATAAAACACCAATTTGGCCCTCCTGACTCCAAAGAGTGCATCAATGATTCAACAATATAAACAGTATTCCCACATAATTCAATATTTATTTGAGAAACAATTTTTAAACGGTTTTATAATGCATTAGTGTTAATTAATATAAAATAGATATATTTTATTTATATCAATCATTTTTGGATTTTAGTGTATGATTGTGGATTCATTTCTTCAATTCACAAGCTTAAGAATGAGGATCTTCTTATGAGTGTGAAATTTAAAGCCAATGATATGTAATAATTTATTTAATATATTATTTCATTTTATATTAAAAATTAATTCAAAAAGATGTTATTCATGTTATATTTTTGTTTTGATATTTATGTTTTAGTGGTACTATTTCAAAAAAAATCCAGAAATTATGACTTTATATGTTATTTTTATTGAATTGTGTCAACATAAATGGTAATATTTAATAAACAATTCAGAACATAAAAATTAAAATGATCCAAAATATTCCACATGATAAAGGTGAGCACGAGGACTTTGGGGATCTTTCTCATAATGATAAAAATGATGCTTTAAAATCAAATTATTTTTCCGTGGTTTAACTTTTTTATAATTTGGTTAACATTGTAAAAAATTATTATAAAGTAAACAACATTAAATCTACTATGTGATGGCATATGGTCAACGATATTCTTGACAATATTATAAATTGAAATTTTGCATGTTTCTTTTGTCCTCTAGGTTAGAAAACTATTATTGATCTTTTTAAATATAATATGTAATTTAACAATACTTTTATTTATTTTTTCATTATCTAGTTTAATCATATTTCATTAAATACTATGAGATGTCGAGTGGGAATTGTGAAATTATAATTTTTTCATTTTCAAATCAACCATGATTTTATTTTTAAATTACATTAACTAAGTTGAGATTTATAGTAAATCGTGATTTTATTTTAAATCGATGATATCCAAAAAATTGAAATAATTTATCAAAATAAATTTCCTAAATATCAGCATGAATTATACCATGTGATGTCATTATTCA
This sequence comes from Viscum album, assembly GCA_963277665.1. Lineage (NCBI taxonomy): Eukaryota > Viridiplantae > Streptophyta > Magnoliopsida > Santalales > Viscaceae > Viscum > Viscum album. The sequence goes on from OY728160.1 coordinate 1,416,857,321, forward strand.
TTTTAAATTGTATACTTTTTGGTCTTATTTCATCACCATATTAACAAATAAAAAATATGTATAAAATATTCATATAATATATAAAATATTATAAAAAATATTTTTTGAAATATAATTCAATAAATAATATCCAACGAAGGATATCCACTAAATTTCCTCTATGAAATAATTCATTAAGATGTAATCATGAAAAATTAAATAATTAAATAATTTATAAAATTATAGTTTCATTTTATAAATTTTTATAAAATTAAATAAATCAAGTATATATTACAAAATACACATGGTATGAATTGTTTATAGACGTGTTAAGATTCAATTTCTCGAAAAAAATAACAATGAAATTTTCCCTTCTTCCACATCCATTGAATATGCATGGGAGAATACTTGTTTAATTTAAGAATTCTTTTTATAAAGTGTGTGTATCAATAAAACTTCTTCTAAATTAAAATGTGTCAAATTAAATATTTATGTAATATTAGTTTTTATAATCCTAGTATGTTATTATTAAATAAATGAATTGTATTTTATTTTTAATTTTTTTATGAGGAATCTACTTCTACTACCACTAATTTACAATTATATGCATATAAGGATGACGATTCTCATGATGATGATGATGATTCTGGTGGTCTTCATGGTTTTATAGGAGTTTATAATGATGTTGGTGTTTCTTTAGGAGATGGTGAGGTTCATGGTGGTTCTTGTTATATTGATTCTGAGGTACATTTCTAATGTAATTTTTATTCACGGTTTATGCATTGAATTTAATCATAAAGTTTTTTTTGTTATTATAGTAATATTGATATTGAATTTTTATATTGAATATCTTAGAGATCATTTAAATTCATGTGATATATATTGTACTCTATTTGGGTTCTGTATATATATATATATTTTTTTAATATTCTGTTATAAACCAAAATGTTTTACTTCTATTGGAGTGTTTCTTAAAATGTTGGAATTTTTTTTTGTATGTTTGTTTATAAATTTTAATCCTTGTTGGGATTGAACTGTTTGATTTATTGTGATATAAATTTTATTATATTTTACTTCGATTTAAATTTTCTTTTTTATACCATTGTAATCTATATGGTTTGAGTTCTGGTTGAGTGTTACTAGTCAAGTAGGGATTTAAAGTGAATTTTTTTGTGGTGAAAAAAATTTAAAAACCCACAAAATTTTCAGGCCTGAAAGACATCCTAATCCAAAAAATAACTAAACAATAGATAAATTAAAATTTTATAATGGAACAAAAAATATTATTTGAGGGCCAAAGGATAACAGATAAGAGAATCACTTATACAGTAATCTATGAAATTCTCTGGATCTTACGAAAATTCTAAAGCCACACAACAACAAAAACCTACTGACATGTACCATAAGCACACATAATCGCAAACAAATAGTTTAATACACTTCAATAAATGAAAATTTAATTATTTTATGAACAAGATACATCATCCACACTAATACAATGCTAGAAAAAATACCACTATAAGAAAAACACCAAGAAACAACACTATATCATCATCATTAAACACTACCTATAAAACCATCATACTATTAATCTCCATTATCGGTCATTAATTCAAAAAAAAATTATTTCTCTACTACGTAAAACCCCATTAGAAAAAATGGGTTAAATAAATCCTTAAATGATACATAGTATAGCTACTATGAGGATACTAGACCACAATAATAGGAGGTAACACCTATAATCATAAGAAACTCACAAATTAATGAAACATTATTAGAAATAAATTAAAAAATAAATCTATTATATAAAATTCACACAATCATTCTCTAACTAGAAACCCCAAAAACACAATACCATAGGCTCTCTTGGAAAACACAAAAAAAAACCACTACCAACATGAATAGGTCTTATTTTATCCATTCATGAATGTAAAATAATATCCTCATTACATTATAAAATAAATGATCCCTTTTGACCAAAGGGTAAAACATTATCACTGAAGAGTTTAGAATTACCCCATCAAGTTTAAAGATCTATGGATTAGTTAGTAGGAACATTTGATACCTTAAAAAATAAATTCTACAAATCATTAAAGGTAATATATTAAGGATATAGAGTATATATGAGGCCCAAAACAGTGATCTAACGACATTTATCAATGACTGAAAATTTAAAAAAATAATATTTATTATATAATTGGACTATAATTATTTTATATAAACAATTATTATATGGTAAAATTGAAAAAAAATTATTAGTAAATGAAGAAACTTTTTAAAATAATGAATGGAATGATAAGGGAATTGTTCTATGAGTTTTTTATGGTTTTTCAGAGTTTATGGTGTATTTAATTTTGGATATATATATATATATATTCAATTCATGTATTTTAGGTTTTTTATGTAAAAAAAATGTGTTGTAACTAGTAAAACCATTTAAATATAATTACAGGATAGGGATTTAGGTTATTTAGGTTGCACTATTTTTTTTCTATGTAGGTATTTTAGTTTTTTAGTTCTATTTATCTTACATTCTTGTTTTTTTAATCTGTGGTATGTTACAAGTAAGTTAGGGATTTAAGTGACGCATGATGGTTTATACATTGAATAAAAGATAGGGATTCGATAGATTGAATTCTTATAATATTTTCTTGTTTGAATTCTATTTCAGTGCTTCTATTTGGGTATAAATTAAATTATAGAAGGGTACTAATATATTTTGGAATATATGGGATATATCCACAATTACAAACTGTGTCTTTATAATGTGTGTGGAAGAAAGAAATTCTATGTTTTCCTACCATGTGTATATAGATATTTACAAGGTTTAAAATATGTATATTTCCTTATTTCAATGGTTTAAAACCATTGAAATATAGTTATTTATGGTTATTAATTTCCATGGTCTCCAATAGTGGATTTATACATATTTTCATGATTGATACTATGGATTTATCCCTATATCCATGGTTAAAACCATAGAAATTTTTCAATATACATGGTTTGAAAATGTTGAAACATTTGGGGCCCTATTTCCCAGATAATAGGAGCCACAACCGTCCAAAGCATGGCTATAGCCTATAGCCATGTTTTCAAGGTAAATATCCACTATTATAAAACATGGATACAACTTGGTTTTATAGTATTGTACTCCCATGTTTTACCACAGTGTGAGTCCTCTATAAATTTTATTCATGTTATATATGGTACACCACTATACAGGCATGGGTCCTCTATCTTTTTGAGATGTCACTCCCTCGATCTGTGGAGTAGTGGTGAGGTGTGGTCCCTCCCCATGACTTCTTTGGAAATACACATTATATGTTGGGAATCAATGATTGACCATGAGATATATAGGTAGAATGATTGTCATAGGTCTTCCAATGATATGAATAACCCATGTCTCTCTCATCCATGTTTTTTATAATAGAATATATCTCTGGTTTTTGGGTTTTTCCCATCTTTATTTAGGTTGAGAAAATAAAATTTATTGTTTCGTCTATTTCCCCTTTTTATTTTTTTGGGTAATCCTATATTGCATGTATATACTCACCCATTTATGGGATTTTCACACATGTGTTGTGTCTTATGATGTTGATAGATAGGATGATAATGGAATTGGTGGAGCTTATGTAAACACTGGTGTATAGACTATATATGGTGGTCTGGAATGGAGATCTAGAGTTAGGCACTCTCAATAATTATTTTCCAAATGATTTTTGGTGGGACATATTTTCATGGGGGTGTGTATTTTTGTCTTTTCATTTTCCTTTACGTTGTAACACTCATTTTTATTCATTATATTTTTTTACATGAATGGTAATTACTCTATGTGTTACTATAATTTATTATTATTCCGCTTAAATTTTTTTGGGAGATGGTTGGTTGCGTTCAAAATGGTACATTAATCAATGTCCACACATTTTATGTTTTTCTTCTATGTGATTTCTGCCAACCCTTGGCTTGTGGATGTAGGCTTGGGGATGTCATAGATTGACCTTCTACCATCTAGGTGGCCCTTGGTGGGTAGAATAATTAAATTATTCATATTAAAATTAGTATTTGTTATCTTTATAATTATATTTTATAAAGTGAATACTCCATTTCCTTCCTTCTACTTCATTGGTCAGATTATAACAATAATAATTAAATATTTATATTTTATATAAATATATTACAGTTTCTTGTATGATAAGTGTTGCACGCCGAGAAATCTATCAAATAAATTAACTTATTTAAAAGTAATAATATATCAAGATCTTAATTTCTTACATTCACTGATATATATATGTGTCTATTGTTATTATGAATCTCCATCGCTTGAGTTTGGAAAGATGTCTTACATTATAACTTTCATATTTTGATATTTTTTTAATTAATATTAGAGGCTAAGCTAATTATTTGTTGGTTGTGTAAGTTTTTGTTCATTTTATCCCTTAGATATTAAAAATTATGGTATTTGTTTTTCAATTGTATGACAATAAAAACACATCAGATCACCTGATTAAATTCTATTGGGCAAATTCATGGTGATGAAATGTTGAGAGACATGTGATGAAATCAATTACTTGGATGAATGAAAAGTGACGGATATTTTTAAATTGGTTAGTTTGTTTCAAAGAATCATTAGTAGGTGAGATGACTTATACTAGATTAACATGTTCAATGACCAATGGTCCCTCAATGTTATGGATAATTTATTTTTTAAGTATATATATGGAGTATATGTTATATAATGTGCTAGACATATTCATATATAGATATTAGTGTTATTGATAAAAGACACACCTAGCCCCTGTGTATATTTAGTAGCAATGATCTTCTTCTAGAAACTGGTCTTTCTATACTACTATGAATAAGAGAATTTTTATTATTTTTTCATGCTATAAAAGCCTATTGGGTTAAATAGTTAAAAAAATAATAAGGAAAAAAATTAGATAGTTTTTTCAATAAATAATAGGAATTTAGAAAACTGTATCCAAAGGAGTTTGATGGTTTCACTAAGAGGAAATTAGTTTTATAAAAATTCCTTATGGGATATTAGTAAATGTGAGAGAGTGTCATAAATACACTAAAACCATATAAATTATATTAAAAAATAGATCTACATTTTTGTTTTTGATATTCATATGATACGTGTAATTGGCTATTATTTAGATATTTCATTAATGACAGTATATCGGAACATCATACTGTATGAGTGGATTATTATATGGTAAATTAGGTATATGGGTTTTGTCCATATATTCCATACAATTTCAATTACTTTTGTTTCATTGAAATGATTTATTTGTGGAATTATAAACAAATTTCTCTTTGAATCATTTAGTAATTTTAAAATAAAATGCACATTTGTTTTTGAGTAATTTATATTATCATACAAGTAATGGAAACTAACAATCTACTACCAATATTGAAATAAATTAATCCTATATTAAGGGATCATATATTTTCATGTTTGGTGTGTAAAACATTCTAACCGCTGTAAATGCTTTCTCCCCTCATGTTTCTCATTATATTTTTGTGGAAGTAGGTAATATAATACACCTTTTGTGTTCGTAGTGTCCTATCATAATGTATAAGGATTCTAGTTGTAGGTGATGTATTGTAAAGGCAAGTGTTTATCAGCATTCTCTTGGTGAGATCCATCAAACATAATCTATCGAGATTAATAGATATGGAGATGATTGTGATTCAGGGGGGTATGTATGGGATATATGTATTATATATATTTATATATATTCACATCCACATATAATTTTTACAATATTTTCTATAACACCCCAACCCTAGATACCCATAGTTTGTGCATTATTACATAACATTGGCTTGATTACCAGGAATCATGTTCGGAAGGACCAATTAGTTTAGTAGTCTTGGAAACACCAGATATATTCATAAGTCTAACAATTACATCATAAAATGAAAACTACATCAACATCTTGTCTTCATATCCCCTCATACAATCCCTGAAGTTCATTCATAAAATACATCTTCACATCCTGGGAAAAATATAAAATTGAAAGGGTTGAGCTCAGATTCTCAGTAAGGATAACAATATAGAAGAAACATTATTAAAAAAACATAAACATTTAAGGCAATGTATAAATAGTAAAAAATCATTTTAAACATGCACTAAAACATAATATGTTAGAAATAAAATGAAATAATTCCATTTTCTTATTCACATAGATATTCATCTAGTCAAATAATCACATGATATATTAATAACTGCTTCCATAATGATGGAATGCATAATGTCTGACTATCATAACAACATAGTCAGGGCTTTGTGCCAAGACTACAAATAAGATTTTGTCAAGGCCTTGTGCCAAGAAATTAGTTTGTCTCATGATACCAACCGATGCATCAATTAGTTATAGTGGGCTCCATCCATCACTTATTAAGTCAAATGCATTCAACATATGAACTGTTTTAAACATAACATAATCATTCATAATAAAACTAGCATAAAAAATGTCAAAACATTCTCCATAAACCATGAATGGTATAAAAATAACACATCCACAGTAAAACATATCACAAAAACTTCAATAAAATATTGAAGTTTTGGATCAAAATAAATCAACTTCAAATAAGCTTAAAATCCATCAATGGATGTGGACATAGATGGAATCAAAACTATTTGACAGAAATATATCTTTTTTGAAATCATTTAAAAGTCACATAATTATAAAAGAAAACATTTAATTTGAAAATATTCTTATAATCTTGTAAGGGAAGCTTCTATGATTTTATAATGGCGTAAAATATCCATACCTTCTATATAAGTTAAAAAAAGACATTCTTACCTTAATTTTGTTGAAAGGGTTAAAAATGACCTTTTTTGGAAAACGATGGAAAAATTACTTTATAAACATCTTATAAAATGTCAACCAAGGGTATAAATGACGTTAACACATAGTCTATAAAATAGTAAGAATGTTTTGGAATACATTTTTAAGAAACATGCATGTGGATGATAAAGAGGTCCTAGTAGATAATTACGTATAAATAACCTCAGATAATGAAGAGATTGTGAAATAAACCCTTACCTTGTAATTTTCCTTTGTCGAGGGTAGGTAACATATATTATAATTGTGAAATAATTATTATAAAATTATACAATAATCATATACATCAATATGATATCATATATAATCCTTTAACATTGACTTGTTAATAATATCTTATTATTATCGTCGTTTTGGGTGTTAACTTACTCGATTTCTTTTATATGTTTTGTTACATAAGATGTGATTGTTTTGGATAGGTTGTATCTTATTCATATCCAAAATTATATCAAGTCCTTAAATATTATTTTTAACAATCAAATGAGTATTAGGCTTGAATGGATACGATGGAGAATTAATCTCATCGCATTCGTGGAGACGGTAGTCTGTACGTACGCACAAGTGACAATATCATTATTTTGATATTAAAATAATATATAATTTGATGGTATGTCATATATAATGAATCATTATAATTTTATATTTATTATTTACTTCCATTACAGTTCATTATCACGCCCATCCAAATAATAATGTTTTGAATAATAATTACACCACGACGTGGAGACAGTAAGCCGTACGTACGCACGTATGGTGACATGTCATTCAAAGGATGGATAGAATAATGAATATGGTAGTACCATATTTACAATAACATTAAATTATATATAATATACTTGAGTTATTAGTTTAAAATGGAAATAACAAAGAACTAAGAAGTTGAAGAAGAAAGGAACTTGAAAGAGAGTGGTGAAAACATTACCTTTTCTTCAGGTTTTTCCTTTTGATTTGATCGAAATGGCTCCTTATGCTGGCTTTGTGACCAAATTAGGGCCTCTAGGATGAATTGAGGGAAGTATAAAAGATATTTGGGCTAGGTTTGGCCTAGACAAAAGACTTTGAAGGTGTGAATTAGAGAGAAGGTGGAGTGCCCTTTTATAAGAGGGGTGAGGGGCTCCTTTGGAAAAGATAGAAATATTATTTTATAATAAATTCATATTCGATTTCTAATGGTTCAAAAGTGTATTATTTAAAGTATAAGGTGGGGATGGGTCGACATCCTTTCAAACTGTATATTTTAGATAGGTTTGTGTCACATTATTAGCCTTATCATTTATATTGAACTCTTAGTTAAATAGTTTGACATTTACCATGTCTCTTTGTATTTTATATTATATGGTTAATAAACATACTATATACATCCAAGCGATCCTGAAGTGGAATATTAATGACACACCTATCGTGATACAAGTCATTTGGCCAAACCATTGATTTTTAGGAATATAATATGAATTAATAATATAATATATATTTTTAAAAACTCTTTTATGTCAATTTTGACACTATTGGGTATTTGTTTTTGATAAATTCATAACAGCATTCTTACATAGAAAAAAATTCATATAACCAATCCTAATATGTCATATTTACATTAGTAATTATTTTAATTCATAAAAAGGCTCAAATTACATTTATTTGGGTATTTATAATATCAATTATTTTAATATTTCATTAATTAGGTAATTACTACATCACCATTGTGTCATAAATAAATTAAATTATTTAACGAATAATGATTATAAATAAAATACCATTTTGTAGGAAATATTTTTATCTTTATAATGAATATTTACAATCTAAATTATCTTATGTATAACCCTATATTAAAAATTCTTTAGTAATTAAATATTTATTTTAACTCTTTTAACTCTTCTTTGAATTAAATAATAATAAATGTCCTAATCTAATCCAAGTGGACATAAATGATAATATGTTATTCCTAAGGTTGTTTTTGGTCAAGATACACTTGTCCATTGGAATTAGGACATGTGTTGGGGTAATATTAATATCATTTTTACCATTAATTACCCTATTTACTTTCAACTGTGGTAAATAAAAGTAAAAAGTTACTATTCACCAAAAATTATTTTCATCTCATTGAACCACATTGTACATACTGATATCAACCATGTCTCTCATATTTTTGAAATTCCACTCACATAAGCGATAAAATTAAATTTTATGTGAATTTGCAAATTCTCCAAGAAGATGGGTAAAAGATGGTGATGTGTTCTATGAAATTTTTATATATCTAAAATTATTATAAATTGACTCCAATGAATTATAATGAACATATATAGGCATTATGTGTCTATTTTGACATATAATAAATTTAAATAATACAAATAATTATTTAAATAAACCTTCAGTTTTAAACAATAACTCAGTGTTTTTTCACTATTCATAAAAAATTGAATGTTTTCAGAAAAATACCAAAAATTCTCTCTAAGATAATATTGATATTCCAAATCTAAAAATGAAGTCCATTTTTAAAGATAAAATTTATCAAATTTCAAAAACATTTTATTACTATTTATAACGGCTATGTTGATTGGTTGTGGTGTGTGTTAGAACTCGAAGTTGCGTACAACACACATTACTATATTATTCAAAGAGAAGTGTACCATGGAAGCTTGGGGTGTTACATTCTCCCCTCATTCAAATAATTTTGACCTCGAAATTTCTAGAATACTACCACATGAAAAGACTAGGGTGATTCTTCATCATATGTTCCTTAGGTTCCAATGTTGCCTCTTCCATCTTATGGTTTCTTCATAGAACCTTTACCAGATGAGTCGCCTGGTTTCTCAGCACTTGTTCTCTTGTATCAAGAATCTTGATGGGCTCTTCACAAAAAGACATATCGGGTTCCTGATCTAATTCCTCAAATGTGAGTAAATTCATTGGTTCAAGAATGTATTTTCTCTACAATGATACGTTGAACACATCATGAACTTTGGAGAGACTTGGTGGTATTGTCAAACGGTAAGTTAAAGCCCCGATTCGTTCTAAAATTTAAAAGGGTCTGATGTAATTGGGACTCAATTTACCATTCTTACCGAAACGTATAACTCCCTTCCATGGAGATACCTTCAAGAAATCATGATCTCCCAGCTGAAATTCCAAATCCTTCCTTCGATTAGCGGCATATCTCTTCGGCCTACATTGAGCTGCTTTGATGTGGTTTTGGATTACCTTCACATTTTCAATTGTTTCCTACACCAGTTCTAGGCCTACTAGTTGTCTTTCACCAATGACATCCCAACAGGTTGGTGTGCAACATCTCTTTCCATATAACGCTTCATATGGTGCAATCTGAATACTTGAATGGAAGCTATTGTTATAGAAAATTTCTACTAGAGGTAAATATTGATCCAACATACCCTGAAAGTCAAGTGAGAAAGATCTCAACATGTCTTCTATGGTTTGAATAGTCCTTTCTGATTGTCCATCTATTTGAGGGTAATAGGTAGTGCTTAATTAAAGTTCAGTATCCAAGGACTTCTGAAGACTCTTCCGAAATCTTGATGTAAAACTAGGATCGCGATCAGAAATAATCAATAGGGGTACTCCATAAAGTCTCACAACTTCATTAATATATAGTCTTGTTAGAATATCAAGTGGTAAACCTTCTCATATAGCAAGAAAATATGTTGACTTTCAAATATGATCAACAATGACCCATATTGCATCATTCCTTCTTAGAGTCTTTGGTAGTCCCATGACAAAGTCCATCGTGATATTATCCCATTTCCACTTTGGTATGGGAAGAGGATGCACGAGTCATACAAGTTGTTACCTTCCAGCTTTCACTTGTTGACAAACCATATATCTTGACACAAAATCACCAATCTATCTCTCCATTTTTTCCCATAAAAAATGTTCCTTCAAATCTCTATACATTTTGGTGCTCCCATGGTGTATAGAGAAATTGAAACTATGAGCATCATCCAACAATTATCTTTTTAGACTAGGTATATTGGGAACACAAAGTCTCTTCCCAAACATCAAAATTCCATCTTCATACACAAATTCCCTCAATCTCACATCATTCATAGAATTAATCTTCTTTTGAAACTCTTCATCACTAGTATGAGAACTCTTTCTCCTTTATAGTAAAGAAGGTTTGGAAACCATTTGAAAAATAATTGATGTTTCACCTTACATGGTTATTCCCATATCCATATTTACTAGATCCATGTATATAGGATCCTTTTCAACTCTCATATTGTTCAAAACACCATGATCCTTTCTACTCAAATCATCTACCACCTTATTTGCCTTCCCCGGGTGGTAGTGTATCATGCAATAATAATCCTTGAGTAGTTCAAGCCATCTCCTTTTCCTCATATTGAGTTATTTCTGTGATAAAATATACTTCAAACTCTTGTGATCAGTATAAATCTAAAATTTTCACCATAGAGATAATGTCTCCATATCTTTAAAGAAACTATTATAGCCGCAAACTCAAGATCATGAGTAGGATAGTTTTTCTCATTAATTTTCAGCTGTCATGATGCATAGGCAATAACTCTATCATTCTATATAAGGACACAACCATGTCCTTTCTTCGATGCATCACAATAAATGATGAACCCATAATTCCCTGATGATAGAGTAAATATTAGAGAATTGACTAATCTTCTCTTCAGTTGTTCAAAAAATTCTTAAAAATCTTTTTTCCAGAAAAATTTAACCCCTTTATCTGTGAGCTTTGTTAAATGGTTAGCCAGCTAGGCAAAATTCTGGACGAAACATCGATAATAACCTACTAAACCAATAAAACTATGTACCTTAGTGGGACTCATCGGTGTTGGTCATTCTTGGATTGGCTTGGTCTTAGAAGGATAAAAAGAGATTCCATCTTTGGAGACAATATGGCCAAGAAAATAAATCTCCTGAATCCAGAATTCACAAATTCTAAACATCCATATAATTCATGTCTTCTTAGATCCTTCAGGATAATGTGCAAGTGATTTTGATGATCATCGTAGATTTTTGTTTATACCAAGATATCATCAATAAATACCACAACAAAATCATTGAGGTATTCCTTGAAAACTATATTCATTAGATCCATGATTATAGTGGGTGCATTAGTCCATCCAAAAGGAATTACTGTAAACTCGTAATGCCCATACCTAGTATGAAATGTTGTCTTCAGAATGTCTTCCTTCTTCACACACAACTGATGGTATCGAGATCAAAGGACAATATTTGAAAATTATTGAGCCCCACGCAATTGTTCAAATAAATCATCAATGTGAGGTAGGGGATACTTGATTATTATTGATATAGCATTGATCTCCCTATAGTCAACGCACAACCTTATAGATCAATCTTTCTTCTTAACGAAAAGGACAGGGGCTCCACCTGGAGAAACATTAGGGAAAATATATCCCTTATTACTCAATACCTCTAGTTTTTTATTTAGTACAACTAATTTCATAGTGGCCATTCTATAAGTGGTCTTCGATATATGCCTTGAACCAGGAATTAAATCAATGGAAAACTCAATTTCCCGTTCTGGAGGTTGTCCAGGTAAATCTTCCGGAAACACATCTACAAATTCATTAACAATAGGTACATCCTCTATTTGAAAATTCCTTTCCTCACCCAACATTATTTCATTCTCTTCCTCCCTGATAATTGAATTTAGATGAGCTACTGGGGGTGGATATATATAAGAATCAGGTGGTGGTGATTCTGCTCTAAAGATAAGGTGTTCCTTATCATCATCATCATCAAAAATCGTAACCTCATTCTTTTTACAATCAATCGTCGCATCATAGTGTGAAAGCCAATTCATACTGAGGATTATATCAAATTAAATCATATGTATGACGATGAGATCAGCGGATAAAGACAATTTGTGTTCTCTAATGGGAACTGATTCACATAACTCTATAGCAATGATACATCCCTTAGAAGTTTAAACTGAAAACTCCCTTGTTAAATCAAATTGTAAATATCTAATTTTCTTAGCAATGTAGGAAGATATGAAATAATAAGATGATCCAAAATCAAATAATGCATTTTGTAAACATGAGGAAACCATTAAATTACCTCCCACCACGTCTTTTGGAGATTCTACCTCAGCAGTAGTGATAACATATGCTTGGCCTTGATCCCTTGTCCTTTTCTGAGGTAAGTTACTCTGATGCTTAGGACATTCATTTGCATAATGTCCCATTTCACTGCAGTTGTAGCATTGATCATCGGTATATTCTTTCTTCCTATTGCAATCACGATCTTGGTGGCCTTTTTCACCACACTTATACCTGACTCCCATTCCCTACAATCAAGCATCGGGGTGTTTCTTCCCACATTTACTATAGGATGGATATTAATCTTTTCCATTCTTCCCCTTATTTCTATTTCCAGAGTGATCATCAGATATCTTCTTCTCTTGCATTTCTTAAAATTAGTAAGACTTAGAGAATTCATTTTCCATCTTGATAGCACACGAGACAATATCTTCATACAACGAGAAGGATTGTGAAACTAATGCTCGATGGAGAAATTCTTTTAAACTATCAATGAAATGATCAATTTTAATTCTTGGGTTACATATATAATCTATAGAATACCTCTCTATCCTTGTAAAATTAGCCTCATACTTTGCGACATTCCCATCCTCATTTTGTCTCAGACTTAGAAATTACCTTCCCAGATCTTCTTGGTGGTCACAAGGAAAGTATTTTTCTAAAAAAATCACTTCGAACTCTCTCCATTCCATATTTGATACTTCATCACCTTCCTTTGTGTTTTGAATCAATGACCACCATTGGTCAGCATCTATAGTGAGGTAGTAAACGTCCATGATAACTTTTTCCCTTTCACTACTCCCCAAGGCATGGGATATTTTCTCTAAGGAATTTATCCATTGCTCAGATACTAGTGGATTTTTAGTCCCATTGAATGTTGGTGGTTGTTGCCTCATGAAGAGATCTAACATTGATCCTTCACGCTATGGATCTGGGTGCTCAATACAGGTAAGGTTATTATTCATAACCTGAGTGAGTTTTCCCAGTATGGGGATTAGCTGATCATCACCAGTTGCATCACCAACTCAACTATAATTATCTTGAGGAGTAGGTAAATCTCTACATGGATTGCGTGCATTGATACAGTTTCCATTCCATCCACTAGGCACCATTTCTAAACAATGGCATAAACTAGATTAGATTAATAATAAAAATACATAATTCCAAACATATAAACCACTTTTCACAAATTCAACAGTTTATGGATATAATCCATAATAATAAAAAATGTTTTCTTTGATGCATTATATACTCATAATCCCTTAATAAGGGTTTGTAAAGGAAATGAAAATTATCCTAAGCATATCCCCCAGGAGTTTCATAACCCAGAGTGCAGCAAGGCCCGTTGTTGTGTACTTGGATACCCCGAGTCAAGCCCGAAACTCATTGTCATCATTTTCACTCCTAGGTACATCTATGCTAGAGCCGCCTCTACCTGCACGTATCGAGATAGGGATGTATTTCCTGGAAAACTCACAAAATCTCTACAATACCAAAATTCTAGGATGTTCTTCTATACTAATATTCAATGTCCATCTTAGATCTATGTGCTCTAATCAGAGTATATCTAAATCTAGATTCCAAGGTGTGTACTAATATTCCTCTGATACCAACTGTAATGCTTTGACCCCAGTTACCCAGAGTCGGTGCATTATTACATAACATTGTCTTGATTACCAGGAATCATGTCCTCAAGGACTGATTTGTTTTTTAGTCTTGTAATCACTAGATATATTTATAATTATTACAATTACATCATAAAATAAAAACTACAACAACATCTTGACTTTATATCCCCTCATAATATCCATATAGGTCATTCATAAAATACTTCTCACATCCTAGAAAAAATAAAACATTGACATGTGTGAGCTCAGATGCTCAGTAAGGATAAAAATAAAGTAGAAAATCTCAGAAATAAGCATAAACATTTAGGGAAATTAATTACAAGAAAAAAAGCCTTTTAAACTTTAACTTCAGCATAATATGGCAGAAATAAAATGAAATAATGCCATTTACTTATTCACATGGATATTCTACTAGTTGAATAATCACATGAAATATCAATAACCACTTTCATAATGATGGGATGCATAATTCCAGACTATCATAACCATATAGTTAAGGCCTTGTGCCAAGACTACAAATAAGATTTTGTCAAGGCCTTGTGCCATGATACTAATTTTTCTCATGATACCTACCGATGCATCGAGGAGCTATAGCGGGCTCCACCCGTCACTTATTAAGTCCAATGCATTCATCATATGAACAAGTTTATACATAACATAAACATTCGTATTAAAACTAGCATATAAAATGTCAATACTTTATCCATAAACCATGAATGGTATAAAAATAACACATCCACATTCAAACATATCACAAAAACATTAATACAATATGGAAGATTTGTATCATAATAAATCAACTTCAAATAAGCTTAAAATCCATTAAACGATGTTGACATAGATGAAATCAAAACTATTTTACAGAAATATCTCTTTTTTTTAAATCATTTAAAAGTCACATAATTATAAAAGAAAACAATTACTTTGAAAATATTCTTATAATATTTTAAGGGATGCTTCAATGATTTTATAATGGTTTAAAATAGCCACACCTACCATATAAGTTAAAAAAATACATTCTTACCTTAATTTTGTCAAAAAGGTTAAAAAGGACCATGTTTGGAAAATGAAGGAAAGATTCCTTTATAAACTTCTTATATAAAGTCAAAAAATGGTATAAATGACTTCAACCCATAGTCTGTAAAATAGTAAGAATGATTTGAAATACATTTTTAAAAAACATGGATGAGGATTATAAATAGGTACCAGTACATAATTACGTATAAACAACCTCGGAAAATGAAGAGATTTTGAAAAAAACCATTACCTTGTACTTTTCCTTGGTCGAGGATAGGTTAAGCAACTATATAATAGCGAAATAGTAGTTATTAAATTATACAAGAATCATATACAATAATATGATATCATAAATGTTCTTTTAACATTTCTTTGTTAATGATATCTTATTATTATCATCGTTTCGAGTGTTAAGTTACTCATTTTATTTTATAAGATTTGTTACATAAGCCATGTTTGTTTTGGATAGTTCGTATCATATTCATATCCAGAATGATTTCATGTCCTCAAACTTTATTTTTAATCATAATATTAGAATTATACTTGAATGTATATGATGGGGAATGAATCTCATCACGTTCGTGGAGACGATAGTCTTAACGTATGCACGAGCAACAATATCATACTTTGGAAATTAAAATAATAAATATTTGGATGGTATATCATATATACTGAATCATTATAATTTTATATTTATTATTTAATTCCATTACACATCATTAGCATACCCCTCCAAATAATAATGTTTTGAATAATTATTACACCACGACGTGGAGACGGTAAGCCGTACGTATGCACGTATGGTGACATGTCATTCAAAGGATGGATAAAATACTGAATATGGTAGTACCATAATTATAATAACATAAATGTATATAGAATATAATAGAGTCATTATTTTATAATGGAAATAACAAATAAGGAAAAAGTTGATGATGAAAGGAACTTGAAAGAGGGTGGTGAAAACATTACCTCTTCTTCGGGTTTTTCCTTTTGATTTGATCAAAATGGATCCTTAAGTTCGATTTTTGACCAAAGGAGGGCCTCCAGGATGAAGTGAGGGAAGTTGGGAGGATATTTGGGCTTGGGTTGGCCGAGCCAAAAGGCTTTGAATGTTTGAATTAGATATATGGGGGAGTGCCCTTTTATAAGAGGGGTGACGAGCTCCTTTGGAAAAGCAATAAATATTATTTTATAATAAATTCATATTCGGTTTCTAATAGCTCCAAAGTTTATTATTTAAAGGTGAAGGAGGTTATGGGTCGAAATCATTTCAACCAACAGATTTTAGACAGGTTTGGATAACAATAATAAACTTATTTTTTTTATTTAACTCTTACTTAAATAGTTTGACGTTTACCATGTCTTTTTGTATTTTATATTATATGGTCAATAAAATAATATATACATCCAATAGACCCCCAAGTGGTCCATTAATGATACACCTATCATGATAAAAGTCCTTTTTTAGAACCATAGATTTTTAGGAATAGAATATGAATTAATAATATAAAATTTGTTTTAAAAACTCTTTTATGTAAATTTTGACACTATTGGGTATTTGTTTTTGATAAATTCATAACAGCATTATTACTTCAAAAAAAATTCATATAACTAATCCTAATATGTCATATTAACCTATAAAATTAGTGTAATTTATAAAAAGTCTCAAATTACATTTATTTGGGTATTTATAATATCAATTATTTTAATATATCATTAATTAGGTAATTAATGAATCACCATTGTGTCATAAATAAATTAAATTATTTAATTTATAAAATTTTTAAATAAAATAGAATTATGTAGGAAATATTATTATCTTTTTTAATAATAGTTACAATTGAAATTATCTTATGTATAAACCTATAATAAAAATGGTTTAGTAATTAAACTTGGATTTTATCTCTTTTAACTCTTCTATGAATTAAATAATAATAAATGTCATAATCTAATCCAAGTGGGCCAAAATGATAATATTTTATTCCTAAGGTTTCTTTTGTTCGAGATACAGTTTTCCAATAGAATTTGGACATGTGTTAGGGTAATATTAATATCATTTTTACCCTTAATTACCCTATTTACTTTTAACTATGGTAAATAAAAGTAAAAAGTTACTATTCCCCAAAAATTATTTTCAATTCATTGAACCACATTTCACATACTAATATCAACTGTGTCTCTTGGATTTTTGAATTTCTACTCACAGAAGTGGTAAAATTATGTTTTATGTGAATTTCCAAATTATCCTAGGAGATGGGTTAATGACAGTGAAATTTTCTATGAAATTTTTATATATCTATAATTATTATAAATTGACTCCAATGAATTATATTGAAATTATATTTGAATTATATGTCTATTTTTACCTAAAATAAATTTAATTAAAATTAATAATTATTTAATTAAAAATTCAGTTTTAAACAATAACTCAGTGTTTTTTTACGATTCATCAAAAATTGAATGTTTTCAGAAAAATACCAAAAATTCACCCAAAGATAATTTCGATATTACGAATCCAAAAATGAATTCCATTTTGAAAGATAAAATTTATAAAATTTCAAAAAGTGGTTATTACTATTCATAATGGCTAGTTTGATTGGTTGTGGTGTGTGTTACAACTCGAAGTTGTGTACAACACATGTTACTGTATTATTCAAAGAGAACCATACCGTTAAATCTTGGGGTGTTACATTTTCTATAAATTAGTTTTCAAATGAAAAAAAATTAAAAAATAAAATGGTAAAGAGAGTATGAAACAATGTAGGGAATATGGTTGGAAATAGATATAAGGGGATAAAATATATTATCCTAGTCATTTTTGGAAATCCTCAAGAAACAATATGGATCTCTTGGATAGGACCTCTAGGATAGATAAATTATTAAAAATGTTTTATTCCCTCTTTGGGAGGACCAAAAAAACTTTACAACACTCCATGGTGGGCATCAAACACGTCAAAATTGCAGCCATAAGGCTTTCCACTACTAGAATCACAACACACTCTCCCACTACAGATTCATATTTTTATACAAAGTATGTTAAAAATAATAATACATCTATTTACATATTCACCCATGAAATCTCTCTCTTCCCATTCCGAAGCATACCAACACAATAATTTATAACACGTACTTCCTCGTATTATATATATATATATTATATTTCTTTCATCACATTCGATATTTTCATTATTATTTATAAAATTCTTGTAAGTAATTAGATATTATAAATTTTGAATTCACAATTACCCATTATAAATGTCAAATAATATATTATAAGGGGTGAGTGTTATTTAACCATTTTCAATTATTAATTAATTACTATAATTATTATCCATTTAAAGTAATAATAATAAAAAAATCCACTAACTAATTAATCTTATTATAATTTTCAAACATATATTATTTAATATATAAAAGAACACACAAAAGGAGTTTTTAAAAAATCACAAATATAAATTATTAATTAATAATAATTCTGTTATTTATTTTCATACATTTTAATTTAAAATAATTAAAAATTACTTATCATTGTTATTATTACTTGATCCTTTTTTGTGAATTTACATGTGTTTTTATTTTATTGGAAAACCCTACTACCTAAACTATATTTTCTTTAAAAAAATTAATATATATTTATTTATTTATTTATTTATTAAACCACCACTAATGTAGAAAATAATAATTATTCATATTTTATTGTATCTTAAAACCCATTGAACTTTTGTTAGAAGTTAAAACCTCCTCCAAGACACTAAATATTTCTTTCGATATGTGTTTCATCTATAGTCATGATTTGAATTTTTTAAAAAGGAACAATAAAAATCACATGAATTATGACAAAAAAATATGAGTTTTATAAATCAAACAAATTATAGAGAATGAATTCATAATTTTATTTCACCTGTTAAGTTGAACTTATGTTTTATGATGTATATTATAGTAAAATGAAAGAGTTACATACGGTACCATTTAAAAATAATTAATGGTGGATTTATGAATTCTTGTGGTTCATTATCTATAATTTAATTAAATGTTTTGTTTCATACATATTAAATAATTTTTTGTGGGAAAATAATGATTACTTTTTATAATGTGGTGTAATTTTCAAAACATTAATTGATTGTTTTAGACAAAATTCCAAATATGGATGAATTTAGTATTTGATTTGTTATATGAGAATGTGAAAATAATATACTGTTGATTATTTTATACCATGTTGATTATGATATGATTTACACTTATAAACATGGTACCTCAATGCAGAGAAATATTAGAGAAAAGAACCCTACATTTCAAACTCAAGCGGTAGGGAACATTATCAAACATAATGATGTTGATATTCATATTATAAATTGGTATGGTCAATATTTTTATAAAAAAAGAGGTTGGTGAAAATGATGACAGCCATATATTTATCTATTTTAATTTCATTTTACTTTAAATTACCCAAAATTTATTATCAAAATTTTCATCAACCACATTTTTACTTTATTAGAATGAGTTTTAAGATGAAATAGAAACCGAAGAAATTATATTTTATGTCATCAAAATTTTACATTTTGTTAATATGATACTGATCATATATTAGAAATAATTACATTACCCTATAGGTATCCAAATAATTGTTAGGGAAGATATTCAAGAAAATAATTCAACCCCTCTCTAGAAAATGGGTGGGTGGTGAATCCATTGATGGGGTACATATTTCATCAATTTTTCATTTCATCCCATTGATTAATCCCCAAATTTTTTTCATTAAAAAGATAATTAATCAAATTTTAATTTTTTTTATAGTAAAATATTAATTTAAATGTAAACCTCACAAAAATTATATTTGTGGAGTTTATATTTTATATTGTATTCAAATGGTAAGAAAAAAATTTAAATCCGGGTCATTGTTTAATGGACTTAGAAGAAAATGTATGGTTCATTAATAGTCAATACAATTATAATAACACCTATATAACATAATTTCAACACATACATGAAATCATTTTTAGGGAAAATGATATAGTCCCATAATAATGGAAATAGTAAGTAATAAGAACAAAAAATAACACGTGAATAATGATAATGGAAACATGAATTTTTCAACACTAAAAATGATGGATTGAGAGTAGAAAATCAATTAATTACATCCACATTATCTTTTTTTCACTAAATTTAATTTCATGTTCCAAAAAAATTTATTATTAAAATGGGAATTAAAAACATTTTTAATTTATAAGAATAAATTTGGAGTATAAATATAATCTATTTAAAAGCTATATTCTAACGGATTAATGTTTATTTTTTGTTAATTTGATAATGGGAATTCATTGAAAATACTTGTATGATTACTCATAGAAGTTTGGATTATATTTTTATGGGACATTCTTGAAATATTTTATATACAGGGTTTTCATCGCGCAAAAATACAGTTACCAGTGCAAAAATACACTATCATTATAAGAACATTTAAAAGTCTGGTGACATTATCAACTCTATAAGTAGCGCGGATAATATTTCATTGTATTGGTGCTATTTTTAGAACTAATAAAATATACCTCCATTACTGATAATAGTATCACTAATAAAATCCAAGTTTTTCAAAAAAATTCTCAACATTTATATCACATTAATGCATCACAATATAAACTACAATGTAATTTCAAATAAATTTTCATAATAATAAAATAAAATTATAAAGGTTATACCTTTCAAATAATTCAATATATTACAATCATACTATATGTATAATTAATTATAATCATTAAAATTATTAAAAAAACTAAAAAAACAAATGTGTTTCCAGTATTCAACTATCTTTGAGGCCCCTTTCAAGAAGATCACAATCATATTAATAGTTTATAAACACAAAACCCCATCTCTAAAATAAAAGAATATTGTACCTATAAAAAACAATACATATGATAATTATACAAGAATGAAATAAATGAAAGATGAAAGTTATAAAATTCAATAACAATGTGTAATTTTTAAATAAATTTCACACACATCATGTCATATTAGTAATTCCATGTGTTATAATGACATGTGGATGACTTATGAAAGTGAAAAATTATTTATGGACTCTTTCCCAAATTTATCGAGTCAATCAAATCATATTTTTTTCAATTTTGAATATCTGATGTGAGTTTTGAACAAAAATTTTATCTTTTAATATAAATATTATTTCAATAATATTTTCCACACAATATACATTGTACTATATTCAACTATATGTAAAATATCAATTATGATTATGATTTTCTCTTTCATTTGTTTGAATATCTTCTGAACATTCATCTTATTTTGACACGTATCACAAATGTGACATGTGATATTGGGGATATCTCCAATTCCATAATTATTTACCATTTTTTCCAATTATTTTTTCTGAAAAGACTATGATTAATATACCATGATCTATTTTCATTCACTTTGGATTTCAAGTAGTCATTTTCTCCACCAATTAGTTAAATATTCTCCCTCGCCTGTTAACCATATAGATTGAACAATCAATATAAAGCTTCAAGAGTGCATCACATCCTACTAAATTCTTCTATATATCATTACTCACATAACATTATTATATTCAACCAACTATTATTAATTATACTGTATGTATCATATCCATTTATACAATGAAAAAAAATTGTCCAAATTATAAAGGTTTGGCATCTCCATGGATAACGATTTACCATTTACAATTAGTTCCTTCATGGTAGGTCGTAATACCATTATAATGGTTAAAATTTATTTTAAATTTTCTATTATAACTTGTTTTATATTAGGAAACTAATATATTTACATAATATTTAATAAAAATAAACTAGTTTGGGATGGTAGGAAAACCCTCCAAAATAAACTAAACATTTATCATTAATGTTTTATCAGTTGAATCATCATCACCAATAAAAACCAACTAATATATGGGTCATTTAATATTTTTTAAGATCATTAATCCAATAAAATCACACTTATGGATAATTATTCACATTTTAAAACAAATTCCATAATTATATAAAAGTAATCCCACCATTAAACCATTTAAATGAATACTCCCAGAATGAAGAAATTGAACTCTATAACTCATTTAAGTTTCCAAAAATGCAATTAAAAAAATTAAAATAATTAAAATAAATATATAACAGTTTCTTAAATATGTAATTAATGAATCTAATTTGATTATACAGGACATTTTGTGCTTGTTTCGAACCAAATCTGACATAAGTTAATGGATCTCCTTGAACCTCAATGTTTCCTTTTGGTGAAACATTCTCTCTATTTTCAACAAGTTATCACTACATTATTCTAAAATACTTATCCTGAATTCTATTTATATGTACTAGAAATATTTATATACCATAATTCATCTTTCTTTGATGGTTAATTACATGTTTTAAAAGGTTCCCTAATAAATTCCTCTCAATTACCAAACCCAATTAATGGGGACCTCTTAGTTTCTCACCCATTTTAAAGTACATTAAATAAACTATCTAAATCTACTAATTATTTTAAAAAATCAATAATTTTGTAATGAAAAAAATATTTTATTTCATTTTTTGTTTTATATAAAAAAATATGTGTTTTCCCTCTTGAATGAATCTTTATTCTTTTCCCTAAAACATCTATTAAGAGGACCATTTTTTAAATAACATGACAACCCTTTTTCATGATTATAATTCAGTTAAACATCATTATTAATAAACTATTCTTATTATTTCATTATTATTGTCCCATAGGTTTTTTTAAAATTTTGGATTCTTAAAAACTATTATGATTCACATGTTAGTTTTTCCTTATGACATTATTACGAAACTCATTTATTTCCATGGGCAACCCTTATGTTTATTACTAGTGATTGATTCATCATGTGCATAACAAATGCAGAAATATTTTATTGTAGGTGAAACCAGATTGAATTCAAATTCATTGGGTAAAGGTTAACCACATTAGGCATCATATATGGGATTTAAGAGTAAACAAAATCCACTATGGGACATTTTACACCATGTGATATAGTCTTTCCAATTACAATTGAAAATTGTTTTTGTAATTTTATATGTTTATACTAGATTCAAAAATTTCGAATATCATATTATTAATTGTTCAAGATGTTATTATGCCATAGTTTTATTCATAATTCATTCCTACTATGTTATTATGTTATGCATTCTAACTCGTGTGATCTGATTTATTTTCGATTTCAGTCCCCTTTAAAAATTTTAAGCTCACCACTTACTCCAATATATTCATGAGGATATCATATGGATTTTTAGGAGCTCAAAGGGAGTTATGAGCTCATTATAGAGATTAATAAATGATTTTTTAATTTTGAGGTTAACATTTTCTTATCATGTACCTAGTCTTCCAAATAATCTAGTCTATTATATCCATGGTTTGTATTTCATGAATAATTATGATTAAAATCATATAAAAATATATCTAGCAGGATTGGGTAGATATAGTTGATATCAGAGCATGATCTAGTTATCTAGGGGGATTAGGACTAGAAAACATTAATAAGAATCATTTAGATTTTTCTATCTCCATTTATAACCTATATTGAAATATATTAAAGGATAAGATAGGATATAATTTTCATTTAAATGTTATTCCTCAAATCTTCATAGTCATCTTTTTATAATATCATTATTTAAGTATTAAAGAAACCTAATTGTATTGTATTTGTTTTTATTCATTAATAGTGGGAAATATGAGGACCCATAAAAACAATAAATGTGATAGAAAATATCATGATTTCCGTAATAAAATGTTAAACCTAATGGGAATGAGATATCATAACATCATGATAGTGCCAGATCAACTGGGTAAAGTTATGGATAATAACATGAATCATGTACAACACCCTCATTCTCCTAAGAAATATAATATTTTGGTTTAATACTTTATATGAAAAAGCCTCTAATCATTAGTGGATATGCTAACCCCTTATCATATAATGATGGATTAACTAAATTGAGGAGATATTTTAGATATATAAATTCTTAAAAATGATAAACTTACCGATGAGGTCAATCATTTTGATAGGGAAGTTTATCGGTGGTGGAAAGTGATAATAAAACATAGTCCAAGGAGGAAATTGATTCCATGTATTGGGAAGGATTCAGGACAATATTTTTCCATAAATAATTTCTCCAAACACTCGATCATAAGATTAAGAGGACGTTCCTCAGACTAATGTAAAAGGAATAAGAATATATTGGGTCATATGATGAAAACATTAAAAGGATTTCCTGATACACCGCTGAATTTATTCCGAACATTGAAAACAAGTTGGATAACATATTTAGTGCATTAAAACCTAGTCTATAAACATACATAGTGATTCTATACATTAATAGTAATGAAGATATTGTATGTAGTTCCCCTAATGTTGAAATAGAGATTTTGGACTCTAGTTTTTCTTTTAGGATTAGTGATAAAAATAGGAATATAGAGATTAATGTGGGGGGATTAATAGATGAATCCATGATGGAAATGATACACATCATAGCTCATGTTAATAGTGTGGTTAGAAGCATCCAGGGGAATATCAAAAGGGAACTAAGAGATGGTTCAAATTTGAAAGAAATGGAAAAATGTATTAGTATTAGAGAAGGGATTTGAATAATATAACTAATGTAGAAAGGAATGGGAAGGTTCATAACAATGCTCATCCTATAGTGAAGCATTTCTACAATAAAGAACATGGGCCTTACGCATTCCAAATATCTATTCCAAGGGTTTTCAAAGACAATCAACAACAAAAAACTACAATGAAGAAAGTATAGAATATGATATCACAACTAAATAGGTGGATCATGATAATTATTTGATGATAGGTAAGCTATTAATTCATTAAATAATAGAAAACAAACAATTTGATTAAGGTTCTATGAATTCTTTTGTATCATGAATTTTTATTAGAACATATCAAAACAACCACAAAATTTGATGTTTGGATTATCTATGAGATCATATATTGGGGAAATTATTGAATCTATAGTATATAACTCCACCAATGATAATGTTAATGGACTAAAAATCTCATAAAATCTCATCTAACATCCATTTATGGGGTTTGATGCAATATTGGTCATGGATTCGCTATCTTTATACAAAACCAACATCAACAATCAGGAAAGGAAGATCACCCTGCACATCCCAAGGCTTCCCCCAATTATATACAATTCAAATAAGGAGGATTCAAAAAAATTAGAATAATTATCTCAATTGAATATTTGAATGCATTTAAACAAGAATATATAGATAAACATTTTGAGACAAATGAGAAGATCATGCTCTACAATTTACATAATGGGAGGAACAACACTGATGTGTTAGATGAATTATTGATTGGTTTTACTCCTTACCAAGAGATTGATTTCTCAATTGATCTCATTCCTAGTTCTCTTACGATATCAAGAAAACAATATATGATTGCCACTATTGAGTTAGAGGAACTAAAGAAGCAGTTAAAATAGAATTCCAACAAGGCATTTATACACCTCATTTCCTCACCATGGGGTGTGTAAATCATCTTTTTCAAGAAAAAGAATGGATCAATGCACCTTTTAATGGATTATCATGAGCTAAAAAATTATGATAAAGTACAAGTATCCACAACTATGGATAAATGACTTGTTTGATCCACTATGTGGGGGAATGTATTTTTCTAAGGCGGACCACAGTTAAGATATCTCCAATTAATGTCTGTAAAGAAGATATTACCAATACTGTCTTTCCAATGAGGTATGGAAACAATGATTTTATAGTGATTCCCTTTAGACAAATGAATGAACTAGAAAATTTACAGATTTAATGAATAGTTTCATTAGAGATTACTACAACAAATTTGTGGGAATAATTATAGATGATATTCAGATATACTCCAAAAGAAAGGAGGATCATGAGGAACATTTGAATGTTGTGATAAATACATTTCTAAATGAGAAACTATAGTAAATTTATAGTAAATATGAGTTTTTGATGGAGGATTTATCATTCATCGGACATGTTACCACAAATAAAGGGATGGCTATAGACCCCCATAAGTCACTGAAAATTTAATAGTTCCCTAGAATAGCATATACAAAATAGGTCTGTTGTTTTTGTGGTCACGTTGTGTATTACTGATGATTTTTTGAGAACATAAAATTATTTTCATGACCATTGTCCAATTTTACTCGAAAGGGAGCACAACCTTTA
Source organism: Viscum album (assembly GCA_963277665.1). Classification (NCBI taxonomy): domain Eukaryota; kingdom Viridiplantae; phylum Streptophyta; class Magnoliopsida; order Santalales; family Viscaceae; genus Viscum; species Viscum album. The sequence continues at coordinate 1,416,884,045 of OY728160.1, forward strand.
TAGACTAGAAAATGTGATGACTACTTCAAAGAGTTGAAAAAGAATTTTGTTAATATAATGGTACTTATACTACCAACAGGTGGAGAACTATTTTTTTTATACAATGATGCATAATAGAATGGATTAAGTTTTGTACCAATGGAATTGGACAAAGTGATAACCGATGCATCATGGATGTTTAAATTTCATGAAAAGAATTATCCCACACATGATCTAGATTTATCATCAATGATTTGGTGTTGAAAATACGGTATAATTACTATTATGGGGAGAAATGTGAGATATATACTGATCATAAGACCCTAAAATATATATTCACCTCGAGGAATATTAATATTCTATAGTGAACATAGTTTATGATTTTCAAGGATTATGAATTATAAATTCACTACCATCATGATAATGCAAATAAAGTGGTAGATTCTTTAAGTAGAGAAGATCCTATAACATTATCAATAGTTATAATTGGGAAGGAACCAATATTTTTAGACTTATAACATATGGAAATGGTATTCATATGTGAAATAATAGCATCATTATTTTCCCAAATGTTTATTCAACCATCCCCTATAGAGAAGATAAAGGTGTCTCAAATAAATCAATTGGAAATTCAAAAATGGTCGAAGATATCAGAACATGGATATACTCTGAGTTAAAAATTTATTTGGAAGTATTTGTAATATTTGGGTCATTACTATGTGAACCATCTAATCCGGAGATAGAGAAAGTGATTCTGAATGATGCACATTGCTCAACCATCTCTTTTCACCTTGGGAGCACAAATATGTATCGAGATCTCTGAGATCACTATTGGTGGGATATTAATAATAAGGAGTTCACTAAATATACATGAAATAGTCAATTATGTAAAACATGTGAAGGTTGAAAGGAAAAAATATAATGGAGTGATGTGACCATTCCCCATACCAATATGGAATTGGAAAATCATAACTATTTACACTGTCGATGGACATTAGAAGACATCCATAAGAAATAATTAATTATGGGTCATTTAGGATCTATCACGACCCATCCCCCAAAACATTTGATGTGAGTACCCCAAGCCCACCTCCAAATGATATGGGATAGAGACTCGCGTTGAATGCATTATCCAATAAGGGGGAGGCATTTTGGAAGTACATATATGCATGCACACACACATCCAAGTACCACCATGATGAAAATTATATATACAAGATACAAAGACAACCATTGTGAGTAATAGTACAAAATTTAATGTAACTTTTCCAGAATACACACCAAAAAAACAAAGCATAACTCCTAAAGTATAACTATGGTAAAACTTACTAATAGGGTGGGTGAAGGGGTTACCTCCTAATGTTTTCGAATTATGCCTCATCTATTGGATCTCACAGGGAACCACATATGCCCAGACCACCAAGGAATTATGCCAACATCACAAGACACGACACGTGTGGGAAGAGCCCATGTTGGGGTTATTAAAACAATAATTAGTAAGGACCCCAACACAAAATGGTAATGCCATAAAGAAATGTATTCCAAAGTGTTATCAGCACACACAGGTACAATATAATGTATAAAAATATATAATATCAAACGTAAACACTGTACACCTTGTATTATTGAGTCACTCATCCTTGATGAGTCACTTATTTTCAAAGGGTCACCTAGACCTGCTCATCACTTAGGCCTTGTGGGTGACTGAGACACGCTCTCCACATTGGCCAATTGGGTCATCGAGCACTCCTTTCAGTTTTAACATATGGGTCACATAGAATCGCTCATCACTTGGACCTTCTTGGTCACATAGACCCACTCGCCACTTAGGATTTCTACGTCACGTAGACCCGCTCATCACTTGGGATTTCTAGGTCACCTAGGCTCACTCATCACATTCTTCTTGTCACAGCCATTTGTAGGATTATCACTCGTAACAGACTTGATTTCATGAGAATTTTCACCCCAATCCATCAGTAATATGTCTAATTCTTCTAAAAGCAACATAAATTATATCAAATTGACCACCTTTTTCCGAGGGTCTCTACGACACAAACAGATCGTCAATCAGATGTACGATTTGAAAGATGTGAACATTTTAGGGAAAAGGGGCTGGTTGGGTCCGGATCTGGTCCACCCCTGTCAGACCGACTAGAACCGACCCGACCTAGGGTCAATCGTCCTCACTCGGGTCCACCAACCTGACCCGGGAACAACCCAGTTTGCAACGCCAGCCCGACCAGCCTATCCAGCCCAGCGTTCTAGAGAGAGAAGGTCTTCTCTGCATGGGACGTGGCGAGTGTCATGTCCCACCCATGGTCTAGTAGGACCGTAGCCTCCAGAAACATGATACGCTGTGTCTATCTCACCCTCCCACACTGTCGGAATCCTCTGATCACCACCGTCACCAAATTCTATGGGCGTCCTTCTCAGTTGTGTTGTGCTACTAGTGTGCACAGCCTTCCACACACAGTCACTGTCGATGCCATCAGGTTCTTCCACGGGCCACATGAATCTCTATGGTGTCATGTATTCTAATTTAGAAGATCCACCATGATCCTAGTTTTGGTGTCTGCACTGTTATGTTCTCCATGCCGTCTCTCCATCGATTAGAGGGTCTTACCATGTTTGTAACATCTTGGAAAGAATATAACATGACCATGGGGGTCATTCGGTGAAGAACTCAAGAAGGAGAGGATAACATATGGAATACCCAAGGCAACGAACACAATCCTTATTCATTTATCCATCATTAATTTCCTTTGAAAATAAATGTAAAACATTCGAATAATCACTAATATATAATACCATAATAAATTGCCATATTTCAAATCCCATTCCTACAAAGAAGATGGATTCACATGTAAATTTATTATAGGATTGACCCGTGTTCATCATTTAGTAATGAAGAATGGGGATGTGAGGACACATAGAAAACAATACCCCCTTACCTGGGATCAGATCATTCATCAATGAATAATGGAGTCACACACCATCATTTATTGATCCTTGATCAACAGTTCGTTGTTATCGTTGGTGATCATTTTATCCACCATTATCAATGTAAATCCTTTAAAGGGGGAAGAAGGGAAGAAGATTCTTCATCCCCATTTTTCATTTTCTAGTGCAAATCCTCCAAAGCATCCAACAAAAACTCCAAGATTATGGTAATGATCCCAGATCCATGTTAGGCTATTAATTGATGAAATGAATTTTAGTGTTTCTTTTATACCGAGTCATCATGTTGTTACGCTGTTTCATTTATGAAATGAAATAGTGTTTATGTTATGATTTAGTTTCATTGACATTATTCTATTTCATTTATTAAATGAAATAGCTATCTGGATATTGTGTTATAGTGAAACAACATTGAATAAAATAAAATTTCTTTATTTTATTTTATTTTTCTTCAAAAAACTCAAATATAAACTTTTTATCATGCCCAGAACCGGTCAAGGTTAGTTCCTCCATTAGTTATATTCTTCATTACAAACATAACGGTGTCCTATGATTTTTAATCCTGTCACCCTTTAAGAATCATCCAAAACATTGAACTCACACTATTGTAAATAAATTTAAAAAATTCAGAAACTTATTCATGGCTCACCATGCCTTGGAATCATGTTCCATCTTAGATCTTGGTCTTGAAATAATCCTATACAATTTAAAAAAATAAAAGAAAATTTGGGGATTTTAATTTTTCCCCACATTAGGGACTTACATCCTCCAAATCCATATTAAGAGGTAAACAAAAAAATGGGGGTACTGAGCATGAATCTGAGCCTCCAACTATCAGGTCCTTTCTTGTAGATTCATGGGTATCCAATGAATGTGCAAAAATGAAATCAACTTCCCATGAAAGATCTATTCATGTCGATCCTCAATCATTATCGGAAACTCTAAAAAAATTTCTCCATCATCAATGTCCATCTCAACCCAGTCGATGACATGCGATGGATCTTCCATGTACCTCCTCAGCTTCAACACATAAAACACATCATGAACCTGATTCATCTATGGTGGATGATCTTTGCAGTACGCCACCTCACCAACATTTCTCATAATCTAGAAAGGGTCGGTGAATCTTGGAGAAATTTTTTTTCCCTAACCAAATCTCTGCAATGCTAGTCAAGGTGAGACCTAAAATAGCACATGGTCTCCCACCTCGAACTCCAAGGGTCTTCTACTCCTATCATCATAAGATTTATGTCTGCTCTATGTAGTACTCATATAACCCATGATGATCTGCACATTCCCGGTGGTAGATCATACAAACATTGGACCCATTAGTGTTAAACCCAGGGCTCTATCCAACATAACGGTGATTTCCATGGTCACCCATATATTTCCTAAAGATTTCCATAAAAATGGTGGAGTGGTTGTTGTTGTTATACACGAACTCTACCAGTGGTAGGTGATCCTACCAACTACGACCGAAGTCCTAGATACAACTGTGAAACATGTCCAAAAAAACCTTGATAGTTCTCTTTGTTTGATCATCCGTCAAGGGATGAAACACTGTGCTATAGAGAAACTTTTCCTCGAACGCCTATTGCAATCCCCTACATAGCTAGGACGTGAAGTAAGAATCATGTTCTAAAATGATTATTGAAGGCACCACAAGAATCTGAACTATCTTCTAAACATAGAGTTATTGCATGCTCTTTATCGAACACTGCTCCTAGATGTGTATGTAGTGGGATTAAATGGTGAGTCTATCAAAGATCACCCATATAGTATCATTTCCCCTTTAGGTTCATGGTAAACTCATCACTATGTATATCGATAAACTATCACACATCCCCTCCAGCACCTTGAGTGGCTGATCCAAGCCATCTAGAACAAGATGCTCTTCCTTCTTCATCCCCATCCACCTGAGCTGACGTAAGAGATCCTGGACCATCTTTTCAACCCCTGGATGCACCACCAAAGGGGATGTGTGGAACTTCCCCAGTACCACAACTTGCAACACCACTAGTATAATGGTCCACCCTCTTAAAAGAATAATGTTCCGCCCACCTATCAAATATCTACCATGGAATTTCCTATGGATTACTATGAATGTCAGTCCTGAATGTAAACATCCCCAAGTATGCCTCCATAACTCACTGTAATAGTGGTTGATTCATAACCATTGACTGATATAATCTGCTCCATCACTAACTATGATGGATATATGCATCGTGGAAAACTGATCAGACACCTCACCCAACAACTGTAACTCGGATCTCCTGCTAAGCATGAATGCCACCCCATTCCCCTTACAAAGATTACAGACTATTTCGAAGTCATAGTCCTGGACGAACTCTAGCCACCACTACTGCCAAAAGTTAGGGTCCTTCTAGGAGAAGATATACCTATTAATTTAATTTTTGTGGTATATGGTACACCGCTCACCCATCATATAGTGGCAATATATCTTCAAAAAAATAACTCTCCTGCTAGCTCAAGATCATGGGTTGCATAATTCCAGCTCATGCCACCTCAACTACCATGAACTATAGGCAATAACTTATTTTCCCAGGATCAGGACAAAACCCTATTCATCTCCCATCATGAATTCTATCGATAAACTATCCCACATACACTCATAATAGATTCACTCATCTGCCTCTTCTTCAGCTCTTGGAAACTTTGTTGGCACTTCTCCATCAACATGAGGGTTGTCCCTTCTGTTTCAAAGCTGATGTGGGTGGTGCTACCATAGAAAAATCTGGATAAACCTCTGGTAGTATCCATTCTAACCCGATAAACTCTGCACCTCGGTCACACCATTGGGTGGATCCCAAGCAAGCACCTCTCTATATCCATCAGCTCTACAATAAATCTATCCTCTGAGATGACGTGCCCTAGAAAGTGGACCTCCTGAATCCAGAACTGAATCTTTTAGATCTTCCCATAATGCAGGTGCTCTTAGAGTGTATCCTGGACTATTTTTAGGTGTGTCGGGTGATCCTCCTCTAACGCTGAGTACACCAGGATGTCAACGATGAAAACCATGACGAAAATGTCAAGGTAATGATGTAACAACTTTTTCCATAGCACCATGAACATTGATAGAGTGTCGGTAATTATGAATGGAATCACCAAGAACTCGTAGTGGCTATTCCGACATGTGAAGGTTGTCTTCGTTACATCCATATCTCGTACATGAAGCTGATGATAGATGAACCTGAGGTATATCTTCAGGAATCATCTCCCCCCTCCATCTGGTCGAAGAGGTCATCAATTCTCGGTAGTGGATATTTGTTCATCATGATCACCAAATTTAGGTGTCAGTAGTCTACACACAGCCTCAATATTCCATTTACCTTATGGGAAAATAATATTAGGTCTTCCCTAAGTGAAACACTGGGACCCATGAAGCCCTTCTTTTGTACGTCCCCAAGTATTACAATTAACTCAAGCAGTTCCCCAGGAGCCATCTGATATGACAGTTTTGATTTCGGTGTCATCCTAGGGTACATGTCAGTGCATAATTCTAGATCCCTACAATGTGGTAATCTTGGAACTACCTCATAGAATATTTACTCATACTCACTCACCAATTCAAGAAATTGAGGACTCCACTCATCTACCACACCGAGGGTAAGGCTACCCAACTGGTGAGTGGTCTGTTGTACCCTCTTCTGAGTGATTCCTTCTCAGACTTCATGCTTTTCCTTTTATTTTTCGAAGGAAAACCCGGTCCAATATACAAGGATACACAACACTCTACGCCTAAAATAATCAATCTGATCATGGACTATGAGTAGCTAGTCCATACCTAGACTGATGACGTAAGGCCTCGACACCACTACTGGGATATCCTAGTATGAGATATCACCTCAATGACTAATCTCACATGACTGTCACTAGTGTGTAATCATCAAATCAATTCCCATATGAGTCTCTAATCATAATATTTGAGCTAATGGATCCACTGGAATCTCTGATCTCCTAATAAGGAAAATGGAAAAAAACAAGTGAACTCGAACCCACATATATAAGAATTACAGAAAGTGTGTAGAAGACATAGATTATACCACTAATCCACTCTAGATTTCATCGATCATAGGCCTATATCACCTGAAGTTAGGCCCGCCCATTTCCACCTGCTCCAGGATCCCTTGGTCGACCACATGGTGGATGGGGTGGTTATACCTCAAACCTATGACCACCTTCTATTTCTATACCTATTCCCCTACCACATTTACCTCCCTACAGACCACCATGCTTGACTCTATGCCTCTACATCAGTGTTCCCTTGACCATACGTTGAACATATGCATAGAAAATTGGGAAATCACGAGCCATGTTCCCTTGACTGCTTCATGAGTGGCACAACATGGTCAACTACTAACTCACTCTACCCTAAGAGCCTCGTACTACAAACCATGTGTCATGGGGTTATCCCCTAAGAGTCCTGGACGGATTGGGATTCTTTGTCAGCTGCCCGCTACCGACCACAAAAGTCTCTGATCCCCAAGGTATACATGTATCTTCTTCTAATGGCGCATAATCTTCCAGAAATATCTCCACAAGTAGATGTCTCAATATCACCATCAACTGAGTAGATATTATCTGTGATAACATGGAAGTCTTGATATCTTGGTGTATTCCCTACTCAGAAGTCCATGCCTGAAAGAAAGGGTATTGCACCATATCTTTTGAGTAGCGAGAAATCTCTGTTAATCTCACTGAGTACTTTTCTCCTATCATGTTACCCTATTGTAGGTTCAGTAGCTCCTACAAATGCACAAAACATAGAATCACTAGAAATAACTCCTCCCTGAAGAGGCGCTAAATTTCTTTCCAGGTGTGGGTTGCCTCATCATGAATCTATATCATCATACCCTACCGTCTCCCTATCGATCCATGAATAAGGTTCCCGGATAAGATATACATCTAGTTGGGAGGGGTTCTCACTAGGTGGAAGACTATCATAACCGCCTCAAGCTAGTCCTCATCCACCGGGGGGGTCAATCTTACACCTAAACCTAGGAGGTCCTTGTCTCTAGAACTCATGTAAGTAACTAATTATACATACATACTTTACCAGCAATTCTAGAAGGAACTATTGATTGATGGTTTATGGTAGCACTAGTGCACCAGCCAGTTGGGCCACCTTCGATACTGGTCCCTAAACCAACACCTCATCACTAGGCGTATTGTCCTCCCTACCATGAAATCAAAATCCTAGCTATTTGTATGCTTGGTGGAATCCTGAAATAGATCAAGATGAACCATAGTCAATTAATTATACCTTTTGATCTGATTATGACTCAAGAGGTACATGAGAACACCCTCAATTTTTATATGAGGCATGTAACCCGTATTTTCACGTACCGAGTTGAAAAGAAGAATTCAGGGTCCTGGTGTATCAATACCTCAACCTCTACCCCATCACTAGATGACCTACGCCTAAAAGTCAAACTAAAAACATTCAACATTGTTTCCCCAAAACAAATCCATAGGCTCTCTGTCATTATGGAAGAACCAACCTCCCTTTGACACCGCTCTATCATGACCCATCCCCCAGAGGTCATTTCATCACTGCCCCAAGCCCACCTCCCATAGTCATAGGGCTGGTGACTTGTGTATAATGTTTTATACCACAAGTGGGAGGCATTTTATATGTACTTGTACTCTCTTACACACACATCCCCATCCCACAATGCTTAAAAGTAAGCATGCATGCTTTTAAGACAACCATTGAGATTACAATTACAAAACTGAAATTAAAGGGGCCAGAATACAATCCGAACAAAAGGAAAGTACAACTCCTGAAGTCTTTCTGTGGAAAACCCAACTAGGTGAGTGGGTGAGGGGATTCCACCTGAATTAATTGAAGTACGCCTCCTCTATCGGGTCTCACTGGGAACCACTATGTCTCAAACCACCAAGATGTCTTTCACGGATAATTCGTCTACACAAGACACAACACATGTGGGCCGAGCCATTATAGGGTTGAGTAACACAATACTCAGTAAGGATCCAAAAAAATAAAGTTAATAAAAAAAGGAAAGTAATCACTAAGAGTTGTCATCTCACGCAGGTATAATCTAAAGTATAAAAATAATGACTATAAATAGTAAACACTATACACCTAGTACTGCTGAGTGAATCATCCACGATGAGTCACATAGTCATAAAGGGACACCAATACCCACTCATCATGTAGGCCTTTTAGGTCACTGAAACCTACTCGTCACTTTGGCTAGATGGGTCACCCAAACCAACTCGTCACTTATGCCCACTAGGTCACCTATACCCACTCATCACTTGGGCCTGCTAATTCACCTTTACCCACAAATAATTTTGGCCTACTGGTTCACCTATAGATGCCAATAATTTGATCCTAATGGGTCACCTAGGCCTGATCATCATATTCTTCTCATCACAGCTAACCACAAGATTCCCACTCGTAATGCACATGATTCTGGGAGAATCTAATCCTCAATCCAACAGTCATATATCAACTTCCATGAAAACACAAATAGAGTATATCAAAAGAATTTGCCCGCCTCTTGGATCCCACCACGATAAATGGATCGTCAATTGGATGTATGGTTTAGACGTTATTATCCTTTTAATGAAAAGGGGTTGGTTGGGTCTGGGTCCAGACTGACCCAGTTGGACCAACCTGACACAACCCGGCCCAACTTTCCAATACAGCCAATTGTATTGGGCCGGTCTTCCCCACCTGGGATGTGGTGGGCACTATAAGTCGCTACTGCAGTCCAGTTGGACCTCAACCTCGAATCACCACACATAAAAGATTTTGCTGGCCACCTTCATGATTGTGTGCAACCACCTGCGTCGGTTGGTTTTTTTGGCGGGCCACTAGAATCACTCTGGGGGTCTTTTCTATGATATGTAAGCTCAGTTTAAATCATTGGGTCACCAACGCCACGGTCGTGTGCTCCAAGACAAACTTCCATTGATCTATGGGTCTGACAATGTTTAGAACCTACTGGAATGAATCTGACCTGACCATGGGGTTCATCGGGGAAGAACACAAAAATGAGAGGAGAAAATAATTAACACCCAAGGTAATAAATGTTTTCCTTGTTCATTTTTACTTTTTTAATTGTGTTAGAAAAGAAACCGAAGACATTAGAATAATCACTATGAAATAATACCAACTTTAATTTCTATTTATAAAATACAATATCCAAAAAGATGACTGATATCCAGGTCAATTTGTTTGTGGATTGACTCTGGTGGGTCATTTAGACAAGAAAATTGGGGGAAGGGAGGCCAGACATAAAACAAAACCTTCGTTACTATAATTCGATCATTCTTCGATGAATAATGGCTTCCAATGTCCTCATTTGTCGATCCTTGATCCACAGTCCGTTGTTATCATTGGTGATCCTTTGTTCCACCATGATCGTTGGAAATCCTTTAAAGAATGAGGAATGGAAGAATATAATTCAATGTCGATCATCATTCACCATTAAAAATCCCCCATATATTCTAAGATAAACTCCAAGATCATGGTAAGATACCACATCCATGTTAGGCTATCAAAAGATTAAACATGTTTCAGTGTTTCTTTTACACAGAGCCATCGCGTCATTACATTGTTTCACTTATGAAATGAATCATCATTTCTATTATACTTCATTTTTAGTGACACAATGATGGTTCATTTATGAAATGAAATAGATGGCATGAAATTGTGTCATAGCAAACCAACTTTGAATAAAACAAACTTTCCGATGTTTATTATATTTTTCATCAAAACGCTAAAAATTATTATTTTTTTTACCCACGCTAGTCAAGGTTATGTCCTCTATTAATTATAGTATCCCATATTCATGCGATGGTGTCCTTAGATTTTTAAACTGAGCACCATTCTAGATGTTTCCAAAACCAATCACATACACTATTATAAATAACTAAAAAGGATCAATCACTTTTTCTTGGCTCACCAGGCCTCAGATTCACATGTCATCTCAGAGCTTAGTATTGAAATAATCCTATAATTTTTAAAATATACTTATAAATTCCAGAACATTACAGGATCATCTTACAATGAAATCACAATTTATTTTTATTTATGATGACTTCTCTCTTGACCAACATGAATATATATATATATATATATATCCGAGAATTTTTGAGGTGGAATGAAGTTCCATTATCTATTATATCCAATCATGATATGCGAATTACCTCTGCATGTTTTGTAAAAGTTTACAACATTATCAAAATACTGATTTTAACATTACTACGTCTTATCACCCTCAAAATGATGGAAAAAATGAGCAGAATACTCAAAAACATGAAGACACATTGAGAACAAGACCACTAGGGATCAAGGGAGGATTGGATCAACATATTATGCTCGTCATTTTCTCTTACATAAATAGTTTCTACACAAGAATCCAAATGGATCCATATGAATACCTTTATGGTAAATTATGTAGATCCCATTCCTGATGGGATGAAGTTGTTGAACGTAAGTAGTTGGGACCAGAAACTATCGAGGAAATGTTAGAAAAGGTGAATAACATCATGCATCATATTCGGGCTACCGTAAGACAAAAGAAGAAATATAAATTTAATCATTGACTGGTATTTGAATTTGTGTTCGGTGATATGTAATTCCTTATCATATCTCAATGGAAGAGGGTAATTAGATTTTAGAATAAAGGAATGCAAAGTACCAAGTACATCAGGCACTTGGAAATTATAGATCATGTCTGAGCTATTGCATATTGACTAGCTCTTCCACCAGCCATGTATCAAGTACATGTTGTGTTAGACATATCCCTATTGAGGATGTACATAATAGATCCCTTTCATGTATTGAACTGACAGGTGGTATATCTAGAAAATGATCTATCTTATGAGGTGCAGATAGTAAAGATTTTGGACCATAAAGAAAAGGATCTACATAAAATGACCACTCCCTTGGTCAGGGTACTATGGAGAAACCAAAAGCGTGAAGAGGTGACATGGGAACCAGAGGTAGAAATGAATGATAGTTTCCTTCATCTATTTTACGTTTGCATGTAAATAAAAATTTCAAGGGAGAAAATACATAAGGGGGAAAGGTTGTAACAACCCCTAATTTTATCAATAGAATTTACATCTTTAAATTATGTAAAAAAATATCTTACATAGAGAACCCAATAACAATATGATTTTCATAAATGAAGAATTTTAAATTATTCTGAATATAAACCAATAAAAATTCCAAATATTACAATGGGAGAATAAAGAGAAAATAAGATAACAAGAATGATGAATTTTGGATCTGCTCGGTCAACTAAAATGATCACTTTCATGTAAAAAGTTGTAGAAATAAAAAAATTATATTAATGAAATATTTATTTTTATGTTGAAAGTGTATAACCATGATGGAAAAAAATAAATCATTATACAAGAGGTATAAATAAATAATTGTTTTAATAATGATAAATTAAATATTGGATTTTTTGTAAAATTAAATGTTTATTTATAATTTTATCATTAATATAATGTTTTAAAAGAAAATTTAATTTCAAAAAATATTTTATAAAATTATTATGTTGTATTATAATGGTAGATTAATTTTATAAGGCTTTATTTAATTTTTCAAAGGGTCATAAAATCAATATAATATCGGTATTTATTAAATAAGTGATGATTTTATTTAATAATTAAAATTGTAAAATTTATAAAAAAATCATAAAATGGAATCCATTTTTGAAATTTACAAGCCAAAAAATTATTTTTCAATTTTTTGGATTATTATAAAATATTTGAAATATTTGAATAGTAAAATATTATAATTTACAGTATTTTCCATTATAAGAGAGATAAATGATTTTTAGAGAAATAACATATTTATGGACCCATTGGATCAAACTGTACTAAACCATTTAAAGGATTTAGTCAAAGGGATAAATACTATTGATTGTTATGATCAAAAGTAATAAACTAATGAATATAATAATCAATAGCACCCATATCCCCCATATATGTACAACCACTCACCACCCCTTCACATCACACCTTATAAGCCTTTTAACATGTCAACATTCTACCCAATTAAATTTCCATGTAGCTTCATTCATTTACAAGAGCTTCTCGTCTCAAAAATAGACCAATTTTAAGTTTCTTACAGGGTCATTTAATGAGGTGATATTCAAGAGGTGACATTATCAAACCATCACTTTTAATTTTATTATTCTTCCAAATTATCTTCACTACATTCATCCACAAATGAATAATAAATCTACTATCATGTATATACATAATTTCATATTTCTAGTCGAATAACTTTTTCCCCTCCTTTTATCATCTACTCATATTCTATGAAATTAAATCATTTTCATAATTATTGTAGTTTTACATCTATGACAACCCCGCTTTATATTACAAACTTAAACATGATTTATTACATAAAACAACCCTTGATAAAATAAAAAATATCAAGAGGTTCACAGTCTTTGGGGATTAGGATCATTACATATAAACATAAAACATGAAATAAAACATATTTATTGAACACTTACTTTACATGACCACTACATTCCCTCGTATTTAGTATTTCATGGGATAACTTGAGGACATGCATAAGAAAAGGGTGAGCTATAAAGCCGAGTAAGGGAATACAAATGGAATTACTTGGGGAGTACAATACATGTTAGAAATAATGCATATCAATAGAGAACAAGAGAAACATGAACATAAAGGCATGATAAATAATGATAATTATAACATGAAAATGTGGCAACAACACTTAACATGGAATTAGCATGAGCCAAGGCTCATTGCACATGGAGCATGAGTTATCCCACATTGCACATGAAGCACGAGTAAAACCTTGTTTCACTTGAATTATCATGATCCAACACTCATTTCACTTGATGTATCTTGATACTATACTTTGCCCAATTCATTGGAGCGCTATAAGGGTGCTCCCTTCTTAAACATTTCATTTCATTCATAAGTGTGCCACAAGGATCACAAAAGATGGATTCATTAAACATAATGATTTCTTCCATGATAATGGAATGTGGAATTTATAAATGAAACTTTATAATCAATAATTAAATGTTCATAAAGTTGAATACCCTTGATGGGGAAATGGGCATGGTATTCACTACACAATGGCATTGGCTTAGAAAATAGGTGCAATTTCGGCACGTAAAGGCGAGACGTAAGAATTTAGAAAAATGGTTGTTTAGAGTGAAAGGGGTGTATCATCATATTTAAATGAAATGAACATTAAGGGGGTCATATAGACACATTTCCAAACAATTGTAATGGAATTTAGACTCATGATTCAAAAGTATTGCTTGAATATAAATGAGGAGAGAGAAGTTCCTTTCGGAATTTCGGCATTGTAACAGGTGTACATTGGAGGCCTTTAATGAGAGGGAAAGGGGTCTCCCATCATTCAAACTATAAGAGGGAAGTACGGGGGAGGCTTGAAAAAATACCCCATCATTTATAATTGAAATTAAAAGGTAATAACAATACTAAGAAAATTGGACAAAAATGAGAAAAAAAGAAAAAACCCTTACTTGGAAGTCTGCTTCCAGAGGCTACAGAGAGGATTTAGAGGGCCTTCATGGGAGCTTTGGGCACCTTGGGAGAATTATAGAGATAGTATGGAAGAGGTTGGACGAACTCTAAAAGCTTTTAGTGAGGATTAAGAGGGATCATAGGTGGGCTTATATAGGAAAGGTGGAGGAATTCTTTATTATTTAGGTTTGGGACCCATTACATTAAACTAATCCAAAACACAAATCATCTCATGGTTTTTGCCCATGGTTTTTGGAAAATGGAAGAAGAAAACAATATTTTATAATGCCAATGTTCGAAATTCTTAAAATAATTGGGTTTATTTTGTTGAGGTGGGTCACACTCCCATGGAAAATAAATTAAAAAGACAAGATGTTTAATAAATCTTGAAGGGGTCCATTAATGCTTTGTAAAATTAGTCAAACAAACCCAGAATCACATTACATTTATACTAAAACTTATATTGGACGAAAATAAAGCTTATAGTATTTTATTACATCACTATTGGGTCATTATTATATCATAAAACACATTATATATTTAAACGGTATTTAATTTTTACAAAAAAATTTGACTGTCTCAAAAAATTATGAAAAATTAACCGTTGGATAATTTCGACATCCTGATTCCAGAAATAACATTTATTTTATCTAAATAATTTTCTAAATAAGTTAAGTTTAACTTTTAAAATAAAAACTCACATTTATCGAAAATTCACAGGTTTTGAAAAAATGGCTTTCAAACCATAATAAAAATTACAATTTCATTCATAAAATTATAAGATCATTTATATTTAATAAAAATAAATATAATACTAATAATATTTTATTATAATATTATTTAATTAAAAATTCCATTAATTTAATAAAATAGATTCCTTAATCAAATAATAACTAAAAACACTATATGTACATTAAAAACTATATACAATGTATCAATAATGACAAGAAGGTATATTCATTATTATGTACAAAAATAATGCACATGAACATAGTACTGGTGATTTTTTACATAACCCCTTAAAACAGCCGCATAAGACCTAAGGATAAGGTGTGCGATGGTGACAGAATCTTGGGGGTGGGGCTCAGATAACATCACTTGTGTGGTAATCTCTATCAACTTCTACTTTTCCAGTAGACGGTCCTATTTTAGGTTGACATAATGAAGCTCATATTGGGCTTGGTCAAGAGAAAAGCCGAAGGACGCCACCTCTTTTCCGAGATTTGATAAATGGGCTTCGTATGGTGCAATTCTACTGCATGAGGTTATCGTTTCCTTTGTCTCAGTAAATTAGATTTGTTAAATCACTATATTTATTCAAATCATGTGATCACTATTCAACGTCTATAAAAACAATGGTTACAATTCTTAACATAAAACCAAATAAGTTGACATCTTATATAAACATTTTACATAAAGAGACAATTAATTAGATCAAGTGGGATTTCCATTAATAAAACATTGGGTCGATACATTATTCCCCCCTTTAGAAATTTCTCCCTCGAAATTTTACTTTTCCCACACTAAAACAGATGTGGGGAACTCATCTTCCTCATTTCCTCCAATTACCAATTTGCTTCTTCAAACATGTGGTTTCACCACAACATGTACTTTGGCTATTGTAGGTGGAAGTGCTAGTCGATAGGCCACAGCCCCAACATGATCAAGAATCTCGAAGGGGCCGATGTACCTTGGACATAACATACCTTTCTTTCCAGACCTCATGACCTTCTTCCACGGAGATATGTGTAGAAAAACCATGTATTAAACTTTAAACTCAAGGTCTCTTCGTCGTTTATCTGCATAACTCCTCTATCGACTCTGTGCTGCATTAATATGCTGCTGAATGATTTTCACCTTCTCCACTATTTCTTCGACCATTTCTGGTCCAAGTAGCTTACGCTCACTGACCTCATCCCAACATGTTGGTGTTCTGAACCTTTTCCCATATGGGGCTTCAAAAGGTGCCATTTGGATGCTCAAGTGGAAACTGTTATTATAATAATACTCAACCAGAGGAAGATGCTCTAATATTATCTCTCATATCACAAATCAACTAGCTAATTGGAAAGGGAAGTCCCTCTCCATGGCTGGGAAAATCTTTTTAGTTAAATCGACCATCGTTTCTAAAATGGTTTATTCCCTTATGATCTATAAATGGCCTATTAGTATTCTTAGAAAAAATACTACTTACATTAAAAGCTTCATTTGGTCTGGAAGCATTTTTGAAAAGAATCTCATCACAATTCCTTGGAATTCTTGTTGTAAACACATTTCTAATGGTGGAATTGGCATTAAAAATTTAAAGTTGTTTAATCATGCTCTTCAGGCTTTCCTTACATGGCACATCATTAACTCTTCTTCTGATGCTACTGATTTCCTTAAACATAGGTTTTCTCCTATGATTTTAAAAGGTAACCTGAATTTCAATAACTCTTCCATCTGGCCTCCCATTCGGGACTCTTATCACAAAATCAAGAAAAATTCTAGGTGGATTGTCAGTGCTGATTCGTCCATTAATTTTTGGTGTGGAAAATGGTGTGGTAGCCCTGTGATTTCTTTGTTACCCCATGTTAATCTTCCTGTAGATACTAATCAATCTATAAATGAAGTCTTGAAATATCCTGATTATGATCTTCCTGTTTCTATTATGAAAGCTATTGAGAATTATACTTTCTCTTCTGTTGGTGATTTTCATGTTTGGGAACCTTCTGTTAATGGCATTCTAGACTCTAAATGCTTTTATAATCACAATTTTTCTTACAATGAATCTAATTTTTCCTAGGTGAATCATTTTAACAAACACTGGATTAAACCTTCAAGGCTTACCCTTATTTGGCACATTTCGCATAATAGATTACCTACTGAATGTAGTCTACAAATTCATGGCATTTCTGTTTGTTCTAAGTGTTGTCTGTGTAACCAACATAGGGAGGATGCTAATCATCTTTTTCTATCTTGTGCGATGGCATATGCTCTGTGAAATTAAATATTTTATCTTTTTAATTGTAGAAGACCCATTGATGACTCTATTTCTTTGTTTCTAATTAATTGCACTAGACATGATGCTTCCCTGCAGGTCAAAAATCTGTTTCTTGTATCAGTGGCGGAGCTCCTGTTTGTACTCTGGTATGATAGAAATGATCTCTTTCACAATAATAATTCTCTCAATCTTAATGCAAGGAAGCCCCAAATTCTTATTACAATTCATGATGTGCCCTCAATTCAAAGGGACTATTGCAACAACTCTATTGGAGATTTTATGATTCTCCATCAGCTTCATGTTCCTGGCATTTTCCCAAAGCCCAAACGACCCTTTGAAGTGTTCTTGCAATCACCAATGCCAGGATGGGTCAAGTTGAATGTTGATGGCGCTTCCAAAGGCAACCCTGGCCCTTCCAGTTGTGGTGCTATCTCTCAGAGACTTAGCTGGTCAATGTGAGGGATGCTTCTTTGTTGGTTGTGGTCACTCCTCATCCCTGGAGGAAGAAATTCTCGGTGTCATTCATGCTGTTGACTTTTCTCTTCAGAGTGGCTGGAGAAAGTTATGGATTGAAAGTGATTCAACCACTATTATTCATGCAATCTGGAATGGCAACATTCATCTAGCCTGGTCCCTCACTGCTCATTGGATGAACTGCCTTAATTTTCACCATGGGATTGACTATATAGCTACTCATTCCTACCGTGATGAAAATGTCATTACTGATGCTCTAGCCAACAAAGGGGTCCATCAAGGCATGACTTGGATGGATGTTGTCCCTTCTGACATTTTATATCTTTTTGATAGAGACTGTAAAAAAAATCCCATCCTTTCGCTTTTTGTAATTTGTTTTCTTCCTATCAATAAAATATGCTTTGGTCTTTGACCAAAGCATTACCATTAAAAAAACATAGGAAGATGTTGATCCCATCCTCCTATAAAGTCTATTGAGCATGCTCTCAACATATCCTCTAGTTTTTGGATAGTCCGCTTGAATTGGCTATCAGTTTGAGGATGATAGGCCATACTGAAGTTTAGTTTAGTATTTAGAGCATGTTGGAGACTCTTCCAAAACAGAGTGGTGAATCTTGGATCTCGTTCAGACACAATAGATAGTGGAACTCCATGAAACCTTACCACTTCCCTGATATATATCTATTCTAGTTGATCCAATGAGAAATACTCTCGAATAGAAATGATGTGTGCAGTCTTTGTAAGACGATACACCACAACCCAAATCGCATTGCTGCCTTTAGATGTCCTTGGAAGTCTGGTGGCAAATTCCAAGGTGATGTTCTCCCATTTCCATTCTGGTATGGGAAATGGTTTCATCCTCCCCTTAGAATTATGCCTCTCTTCCTTCACTTGCTGTCACACGAGGCACTTTGATGTATATTCTGTGATTTCCTTCTTCATATTATCCCACCAAATGTTTTCCCAAAGATCTTGATACATCTTTGTGGTCCCTGGGTGAATATAGAAATTTGACCTCTGAGCATCATCCAAACGTTCATTCTTCAGCTCCGAACTTGAAGGAACACAAAGTCTTTTCCCAAACCGCACAATTCCTTCTTCATTAACATTATACTCTAAGGATTTACCTTTTTCTATAGCTTCCACTTTTTTCCTAAATTCCCACATCTTCCTTTTGAGCATCATTTAACCTATCAAAAATAGATAGTTGGGCAATAATTTCTTAAATTATTGATCATTTTCCCATCTTTAGGATTCCCATGTCCATCTTCATCAAGTCTAACATGATTGGATCCTTCTCAATTCTCATCATTGATAGAATCATTGGGTCCTTTCTACTTAGGGCATCTGCCACCTTGTTCGCTTTCCCAGGGTGGTAATGTATTGAACAGTCATAATCCTTGATGAGCTCCATCCATCTTCTCTGGCGCATATTAATCTCTTTCTGTGTGAATATATATTTAATAATTTTGTGGTTAATATATATCTCAAATATCTCCTCATAGAGATAATTCCGATAGATTTTCAAGTCAAAGATCACCGCCGCTAACTTCAGATCATGCGTTGGATAGTTTCGCTCATGGATTTTCAACTGCCTTGAGGCATAGGATATCACTTTATCATTCTTCATCAAAAAACATCCTAATCCTTTCTTCGAAGCATCACTGAATACCACAAAAAGTTCACCACTTGTGGGTAATGTGATCACAGGCACAGTGATAAGCCTTCTTTTCAAATCCTTAAAGCATTCATTGCATTCATCACTCCCAGAAAACTTTACTCCCTTTTGTGTTAGCTTGGTAAGAGGGTTGGACAATCATGATAAATTTCTCACAAATCATCGATAATATCCACCTAACCCCAAGAAGCTACGGATATCTGTTACCGATATTGGCCTCGGCCATCCCTCAATTGAATCTGTTTTGGAGGGATCCATAGACATCCCATTGCTTATGATGATATGACCCAAAAATGAGACCTCCTTCAACCAGAGCTCACACTTACTGTACTTTTCATAGAGCATATCCTTACGCAAAGTCTCTAGTACAGTTCTCAAATGCTCCTCGTGATCCTCCTTGGTTTTGGAGTATATTATAATGTCATCTATAAAGACTACCACAAATTTTTCTAGGTAATATCTAAAGACTCTATTCATCAAGTCCATGAATATTTCTCTAGAATTAGTGAGTCCTAAAGGCATTACTATGAATTCATAGTGTCCTTGTCTTGTGTGAAAAGCAGCCTTGGGGATATCTTCCTTCTTCACCCTTACTTGATAATATCCCGACCGCAATTCCACCATGGAGAAGTATTGTGCTCCATGCAGCTGATCAAACAAGTCATCAATTCATGGGAGAGGATACTTTTTCTTTATCATGATTTTTTTGAACTCACGATACTCGATTAAAAGTCACATTGACCCATCCTTCTTCTTGATGAAGAGTACTGTTGAACCCCATGGTGAAGCACTTGGGTGTATAAACCCTTTATCGAGATTCTCTTGTAGTTGTTTCTTTAGCACTTCAAGCTCCATGACAACCATTCTATATGGAGTCTTGGATATTGGTTCAGCCACTGGTATATGTTCAATTGATAATTCAACATCTCTTCTAGGAGGAAGACCAGACAGTTCCTCAGGAAACACTTCAACGAATTCCCTCACAATAGGCATTTCTTCAATGATGTTTTCTTCCTCGGACTCAATCATCTGAGTGAGATACACGTGCTCATAGGGCAGTAAAATCCATTCTTGATATGATGGAGCGAAAGGAAATTCATCTTCCTCCTTATACTTGTAAAGAATCAGGGGTCAATTCTCTATATGGAGAGTGATTTCCCTCTCTCAACAATTTATTATGGCTCTATATAAGGAAAGCCAATCCATGCCAAGAATTGCATCAAATTCCACCAGATGGAGTATGACGAGGTTCTCCGGGAAATTCAATCCAAAGATGATAACAGGGGAGGACTTATATTCATGGGATGCAATGAATTCCCCATTTTCCATACTCACCGACATCTTCACTTCCATGATTTGTGGTGGTGCTGGGATTGTTCTACTAATCTTTCGAGATATAAAAGAATCCGTAAAACCTGAATCAAAAACTCTGTTCACTATTATTGAATGAATAACTAGTGCACCTGTCACCACTTCGATTTCGGGGATCACTTCAGCAGAAGTGATGGCAGAAGCTCTTCCTTGTTGCCTTGGATTTTGTTTGTTGCCTCCAAAAACCCTTGGGTTAGTGCACTGTTTTGAAAAATGCCCCGGTTCTTTGCAGTTGTAGCAATGAACAACGCATTGAGGCTTGAACAGAGTGTTCCTATCCTCTGTCACAGTCACGGGTCTTTCTTGGTGAGAGTTAACCGCCAGGTTCCCTTCTCTTCCATACCTAAAGCATTTCCTCATCCCCTTGAGGCAATTTCCAGGGTGTTTCTTTCGGTACTTTTGGAAAGTGGTGTGCTGGATCTTCTTTGCACCGTTGGATTTATCCGTCGGACCACCAAAATTGATTTCCACCTTGCGCTTCTTTTCCACATGAAACCCTTGTGATTCCACGATATCCATTTCAACCTCGAGGGCACATCATAAAATTTCCGCCTAGCTGTCAAAGTCAGGGATCTCTAATGCTTTTCGTAGGCTAGGCTTCAGCCCACCAATGAAGCGGTCAACTTTGCATTCAAAGGTAACGAAAATGCCGGAATCTTATCATGAAATCATTGCGAAGTTTTCCTCATACACTCCAACATATTCTTCGTCTTTTTGTTTGAGGTAATGGATGTCCCATTCCATCTTAAGCCAGAGGGTTCACGGAATGTATTTATCAAAAAACATCTTTTAGAAATCACTCCATTCCAACACCTTGATCTCCTCCTCAGGCTTCGAATTTTTTATCAATGTCCACCATTGAACAACTTCACCCTCCATATGATAATATTCTAAGAGAACCTTCTCTTTTTCATTATATTGAAGGATGGAGAATATCTTTTCAATGGATTTGATCCATTGTTCAGCAATCGTGGGATCAGATGATCCACTAAAAGTAGGAGGCCTTTGTCTCATGAAGCTCTCGATAGTAACTTGTTATTTCTTTGGGGGGTTTAACATTCCTCCTAACCCGTGTTTCTATTCAATTCTTGACTTATCTGAGAGAGAAGTGTGACAATGTTCGCGATTCCCACTCCCATTGGATTGGGCATCTCATTAGTACAATCATCACACTTTTCTTCACATCGGTTGTTAGCCCGAGTCCTCCTATTACCGGCCACTGGCTGGAATAAAAGGAAAGTTATGGGGTAACACATAAAGGGTAATCCAAATAAAAATTTTGATGAATTATAAATAATACTTTATTTCCTTAACTCATGAGTCTATAGGCTTCAATCTAGGATTTTTAGGATCTACTTTCTAACATAAATTCTAGGGGAATTTTTTTAATTCCCTTAATAAGGGTTCATACTAAACTTTTGAATTTCCCAACGAATATCCCCCGAGAGTGTCGTAACCAATAGTGAAGCAGGGCCCATTTTCGTACACTAGTTCCCATTCAAGTCTAGCTCAAAGCGGTGTTTTTGGATTTTAACCCTAGGATACATTTGTGCCAGAGCCTCCTCTACCTGATCGTATCCAGACAGGGATGTATTTGCATGATAACCCACTTACTCTATAATCACCAAAATTTAGGGACGTTTTTATTGTATTTAGTCTTGTATGTAAATCTTTACAAGGGTTTTCTAATCCTAATCTGAAAAATAACTAAACCGATCCTCTGAAACCAACTATGACAACCCCACTTTTTATTACACACTCAAACATGATTTATTACATAAAACATCACTTGATACAAAAAAGAAGATCGAAAGGTTTAGTGTCTTTGGGGATTAGGTTCAATACATAAAAAATTAAAACATGAAATACAACATCATTATTGAAAACATCCTTTACAGGACCACTACATTCCCTCACACATAGCATTGCATGGGATAACCTGAGGACAAGAAAAATAAAAGGGTGAGCTATAAAGCCCAGTAAGGGAATACACATGGAATAAAATGGGGAGTAGAATACATGTTAGAAATTAGGAATATCAATATAGCACAAAAGAAACATGAACATGACGTCCTGATAAATCATGATAATCATAACATGGAAATGTGGAAACAACACTTAACATGGAATTAGCATGAGCCAAGGCTCATTGCACATGGAGAATGAGTAAACCCTCATTGCACATAAAGCACGATTAAACCCACATTTCACTTGAATTAGAATGAGTCAACACTCATCGCACATGACGTATCATGATACTATACTTTACCCAATGCATTGGAGTGCTATAAGGGTGCACCCTTCTTAAACATTTCTTTTCATGCATAAGTGTGCCACATGGATCACAAAACATGGATTCATTAAACATAATCATTTATTCCAAGATAAATAAATATATAATTCATACATGAAACATTATAATCAATAAGTAAATATGAATGATGTTGATTACCCTTGATGGAGAAATGGGCATGGTATTCACTACACAATGGCATTGGCTTAGAAAATAGGTGCAATTTCAACAGCGTAACAATGAGACGTAAGAATTCATAAAAATGTTTGATGAGAGAGGAAGGGGTGTATCATCATATTTACATGAAATGGACAGAAAGTTGTTCCTATAGATACATTTCCAAAATATTTTAATGGAATTTAGATTCATGATACAAATGCAGTGTTTGAATGTAAATGAGGAGAGAAAAGTTCCTTTCGGAATTTCGGCATAGTAACGGGTGTACATGGGAAGCATTTAATGAGAGAGAAAGGGTCTCACATCATTCAAACAAAAATTGGGCATTATGGGGGGTGGTGTGAAACCATACCCAAAAATTTATAATTGAAATTAAAAGGGCATAACAATATTAAGAAAATTGGACAAAAATGAGAGAGGAAGAAAAAACACTTACTTGGATGTGTGCTTCCAAATGCTAGAGAGAGGCTTGAGAGAGGCATCTTTTGAGATTGGGGCACCTTGGTAGAATTCTAGAGAGAGTAGGGCAGAGTTTGGATGAACTCCAAAGGCTTTGAGTGAGGAGGAAGTGGGAGCTTGGGTGGGCTTATATAGGAAAGGTGAAGGAATTCATTATTATTTAGGTTTGGGACACCTTACATTAAACTAATCAAAACCACAAATTTGCTCATTGTTTTTGGAAAAGGGAAGAGGAAAAAAATATTTAATAAGGACAAATTCCGAAATTCTTAAAATAATTCAGTTTCTTTTGTGGAGGTGAGTCACAGTCCCACAGAAAATAATTTAGAAAGACAAGATGTTTAATATATTTTGAGGGTTCCATTAATGCTTTCTAAAATATGTCAAACAAACCAAAAATCAAATTATTTTAATTTTAAAACATATATTGGCCGAACATACAACTTATAGTATTTTATTACATCACTATTGGGTATTTATGGTGTCGTAAAACACATTATATATTTAAACGGTATTTAATTTTTACCCAAAATTTGACTATCTTAGAAAATTATGAAAAATTCACCGTTGGATAATTTCAACGTCCTGATTCCAGAAAAAACATTTATTTTATCCAAAAAAAATTTAAATATGTTAATATTCACTTTTAAAATAAAAACTGACATTTATCAAAAATTCACAGGTTTTGACAAAAATGGCTTTCAAACCTTAATAAAAATTACAATTGCATTCATAAAATTATAAGATAATTTATATTTAATAAAAATTAATTTAATAATAATAATATTTTATTAAAATATTATTTGATTCAAAAATCCATTTATTTAATAAAATAGATTCCTTAATTAAACAATAACTAAAAAACCTATTTCTACTTTAAAAAGTATTTACAATGTATCAATAATGACAAGAAGGTATGTTCATTATTATATACAAAAATAATGTACATGAACATATTACTAGAGATTTATTACATAACCCCTTAAAACAGCTGCATAATACCTATGGTTAAGGTGTGTAATGGTGACAGACTCTTGGGGGATTGGATAACATCGCTTATGTGGTAATCTCTATCAACTTCCATTTTCCCGTAGATAGTCCCGTTAGAGCTTGACATGATGAAGCTCAGCTTGGGCTTGGTCAAGAGATATGACCAAGGATTCCACCTCTTTTTTGAGCTTCGATTAATGGGCTTTGTATGTGGCAATTCTACTAGATGAGGCCACTGCTTCCTTTGTCTAAGTAAATTAGATATGTTAAATCCCTATATTTATACTAATAATGTGATCACTGTTCAACGACTATAAAAGAAATGGTCACAATTATTAACATAAAACCATATAATTTTACATCTTATATAAACATTTTACATAAAGAGACATTTGATTAGATCGAGTGGGATTTCTATTAATGAAACATTGGGTCGTTACAACATCTCTATGGATAACGATTCTTTGTTTTCCATTAATACCTTCAAGGGAAATAAAAATAATTTACTATTATTAAAACATATTTTAATATGTTTTTTATAACTATTTTCATGTTTTGGAACTAACATATAGATATAATATTAAAAAAAAGTAAACTAGTTCAAGATGGTTGGGAAAACGTCCAAAATAAACTAAACCTTTTTCATTAATGTTTTATCAAATTAATCAACCTCATACTAGAAAAATATAATATATTGTACCATTTAAAAATTATATAATTTTTTCAATACCATATTATTTTACTTCGAGAGAATTATTCCCATTTGGTAAGATCATTCACAATTAAACACAAACAAACTCACCGTGAAACCAAAAAATCAAATGCTATTAGAATGACCAAATTGAACTCTCTAACTCATCAAAATGGCCATAAAAATATAATAATATTATAATAAATAAAATACATGTATAATAAGTTCTTAATTAAGTAATTAAATAATATAATTTTATTAACATGGGCATTACGTTCAAGTATATAACTCCACATGACATAAGGTATGGTATCTCTATGAACCTCTACATTTTCATTGGGTTATGATTTAGCTTTATTTTCCTTAATTTATCCATAATTATTATTATATACATCTGCTAAATTCTATTTATAAATAAAATACATATTTATGTATCTCAATTTATCTCTTTTTTCATGCTAGTTACATGTTTTAAAAAATTCCCTTCTCAATTCCTCACGATATGCAATCCCGATTAAATAGAATTTCATTATTTATCACCCATTTTCAAGAACAATAAAAATGATAATTTATGCCAATAATATTTTTATAAAATCCCTAATTTTATCATGAAAAAATATTTTAGTTCATTTTTTGATTTTAGAGAAACAGTTATGAATTTTTCATCTTTAAAGAATCGTTATTCTTTCCCTGTATGTGATCTAAAGTGGCTCAATTCTAAAGTAACCTAACCACCATTTTTCATGTTTCCACTTAATTTTAAAATCATTATTTATGATATATACATATTTTTAACTAATTAATTTCTAATAATTATTTAAATTCATTATTTCTTTTACACAATTATGATAGACCCTATAGTTTTAACTTGTCACATGATTTCGAAACACATTTACTTTCATGGATAACCCTCATGTTCATTCCTTATGTTAGATTATTTTAATTTAACACATATGAAGAAATATGTTTTGATGGTTGTTACCAGATAGTTATCCAATTATTTGGTTAATGATTAGTCTATTGTGACAGAATATATTGGATTATGGATTAAGTGTAATGCATTATGGGAATTTCTCCACTATATGATATAGTCGTAATAGTTATCAGTGACTCATGTTATGTCATGTTATCTATAGTTGAAAATTTCTAATATTTCAATGATCATACGATTCCAATTTCTATATTCTATTCTTCCTTACGTTTATTCATAATCCATTACTTTTATGTTATAATTTTATGACTTCTAACTCATGTGTTATGCTTTATTTCCATGTTTATTCCCTTGTTGTGATTTTTAGCCCATCCCTTTTATCTATGTATTTTACAGGTTTTCCATTGCAGTAATGGGAACCCAATATGATGGATTCTAAAATTCGATACCAAACCTAATGTTAATGGGAACCCAAAACATCATGATAGTAAAATCTCATCATCCTCAAGTGATGGATACAAACATGAATCATGTGGTACTACCTCCTTCACCTATGAAATATAATGTTGTAGTTGAATTTTTTACACACCAAAATCCTCTTATATTTAGTGGATATTCTCAATCCTTCATCATGAACAAAAGTATTTACTCCATTGAGAATATATTCTTTATACTTCAATACATAGAAAAGAAATTCATAATGGCTGAAAATTGTTTTTATGGGAAATATGATTAGTGGTGCATGATAATCATAAACATAAAGTCTAAAAAGGAAATTGATTCCATGGACTAGGATAGATTCAAGAAAAAAATCATTAAATATTTTAATGAAACACTCCAAAAAAAGAAAGAAAAGGACTTCCTCAGGCTGAAATTAAATAAAGATGAATCTATTAGGGTGTATGAGGTAAACATTTAATGTCATTCTAGATACACCTCTGACATTGTAAGGAAAACTAAATGTTATATGAAAATATTAATTAGTGGATCAAAACTGAGTCTTTGAAAAGCCTATGTGATTCAAGACTTTAGCAGTTATGAGGAGATTTTTATTTATTTCCTTATGGTTTAAAGGGACATCAAAGACTCTAGGTGGTCTCATGTGATGCGAGATAAAAAGCTGGAAATGGATTTAAATATAGAAGGATCAAAAAATAAATCCCATGAATGAAATAAAATTTAATATCCCACATGTAAGAAATTTCAAATGAGGAATCCTGGGAACTGTCTAAAGTTAAAGAAGACATTCTTTATATGTGGTAGAGAGGGGAATCATTCTAATTATTTCTCAATGTAATTGAAGAAGCACTCTAATGAAAAAATAAATAAAGGAAGTTTTAGATCAACACTCAGCCATTAGTTTAGTGTTTCTACTTCATGGAACATTTGAATTATGTGACCTAATTCCCTAATCCATGTTTTATCATAGATAAGAAACAAAAAAACCTATATGGTACCAAGGATGGGAATATGAGACCACAACTACTGAGGTGTATCCCTAAAATTATGTGGTGATAGGTACACTGGTTATTAATTCAAGAATAGTGAATGTACTATTTGATTCAAGTTCTACGAATTATCTTATATCATTCAATATTAGTTGAAATATTCTAAAAGTACCTGAAAACATATTGGTTGAGTAATCTTTTAGAACATAGAATGGTAATTTTATTGAATATAAAGTATATAACTCCTCCCCGGTTAATTTTTATGGATTATGCCTCATAAAAATTATCATATTAATTCCATTAGTAGAGTTTGATAATATATGGTGCATGGATTTTATATCTTTATACAAATCCAGCGTCAACTCTTGGGAATGGTAAATAACTCTTCATATACACAGGAATCCGATAATTCTATACAAGAGTAAAAAAGATGATGAATATCCTTCAAAATCAATGTCTCAATTTTGGATATTATTCTCTTCTTGAGAAGGAATATCATGTCGAAATGATTGATACAAAGGAGAGGATCATGGTCAAATTCATTCCCATTTTGAGGGACTACACTGATGTGATCCCAGAACAATTTCTTGGTATTCCTCTTGATCGAGAGGTTGTGTTCTCAATGGATATTTTGCATGGATCTATAACCATATCAATGACTCCTTCCATGATTCCCAACATTTAGTTGGAGGAACTGATGAATTGGTTATAAGAGAATTTGGGAAAGTGTTTTATAAGCCTGAGTGCTTCCTTGTGGGGTTTTCCAGACCTATTCATCATAAATAAGGATGGATCAATGCACCACTCCATTGATTATCATGATCTCAATAATATCATGATAATGAATAAGTATACACTACCATAGATAGAAGACATGTGATATTATCTATGTGGGGTAAATTATTTTTCTAAGGTGGATGTTCATTTTAGAAATGAAAAAATAAAGCTGAGGAAGGAATATATTCCTAAGAATTCCATTTGATTCAGCTACGGACACTATGAGTTCATAGTGACTCCCTTCAAACTCAAAAAATATACTACAAAAGGTAAATTTTGGATGGAGGAAGTATCATTCTTGGGACAAATTATCACAAGTAAAATGGATCTATGTGTACCATCCTATGAAAAAACCAATTGAAGAGTGACCTAGACTAATATATATAACATAGATACATAGTTTTCATGGTCTATATGGAAATTGCTGATGGTCTTTGAAGAACATCTCATGATTATCTAACTAATTACCCATGATAACTCAGAAGGGATTACAGTTTTTTTGCACCAGTGATAGTGAAGACATCATCAAATAGATGAAAAAGAGGCTTATCACTATAATATTAATCACACTATAAATAATTAGATAACTCATTATTGAATATATAGAAGCCTCAAATAATAGATTATGTTGTGTATTAATAAAAATTATTAAATGTTACCCAATGTCTTGATATAAATGATTTTTCATGATAAAAAACTATCTCATGTATGCCATGGAGTTGGTTGTCGTGGTCTTTGAATTGAAAATATGTAGCAATTACCTCTTCATAGATAAGTGTGATATATAAACTTTTCAATTTATCCCAAATTATATATTCATCTAGAATAATATTATTATGCACTAGTGAAGATAGATAGAGATCATCAAGGATTATAATTTCTCAATTCACTACCATCGTTGGAAATCAAATAAAGTGGTAGAAACTCTAAGTAGAAAAGAACTAGTAACTTTAACAATGATGATAATTGAAAAGGATCCAATAATTATATATAAAAAATCATGCACATGGGAATCAAAAGGGAAGTAACATCATCAATCCTTTCATAAATGATTGCTCAACAATCCATTATAGAGATGATAATGGGTTCTCTAAGAAATTATGTGGAAATGAAGAAAAATGTGGAATATATATATTTTTGAAATCCTAGATTTCTAAAATTGACCAAGAGTGAATTTTTAGATTTACATAAAAAGTATGTCTACCATCTGATCAATATATAAAGGAAGAGCTTCTGAATATTGTACATATCTTAAACTTCACTTTTCACCAAAGAAACACAAAGATGCTTCGAGATCTCAAAGATAACTCTTGGTGGTAATATATGAATAAGGTCCTCAATGAATAAAAACAATGGTCTGGTATGTCCAAAAGTGAAGGATTAATGGTAAAAGTCTAATTGAATGATGCAACCATTACCGATATAGACATGGAAATGGGAAAATATCATAATGGACTTTATCATCGTACTTATGAATACATCCAGAAGAAATAATGATATATGGGAATTTTTGGATCATCTTACAAACACTACTCACTTTATTTTGATATTAGTGAACTTCTCAGCTAACGAACATACACGGGTATACATTTGAGAAGTGGTAACTGTTCAAGGAGTACAATTATCGATTATATAAGATTATGATTCTAGATTTATCTCCATGTTTTGGATATGTAACCAAAATTATATATTTAAAGTGTTGAAATTTAGTGAGGCTATCACACCCAAACTAATGGCCAATCTGAGTGGAATATTTAGACATTGGAATACAATTTGAGACCATAATCAATTGAATTCAATATGGTATGGGATTAAAATCTCCTACTAGATTATTTATCCTACAACAATAGTTTCCACTCATGAATTAAAATTGATATATATATATATATATATATTTGAAACCCTTTATGGGAAAACATGTATAACACCTGCATACAGGGATGAAATTTGTGAACATAAGATGTTGGGACCCAAAATGGTCAATGAAATGGATGAAATGCTTAATACCATCTAACAGTATATCAGGGATGTCAATAGTTGATAGAAGATATAAATAGATAATCATTGATATGACATATATTTGAGGTTGGGGAAAAATTATTCCACTAAATTTACCTATGAATGAGTGGAATGATATTTGAGAACAATGGAACGATTTGTCCCTAATATTTAAACCACATAGAGATTCTTGATCGTGTTATATTTTTGGAACATCAACTAGAACTTCCACCAACCATGTCTCAAGTACCTGATGAATTCCATATATCCTTATGGAGGAAGTAAATACCATACCACTGACATGTTTTGAACAAATAGGTGGTATAAATAGAAAATTATATCTCTTATGAGTAGTAGTCAGTGGTGATTTTGGATCATAGATGCATATTTCTATATAAAAATACCACTCACCAAATCAAGGTATGTTGTTGAAACCATAAGAATGAATAGGTAACATGGAAACTAGAGAAAGAAATTAAGGACAAGAACATTCATTAGAGGTCACCATGGTATATAAAATAAAATTTCGAGGTTGAAATTTGAAAAGGGGGGAAATGAAATAACCTATAATTTTATCAGTTGGACTTGCTGCTAATTATTATTTCCATAAACACAGACATCACTTAGAGAAGCCAATAAAAACATTAATCTCATAAATGTGAAAATGATAAATTATTTAAAAAACAAAACAATATGAATTTCACATATTACTATGGGACAATAATTAGAAGATAAGATAAGATGAATGGGAAAAATTGGATCTGATTGATCCACTAGAATGATCACACTCAGGAATAAAAATATAAAAATAAAACATAATGTTAATAATAAAATATTTATTTTTTAGATGAATGTATATAAAATTGAGAGAGAATAAAATAATTATTGAAATAAGATGTATTTATAGAAATTAAGGAACCTATATAGATTGAGTTGTAACATGAAGGTTTGAATTGTAATTTGATCATTAGAAATGGAAATTGACCGATTAGAATAGTAAACTGAAATAGGAATGTATAAATAATTTTTATATATCGTAAAAATTAAATTATGGATTAATTATATCATGGTATAAGTAAATAAATTATTAAAAAAATTAAATATAAATGTTCTTCTCAAATATTTTAAATAACATAATGATAAAAAAATATCATTTCATAAAATTGATTCATTAATTACTATTATTTTGAAATATAAATATAATATTACTTTACGATGAATTAATTAATTTTTCAAAGGATCGTAAAATCGGTTTTAATATTGGTATTTTTGAATAAATGATGATTTTGTTTTAATATAAATTTTTTCATATTTTGAAAATTATTTTCATAAAAAATATTCCATTATTGTAATATAATTGTTAAAAATTCATAAATTTAATTTTTTCGGTTTTTTCTAAAATTGTTGAATTTTGGGTGAATAGTAAAATATTATAATTTACAGTATATAACAGTATAAAGAAAATACATGAATAATTATTTCATGTATGATGTAACCATACTTTGTTCAAACTCTCCTAAAAAATTTGTATTTAGTTATAGAAATCAATAGTATTGATAGTATTAGGATAGAATAATAAACTAATTAGTATAATAATCAAAAATGCATCTCTTCCCCTGTAAATACCGACCCTCACCACCCCTTATCCTCACAAAAAATAAGCCTTTTATCTTATCAATATTATGATTTATTCACATCCCAAGCCTCTTCTTCACATCCTAGTGCTTCTTGTATTAACAAAGAATCAATTCCAATTTCCTTAAGTGGTCCTTCAAGGAGGTGATATTCCCAGAGGGAAATTTCTCAAACTAGCTATTTTAATTTTATTTCTTATTCAACCTTCATCTCACCTCCTTAATCCAAAAAAGCATAGTAACTACATTATCATTTATATAAAGGAATTTTATTTTATTAATGTAATATATTATATCCACTAGTTTTCACATCTCCTATTATTCAATAAAATAGAGTGGTCCAAATTATAGCAGTTTACCCTCCCCGATCTTCTTATGCGCTGGTGTTCCTCTCTCTCATTGTCTGATGCAAGCTCTCGATGCTCCTTGGCTTAGATCATTTGGGTCTGGCGTAATGATTCGGTTTTCCATCATGTCCACCAGCCTCTCAAGTTCTGGATGGAACGAGCCACTTCATGGATTGAGGGATGGAAGGACTATGAAGGACACTTTCTGCCAGGCGATGCCCCCTCCCGGTCCCCTCACTGGATCCCCCCAACTGAAGGCAGTCTTAAGATTAATGCGGATGCCTCTATCCCCAAGGATGGGCTTGCTGCTCTTGGCCTCCTAGCTCGAAATCATCTAGGGAAGATCATTGCAGCAAAATATAAACCACATTATGCCTTCTAGGAACCGGCTGTTGCTGAGGCCTTTGCTATACTTGCAGGGATGATGATCGTTGTGGAACACAGATGGTCCGATATCATCATCGAGTCTAACTACCTTTCGATTTTCAATGCTATTAACCATGGTGATGCTGGACTCCAGGCCTTTGGCGTTATCGTTAGAAGAATCCTCTCTCTGCGCCACGACTTCTCTTTCTGCACCTTCTCCTTTACCAAAAGGGAAGGAAACAATGTAGCCCATCAGCTGGCGGCCTCAAGGCCCCTTTGATGCCATCCAACTATGGCTGGACAATTTCACCTATTGGCTCTGCTTATGTACGGATGCTGATATTCACCATTAATATAATCTTTCTTTCTTCAAAAATAAATTAGGAAACTAGTTTGTGACCGTTTGAATTAGATCCAACATAAAGTAATAATTTATCGTTATGGTTTTATCAAATAAATCATCCTAATAGTGGAAAAATGATATGTGGGAACATTTAATCATAATTAATTTAATTAAAACCATATAATTTCACTTGGGTAGAATTATTCCCATTTAACAGGAACTTCCACAATTATACACTTGTAAATTGACCAAGAAACCATTAAAATGAACGCTCAGTGAACGATTAAATAGAACTCTACAACTCAAAAAAATGGAAATAAATGAACATAATAAATTTA
Source organism: Viscum album (assembly GCA_963277665.1). Lineage (NCBI taxonomy): Eukaryota > Viridiplantae > Streptophyta > Magnoliopsida > Santalales > Viscaceae > Viscum > Viscum album. The sequence continues at coordinate 1,416,917,830 of OY728160.1, forward strand.
TAATAAATAAAATAAATGTTCATTGTGTTTTTAATTATCTAATTAATTAATCTAATATTATTTTCCATTAAATTAATTTGAAGTGAAGAATGAATTCACACATATGGTAAGGGATCTCTTAAACCTATGTATTTACTTTGTGTTATGATTAAACTCTCTTTTACTAAATTTATCTCGATATTATTATTATATTACACTCTTATATTTTATATATATACACAAAATATGTGTATATATCTCAATTAATCTTTATTTAATGATTAATTAAATGTTTTGAACGGTTCCCCTCTCAGTTCCTGTAGATAAGAAAACCCGATTACTGGAAACATCTCCTTTTCTCACTAATTTTAAAGTACACCCTGTAAACTATTATAATCCAAAAATATATTTATCAAATCACTCATTTTTACATGAAATTAATATTTAAATCATTTATTCTTTTATATGAACAATTACACCATTTTCATATGTAATGAGGTTTTATTTTTTTCATAAAACGTCACTTATGTGGCACATTTCTAAAGAAGCATATCCACCATTTCTCATTTTCAGCATTAGATTATAATCATTAATAATTAAATTTTGTTTGATTTATGTTTTTAATTTACATGAATGATTTCTAATCATTCTTTCATATATATCATTATGGTACGTTGTTTGGTTATGACTTATGACATGATTACAAACCCCATTTATTATTATGGGAAATTCTTATGTTTCCTATTTTTGGTAGATTATTTTTGTGGAATACATATGAATAAATATGTTATGATTAGTTCACCCAGATAGTGCTTTAATTCATTGGGTAATGTTTAGTCTCAAGAGATGTCATGTATGGGATTAGGTAATAAACCTAATCCATTGTCGGACTTTTTCCACTATGCGATATAGTCTATGTAGTTAGCATTGAATCATGTTCATTTCATTTTATATGTTTTTGCCACATTACAGTATTACCAACACCATATGAGTCCATGTTCTATTTGTTTTTGTTTCATAAGATTATTCCCAGTCCATGAATTTTTTGTTATAATGTCATGTCTTCAAACTCATTTGTTATGCTTTATTTCCATGATTATTCCATTACTAGGATTTTTAGCACTTCACTTTTGACTATGTATTACTATAGTTATCCTACCTAGTTATATGATCTTAAAGGGATTTTGGATCAAATTTAAGAGTTAAAAAATGATGCTTTTATTTTTAGTTTCATGTTTTCTAATCATGTACCTTGTGTTGCATAGACACTACAATTCTCCATATTTTGTTTGTTTTTTGTGTATAGTTAATCTAAAAATCATGTTATAATAAGTGTAAAAGTATTGGGTCACTATATTATACAAGGTGTACTATTTTACATCGATGTCGGCTGGAAAATGATCCTCCATTTTGTTTTCAGTGGACTTCTAATGTAGGATGAGCCTAATACCTTCACCATCGCTGGCTGGTGGCTATGATTCAGATAACCAGTGCTACATGTTGGTTTCCAATCACCATTATGGCCACGTATCTTCCTTATATACCTTTGAACGGTTTTCGGGCATTACTCCAAGATTACAATACGAATGATGATACTTCTCTATGGATTCTTCATGGTTCCTTCAAGAATCTAACATGATGCGATCATGTTTCTAGATATTAATCACTTTAATAAAATTATTACACACTTTAAAGGGTGTTCGTGATCTTTAAAAAATATATACTAAGAAACAAAATTACATCCAATTTATTATGATAATAAACACTTGGATAAACAATTAAAAATAATAATATTAAAATTATTACAAGATAAAAATGTTACGATAATATTTTATTACTTAAATCATTTCTCCCCTATAATAATTTTTATATTTTATATCTGATAATTAAATAACATTAATAATTAAAATAACCATATATTTGAATAATTACCAATATTTATCCCCCTTTTAAAAATAACAAATACTACTCCCCAATAGTGATTATTAAAAAATTCATAGATAACTTTAGAGAAAATGAATTAATAATATTTAAAACTATGATTATCATCATTAATGGTCATTTGTGTGAGAGAAAAAATTTATAAATGTAAATTTTTAAAAAAAAATAAGAAGTGATTTTTTTAATTATGTTAGAGACAAAATAAAGCAAAAATATTATATTTAAAAACTATAGCTCACACATGAAATAAGAGATTGAAAATGTTTTTGATGAAGCTAAAGATAAAAATATATTTTTTTAAAACATTTATAAAAATATTATCTCTTGTATGATAATTTCTATATTAGGAATATTTTCCCCAATTAAATAATAAATTAAAAAAATTAGGAAAAAAAATAAAAAAGAAATAAAGGAATATAAAAAAATATTCTAACAATATTTCCATTATTAAGGTCCAATGAATATTGTATTAACAAACAATAAAAATTTCCCGAGGATTTTCATAGAAGATCTGCCATAAGGGCCAACTACACATGCCAATGGTGAATATCTAATAAAAATACAAATAGCGCTTTTGTGGTAATAATCTTATGGTTTATATACTCTCGAAACAAATCCTATTATTTATATGCACCCATGAATGTTTTTCATGGAGTTTCACTCTCACCTTACTTTATAAAAACAATAATATAAATTAAAACCATTTTTTTAAACTATTATAGAACATTTCATTTTAGAGAAGACAATTTGAATATTTTGAATTGAAATTTTGATGCTTCTCATGATTTTCAATATCAAGATATATGTATCATAAGATATTCAAACCCAACATTAATTATATTAATTAAATGTGATAGAGTCTAAGGGGTTTACAGAAGATATTGGCAAGGTAAAGGTAGGGGAAAATAAAGTTAACAATAATATAAACTTTTTAAAAGAGATCTCCCATGAATTGGTGTCTCATATCATGGTTCCTAGTGTTAAAGTGTTGGATAGGATTTATAGATATGCTAATCACATTTTTTGTGTCACAGTTTATAAGTACATGATCATATATAATCTCATTGTCCAAGAGATTATGTTTTATCAGTATAACTTGGGTGAAACTACTATTAGTGCCTATATATTCTTATTTGTCCATAGTAAGAGGAAAAAATGTTTTTATTTATCAATAAAACAAGGTATTTTCCATGTATGTGGAATTTTTTAATAGTTCTTTTCCTATCTAGATAACATATTAAAAAATTATAATTTGAATAATAATTATGTTCAAAGTATGTTTACTTTTGTCAAAATAATCCATATATTTTTTCATTTAAACATCCAAAAATTATTCTAGGAGAATTTAAATCATATTAACTTTAATATTATTGAAAAAAATCACAAATAAATACACATAAAATGATGTCTACATGGGTCACAATAATTTAAATAGATGACCAATCATACATTAATAAATCTTATTACCAACCGATGTTGTGGATTCAACCAATGTTATCTTACAAGTTATACTCGTGGGTATTCTATTTCATTAGAATTATCAACACCAAAATAATTAAAAATATAATTACTATATTTAAAATGGTATACAAAAGTTCCATTGGAATGAGGGAAAATTTGAAACAATGATTTAATTTTAGTGCTCCCATAAAACATGTTTCAAACACTAAATTCATTAAATTGTGAAACTCATTACTAATAGTTTATTTATTTGTGTCAAAAATAACATCATCAACATCAATTTGAATTATTACTAAATCATATGAAAATACAATTTTAGAAAAAAAATTTAATCAACATTTCCCATTTTAATATTATTAGATAAAAGGAATTAATTTATCCTCCCATACCAATACTGGTGGGATATGTTTATACCATAATGATATTTCACTAACCTGAAAACATGATTTCTAAAATTTAGGATTTTCAAGACCAATTTGTTGATACATAAAAACCTTAGCAGAAATAAAACAATTTATAAAATCACTTTTGAAATTGATTATGAAAATATTAAAATTAAAATGAATGGAGAATACAAAAATGATTCATATGGATTTTATCCCTGAAACGAGTGAAAATGTTCAAATAAATAAATACCTTACTATTCATTATATAATTTAGAAATGTATTGATCCTTTTTAAAGATTCTAATTTCATTATAGTAATATTTATTCTTTAATTTCCAAATGGTTCCTACAATTGGTTGATTATTGGTTTATTCTAAGATAGTACTAATGTTTTCTATTGAAATTAGTTTGAAACCTCTTGAGTGGAAAGTATCCAATTCTCATCATTAAAATCAGAATCATGGGAATAAGTTCCATGGTGAGAGATAAAATGTTTCTGTTCAACCTCATTTAAAATCAACATTTTATTATATGTTCTAAAATATAACTCACCAATAAAATTTTCAAGGGGATATTTTTTATTCAACCCATTCATTGGGTAATGTAGTAGAATAGGTTTCATGAATATCATCAATTACATTAGAATATTTATTTTTAGTTATTTACAAACATACTTGTTCAACTTCATCATCAATTTTTGGATGTGATATAGGAATATTCACATCAAATTTGATGTAAATTGACTCTGATACGGTCTTAGTGCTATTATTAAAGATATGATAGGATTATCATGAGTTTTATTACCCATTAAGGATAACATAGTCATATTTTGAGTAAAAAGTTTCTAGATTATCCATAGGGTATGTATGGAGCATTTTAAACTGAAAACATTAAATAATACAACTATAAAAATTGATCCCTTCCATAATTAATATAGGGTATTTACTATCATGGGTCTTAAAAGAACATTGTTAAGGATAATGTAAGTGGTATTGACCACCTATGAACAAAATAATTCAGTAAATGTAAACTCATTAAATGTATTCCTAAATGATTCATAGATGGTCCCACATCATATTTTGATCTCTCCATTTTTTTGATGTTCTAGGAGTAGAGAAGGAGTGAATATAACCTATATAAGCATCAAACTCATCAATATTTTATTTATAAAATTATTTCACCGTTTTCAATTATAATGAAATTGAATTTTTGATATTTTTCATTCTCACAATTCAATGATAACTTGATAAATACATTCCAAACCACATTTTTATAATCTAAGAATAAATACCATGTAAATATAATATAATAATATACAATTAAAAAGGTATAATAATTAAATACAATACTTGAAAAATGATTTGGTCCAAAAACTCCAAGGTTAAATAGTTTATGGATTTATAAGAAGAAACAACATTTTTAAATTTGAATGAATATTTTTGTTACTTGTTAAGATTTAACGGTTCACAAAGTAAGTTATCATTGAAAGGATATCTCAGTAAATCTCATAGTATTTGGTTAAAATTGATCATAATTAGAGTTTGAATGTTATAAAGACCTATGAATCGATGCCAAATCCATGAATCGTTAACATGTGAAGTTACACACTTAACATTTTGACATGAAAATTATTTTAAATGTATAATCTAAACACATTATAATTGACATGCAATAATTAAATACTTTATAATTTAAAATATTAAAAAAATTAATTTTTTATCGAATAATTTACTAATAATTATTTAATTATAATTCAGTAAATTAAGAAAACACATCATTATCAAACTATAGTTGGAGAAATGTATTGTACCACTACTAGTAATTTTAAATTTACGATCATCTCCAAATGTAACATGTACTCTGTCAATGTTTTCGAAATAATTTAATCTAGTGGGACCACAACACATATTCTCCAATCACCCACTATCAATATTCCAAGTTTATTCCTGAGGTTTTCTCAGGAGACCACTATCCTATAAATGATTAACATAACAACTCTTTTGTTACACTTATCCTGGGTCCAATAGAGTTATCTAATGAAATAATTAGATTCCAAATTTGATTAGAAGTGGTTTTTCATTTCTTAATATGATATGAGAGATGTATTAACTATATTCAACCTTATGTTGAATACATAAAAATAATTCATAAATAAGATGGTCAATGTTACAAAATCAATTAAAAATAATTTGGTAAGTTTTTTTAAAAAAATAAGTATTTTTAGAATTTTTTGGATAAATATATTGTTTTAAAAAAGCATTCTATAAATTAATTTTAAAAATATTTTGATATACTAAATTTTTTTTAAAATATTACTTTCATTGGTTGAAATGAGAATGATTATGTAACACCTTATAATTTCAATGGGTTAAAAAGCTAAATGTATGACTCACGTCAATAAGATACACCCTATTTTTGAGAGTCTACCTGGTATGAAATCCATGGTTTAGAATTAGTGGCTAGGAGTTTTGGTCAAGATGTGTGAAATCATGGGAGGATTCTCAGAGTGTATGTGATGGAGGAAAAAGAGAAATGAAAGAATATGTGTTTTCCTATGTGTACAATCGTTAGTCTAATGACCTATTCGGGAATGTGAGTGGTACCCAAGGAGGTAACCACATGAATTTGGAGAAACCAGGGGTACCATGTGGTCTAGGACATGACATCCATGTTATGGTGGAGTATATGTGTGGTTAGTGGGCCCTATTTTTCACTTTTGGTATCAGATTAGGGATCCAATATTAAATTTATTGGTACATCATGGGTTGACATGTATGGACCACAATAATTATGTTTTTCTATATTGGTTGGATGAATGTAACACCCTAGAGTGTTAATAGATAAAATTATAAATGTTTTGGCTCATATCAGCAAGTTAAACCTTTCTTTTTGGGAGCCTTTCTGGTTAGGACACCATAGATATTTATGTATTCTAGGGATTAGTGATTAAAATCAGTGACCTCTTGGGTTCTTTCTTAGGGTGTGTGTGAGTGAGGAAAAGAACATTGAAAGAAAAATTGTTTCCATGTGCGAATATTCATTAGTCTCCTGGTCTGTTGAGACATATGGGTGGGGTTTCTGTGATTTCATCAAGCCCTAGTTTTTGCATTGGTATCAGAATTGGGAATCAGCCTTAAGTGTGGTATCACATCCGGGGATGATATTTAGGGTCCAAAACAATGGTATTTTTCTCTAACCGGGGTGGGCGAAATGTAACATCATAAAATGTAATTGTTTTAAAAGTATAAATCATATTAATCATTCCCATAAGTATATCCTTTATTTTCCAGATCTTTCATGATTAGAACTCATGTGTTAAGTGTGTTTGGAATAGTGTAGTTATTAGCATAGGTGATCTCAAGGAAAATTTCTCAAGGTTTGTTTTAGTGATGAAAAATCACACTTAAAAACAAGTTTTAACTTCTGGTCACATTCATTATACTGATGACTCATTCGAGAACATGGTTGGGCACTATGGAGGGTACAACGGGTCTTCAGTGAAACTAGTGATACCTAGTGATCCAGGAACTGAAAAACCTATTACGGTTTGATTAATGTGCTCTTATAATGGTCTTTTCATTATAGAGTATTTTTTTATTCTTTAGTTTGCGATTAAAAATTTTAAATATTATTTTTTTCTTTTTGTTTTAAAAACAAACCATCATTTTATTATAATTTTTTTATGAATAATGATATAATTATTTTTAAGCACTTTAAATTCATAATAAAGTAAAATAAAAGAATTTTTAATTCGATATCTAGCATGATGAATATCCTCATAACACACAGAAAAAGAAATAAAAATATAATATTAAGAACTAGAATAAGAAAAATTTATTATGCAACATACCTTGATATTGACCATGAGGCAGTTATGACTTCAATCACTTGATTTATATATTGAAATGCAGTCCTCTTTAGTGATCAATGTGTTGATTTCTATAACCTTATTACTTTACATTTTTTCTGGGAAAATAAATCATTACGTGAACATTATTTTTTAAACTAATAGAATTAATGTCCACATTTTTAATTTCCTTTCTGAAGAATTGATTCAATTTTTCGCTCTCATAAACATTTTCATCCTCTTGTAAATATGAGAAATATAGACATCACATTCAAATGTATTTTTATTGATTTCATTGATTGAAATTTCATTTTATGTTTATTTTACCCCATTTACCTCCTCTTTATCTTATGTTTTCAAAGTTATATCAAATTTCATGAGAGATACAATAAGTTATTTAACCAGTTTATTTTTTATATCATTATATTCATGAATCATGGTGACATTGGGTCACCAATTTTGTAGTAAAATAGAAAAAAATAATTGATAAATTATATTTAGAATGATTACCATTAATTTCCTTTCTCCCATTAAATATATTAGTGAATCGTGTCAAGATTTTGTTAATATATTTCAGAAGATTTATATAAACACTCCAAAATTCCCATCTGAACGTATATAAATTAGTATCATTGAATTTTTTTCCGTAATGAGATACTTCTAAGAGTTTCAATATTTCATGAGTACTTTTTCATATAGTAATTCAATTAAATTTATTTGATTTCTAAACCACAGTTCAATTAATTCAATGAATTTCCATATAATTCAAATATAGAAATGTCATATGTAGTCCATTTAACATATTTTTTTTAATAAAATGAATATTAACATCGATATATTTCTTCCAAACAGAAAAATTAATAGATCAAATAAATTTAGACAAGAAATGTTTCATTCAGCCATATGTTTTACCATAAAAAGGGTGCATGACCCATTGATTTTATTTTGGGAGCACTTTGGATGATTGAAAAATCTATTTTTTTTAAAAAAATTCCTAAAAGAATGGTTCATGATTTAAAAAACTTATTCTATGAAGGAATTTTAAAAAAATACAATTAATCAATTCAAGATCAATATGATACCAAATTTAGCTAAGAAAAGTGTAAAATGGAATGATGGGGGGGAATTTTCCTTTAAAAACAAATAAACTAAATAGTGTTTTTAATACTAAAAACATCTTTTCAAAAGATGTGAAATAATGAAAACCATATATTTATTTACAAATACAAGAGATAAAAGATAATGAAATGTTCAAATTTCAATGATGAAACTATTTATATGTATAAAACTATAAGAATAAAATAAATCATGATTCAAAAATTAAATGATTAAGTGGATTGACGGATTAAATATTTTTTTAATTAAGTGAATGAAAACAACGAATAACAAACGAAGTGGAAATTAAATATGGCAAAAAATTGGGTAAGGATGTTCATAAATATCTCAAGAAGAACCAATAAATCTACCAACTTAATTTCTTGAAGATTTAATGTATTAGTTCCTTATCATTAATGATATCAAATATATCAAAAATACCATCAATTTTTAGTTTTTAAAATGAAACAAGAATAATTATTGAACGTAGATTTTAATCGGGTATATCTAAAAACATCAAAGAGAAAAAAAATTATTTTAGATATTATGGGAAGAAAACCCAAGTCTCTCAATTTAACGCAAGTGAGAAATGAATATATAAAAGAGGAAGAAGAGGAGATTACATTAACACACCACATTTTAGTATAGTCTCGTTATCTAAAAAGAATAAGAAGAACTAATAAGATATTATGAAAAAGATGGATGATCATGAAAAAAATATTTAAACAAGATCACACTCTTGATTGGATTACAGATCACGTTGAAAATGAGAGAACATGAGAGAAATTTGAATATTTTGACACATTAATATTAGATAATTATTGATAAATTCATTTACAAAGGAACCCATGGGGTCTATTTATAATATTAAAAATATTAAATAACCATTGGTAATTTTTATAGGGTATTACAGTCCTAGAAATACATTTTTATTAAAGTTTTACTTTGAAAAAATGGGAGATCAGATCTACTGTCCCGATGTCATTGGATATCTATAATCATCCACTATGTAGTCTATGAGGATACTACTATTATCCATGAATATATATTACTCTCATGATAGTTAGTGATCTCCCATTAGATGATGGTGAGCTTATTCTACATGGGGTGTTATTATCCCTCTTTATCAGATACTTGATACTTCACCATTAGGTAGATTGTGGAATTCTACATCAAGGGGAGGCTATTTCATTTACTATGGGTTGAATGATTACCACATACTAGCTAGTTGGTATTTCATGTTGGTGTCCAATATCATTAATTTCCTCCTATATTTCATTCATTCCTTCAACAGTTCCAAGAACTTTACTCTAATAGATCAATAAGAATATAATGAATTTATTAAGGATCCTTCAACGTTATTTCAATATTTTAACATGATGTCATCAATTTTATGACTTCCAATAACATAAACGAAATCATCAGACACATTAAATGGTTTTTGTGATCTTTTAGATAGAATATGGTGAGAATAATAAAAAACCTTCGTCATATCATTATCTTCAAGTACTAAGGATTTTATCTTAAAACATAGAGTTTGCCTTTTCCGAATCCTTTTAACAATAATGACATTGTAATTTATTTTTTCTAGGTCCATGCTTGTATATAACAGAGGTATTCAGTCAACCAAACAATGCATCAACTCTTTCATTTGAAATTTTCCTCAAATATTTAAATTTATTACAAAAAATATACATCCTTACGTCAAGGCCTTTTGAATATATTTTATAAAAATTTAATAGAATCCATGATATAACATGAGATTTATTTCATGGTATTAGCTTCACGTAAATAGGATTCCCTATGAAACCCCCTAAATAATGGATAGTTTTAGATTCTACAACTAATTTTGTATAATCTCCTCTTTATAGAGGACCACCCTCCATTCTAACAAATATACCACATTTTTCACATATGAATCTATAAAAATGTTTAAATATAATGTTAAATTGGAATCATAAATAGTTTTCAAATATGTCCTTCAATGTTAGGTTTCAACTTATGGTTAACATTCATCATTATTCTTTCCAGAGATAAAATTTCACCTTAAAACTCCGTACATTAAAAACACTATGGGATCCCTATCATGGATTTTATACTATGTGGGGGTGGGGATGATATTTCTCCCTTGATTATAATATAGTTCACTTACTATGTCGAATATTTATTTTCTCTCACTCACAAACATTCTGGATAAATAAAATCTATTAATAACACAAGTGTTTTTTAGCTATTTTTCCAATACAGAGTTAATCCAATGGGATTGTAACTGGTAGTGTGCATATACACTTGAAACAATATAATGAACTAATATTATATTTATACATAAAAAATAGGTCTCACTAACCCCCCCGAATAATTATCCATGAAAACCAAGAAAATATCACTATTCTTATTCTTCACAATGATAAACAAACTACACCTCTTAAAAAATAGGAGCTCACTACTCTGACAATAATCTTTTTTCTATACAAAATCGATACAAGAAATAACGCCTGAATGTTGTTTCACTTCATGGGTTATTTTTCATACACTTAATGAAGCAGGACTCCTGTAATATTTCCTTCACAATCATAAACCATCTAGTCCACATGACCATAATAACTTTTATATTTTCTCTTGATTAAGTCTTTCCAAATAATGTTCTTATAGATATTTATATTCATATCTACCTACCATGTATAACCTTATATTTTTTTATGACATGAATTATATATTTTAAATTAAAATATTAGGAAAACATAAAATTTCTCTCACTTCTATATAATTATTTGGATGTTATCCCATTATATAATTGTTATCATATTTGAATCTAGTAGTTTCTAAATTCCAAAATAACAACCATACCTCCAAGTAACATTCATATATAATAAAAGTTTCATATTCCCCAAATAGAAAAAGATCACCGTGTGGAATAGACCCCTGCGATGTCAAGAGTTGGTCTCTCTTTCAATTTTCTAAATCTACAACATTGGTTTCGTAACAACATGTACTCTTTAAAATGGTGGAAATAATTCTTATAAAACAAATGATATTCACATGATCACCTTGTATAGTGGATTAAATGATATGATGTGGACTTTTCAAAGGTTCTAGTGCCTCTTAAGATCACACAACTCCATTTACAGTGTGATATATTCATTGAGAAATGGCCTTCTTGATATAGAAAAAGAAATTTTTCTACTTCAATTATCCCTTTAGGAATTTAAAACCATCTTTAGTGTGGTATATATTATTTCACTAATGTATTTTATGCATAACACTATAATAAATTGTTTACTTATTCATGCATATAATTGCATCCCATGTTTTGGAACAAAACCCACTTCATTTTTTAAAGGTATGAACCCATCCATATCCACTAAATTTCATTCATTATATGGTTTAATATGTGATTAGTGGATTATGTTTCTCAATGGAAATAGGTGATGTGTGGTGGACACCACTATAGGTGGGAAATTCAGCCTAAGGGTTGCCAAATTTTTATAAGATTTAAATTATTGGTATTAGTGGACATGGATGAAGTACGAAATTTCTATTTTTTAACCCTGATGCATTACAAGATAGATGATTAAGACAGTGAACCTGAATCTGATATGGCTATTATAGAATCTTCTTGTTCTGAAATTGTTTTTGGATGGAATCTCAATGGATTTTTTATTTTCTTATGGATATCTTCTTATAAAAAACTTGAAATATGGATATTTATTGAATGGTTAAAACAATAATACCTCTTCCTTCCAATTAATTAGACAATAGGAGTATATGATTTTGTGAAATGCTATGTATCATATATTTAGAGGCTTCATGGTGTCCCTTTGAAAAAAAATATCATCAATAACTACATATTACCTACTATTTTTTGAATGCTCCACAAGAATAAATGTGTTATCAGATACTGTTTAGAATATCCTATCACACTAATAAAGAATTTTATATTTTTTGGGTTATTCATATTCATTATGATATTATTTGAGCCCATTTTCTTTATTTTTTAGTTCATGGGATTAATATTTATCATTGGTTTAGTTTTCCTATAATATAGTTTTCAATAATTGATAAAAATTTATCCCTTTAAATACCATTGTAGTTGGACATGTATATCAATGGAATATAGGTTAAATTTGATAGAAAAGTCTTTACTTGGTAGAAGAATTTTTCAATATATGAAGGAGATGGTTCAGTTGATTCTGTAGAGATTAGAGATGGATCAGTGTTAGAAATATTACATTATCAACCACCTTCACCCATTGTTGTTTTTATTGGGTGATCATTTTTTCCTCCGTATCCCTCCTAGATTGGGACACCACCATCCTGGTAAGTAGATTATGTTAATGCAGTAGTATGTTAAAAATTTTGAGATCTTAGAGCCTCTCAGGAAGGAGGTGTACCATCTTGAATTTCCGATTTATATTTCATCCTTCTATGATGTATTCCATGTGTCCTGACTGAACAAATATCATCAAGAACCATCTTAAATGATTTAGTGGGAGGATCTAGATTCGTGGATTGATGTCATCATCACTAATCAGTATGTCTGTAACGTATATTATAAAAATAAATCTTTTTCTGGGTTGTTTATTAAATTTCTCTATGTACATTTTCATTATGGTAGGGATATCCATGATACATGATATAATGAGTTCATGGTGAAATACTAGTGGACTCAACATTTCATTAATGTAGATCCATGATGACTCTCTGGGGTTAGAAATTTTTATGTTTTAGATAATTATAACACCTATCATGTCATTGTTTAAATTCTATATTTCATTAAATAATTTTAATTTTTTATGTTTTGGGAATTTGGTGGTGTATTGATATTTTATGGAAACCTGAGGATTTGGATTGTAGTGGTATGGTGCATGACCAAGGAATCAAACCCCAAAACAATTTTATTTGGGAATTGAATTTTTCAGGGGAAAGAGTTTCAAACTACAACGTATATTGAATGTGTTATAGAGATTCTATGTTAGTGATCATGTTTTATAGAGGGGTGTTTTAGGATGTGATATGGAATACAACATCTTGGTGTGAATTTTTTGAGTGGTGACAAAATTAGGGGAAATTAACCATTATTCCACAATAATTTAAGGTTTGGTTGTTACAAGTCTACTAAGGTTTCTTAAAAAGGTTTATTTATGTTATTTACAGTCAAAAATTTAAACCACGTGATCCCATATTTTTTCCTCATTTTTGTTTCATAATTCTCTTTGGTGAGCCTCCTTCCTCCTTAATCCCTTATTGGATCCCTTGTGAATAGTGGTGGAATTATTCTGGGTTTTCCATGGTTTATATTTAATTCGACCTCTCTAACCGTACCTTTTTTTATCTTCTTCCATTTCATTTTACTCAATTTAGCTTAGTTGGTTATGGGGGGAAACTAGGGTTTGAGATGGTCATTCGATGAAATTTATGTAATTAATAGGTTTGTGAGGATCACTCTTTCTTGATCTGTGTGATCATAAACAATGGGAAGTATTTAAAATTGATTCTGATATAGGTGACATTACTTAACTCTTTTTCTCTTTTGAATACCTAGATATATTCTTTTTTCCTCTAGTTTTGTTAATTCATTATGCTTCAAATGTATAGTTTATGGTTGTAATATATGTAATTTTGTTACAATATTTTACTTTCTGTAGTAAGAAATAGTTATTTCTCATGGTTTTTTGTTAAAAATTATTTTTATGTTCTCAAAGTATTTGATCATATGTTTCTAATTTTAGATTATTTTATAGAAGGGGTATTCAAAAAAAACATTGTTTTGAACATTATTTCATTGATTATGGGTTTTATTTCTTATGGTAGATATTGGTTTCTATGTCAGTTATTAATTATGTGTTTCATCTAGGAGACCTTTGATTATGGTCTTTAATGGTCTTATTAGTAAATGAATGAGGGCAGGGATATACAATCGATGCCTAATTAACAAATGGTTCATGATCATTCTGGACAAAACATGACATCGTTACTATAGATCAGTGTTTCCTTTTATCAATTCTAAACATAATGCACTACTAAAAGAATCCCTTATCAATGATAGATAAAATAGCTGACAATGTTAATATTTATAAGCACTAAAAATGATCAAAAATAGTGAATTGATTATCAGAACATTTTTAGTACCCTTAAAGGTGCTTTTTATCAATTATTTTTTTACCGCTGCTATGAAAATATAATAAAAATATTATTAATATATCTATGATCAAAAATAAATGTTTGTTTATATACATTAATTAAAAAATTCTTGTATATATTTAATATAAACATGATATATTAATTTATATTTTTTTTCATAATTCAAATCAATTATATTAATAAAAAATATATGTTGTTAATTTCACTTAATTTAACTTATATATTTATATCAATGTTTGTGGGAATATATGTGAATGCATTATGTTGTGTGTGTTTCTATTTGTATAGATGTTGTTTGTGTACATATGCATGTTTCTTTATGTATATGTGAACATGTACATGGGAAGTGTGTATATATATATAGACACATATAGAACATGTTTTTATGTGCATGTATGGAATGTACTTACATCACATTTGATGTATATTTTTTTCAATCTTATATAATATTTTTGGGATATATTCATTTTTATACATATTTTTATTTAAATAAGTATTATCATGAATATGTTTAAAAATTATTTGATTATTATTTTTTTAACAATATTTATTAATTTTTAATATTATAAAAATGATTTTAATATATATAATGAAGTTATTTAACTACATTTCTAAATATTTCCATTATTTTTCTAAATTTTTAAAATTTATTTAGTTAATATTATAGGAATTCAATTTTTAAAATAGTTTTTTCTATTAAATCATATTTATTATTATTAAATATTTATTTCATTAAATATTATTTAAAAAATTTAAAAAATTATTTTTTTATATTTTTTATAATTTAGTCTTTTGTATTATTCATTTCAACATCTGTTTTTTTTGAAAAGATTATGATTAAATAAACTTTTTATTATGAAATCAAAGACCTATTT
This sequence comes from Viscum album, assembly GCA_963277665.1. Taxonomy (NCBI): domain Eukaryota; kingdom Viridiplantae; phylum Streptophyta; class Magnoliopsida; order Santalales; family Viscaceae; genus Viscum; species Viscum album. Next base: position 1,416,933,555 of record OY728160.1, read on the forward strand.
CAATATGGGTAGAGGGGGACCATTACACATCCCGAAGGCCCAAGTATCAGTGGCCCATTGACATGGACTTAAGGATTAGTGCAACGTCATGAATACATCATCCTACCTATTTTTTATGGCCTTCATCACACATATGTCACTTCATACCTCCATCATGCACGCGTTGTTGTATTCCCAAGTCAATTAGTGTCCCCACCTGTGTCATCGCTTTCGTCATGAATCCCCTAAGGGGCTTTCTATTATTAGAACCCTCTACATTTGGATTCAAGATAACGGGTTTACAACTCAGGCGCCACCCCAACAACATCTATATATATATTTATTTAATATACATGTAATATTTTCAATATGTTTGTAATTTATATGAATAATATTTTTCCATTTTTGTTTATTATTTCATTTAACATTTAAAATATGTTTTCAATTTATATATTTAATCTATTTAAATGAATCATTTAATAATGTTTGAATTAAAATAGTTATATTTAAATTTTAAATATATATTATGTTTTTAGAAATTCATTTTTAGGACTATAAATAAATATATTTTTATTTAAATAGTTTTAAATTATAATTAATATATTTATTATTTTGATAATGATATATATTTTTATTCTTTTGTAAAGGTACGACATGGTTCTTTTTATTAAATCAACGAGATTCAAGACAAAAAGCCAAGAGGATGGGGTTAGATATTCCTATAATCCCCTCATCAGAATCAATAAAGGCCATGTTTATTCCTAATCGTAGTTCCAAGATCATTTAACTAATCACAATAGACAATCTAATTGAAACTATCTTCCCCATAGCCTCGAATACATATATGAGGTCATATCATACATGTTTTTACATTCGTCCAAATCCCTTCAATTTCGCCATATACTAAGTCATATCTCCCAAAATCTAATTGTGAACCTTCCCTCTTGGTTGTCTCATTAGGTAAAGTGACATAACTATCTTATTATATGAATTTATTCACATTATATTCCTTAAATACACTTTATGTTTCATCATTAATTGAATCAAGGACTTCTTAAGAGTTATGTGTGATCACCTTATTTTTTTACTACATTTTGTGATTCTTGAAATTGGGATTGAAATAGAAAAATTCTATTAAAATTTATTATTCTTGAGGTAACACCATGCACCTATGAAGATTTTAATAAATTTAAATACACTAGTCATGTTTTCGACTTCATCACCGGTTCATTTTTTAAATTTTTAATCTTTCTAGGATATTTATCATTCATTTTTTCATTCCTTCATGACCTCTAGATGTAATCAAATTCTCTTCCATAAGATGGTTGTCTAATAAATAATGTGTTCCAACATCATCAACTGATTGGGCGTCAATGTATGCATCTGCGGGTTTATGATTCATTTTATGTAATATATACAATATTCCAAAATCTATAACAATTTAACTTACCTATACTATATTTGGGGTGATCTATATTTCTGAATTAGAATGAATTCCATAATTCGAACCAGGTTGGGTATTTTTTCATGTTCCATCCACTACTTCTTCTTCAGGGTGAAGAAAATTATTTGAAATTTAAAGATCCATTTTTTTCTTCCGAGTCATTTACATGAGACCTAGTGGGTGATATAACTGTGTCTTTATAATATGTAAAATAATTCTTACCAAGATGTAGATCTAAATCATTATCATTTTGATTCTTGAGGGATAATGTCCTTCCCAGAATGAGCAGAGTTATTTTCTGCAATATCTTCCCAAGTCATGCCTTTCACCTATATATCCTAAACAAGATCAGAAGGTCCCCCATCATCTATAGAAAACATTCCCTTTCCCTTATAATTATATAAAAAATATGATTCCATCTCAAACCACAATTTCAATTCCAAGAGACACAAATGGGGGGTATGTACCATCATCTACCATCCTTGTGTTACAATACATTTAAAATGACTTTAACATATATTCAAAAGACTCATTCCCCTTCAGATTAAAAAAATCCAAAAAAATAACCTTGTCCTATTAACCGTTGTTCTATCTAATTGATTTAAAACCACTAAAAACATTGTGAAAATTTTCTTAGTTAAAGGTTATTTAAAAACTGAAATCTTTGGTAGACAGGACCACATTCTCAATGAGTGTATAACTGAGATCTACCTGCACTAAGAAGCATGCAAAATATTCAAAAGGGACTTCTATTGTTCCATGGCCCATTTTTATTGAGGTTGAAAATGCCAAAATAATATCAAATAGATTTATAGAGTGAAAAATAATCTAGTCTAAACCATAGATAATAATCCAAACATTATTCCTTGTATTTTAGATAGTAAAATCATTGAACCCTGGTTGTTAATACTCTATATAACACATATCAGGTTTGATAGAGATCAAGTAGATTCCCCCATGCCTTCCTCCTTAACTTTGTTGATCGAGAAATACATATAAATGTATCCATTCCTAATATGAATACAATTCTATCCTTGAAATACCTATGCGAAAGAAATCCTACTGACCAAAGATTCGTTTTTCCATGGTTTTGTCCCAACCGTAGCACCACTCTTTTGATGATTGAAAATTTTAAGATCATGAACCATTCAAGAATCTTATCTTTATTAGAATGAATGAGAGATAAATTAAATCACCTAAAAATTATTTTTTAAATACATTAATATTTCAATGTGTGGTTTTGTTTAGCGTCATGTGTCTCATATCTACAAGGGAAGAAACAGATTCATTGATTTTCGACAAACCTGATTACAGAAACATTGAATGAAGACATAAAACCTTGTATCCTTCCCCAATATATTTATAGGATTTTAAATGAGCTTTAACAAGGAATTATTCTTCCATGTAACTAGAATTTAAATTACATGATCATAAAAACCAAATAATCGTTGAGGGAAGCAGAGAAAAGAACCCACATACCACCCTTCCACAAAATTAAATAGTATTTGTATAAATATATATTTATAAATATATATATATATATATAATTATAGAAAAATATATAATTATATATAATTATATAAATTTATTTAATATATATATATAACAAATGTTTGTTTATATTTTTATTTTTATTTTTATTTTTATTTTTCATTAATCCTTTCATAGTCAAAGGCCCTTTATTGAAAATAGAAAACAAAGTTCATGAAAAAAGTGGAAGGGGTTAGACACATTCTTCCCCCATACATAATGAAATATAAAAAAACAAAAGGTATACAAAAACACATTCAAAAAGTTAGAGTAAATTATTAAAACCCCGGGATTTGGAAATGCACATGTCCCCACAATAGAAAACACCAATCAAAATATATGATAGTGAGTGCCCATACAATTATATCAAGTTCATCCAAAACAAACATGGGGATTTTACCCTCTTATCAATTCCTTAATCTATTGTAATGGTTCCCCATCACCATCAATAGATTCATCATCAGTTGGAGAATTCATTTCTTAATTTCTATAAGCATCAACACATGTATCAACATCCTCCCCACTGTTATCTTGGGAAAGAAGTTAAAAGGAATCATGAGTATGAATGTTACCTTTAATATAACTATTCCATTATTTCTATGGTCTTGTGACCTCAGAAGGTGTGTCACCAAACTGAAATTTTACTAATTCTTGAGAACTCCTATATGAAAACATAACTAATGAACCGAGAAACATCGTTTCAACAATGGTAGAAAAATGAGACTCTTGTCGCATGACAAGAGTGATTGGAGTCACAAGATCATCTTGTCATATAGACATGGTACATTTTTTAGTGCCACCTCTCTACCCTACTTCACATATTGTAGTAGATTGTTCCATAGGTTTAGAAACAATTAGTTTATACTCAGCACCCCCTTCCTTGGAACCTAAACACTATCTCGATCTAAAAGTTGTATACCATTATCCTTTTTTTTATATTTCATGTTGTTAATAAATATGATTTAGTGGCATGATCCCAAAGATCCAGAATTATTTCATTGTATGAGGAAAATATGACACCTAATACAACCATCCATTGTCCACAATAATCCCTTATACCAAATTCATGTGCTATTTGTATAGAGGACACTGATCCATTCTCCTCCAATTCATTCTTCAAAGAGGGTAATATTTCTTTCTCAATATGAAGAAAGATATTAAAAGATTTATATATTCAAATATTTGGTGGAATATATCAATCTAACATCAATTTACCCTTTATATTACTTCAAGAAACAAATTTTTTCTCTGTCCATAATAGGAGGTCAACACCTTGTTGTGTTTCAAGTCCCTATTTTTTTTTCCATATTCATCATCACCCGAACAATCCCCGGTAACTTTACCATTATAGGTTTCTTTCTAAAACACTATGTCAGCCAATGATCTAGCATGTATATTCGGATTACAATTGACAAACCCTACCTCACCACAATTCAATGTGAATTGTCCTCACGGAATGGGGATATACTTAGCTTAAGGGTCCACTTGAGTCCCAAACACAGAAATTAAGTTTGGACCATCCTTGGAAACACACATAAATTGAATTACTATAGGAATATCTCAAATGAAGGGGATCATAGGTTATCCCATGAAAACCTTATTCATTCCCATTAGACTACCTTGATTCAGCTTCCATCAAACAATTTCCATTATTCTAACTCCTAAAATTTTCAGATGATTGCCCTCTCAAATTAAAATTTCCAGAAGACATATTCCTATGAAAAACATATTTTGGGTGCCCAACCACATTACATTCCATATAGTAAATGGGCACATCTAATATTGCACCTTCAAATTAATATCATCACTAAGAGTAGAAAGAATTACCTTCTCAATGAGTGTGGCACTGAGCTCCTCCTCAACCAGCATTGCTGAAAATTGACCGAAACAAACCTATTCAGTCTCTCTATAGGATCATTAGGATCTATAGAATCATGTTGAGACTATGAATCCAAATCCCCACTTCTACATAATAATTACTAACACGTGAAAATTTAAAATTTAAAATCCATTCCAAAAAAGGAATAGTACTAAGTCTAGGCTAAAGAGATCCAAAACTCCATGTTTTCCACTATAGATAATCTGTGGGAAATAGAAAATGGAAGAAACCATAAATATTGAAATGCACCTATAATATAAAAATACCAAAAATTGGGCAACCCTATTCACTAAATAATCATGTCACCATATGATTCTCACCTTTAGGGAGAGTAATAATTTCAATGAAAAAGTTTTTAAACACGACCAATACTCATGAAATGGCTTCTGAGTTTGCTTCAAAAACAGCCATATAACCCTTCCTAAAAATTCGGCCTGTATACTATTCCCAAAAAGATGTGAGTGGGCATGCACAAACTTCAACCATAAGTACCCGATCTTGATTTGATATCCCATCTGGATGGAATACATTTTAAGAGATGGTTCCCTAGAACCAACTAGTTTTACATTGATTATAAGGAAATATAGTGTATTTAAATGTTAAACATCTTATTACATATCGTTCATTGTAATGCAATACTATGTTGTAATAATGTCCTAGAATTTTTTTTGCATTGTTAAGGTCATGGAAGTTCCCCGGTATGATGAGAACCTAAAAACATTATAACAATATTCTTAAATATAGTTCTATTGTTTGATGAAATACTATGATGGGACACAAAGCATGAAAATCGTAAACTGTGAGTACACATGAGCAGATTAGAATTCCTCTAATGAAGTTCTCACTTGGTAATCTCCATGACTGGAGATTATGATAATAGACCTGCCAGTATGAATACCCCATGTTTTGGTGTCATCAGATATTTCTATATGCAAGCATGTGCAATGATCCTTAGACATTAATATTATCATTAATATGTTTCATGACTCGTGTACTTTTATTTAATCAACAAAACTGTTACATAGACAGGTGGTGGGATGTAGGGAATGTTGGGTGTGTCATGACTAGCATGTTATTAATTGTTAAGTCGAGGAAGGACTTGTCCCTTCATTTTATGGAAGCTTATTTCTCAACCCTTTGATAGAAATAGAATTTTCGTGTGAAATTCCATGGCCATGGTGTAACAATGGGTTTATTCTCGGTAGTCAAAGAATGATGTATCAAGTATACAGGGTGAGGACACTATCATGAAACTTTCTTGATTAGATACTGAGACAAAGTTATTATTTTACACCATGAGCATTAAAAAGTGGATGTGGTTGTTGTGACCTTACCTTCTTTCTCTTGGGTTCCTTGACCCATTTCTAGACAATTTTCTTGGACTTTAGGCAAGCCCGCCTAATGCCAACACGATAAAATCCTAAGAAGTCACACACTAAGTGTTTTTTGTGGTCTCAACTAAATTTTATTAGAATTTAACTATTAAAATAATTGTTATTTGAAATACCATGAAATAATTTTATTCAATTTAAAATGTTCTAATAAATTAAATAAAATATAGTTATTTATTTTATTGAACATTTAATAAATATTTATTTATTATTTTGTAAATAAAATATTTATTTATGAGGATAAATTATTTATTTTTTATGTGGGTATTCAATAAATTAAAGTAGTGTTCGAGTGGACCAAAGCTGGTCTGATGGTAAAATAATTATTTAAAAGATGGTAAATAATTATTTATCTAATTGAAACATGTTAAAATAATAATTACGCTTCTATTATTTTGTGACTCAGAATTTTATTTATCATTCTATTTTGCACAAGTTGGCATACTAAAAATAATTACGTGATATTATTATTATGATCAGGAGTTTTCTCTAAGTTCATGAATTTATTTAATTTCCATTTTTCAATTATATATTGTAACAGATGTTCCATGAATATAAGTAGATAAGTACACCAATTTTTCTAAACAGCACACAACACCGAACTGTACACATAGTGAATTGAGAACTGTTGAGCTAAACAATTTCTCTCTCGAATCCTCTTCCCACCCCACTAAATAATGAGAGACGTTATTCAAGGCTTAAGAATAAGTGATCAATAATGGAAAACAAAAGACACTCACATCGCTAATCTAGCACCTAGAGATCAAGCAGTGTCGATCAGAGGCCATCAGATCATGTGTGGATCACCGCTAGAGGGATACTAGTTCGGATCCTTACAAGCACAACGAGATAATCCGGAAGGGTCATTCCAGAATATCAACATCATCAACGAAAAAATACCAATGATCCATGTATTATTTTGTATATAATATTAATTTAATTAATCATAAAAATGATGGGAAATATCCTCTCTAAATGTTTTGGGCCTCTTCCTTCTTTATCTAAATCATTCACTCTATTCCATGGAGACTAGTGTTCATAGTCATATTAATCCCAGAATAATCAATGATCATTATAAAAAATAAATTTGGGTTCAATAAAAACCATGCTTCAACTACACTCGGACCTTCATGTGGTATCAGAGTAGTTACATAATAGTTTATAATTATTTAAATATTTTATTGTTGACTTACACATTTAATAATTTAGTTCTTTGACTTCAAGTTAATCATTTTGAAAAACTGAATCTCGAGATCTATTCCTCCATTAGTTTGACATTCACCTTATAGAAATGATCTTTTTAATTAATTTTGATTAAAATATAATAGAGGATCTCATCTAAAGGTTCCAAGGCTTCCTGTTTGTACAATGCCAAATCACTGATCATGTATTCAATAGTACACGTTGTGTAGTCAAGATTCAATGCATCGGACCTTTCCACCAAACCAAGCTGTGTGTTGGAGTATTTCTTAGTCATAAATGACTCCGTGTGTTGATTACGAATAGGTGGAATATATTTTCTATATTACACACCACATATTCCACTGTACACTATATTTAGTCCATTTGGGATTGGGTTGTACAATATTTCCCATACACAACTTGCTCGACTGAAATCCATGTAACACGGATACTACACAGTGTGTGGCCCACTAAACATGTTGTGTACTCCAAAGATTTGTAAAGAAAATCTTCATTCCATATCCCTCACAGTGTACTTCAGATAGATGGTGAATGATAGTACATGCCATGTAGTCTGAACTACACGCCGTGAACGCATCCAAATTATGAAGATTTATTAAATGTTATTATTATATTATACAAACCCTTTAGATGCGTACCATAGTGAGTGAACAAATATGAGGCACAACACGTGATATGTGTGTTATATATATGTGTTTAATTTAACATCTCTGTAATGTTCATTTCTACTCATTGGGTAGTTATAAACGGGAATTCATCGGGTTGCCTCCAAGGTACATGTTACGTACATAGATAGTTTTAAATGAATTTATTTGATCAAAATTATGATGGCTGAGATTCTCAAGTAAATTCCTATAATGGTTCAAGATGAAAGGATTAATTAATTAAAGATGGTAATTAATTGTTTCAAGCATTATTAATCTTAAAAAAGAATGATTAAATAATTTAATACTAGTTTTATTTATGTGTAAATATTTTTTCATGTATGGATGATTATGAACTATAAAAATATCTTTGTATGTGGATTGTTTCTTTTAATTAGATTTGTTGGCTTGTGATCCTTCTCCTAATTAATATATAGTGATTGTGTGCCTAAGGTTCCTTTTATGTAAAACGCCTTTTTCCCCGCACCTGCATGTTAGTTTAAAAAAGAAATATGTAATGGATGGAACTATAATGTTAGTGGCGATGGTTTAAGCTAGAGCTGAGACAAAATCAATCCCAAGAGATAAAGAGGTGGACAAGTGGAAAGCTATAAACACGAACCCAAAGGGATCAAGATGTTTCCCACCTAGGTCAGGGATAGTTTATTAACCACTAGATAAACTAACCATTAGAAAATCTCATGATCATGCCCTTTATTTTATTTCTGTTTGTTCCATGGTTTTCTTTATGAATGTGTTCTCATGATCACATAATCAATTAAATAAAAAATCATGCAATATGGAAATAAAATAAACTAGACTTACGTGTAAATATTTTCAATACTTGGTAAATCACTTAAGTAAGTTCCAATTAATTTTAACAAGTATGTGATAATGATAAAACTAAATTCACGCATAAGAGTTATAAACCTTCAAATAAAATATTATTTCAGATAAAGACTTTAGTTTCATGATTAAGGAAAAAACTCAGTAAAAGTATGTGTTTAACCCACCCTTGTTGGGACACTTACTTTAATACAGGATGACCTTATGAAAGGTTTCAGGTTGACATAACCATATTACATCAAGAGGAGTATCCCTTGCAAGAATTGGTGTAATACTGGAGGCAAGAGTTGAGGAAATCCAAAAGTCCAGATTTTAGGATTGAGGAGTTCACTCACCTAATCAAGGACATGCAAGCCTGCATTTGGAAAATACCATCCTACCTGAATACCTTCTAATAGCTTGACCAACTCTTTTTGAGGATATGTGATGGAGAATATGGATCCCTTCCACTAGAATGTCATGGAAACTGGACATTCTGTGTACAATGGTGAGGTTTATTGTGACTTTATAAAATAGTGGGTTACTTAATAAAAATTTATTATTTCTCATAAAATTTAATCAATAAAATACTAATGATCTGCTCTTTTAATTGTAGAATAAAAAAGAAAATCTCGTCAACCACACAATCTCTACAATCAATTATGGATAAAGACAACATCCTCCCTGGAAATATCATCCAAGAATGGATTAGACACCATCTGGTTATCCTATTCCATTAACAGATATCTTACGTGATGGAGTCATTATTACCTGATCCGCCTACCAAAGAGGCGAGTGATTGGGATTTATTTGTCTATGAGAAACATATGAATGATGCATTTGACGTTCAATTTTTGACGTTATCATAACTGTATAGTGAGCTCATGATGTCTCATGAAATCATGGATACATATAGCATGATCGAGCACCTCCATGGTCTTTACATGGCGATATCAAGACATTAAAGGTTTGAGATCTCTAAGGAACTATTTCAGAGTAATCGTGGAGAAATTTCCTCAGTTGGGCCTCATGTATTCAGTCTCATTGGCTACATTGAGTGCCTAGGGGTTCTAGGATTTAACCTCCCCCAAATGAACAGGGCACTGATATCATTCTCACATCACTCCCTCAGATCTTCTCTATCATTGTTGGCAATTTAAATATGAACATCATTGAGAAGTATCTATTTGGACTTCTTATCCTCATTCCCCATGTAGACAAAGATATGAACTGTGAAAAGCCTTATGTTCTTATGTTTAATAAAATTATTGGGAGGGCGATGAGGTTTTAGCCAAAAGCCTCTTCACTGCCTTCCACGAAGAGGAAGATCAAAGGGGAGGCAAAGGAACTGGAGGCTGTTTGTTTCTCATGTTCCAAGAAGGACCACTGGAAGAAGAAATGCACCCGGAAAAAGAATTAAGGGGAAGATTCATGTGCATTTATTATCAAATGCAATCTATATGTTTCTAAAAATTTTGGATTATATATAGCTCTTGGTTCTCACATATATATCCAAATATAGGAACCAAGTAGATTCAATAGATTGACTGAGGGGAGGTAGATCTATGAGCAGCCAATGGAGCAAGACTTGGGGATATAGCTTTCAAGGACTACCACCTCACATTGCCAACTGAGATGATATTTTTGTTAAAGGGTTTTTATTATGTGCCTTTTTTACTAAAAACATTATTTATGTGTCCAGATTAGATACAGATGGATTCATTTTCATGTTTGAAATGAATGTTTTGTATTTCCCAAATATAGCATTTGATTTGGTGGGGCACTTTTATAAAACTATATTCACGCGTTGTATTACACAAACCTAGTAAGGGAAATCAATAACAAAGATACATCACATGAATCATGCCAAACCCAACTTTGGCATCATTGGCTAGTACATGTAAACGAGAAACTCTTGACACAGTTACATCAAGATAGAAATTTTGATTCTCTCGAACTAAAACCACATGGCTTATTTCATGTATGTTTACATGGAAGACTGACTAAAGCCCAATTTAGTGGGAAAGGTTAATGGTCTAAACAACATCTTGAATTGGTTCATACTGACATGTGTGGACCATTCACCAGTTTAATAAAGGGGAGGGTACTCATACTTAATAACTTTTTTTGATGATTTTAGTAGATATGGATATATATATTTAATGAGGTATATGTAAGATTCTTTTGTTAAGTTCAAGAATAAAACAATGAAGTTGAGAACCATCTTGTTAATAATATTAAAAAAACTCCGCACATACCGAGGTGAAGAATATCTTAATCAAGACTTCATTGATTACGTAGAGGATTTTGGTATCCTATCCTAACTCACTCTTCCATACACACCCCAGTGGAACGGTGTGAGTGAACAGAGGAACCGCACCCTATTGGACATGGTGAGATCAATTATGAGTCATTTGAGTGTTCCATTATCTTTCTGGGGATATGCATTAAAAACAGAGGCACACATACTAAATGATGTACCAAATAAATCTCTAAATTGTATTCCATAAGAGTTTTGGTTAGAAAGAAAGCCATATTATCAAATTTACATGTATGGTGAAGAGGTGTGTTTGTTAAGGCATATTCATGTAACAAACATGCGCCTTGAGGAAAAAAGTGTACATTTATAGGATACCCCGTGGAAAAAAGGGTATATTACCTATACAACCACTTAGAGAAAAGGTTATAGTTTCAATACAAACCATATTCCTTTATAGGGAGCACATATCCAAAATAGATAGAGGGAGAAAGATAGACGTCGATGAAGTTGAGGCTCAATGTACATAAGAGTTATTATAGGAATAGATTCCAAAGTATAGATTTTGGTAGATCCTACAGTAGATGTAAATCCTATTGATTGAAAATGCGTATTCAAGAAGAAACTGTACGTGGAAGGACATTTTAGCACCTATATGGTGAAACAGGTTGCAAAAAGTTTCAAACAATGCCAAGGAATTAACTATGACATAACCTTTTCACCATTTGCGGTTCTAAAATCCATCATATTTCAATTGGCCATTGCAGCTTACCATGAGTATCAGATTTGGAAAATGGATGTCAAATAATACATCCTTAACAGGAACCTTAAGGAAGATGTCTACATGACACAACTTAAAGGGTTTATGACTCCAAAGGAGTCCAATAAGGTATGCAAGTTTCAAAAATCCATATATGGATTAAATCGAGCATCAGGGTCATGGAATCATCATTTTGATGAATCCATAACAAAATTTGGTTTTATCGAGAATGAATTTGATCCTTGTGTCTACCAATGGTTTAGTGGGCGTGGAGTTGTTTTCCTAATAGTATATGTTGATGCTATATTACATATTGGAAACAACATACCAGCCTTATAGTCTGTTAAGGCATGGTTGAATCAATGCCTCTCCATAAAGGACATGGGCGAGGCAGCATATATTTTTGGAATCAAGATCCATCATGATATAACCATGAGATTTTTGGGACTAATTAATTGTACATACATTGATAAGAAACTGTTGAGATTTACAATGGAACAATCCAATAAGGGATTGTTTCCAGTATCACATGGCATTCATCTTTCCAATAAAATGTGTCCTCAGACACATAATAAAAGAAAAATAATGGAAAGGACTCTGTACGCATCAGAAATTGGATCAATCTTGTATATCATGCTATGTACTAGGATGGATGTCGCCTACACATTGATTAGGGTTAGAAGATATCAAGATGACCCAAGTGACAGTCATTGGATGGTATTCATGACTACCCTAAAGTATTTGAGGCGTAATAGGGATATGTTTCTTGTTTACGGAGGAGATGAGGAACTAGTCATTAGAGGATATTCGTATTCTAGTTTCCAATCTTATCAATATGACATGAATTGACAAACAGGATACATATTCACTTTGAATGGAGTTGCAATGGGCTAGAAGATCTCAAAGAATAGTGTGGTCGTAGATTCTACAGCAGAGTCCAAGTATATCACATATTTTTGGGAAACTAAAGAAACATTTAGAATGCAAAGAATATTCTAGAAGTTGGATTTGATAACTAGCAGTAACGATCCCATCACTCTGTATTGTGTTGATACTGCAGTGGTGGCTCTCATAGGAGATCCAAGGTCACATCAGTGGAGGAGGAAAATATTTCAGAATTATCATCTCTTGAGGGATTTTTCATAGAGAGGTGAAGTTTTATTAAGTAGTATTTCCATATAAGACAATGTAGCAGTCCCCTTGACTAAATCCTTAACTCAGTAGAAACATGATCGCCATATGAGGTCTAGTGGACTGAAATTTGTAGGTAGTTAGCTCTTGTCCAAGTGGGAGTTTGTAAGACTTTGTGGTCTAGAACCAACTAAGTGTAAATTTATTTTATAGATATTTAATTTATTTAAATATTAATCATCTTAACACATATTTTTCAATTTTCTACATTACTATGATGTAATAATGTCCTAGAGTATTTTTTGCATTGATAAGGTCATGGTATTTCCCCACTAGCATAAGAACCTTGAATTTCTATTACAATATTCTAAAATATAGTTCTACTATGGGATGAAGTATTGTGATGGGACACATTGAATGAAGACTATCAGGTGAAAGTAATCATCAGTAGATGAGATTTCCTCTCATGAGGTTCTCACTTGGTAATCTTTAATACTAGAAATTATGAGAGCAGACCTGTCAGTAGGAATTCCACATGTTTTCATGTCATTTGATTTTTCTATCTGTGATTTTGTGCAATGGTCTATAGAATTTACGATCATCATTAATATGTTTCACGACTCACGCACATTCATTTACTGACAAAAACCATCACACAAATAGTTGGTGGGATTTAGGGTATGTTTGGTGCATCATGAGTTGCATGTTATTAATGGATAAGATGAAGAAGGATTTTTCCCTTCCATTTATGGAATTCGATATCTCTTCCCTTGGACTAAAATAGAACCATCGTGCAAAATTTCATTTACATGCTGTAATGATGAGTTTTTTTCAGGTAGTCAAAGAAAAACATATCAAGAATAAAGGTTGATGACACTATCATGAAAACTTCATGATGAGATATTGAGACAAAAGGATTATATTACATAGTGAGCATTTGTATGTGGATGTATTTTTTGCGACTTTATATTCTTTCTCTTGGGTCATTTGACCCATTTCTAGATATTATTCTTGTACATAAGTCTAGCCGGCCTAATGCCAATGAGAATGAATCATAGAGGGTCACACACAAAGTGTTTTTGGTGGTCTAAGTAAATTTTTGTTTAAATTTAATTAATGAAATAAATATTATTCTCCTGATTCTGGAATAATTTTATTCATGTTAAAATGATAACATAAATTAAATAAAATTTAATTATTTATTTTAATGAATATTTAATAAATATATATTTACTAGTTTGTAGATAAATAATTTATTTAAGAGAATAAACTATTTATTTATTTATTTGGGTATTCTATAAATCGAAGTGTAGTTTGAGCAGACCAAGGTCGGTCGAGTGGTAAAATAATTATATGCTAGATGATAAATAATTACTTAACTCATTGGCATAATTTAAAATAATTATAACGTTGATATTATTTTTTGACATGGAATTATATTTATAATTCTATTGTGTGCATGTTGGTGCACCATAAATAATGGCGTGGTATTATTGTTATGAGCATTGGTTTTATCTTTTTTATGAATGTATTTAATTGCTATTTTTAATTTAAATTCTGAATGTAATGTTACATGAATATAAATAAAAATGTACTCCTATTGTGCCAAACACCAAACGCACCAAATAAAACACCCAGTGAATTGAGAATTGTTGAGATAAACAGTTTCTCTCCCGAGTCCTATTCCCACCCCTCTCATGAATGAAATAATTTATTCAAGGCTAATGAACAAGCGATCAATAATGACCAACACAGGACACTCGCTTTGTCGTGCTAGCTCCCGAAGAATGAGAGGTTTCGATAAGAGGCCATCGGAGCACATCTGGATCATAGATTGAGGGATGCTAGTTTGGATCCTTATAAGCGCAACTAGAGAATTTGGAGGGGTCAATCTTGATGATCAACATCACCAACGAAGAAAATAGAAAATATCTTGGTATAATTTTTTTATGAAATTAATTAAATTAATTATAACCATGATGTGGAATATCCTCTCTAATGGTTTAGGTCCTCTTCCTTCTTTATCTAAATACTTCATTCTATTCTGTGGAGACTCGCATTCATCATCGTATTGATCACGAAATAATCTTAGATCATGGTAAAAATTAATGTTGGGTTCCATAAGAACAACACTTCTGATGTGCCCTGAACATTCATACATGGCCAATAGTAGCAACTTTGGAGTAATTAGGATGATTGTAACCAGAAAATTTCCATTGTCTCTAGAATATTTGATGTCAAGCCCCTTGGGGGATTTATGACTCAGGTAGTGATGGAGGCATGACGTGGGTAGGTGGTGATGCATGCATGACACAGACAAGTTGTGATGGAGGCATGACGTGGTATAGTAGTGATGTGGACATGATGTGGTTAGGCTTTGACATAGGTAGGATGATGCAAGTATTACACTGTACTGGGCCTTTGGGCCATGTTCATGGGCCACATGGCGAGGGGCCTAGGGGCTATGTAATTGTTCACCCTATAAAGATCTGAAATAGCTCTTTTATTTTATAATATAAAGTGGCTTTCGCCCAACCATTTAATATATATTTATCTATATAAAATTAATAAATGATAATAAATTTATTTTAATAATAAATGTATTTTATATATTTATAAGAATATAAATTCATATATGATGTAACTATACCACAAAGAATCTAATATATAGATATATATATATTTATAAATATATATAATACTATAAATTTAAATAATTATATAAATATGTATAATTATATATATGTAAATATATAATTACAAATAATTATATAAATATATTTATAATTAAATTAGAATATGTATAAATATATTTAATTTTAATTATAATTATAACAATAATTGAAATTTTAAGTATAAAATTATATTAAATATATTTAAATAATAAATATATTAATTAAATTTCAAATGATATATATTTATATATTAATATATATATATATAATTATAATATTTTATATTTTATATATATAATTATATAAAAGTATTTTTTTTAAATACCACAAAAGTTGAGGCACTAAGCGCACACGACCCTAAAAATTTGTTAAGAAATACAAAATTATAGCAATCACAGAACATGTTGCACACCACGGACCATGAAGACAATAATGTTGAATAATCCAACAAGGAGATCCAAACCATTACACATATAGCATGCAATAATTTCGTCCCATAGGACCAAATTTTCAGCATAGCCTTTATGCTTCCAAACCAGTGGTTTGGTCCTCCTAAGCCCATCAAATGGACCCTCATGACATCAAATCAGTACTCATCGACCAAAGCCATCACCTTGAGAATAGAGACATGCACATTCATCATGTCAAAAACCTACCCAATCGACTAGAACTACATCCAAAGGCTATCTTGATATTTTTGAATATTTACTCCTTGAAACCTTCCATCAGATGATCATCGGCCACCCACCTAGCATCACAAATCACATCGGGCCTTCAACACTACCGATATTCTCCCACCACAAATTTCATAAATCCCACCATCTCGGCTTGGGCCACTATCATCCACCAAATCCAATTACCACCAGGAACCCACACCCTCCATGATATGTCTTCTAATCGTGACCTTCATCGGATGTCCATCAATGATTCCAACGACGGTTCAACACCGTTATCGCAATCATGTGTTTTAATGTGATTATAAAAATTGTAGAGTCACCAATGCACTAGGACCTCCATCAAAAAGATAGCCATCCCCACCATCGGGCGGGACCACCAACCAAAGCTGATGAGTTCCAAGGACTACATCCCTTCATATCTAACATACCAAAACCCTGGAACAAATGCATCCCCAGAGTGTCTTCCATGTCACAAGGGCATGTCTATCTGTAAATCTATGTTCTGAGAACCATTATCATCAGCCATTGACATCAGTGAACCATCTCTGTCTATCGTCACTAATCCATCATCACCTACTACCACCACTAAGGAACCATCCACCACGATCATGTAACCATCACTGATTACTTTGATCATGCAATCCCCAACCATGTGGAGAGAAAACCCTTTAATACCTATTTTTTCCACAAGAATATCAATTTCTCATTCTTTATTAAGTGGATCACAACCCCCAAACTTGAATATGTTGTCCTCTTCTCCATGTTTTGGCCTAAAATCATGGACCACCCCTATAATTTGGGTGTCTTGCACCAACAATATTTTTCATTTCATCTACTCTAATTGCCTGATCAATGTTTTTTCCAACATCATTGCTAGTTCCAAATAAAAGTATCTCAAAATAATTATAGGTACAAACCATTAATTGTGATTTATTCTTCATAGGCTAAAGAATATAAAATCCCACAGTTGAAAATTCTATCATAGAGACCTTTTGGGAATTCTCCAAATGTGAATCCCCTAGTTCTACCCTGTTGAAACCATATTTGACACCATAATTTTTCATTCCAAGAGAGGATGAAATTTTAGCACCAATATGTTTAACATTGTATAATCCAAAGACCTAGGTAAAGGTAGAAATATAATTTTCTTTCCTTTAAAGTGTGGGAAGTGAAACCAAAACTGGTCCGTTTAGAAAATTTGAATCACTAATAATTTGATTTGGTGGAATCATCATGTCACAAGTTGGATCCCCAACCCTTTTGGCACTTTTTGGGCTTCAGGTGATTGGTTTAACAGCAAAACTTTTTAATTCCCCGTCATGAGTAGGCTAAATGACCAAAGAAGTTCATGAATAATTCCTTGCATAACAAGAGATAGTAATCTCAATTTTATGTAAGCCACTTTCTATATTATTAGGAAAATCAGTTATCTACATGAAACTAGAAGTTACATCCTCATCATCACCATCCATCCTAGAAGATTCCATAACAACGTTATTTTACATATCCCTTCCATGGGTGAATTCTAATACCAATCCATGTCTCAGATGACTCAAATTAGTATAACAGAGAACATTAATTGTGTACTACCCATTTTTCGAAGGATTTGGACAATCCAACAAACATAAATTAGTCTATATACCTCAAAACTAATCCACTGTATGCCCCATGTCTAGTGAAGGATATAAAGAACCTGAGGTTTAATTTAGTGGGAAATTTCTGAATGAAGATTCCATATGGGATCCTTGAAGTTGAAAAGAATTGTTCCTTCTAGGAGGAAAATGAACCTTCAAATTACGTATCTCATAGGAAAACGTACCATGATCTTGAGAAACAATGTGGGACTTTTTTGTCTTGTATGCTTCTACATCTATATTGACATTCCTTTTATTGTTTTTAGAATAAATCAATTTCTGTTCCTATCATTGGTTTTAATCCACATCAGCATCTACAAAAACATCCCATTATTCTTGACTATTCTATTTTTCATCATTATCATATTCACCCATTATATCCATAGTAAAGGCGCAATTAAAAAAAATCCATTAACAAAAAAATTGCATTAATATGCTTTTCCAGCTAAATACTTTTCATCAAATTAACCGGCTGAATAGAAGAAACCAATACATTGTCATTTCCATGATATTAAGTCATAAAGATCTTACACCTTGTGCTTCCATTATTCTAAAGATAACTTTCAGAATCATTCACTTTGGTTCCCAAAGAAGATCCTGAACCAATATGTTCATGGGGAATTCCACTTATTTAATTTATATTCCTAGAAACATAAGAATGAGAAACATCATTTTTGGTATGATCCATATTCTAGTTTTCAAGGTAATGGGTATTCCTAATGTTATCCTTCCTTTGGTAGTGAAAAAAATCATTACCTTTTTGTTGAGATTTAGAAAAAATAGGTCTCCCCAAAAATTCTCCTTCGAGTAAACAATAATTTTTAAATATTATCAAAAAACAACATATTTTCAAACTCAAATCAAAGATTATTCCCATCTTAAGGTGTTGAGAGAACAAATTTATAAATAAAGGATGAACTGAGGTCGAACACAACTAATCCCCTTGAAATGTGACCAAAAATTACCATCTTAGTTCCAATGTCCATCATAATTAGAGTTCCTATGACAGAAGCTATTTCAATCTAGATATTGAGCTTCCATAATACCTTGTAAAATCATGGATTTTGATACAGACCTCTATTAACGTATCTTAAAAATAATTAATGGTTAAATTTAAATTCCAATCATGAACTCGTAATGTAATTTCCCTTATATTAATTTATCATGAACTCCATGATCATATATTAAATTCTACAGAAGGAAATAGAAGATGAAAAAAACCCTAACTAAAAGAATCACACTTGAAATTGGTAAATACCGAAATAGAGGATAAAAAATTGACTTGGTTTACTATATTTCACAATTTTATACCTTTTGAAAAATAGATTCATGTAATAAAATATTTCATTCCAAGTTCAATACTTTCGGAAACATGACCATATGAAGCTGATACATGAGTAGTAGCACTATTCCTGATGATTCTTTAAAAACATTATTTTTTTGAAAGACAAGTGATCCTCTGGATAACCCAAATAATGTGGAGAAACACTCAACCTCCTCATGCTCCTTGGCCTTCCTCAAGGTATACGACACTTTCCGACCAAAAAGACCACTCAGAGCATATGTACATATATTCACACCCCTTAGACGATCTAATGAGTAGCAATAGAGAGAAATCACCAGAGAGAACTTGTGTTATTTCACTATCTTAAAAGCTATATAAATATTTTTATAATTATACACAAATATTTATAAATATATATTTTTTTATTATATTTAATAAATAAATTTGTATTTACATAAATAATTATAGCATTATGGGATATATATTTATTATATTTAAATTCAGATATATTTATCTGTTAATAAATATATATAATTGAATATTATATAAATATATTTATAAATAAATAAATATATTTATTTATATTAATAAATATGAATAAATAAATGTATATTTAAAGGATAATAAAAATAAAATTACTATATTTAAATAATAAATATATTTTCTATATTTATATTTATATATTTTTATAAATTAAATATATATAGTTTCATAATTATATATAATTATATATATAATTATATATATAATTATGTAAATATATCTATAATTATGTTTATAAATACATATTTTCAATTCATTTAAAATAGTTTTACTTGTATAAATAATTTTTTTTATAATTATTTTTAACTATATGTATTTATATTTAATTATAATTATATTCCTTATATTATTTTCATTATATGAATTATATTATTTAAATTATTTCAATTTTAGATCTAGGAAGGCATTGATAATGATCAGTTTTACAAGTTCTTATTATTTGAGCACTGATAAAAACACTCTTTATGAAGTCACATTTTAAAGCGCTGATAAAACCCTTTTCAATAATTTAAATAAAACCCTAAACTAGTTCTCTTTAGTTGCATCATTCAATCTATTGTGGAACCAAATCTCTATTATCACTCTACCTTTATCATTTCGGTAGAATCATCACCAACCAAAGAGATGGTATGTGATTACTTGTAATTCATCTCTCCCCCTAGAACATCTTTTTTGTTTTTAGTTTTCCCAGATACATTGAACATCATGCACATTGATTTTATTTGGGATTCTTCTACCACACTGATTATCCACCCAATATAGATTTCCTTGGTCCATTATTTTTACCCCTACCACTCATTCATGTTCATTCCAATCATTTATCAATATTTCTCACTCTGATTGCATGGATACCCAAGATATGCACCATAAAAACTCTACCCACGTATCATGTACGACGGTGACATCATGTGATATGATTTTAGAATTTTTTTCGATGCACACAAGGTAATAGGATCAATGTTCCAAGTATTACTCATGATCCCAAGGATTAGAATTAGACAATTCCTCTGATTTCCATCCATTGCAAGGCAGAAGTACGTCACTCATTTTAGAATCTCCGTGTTTTCATGTAATGTTTACAGTAATTATGAAATAGGTTTAATTAATTTTTTATTATTTGTCCAAATTTTTTATATCTATAGCGCTTGATAAAAACTATTTCATGGTAACATTGATACTTATAATAACTAAATTTATTTATATGATCTATTTATTGTTTTTTGTTTGTACTCAATGATTTCGTATAGTTATATCTTTATTAAGTGTTCATATTTTTTAAATTTTTTTAAATATTTTTCAACATTATTATTATATATATATTTTGTATAGTGATTTATTATATATTTTAAACATGTTATATGGAATGCACATGTGGGTTATGCACAAAGATTATGGATGAATAATGAACTATCATAAATGAATAAAAATCTTTTTGTAATATAACTAGAAAATCAGTTGAATCAATTGATTACATGTCATCAAAACATTATATTACATCACAAGATAACACATCCTACATTACCACTAATGGAGTAGGAATATTTCAACAAAATATATCTCATTGATTCAATGAGAACATAGCTAACAAAATCAATCCAACACAATGAGTATTGTGATGCTTAAATCCTCTATATTTTCGGACAACAACCAGTCATACTACATGCTGAGTATTTATCACAGGTTTATCTACATAATATTGTTTTTTATTCTTTATCAATAGTGGTACATGAATTCATTTAAATGTTCTTGATGATTGATGATTCAAACAGTTCTTTACGATTATGATGTAAATATTTTTTTTTTAATTTCTTATTAATGAAACAATTAAATGAAGATTACAATGATAAAATTCTGATAAACTATTTCATAACATCACAAAATGATGTTTGAATATATCCAATGAAATGAGTTATATATATATTTATAAATACATATATATAGCGATAATTATTTATCATATATAGAAATTACATCATTTTTGTGGATAACTTAATATATTACACAAACACAAACACAAACACCGTAACAGTTTAGTGCCTTAGGAAACGTTGAAATGTAAATATTGGTATATAAGTGAGACAACTATTATCCCACTATATTTTTCATGACTAGAACCCTTCTTAGATTTATCATACATAATACATATCTTCATAACCTGGGGATAGGAAATATAAAGGGGAGTGATCTCAGATGCTCAGTAAGGGTAAAAAAGGAATATATGTAAGAATAATAAAGAGAATAAGTGTATGAGAACACGAAAAAAACATTACAGTATCATATCCTTCATATTAAATATCATAAACACGAATAAAGGAAAAAAATATTGGTAGTTCATATGATATGAATCATAAGGGAATAAAGATAATAATCAATGAAAGCCTAAAATATGAATGAGACGTGGAATTTTGGAAGACACGTAAGAATATAAAATGATTTCCATAGTAATAAAGTCTTAATTCAAAAGAAATATTAGTGGATTTGGTTAACTCCCTAAACCGTCTTGGTAGTCATGGTTCACTCCCATTGTCATATTAGTAGTATCGGTTCACTCCCAGTACTATATTATAGGAAAAATAATTTAATAAATAAATTTCAGTCTTTATTGCATCCGTGAATATCTCATGTGATATAAATATTTACACAATGAATTGGATGGAGATATAGTTCTCATCCATCTTATAATGAAATCATACAGATGTGTGACAGTGGATTAAAAACATTAATAATATAATTAACCATGGATTGAAATGGGGTTCATAAACATGTAATCATATCATAAACTATGGAAGACATAAATGTTTAATAATAATTTAATCAAACAATAACCCATGAAAATAACCTGGTTTTGTAAGCATATAACTTGTGGAAACGAAATAGTTTACATAAACATAATTTCATCAAAACTCAAACCATTAAAATAATAATAAAAATGTTAGACTTGGATCATATCCCAAAAAAGGAATGAGTAATCCAAAATAATATTATATTATATGGAAAATTGTTTTTAAATATCATTTATAACATTTCTTTAGGTTAATTTCATTTTTTTCATTGAAACACATTTTTTAATTGACAAAACCATTTAAAAAACTTTTTCATTGATGAAATTATTGAAAACATATAAATTAATATTTAAAAATTATTTGAATCCATTTTAATTTAAAATAATCTTGAAATTTCATTTGAAATAATTTTTTGAAAACATTTTTAGAAATCATGGTTTTGGAAGAAAATAGATTTCTGAAAAAAGAGAGAAATGTAGTAAATCTTTTATGAAATTTATTCTTAATAATCATAAATATAAAAAGAGGAAAAATTATATGATTAAATTAGAATATCATTAATAGGCATAGGATAATAAAATTCATTATATTTATTGGGAAATGGGTTATAGGATTTCAATAATTGAAGCATAATTGTAAACTGCCCTGATAAATTATTAGACTGTAGAAATAAACTCATAAAAATTGGATAACCTTCAGTCATAGAACCAAAAAAATAATACCAAATGAAGATTAAAATATAATTAAAATAAATTGATTCATGATACAAGAATTCAAATATATATTTATACAAAT
The DNA here is from genome assembly GCA_963277665.1 of Viscum album. Taxonomy (NCBI): domain Eukaryota; kingdom Viridiplantae; phylum Streptophyta; class Magnoliopsida; order Santalales; family Viscaceae; genus Viscum; species Viscum album. The sequence continues at coordinate 1,416,956,990 of OY728160.1, forward strand.
CATAAAATAATATAGGTTCATAACGAAACATGAGTCTCAAGGAAGGTAAAATGAGACAAAATTACATTACTGATTCTTTAAATTTTCAACCATATAACTCCATGAAATATAGATCATAATATGGTTATGTAAATACCCATAAATTTATTTATTATAATTATAAAATAAATTCATTAGAATTATATCCACCACACAAAGAAATGATTCATGAATAAGGCATAATTCACGCATAAATAAAAGTGAGTCTAGAAGTCCTCTTACATTATGTCGTGACTCTCAATGTATAGGTTAAAACCTCCTATGTAATAAAAATAGGTTTATTATATATCTATTTAAAAACTATGTAAAATTAAATCTAACCCTGTATTATTTTATTATTACCATTTATTGCTAATTTATTAACACTTCCTTGTTAATGTTATGTTTGCGGTAATAACCACTTAGTTTTTTTCATGTGTTTTAATTTGTTATAGTATTGGTCCCTTTACTTATATCATATTTAATAATATCCATAATGATAAAAATGAAATAAATATCACATTTATTTAGTATATATGTATTTTTAATTATCTATAAACGAAATAATAAGGAAATGAAATACATCATTCATGGAGACGATGCGTCATACGTATCCATGAATGATGTTTCCATTTCCTTGTAGTAATAAATGAAAGATGAGAATTAAATGATATATATATATTATCATTAAATTATAATTATTATTTCATATATAGAACATATTTTTATGAAACTAATCCTTAATACATTCTACATAATTCCGGAACAAATCACATCTCTTTGAGGAGACAGTAGTTTATACGCCCACAAACGAAGTTATCATACTTATAAGATATGAAATTCATGAATTTATGTGTTATAAAATAATTTAATAAGAACAAATACATTATAAATATAACATATACCATATTAAAACAAATATTAATAATTATTTCCAATCAATAAATGTGTAGATGGAAGAATGGATGACATTGGTTCGTGAAGCGGTAGTCCTCTGTACAGACGACTGATGATTTTGTATCCCATTTGATGGTAGTGTGTGTGATTATAGGTCTAACAATTAAAATCTTAAATTATATTTATATTGAGGATACAGGGTTTATTATATAAACATATAATAATGAGAAATTATTGGGTCGATAGTGAAATTAATCAAATGTTCTTGTTGAAAGATGTTTCATCTTCCTTGGGTATCTCCTTTTGGATTGTACCGAATGGAAAACTTGATTGGATTTTTTTCCAAAGGGTGGATACTAGGATAAAGGTATGAAGGTTTTGAGGATATTTGGTAAGGGTTTTTTTCAATTCAAATAACCTGAGAGGTTTGAATAACTGAGAGGGACGATTGCCCTTTTTATGGTGGATGAGTGGAATTCTTATAAATATGAAAAGGTAAACAATATAGAGAAGTAATTTTTACATAATGTGCCTATAATAATTTTAAATTTCTAATAATATATGGTAATTGGTATAAATTTTTATATAAAATGTATTTGATACATATTTCTTGGTAATCTGGACCCATAAAATAATGTTTATCCACAAAGTAAAGTAGTTTTTACCATAATGGTTGTAATTAATTTAAATTACTTTCACTAGTTTCTTTGGTCAAAAATAATAATTTAACCTTATTAGAAATAACAAATTATGATGATTACATATTTGAAATCCATTTTTTAAAATTATAATCAAATAAGTTGAAAAAAATTATTTAAAATTAATCCCACAAGACAGGTTGGAAAAGTGGGTTTTTAAAGATAAAATGTTGAGGTGTCTACATATCTATTTTCAATGTGAAATTGTTTCCAATGAATTAAATTGGATTAATTGCTCTAAAATTTAACTACTTATACTTTGAAAAAATATTAAAATATATTTTATCAAGGTAAATAAATTAGTATTAAAATATTTCTTAATTAAAATTCAGTATTTGTCCATATACATCCAAAATTAAATATTTCTGAAAAATCCCAAAAAAATCACCCTATGATAGTTTTGAAATTATGAATTTAAAAATAAATATTATTTTATCAAATTAAATTTATGATAATATATTAATTTTATTTTATTATTTTTCACTAATGGATATTTAAATAAATTAATATGGAAAAAAATTTAAAAACATATAGACTTTACCAAAAAATATATATTTCATTATTAATAGGATTTATTTAAGTGAAAAATTTATAAATAATATTCAGAAAGTATTTTTTACTATTTATATTACATACATTAATAGATAGGTTATTACTTTCAAGTTCATATAGTTATACTGATAAAATGTTTCTTCATAGAAACACAGTCTTTAGTGTAACACAAGATAAGATGAAATTTCATATAGTGAAATATAAATTGGTGTATCATATAATTATTAATTTACATGGTGTTGAGTGAATGTAAATACCTCAAAAAAATTAATTTAATCTAAAAAATAGATTAAAAACATGGGGTGTTTCATTCTACCCCCATTAAAAAGAATTCCGCCCCCAAAATTCATCATTATAATATAAGAAAATGATGATAATTATAACTTATCATATCCTAATGTTCTCATGTATCTTCCTATAACTGGTGATTTCATCACAATACTTTTAGTAGGTGATTAGTCTTATTTTAGATAACTTTATGTGTATGATCCAGAATTTCAAATGGTTGTTCCTCCTATGAAATATCATGCACCAATGGTATGACCTCTGAGATCAGTACATGTGAAGGGTCAATTATATACTTATTTAAGAGATACACATGGAAAAAATTATTTAATTTAGATAGATTTTCATGAAGTTCCAAAAATATTCTACTATCCCGATACGATCAAGAATATAAAAGGAATTAATATACATTGGCCTTAGTTTCCCTTCCTTCTTGAATCTCATAACCTTATTATGGGGATACATTCGTAGAATAACCTACTCACCTACTAAAAATTATATATGACATGTATGATTATTAGAATATCATTTCTATTGACTCTGAGATACCTTGATATGGTACAGAAAGGTTCTAACCATCTCTACAATTTCATAAGTGATCTCTGGTCCCAATTTATTTATTTCTCTTACTTAATTCATTCATATTAGAGATCTATGTTTGTTTCCCTAGAGGGATTCATAAGGATCCCTATGAATTTGTTATTGAATTTTTTTTATGAAAACTCAACTATATTAAGGTGTTACTCCTAACCACCTTTAAAATCTAGAGATAAAGATCTCAGTAAATCCTCTAGGGTCTGAATTGTTCATTCAGAATTACCATCAGTCTGGGGATGATAATTAGTTCTAAAACTCAATTCATTATTATGGAAATTTTGAAGACTTCACTAGATCATTGAGGTAAACCACATATCTCTATTAGATACAATGCAATGTAGTACTCAATGAAACCATACATCTTTCTTAAAGTTTATCCTAGAAAATAGATCCATAGGGAATTCTTCTTTGATAGCAATGAAGTTTGTAAACATAGAAAGGGGATAGAATACAACCCATATAGAATTATACCATTTATAGGTTTTGGGGATTCCAAAATAAAAGTCCCTATTGGTGTTCCCTAAGTTCAATTCTTGTATGGGTAATGTATGCAACATATCCTTAGACATTTATCATTCATCCTTAACATTCTAGCATACCAAGCACCAAGATACACAATCTGCGAAATCTATCTTCATCCCATACAACCTAAATTATTCCTTAATGTTTCTATACATATTCAAAATTTCATGATGAATAGGGAATTAATATCTATGAGCTTCTTCTATTCACTCCTTCTTCAGATATGCTATGGACAGAACACATACATAGTTCATAATCCTTATCTCTCCATCCTGATAAATGTTAAACTCAGAATCATTTATATTCTTCATCATTAGTTCTAATTCTTCCTTTTTAACCTCTTTAAACCTCAATTGGATATAGTTTTGAAAATTTAATTGATAAATATAATATTTTTCTCCTTCATTGGGGAATTCCATATCCATACTTCTCACATACAATAATGTTGGATCTTTTCTCATCCCCATCAACGATAAGCTAGCATTATCCTTTTGACACTAATCATCTTCCATCTTGTTTTCTTTCCTAGGGAGGTAATTTTTGTAGTTTTTATAGTCATTTATTATCTCTAACCACCATCTCTAGTACATGTTCAATCATTCATGGTGAATATATACCACACTATTTTATGATCGTTATATATATCAAAAATATTTCCATAAATATAATATCTCCATATCATTAATGAAAAAATAGAAAACCTAATGTAAAATCATGAGTTGGGTAATTTTGATCCAGAATCTTAAATTTTTATGAGTTATATTCTATATCCTTTTTATTATACATAATAAAACGTTCCAATACCTTCTTAGATGTATCATTATATATTAAAAAATGTTCTCGGCTATTGGGTAATGTAAGCACATGTGAATTGACTAACTATATCTTCAGTTCCTTGAAGATTTCCTCTTATTCAATTTTCTAGAGGAACCTATCCCCCTTTATGTTTAACATGGTAACAATATTTGATATTCATGAGAAATTATCCACAAACCATTAATAATAACCACCTAAACCATGAAAACCGTGGATCTATGTCATCATGGATAGTCTAGTCCAACATTCAATATGCTTTGAATGGATGGATCTATTAGTGTACCCTCTCTTGATATTATATTACCTAAAAATGTAACATTTTCATCCAAAATTCATACTTATTAAATTCTAAAAATATATTCTCCTTCTATAGGGTCTTTAGTACAATTCTAATGTGCCTGTCATGCTCTTCCTTTCTCATTGAATTTGTATGAATATCATTTATAAATTCCTCCACAAAGTGATGAAGGTAATCTGAAAATGGTCTATTCATCAATTCCATGATGATAGTAAGGGAATTAGTAAGAAAAACTGCATCGCTGTATGTTCTTAGTGACCATACCTTGTACAGAATGTCATCTTTTGTATATCCTCCTTCATGACCCTCAATTAGTGATTTCTAGAATGATATGTCAATATTGAAAGTGTTCATATAGGTGTTGTTTATAAAACAGTTCATCAACATAGGGAAGAGGAAACAAATTCTTGATCATGATATTTTAATACTATCAATATTAATACAAAGTGGAATTGATCCATCATTCTTTCAAAAAAGAACAGGTGCACCCCAAGTTGACTCACATGGCCAAATGACTCCATTATCACAGTTTTATTGTAGAGTATTATTCAATTCCTATAACTCCATTGGGTCTATTCTCTAGGTATTATTTGAAATTGGTGTGGAACCAAGTATGAGTTCTATTGAGCAAACAAAATCACATTTTTGATAAAGGGTACAAAAATATTCATTAAAGACATCAACAAATTCCAGAACAAAATGTATATCATCAATGCTGACGTTCTCCCAAACCATTTGAGATAAACATATATTATAAATTTGAATTAATACAAATACACATGATTTAATCTCTACAATAAGTTCAAATTTATCATCACATTGATAGAAAATCATAATATGGTTTCATATATCAAAAAAAACATCCCATGCTTGAAAATTGATGTGGAAATAATGAAGAGAAATCCCACTCATGCCAGAAATGACATCAAATTCAACCATAGAATGAAATAAAAGATTTACATGAATAAAATTCCAAAAAAATAAACCATATATAAATTATACACTTGATATGAAATCATCATACCATTATGGGTCTTCACTTCTAATACCATGTCTAATTATTTTGGGGGAAGATTAATACCCTTAGAAATTTATTTTGATATGAATGATTTGGTTGATCTAGATTAAATTAATATATTATAAGTTTTAGAGTGGATGGTATGTGTACCTTGTAGAGACCCAATTTCCACCCTGTAAGACTTTGGAATTTATCTATATATAAATACTAAGCTAGGAACGAAGTCAGCGTGTGATTCTGAGGACTGGTATGCACGGAATAAATTTTATAAAAATGTTAGGTGTTTTTATACTATACACTTGGAGAGGTTGTGTTTTCTTCTAAATAGTATTTCAGATCAACAAACGTGAGGGCACAGTTGCATCCAGTGCGTGTCGTCTACCCTAGGTGGGGTGTAAAAGTTTCGGGCGCAGGCCTACTGTGAGAGATGTCCCCAAAAAGCAAAATGATTATTTTTTAAATAATAACTTAGTGATTTTTATCACATGAATTATTTTCAAATAACATGAGAACAAATCCTCGGAATGGAAATCTGAGACTTCTGTTGAGTTCAAAATGAGGCGTTTTTCCTATTCATGACATAAAATGAGTCGGCGTGGAGGTTTGGGAATATGCGCCTGTCGGCGGAGATCAGAGAGTTAATAAAATGTGAAATTAGGGGAAACCCATTTCCTTCTGTCTCTTTCTCCCTCTCTCCCTCTCTATCTCTCCCCTGGGCATTCTTAGAACGTTATTCGGAATTCTTCGTCATTCTTCACCGAATCCAGCAGCGACCCCCACCGGAAACCCTAGCGGATCGAAGCGTGGGCGTCGTGGATGCGTCGTTAGTGGAAAACAGGCGGATCGAGGAAGGATTATTGTTAATTTTTGCACCTTTGTCAAATTCTTGAGTTTTTACCAATTTCTATGTTTACATTTTATAATCATTGAATTGGGACGATGGCTAAACAAACATGGCCATAGTCCGAGCTCCATTCAACATTCTGTTCTTGAGCGTTCTTCATCCAAAATTTTGGACGTGTCAAAAATGTGAAAGATCGACGAAAGTTGGGTGGTGTTGTGAAGTTATGGCCCAGAGGATCCCAAAACCGGTTTAGAATAACTTTTCCAACAACCAGAGTGGTCGAGGGTACTGGTCAAAGGTTCGTCTCTGGCGAGGGGCGGTGGCCGGAGGTCGAGCTGGATGCAGCGAAGCACGGAGGCGTGAGCAGGGGCACCAGGGCGGTGTGGTCGAGTAGTAGGAGGTCAATCTGGAGGTGGTGGTGGCATTGGGTGAAGCTTCCATGGCGGTGCGCCTCGCAAGACGGAAGAGAGGTGGTGCGAGCTGGGCGGAGCCGACTGTGCCGGCGGCGGAGCGAGGGGGCCCGGGCGGTTGCGGCTCCGACAGGAAAGCAGGGGGCTTCAGGCGAAGCTGGCAGAGAAGTGGCGTACGGTGGAGATGGCCAGTGTCGGAACAAGGTTGGTGTGGTGGCTTCAGTGTTGTCACACATAGCAGGTAGGGCAAGCCCCGAGGAGCTAACCTCGGGGGGAGTGGAGAAGACAGGACCTTCCTCCTGCGGGTCCTTGGCGCAGACAGAGACCGGCCTTGTTGGCCGGTCTGCTTTGGAGAACCAGACCTGAGGTGTGTTTTATGTGTATGGAGTGGGCTGCGGCCAGCAGGCTGTGGAGATTCGGACCAGACCCATGACTGGGCCGCGGGCCGGTGGTTCGGACCAGGCCGATCGGGGTAAACCGGCCCGGTAGGGCCCCATTGCGTTCAAGGGGTCATAATTTCTAAACGATGTGTCTGTTTGATGTGTCGTCTGTGGCTGAAGGTCTGTGTTAGCGAGACAGAATATTTTATGTGGGTTCCGAGGATTTTGGGTTATGCGCCCGAAGGAAGGTGACCCGGAACACTTTAGTTTATTAATATTAAATTATTATTAAAGTTGTGACGGACGTGGCTCCCGATCCGGACGTTCGTTTGATGACTCGTCGTAGGCATGGTGGCCTCGGAGCAGAGAAGGTCCTTAATATTTGGTTTGGAACCGTTTCGGGTTGGTTTTTTTGCTTGGTGGTAAGAAACACTAAATGTGAATAATTAATTAATAAATTAGTTAATTAATTATTGCGTCAGACCTAACTCATGCTTAGGATGTCCGATTGATGTGTCATCAGCACCAAAGTTACCCCAGTCCTCATGTGGAATTTATGAAATTCTCTCTAAATAATTCAAGTTGGAGACAAGGCGCGGGCCCCATAGGGCCTAGTACGCACGTTTTCGGTGAAATGCCACTTTTTCACCCGATATTTGTTTAGGGTGTTTGAGTACACGTTTCTGAGTGTTTTTTCTAGTGGATTACAATAGCGCAATCCACTCGCCTAAATTCGGGGTCGAGGTGTGGGCCCCGCGAGACAGCTTTCGGGTGTATGGTGTGTTTTTTACGACTTATGCTTCATATGTCCATTCAAGGAAAATAAATAGCCTATACCGCATGGTTATCAAGAAGGAAAGTAATGGTATGATCTGTGTGACGCGCTTTGGGGTCAAGGTGTGGGCCCCACATGGCCTCTTTGGATATATTGCGGGGAGTTGCAGCTTCTGAATCCGATGACAGTTTGAGGCACTATCAGCGGAGTTGTGACCCTAGCATCGAGGAAAAGTTGACCAGAGTTGTTTCAGGGGTTGAAGACGAAGATGAGGTGTGGGCCGCACGAACCGTCTTTTAAGCTGTGTGCACCATTTTGTGACTTTTTCATCAGGCGTTTGTTTGGGGTGTATGAATAGCCGATTCAGAGTGTTTTTTCAATAGAATCGTGGTGGCGTAGTTCTCCTGACCACTATTGTGACTGAGGTGTGGGCCCCACAATACGTCTTATGGGCATAAAGCGGTGTTGATTAACTTTTCCATCGGGAGCCTTTTTTGAGTGAGTATGTTGTCTATCTCGCGTGTTTTTCTATGAGGATTATAATGGTGTAGTCTGTTTGGGAGTGTAGATCCTATTTAGAGATCCCATTATATGTGGAAACATGAAGGGGTGTTTGTCGGAGGTTCCTTTGATGCACTCTGAACCTATGCATGGTAGTGGTGCCAATGACACCCTGTGATGGCACGGGAGGTGTGGAGTTATCGAACCAATTCCGAGTTTACCATCCATTGAGGCTTGGTATTGGGTTACCCATTCACCTCTTAGGGTTTACCCTCCAGTGAGGTTGGGTAATGGGTTACTCGTTGACCTCTACGGGTTTACTCTCCAGCGGGGCTAGGCCGTGGGTTACCCGATGACCATTTGTGGATTACCATCCAGCATGGGCTGGGTAGTGGGTTACCAGATGATCTCATGTGGTTTACCCTCCAGCAGGGCTGGGTATTGGGTTACCCATTGACTTTAGGGTTTACCCTCCAACGGGGCTGGGTAGTGGATTACCCAACGACCTTTTGTGGTTTACCCTCCAGTGGGGCTGGGCAGTGGGTTACCTGACAAGCTCTTGTGGTTTACCCTCCAGCGGGGCTGGGAAGTGGGTTACTGGATTACTTCTTTCAGACTCGCGCTTTCTATGAGGATAGATGGATAATTTTCTATGTGATTACCTAAGCGGGACCCTTGGTTGCATGGTTCAACGATGGGGCATCTTTGGTATGAGAGAGTGTTAGGCATTAGTTATGGATATCCTTTTAACGGTTGGATACTTCTCTTGGGATGATCATGGAGATATATATCCCCTTAGACAATTGTTCGGGTTTCTTGTTGAGAATATATATACCCTCTATTTTTGTTCTAACTCCTTTGGTTCAGTTACTCTCCTTCAAGGAGGGGCGAAGGCGTGTGAGGTATGCCACGTGCTTTACGTGTCTAGGTCCACTTGGTTGGACGAGCCTACTTCCTTTCTCTCATTAGGTTGAGATGCACTCTGTATTTTTTACTCTTACATTGTTCTTAATCCATCTACTCCTCACGATTTTAGTGTCTCATTTGTTGCCCCCCGCCCCCCGAGCTTTCGTGGAATCCTACTTAGTGTCTTTATACTCACACCTACTTGGGATTTTCCCACACATTGTGTGCCCTTGCAGATGACGGACTGGTCGATCGACACTACAGAGAAGTGTAGATGACACGGGATCTTGGGCTGCATTTAGTGGTCTTAGGACGATCTCTGATTTTGAGACATACTAGAGGATTACTTTCTCTTTACCTGTTGCTGGGTTGTCGCCCCTTTCAAGAGGGGTGTGTGTTTTTCCCCTGTTGATGTTCAGTTTACATGTCAATCTACTTTTCAGCACTTTACTTGTACTGGTTAGAGGTCGATGCATGTATGTTTATTTCCATTTTTGTAACATTGTTGTTTCTTACTTTACTTTCTCTACACTTTTGCATTGAATTAGCTATGTGTGTGTGTGTACAGTTTCTTTGGAAAAATACTTCCCAAGTTTTTTGTTCCTTTAGCGCTAGTCGCCAGCCCCTGGCCTTTGAAGGAGGGCTTGGGGTAGTTGCGGATCGAGTCCAGGGATGTGTCGGGTCGTGAAAAAGTGGTATCATAGGTGGTTCGTTCCTTGTGGTGTTGTTCGGACATCCCTAAAAAGGAATTGGTTGAATTTTGTGGAAATAGTGTCAATGTGTCTCGAGAGTGGCCCTCAGGCTAGGGAGTCCAGTGATGGTGCGGCAGCTGATGTATCCATTCAAAAGGACCCTGATAACCCGCTTGTCAACTCGGAACACTGAGACACTTGTTGCAGATAATTTGGTTCGTGCATCATATAGGATTGATTCTTTGACTGTCCTTCTGAGTCATCTCCCCATCATTGTTGGTATATATATATATACACATTTGACTGTGATAATCCTTGATCGAATTCAGGATGTCTCTACGATGATAGCCAGCTAGGATACTAGCTCCAGTTTAGGATGACGACTCCATGAGCGACGAGGCCTCAGTTCAAATTCCATCATACGATTACCCTTTCTCCAAGAGGACAGGCTGTAGCACCTCCACCTGTGGAGTAGCAGATAATACCAGTAGTGAGGGACGATGATGAGTTCAGGATGGGCACTCTACATAAGTTCCAGCATTAGAGACCGCTGAGGTTCCCCGGTGATCCATACCCTCAACAGTGAATGGTTGGCTACAGTCGGTGGTTTGCCTCTTCTGGATTGTTTGGACACAGACAGGTTGATGGTGGCTTTGACAGTCAATATGTATCCACCATGTGGTTTGGAATTAGTAGATCCATGGTTATTCAGATACACGATGAGTCAGTACTCTCCTGGGATGACTTCTAGATGCTATTTCGTGAGGAGTACTACCCCCTCCTACTTACAGTTTTTTGAGTTTCGGGAGCTGTTGGAGCTTCAGTGGGGAATGATGGCAGTGGCTGAGTACAAGACTGGGTTCACAAACCTTACTCGGAACTCTTTGGACGTGGTCCATGATGGAAACTTCAAAGCACCAAAGTTTGAGCGAGGTCTCTGTAGAGGATTTTCATGCCAGCGTAGAGCCCTTGTGAATCCTCACCCATCTCATAGTGCTAGAGAAGGCGCTGGTGACAATGAAATTTCTGGCAGAAGGACGTCGATTGGCAGGGCCTCGACATTGGAGGTCTCCCCATAATTAGACTCAGGCACATGGTCGGGGACAATGTTGAGCACCAAGATATCCTATGGAGGACTAGTTCTCTGTTTGTGATGTGCGAAGTCACGTGGAGTGAGAATAATGGACCAAATGTGTGGAGTTTTCCAGATAGTTTGTAGATGAACTGCCACGACAAAGGTAGTATCATGATCAGAGAACTCCCAGGTGAGGATAGGGTGGCCCCCAAGGATGCGGTGTTGGAAGAAAATGCATGAAGAACTGTGGTTGGTGGAGTACATTTCAAGGTCCTTCCACCACCACTAGGCGTCCCATGTCAGGCTCATGGAGCTGGCGGACGGGGTCATGGGTGGCTGTGTTCTATGGATGTCAACAATCCTGCAAGGCGGGAGATGATAAAAGGTATGCTCAGTGTATTTTTCAACTTTTCTTAGTAGAACATGATAGACATTGTGTGAGGTACTCCCATCGTCTGACTCCTTGTTCAAGGGGTTACATAGGGTAACGTAGGGCGTCGATGTAACCCTGTGTTGGTGTTGTGCAAGTTTTCTTGGGGGTGGTAGAGCTCGGTGTGAGCTCTGTTTCACAAGTTGTTTTCCCTGGATTTTCTTTTCAAGGACGAAAATATTGAACGGGGGAATGATGTAGAGTCCAGGGTTTTACCCTGTAATACTTTGTAAATTTTCAATATAAAATTCTAGAGCTAGGCACGAAGACGGCATACGATTATGAGGCCCGAATTTCCCAGAATAAATTTTATAAAAATGTTAAGTGTTTTTATATTATGCACATGGTGGAGTTGTGTTTTCACCTAAACGGTAGCTCGGACTAGAAATCTGAGGGCACGGTTGTGTCCAGAGCATGTGTTTTACCCTATGCGGGGTGTAAAAGTTTCGGGCGTAGGCCTGTTGCGAGAGATGTCACCCGGGGTCAAAATCTTCATTTTTGAAATAATGACACAGTGATTTTTATCATTAGCATTCTTTTCAAATAACATTCGAACGAAGACTAGGAATGGAAATATGAGACTTCCTTTGAGTTCGAAACATGTCGTTTTGTCTAGGCACGAAATAAAATGCGAAGGAATGAAGGTTTCAGAATCCGCGCCCGTCGGCGGAGTTCAGAGAGTTTATAAAATATGGAATTTGGGGAAACCCATTTCCTTCTCTCTCTTTATTTATCTCTCTCTCTCTATCTCTCTCTCTACCACGAGTGTTATTCGACGTTCTTCGCCATTCTTCTCCGTTCTTCACTGAATCGAGGAGCGACCCCCGCCGGAACATTGGAGGATTGAAGTGGAGGCGTCGTGGATGCGTCGCTATCGGAAAACGGGCGGATCGAGGTTGGATCCTTGTTAATTTCCACACCTTTCTCAAATTCTTGAGTTTTTAAAAATTTTTTTGTTTAAATTTCATAATCATTGAATTGGGATTATTGTCAAACGAACACGACAATCCTCTAAGCCATGTTCTACATTCCGTTATTGAGCGTTCTTCGTCCAAAATTTTCGACGCATCAAAACTATGAAGGATCAATGAGAGAGGGGCTTCATTGTGAAGCTTTAGCCCTGAGGATCTCAAAATGGGTGTCAGATAATTTTTACGACCACTAGAGTGGTCGGGGGACCGGCAGAAGGTTCGGCTCTGGCAAGGGGTGACGGCTGGAGGTTGAGCCGGAGGCGGCGGAGCATGGTGGTGCGAGGAGGGGACACAAGGGTGGTGCGGTCGAGCGGCCGGATGTCATTCTAGAGGCGGCGGAACCATAGGGTGGATCTGCCATAGCGGTGCGCCTCACAGGACGGCGGAGAGACGGCACCAGCCGGACGAAGCCGGCTGGGCTGTCGGCGGAGCGAGGGAGCCCGGGAGGGCCCCGCTCCAATAGGCGAGCATGGGGATTCAGGCGGAGCTAGTTGAAAGGAAGCATCATGCAGAGATGAATGGTGTCGAAATGAGGTCGGCGCGGAGGCTTCGGTGCTATCGCGCTCAACCAGCAGGGCAAGCCCCGAGGCGCTGACCTCCGGGGGTACTGAGAAGACAGGACCCGCCTCCTGCGGGTCTTTGGCACATGAAGAGACCAGCTAGGATGGCCGATCTGCTTTGGATAACCAGACCCGAGGCAGTTCCAGTGTAGCTGGAGTGCGAAGTGGCCAGCGGGCCTTGGTGGTTCAGGCCGGACCGGTGGCTGGGCTGCGGGCCAGCGGTTCGGACCGGGCCGGCTGGGGTGAACCGGCCCGGTTGGACCCCCTTTTGTTCGGGGGGCCGTAATATCTAAACGGTGCGTCCGTTTGACGCACCTTCTGTGGATGCAGGTCCATGTCAGTGAGACGGACTATTTGAAGTGGGTTCTGGGGATTTTGGGTTCTACACTCGAAGGCAGGTGACCTGGAATGCTTTTGTTTAATAATATTAAATTTTTATTAATGTTGCAAAGGATGTAGATCGTGAGCCGGACGTCCGTCTGACGTGCTGTCAAAGGCGCGATGGCCCAAGAGCTGATAAGGTCCTTCCAAAGATAGTTCAGAACCTTTCTTGGTTGGTTTCATTGCTCGGTTTCATGAAACACAAAATGTGAATAATTAATTGTTGTGTCGGACCTAACTCTTGCTTGGGACGTCTGATTGATGTGCCGTTAGCGGCAATGTGACCCCACTCCTCTTGAGAACTTTTTGAGATTCTCTTTGAAGTGTTCAGCTTGGAGATATGGTGTGGGCCCCATAGGGCCTAGTTCACCTGTTTTACGGTGAAACACCACTTTTTCACATGACATCATTTTGGGGTGTTTGAGTACTTGTTTCAGAGTGTTTTTCCGAGGGGATTCCAAATATGCAATCTGCCTGCCTAAATTTGGGCTCGAGGCGTGTTCCCCATGAGATGGATTTCGAGTTTATGGTGTTTTTTTTTACGACTAATGCATCATAAGTCCATTCAGGTAAAATGAATAGCCTACACCACATTGTTATCTGCATGGAACGTAATGGTACGATCTGTATGACGTGTTTCGGGGTCCAGGTGTGGGCCCCACAGGGCCATGTTTGCATATAACACGGGAGTTGCAGCTTCTACATCCAGAGTACGTTTTAGGTTCCGTTAGCGGCGTTGTGACCCTAGAATAGAGGAGAATTTGACCAGGGTGGTTTTAGGCATTGAAGCCGGAGTTGAGGTGTGGGCCTAATGGGCCGTCCTTCAAGTTGTGTGCTACGTTTTGTGACTTCTTCATCAAGCATCCATTTGGGGGGTATGAATAGTCGATTTGGAGTATTTTTTTTGAGAGCATCGCAGTGGCGTAGATTGCCCGACCACTTTCGGGATCGAGGTGTGGGCCCCACAAGATTCTGTATGGACATAAAGGAGGTTTGATTAACTTTTACATTGGGAGCCCATTACCAGTGAGTATGTAGTCTAACCCGTGTTCTTTTCCATGACGATTACAATGGTGTAATCTATCTTGGTGGGTGGATCCTATTTAAAGATCTCATTAAATGTGTAAACATGAAAGGGAATTGGTCAAAGTTTCTTTTGACGCATTCCAAACCAACGCATGGTAGCGGTGATAGTGACACCCAGTTATGGCATAGGCAGTGCGGAGTTATCGGACCAGTTCTGGGTTTACCCTACAGTAAGGCTAGGTAGTGGGTTACCCATTGACCTCATAGGGTTTACCATCTAGCAAGGCTAGGTAGTGGGTTACCCATTTACCTCTTAGGTTTTACTCTCCAGCGGGGTTGGGCAGTGGGTTATCCAATGACCTTTTGTGTTTTACCCTCCAGAAGGGGTTGGGCAGTGGAATACCTGACAATCCCTTGTGCTTTACCCTCCAGCATTGCTGGGTAGTGGGTTACCAAGTCACATTAGGGTTTACCCTGCAGTAGGGCTGGGCAGTTGGTTACCCGACGACCTTTTTTGGTTTAACCTCCAGCGGGGCTGGGAAATGGGTTAACTGATGACCTCTTGTGGTTTACCCTCTAGCGGGGCTGGGAAGTGGGTTATCTGGTGACTTATTTCAGACTCATCCCTTTCTAGGAGACTAGTCGGTGACTTTTCTCCATGATTACTAGAGTGGGAACCTTTTTTCACAATTTAGCGATGAGGCATCTTTGGCATGCGGGACTGTTGGTCATTAGTGATGGATATCCATTGAACTGTTGGTGACTTCTCTTGGGCTAAGCAAGGAGATAGAGATCCCCTTACAAACTCATTTAGGTTTCTTTTGTAGCATATATATACCCCATACTTTTGTTCCCACTCCTTGGGTTCAGTTATTCTCCTTCTAGGAGGGGTGAAGACGTGCGGGGTATTCCACGTGCTTTCCATGTCTAGCTCATCTTGGTTGGACGAGCTTGCTTCCTTTTCTTGATCTTTATACTGATCACCAGGTTAGTATATCCTTTTTTTCTCTGTCGAGATTTCAGGGCATCCTACTGATCATCTTTATACTCACCCCTGCATGGTCTTTTACCGCACTTGGTGTGCCCTTTCAGTTTACAGACTGGTTAATCGAGACTACCGAGGAACGTAGAGGACATAGGAGCTTGGGCTGCATTTAGTGGTAATAGAAGGATTTCTTGGTGTGAGAGTTACCAGTGGTTTAATTTCGCATTACTCTTGCTAGGTTGTGAACCTTTCAGGTTGGGTGTGTGTTTTTTCCCTATTATTTTTCAGTTTAATTTTCTTCCTACTTTTCATCTCTTTACTTGTACTAGTTAGAGGTCGATGCATGTTTGTTGATTTCCCTTTTTTTAGTAGTGTTGTATCATGCTTTATTTTCTCTGAACTTTTGCATTGAGTTTGCTATGTGTGTGTGTAAATTTTCTTAGGAAAAGGCCTCCCCACGTTTTTTTCCATCGGCCCTAGTCGCCAACCCTTGGCCTATGGAGGTGGGATTGGGGTAGTTGTGGCTCAAGCCCCGGTACGGGTCGGGTCGTGAAAAACATTTTTCCATGTCATTATCTTAACCCTAATCAAAAATAGTAATCATGTGATATTGTCCCTTTTACATGGTTTAATGGGTTGATAACATTCATCATCATCATTATCCTTCGGGGTTGGATGTAGTTAACATTATGATAGTTCTCCTAAAACTTGAATCTCTGAAGTGGGGAATGTGCATTCTGTGTATATTTCACTCCATTTTCATTATTATCACATTTCTTCTCATCAATTTGGAATTCAAATTCCCTATGATTTTCCCTTAAAAAATATTGACCATTTATTAATAAAACTGAGACAATTTCCTCTATAATTATACCCACATTTAGAGATAAATGAAATCTCATATTCTTTTCTCCATAGTTTTTATATTTTTCATTGAAATTCATCTTCCTTTTATTTTAAAAACCATGAAATTGTTACATAACTCTAACCTCAATTTCAATATAGATTTCACAATGAAAAATCTCTTCATATCTTATAAATCTATCATGGGTAATTCCATTCTGAAACATTGATTTAATCCACTATAGAACCTATATATTTTTTTTCTGTGCCTGATGATAATACCAAAATCCTACCTCGTATGTCTTTTAAAATTATCCTCACAAGTACCAAAAGATTCATTATCCCTTCTCTTTAACTCAACGAATTCTTTCTCCATCTTTGTAATAAGAATAAGAGGAAAGTACTTCTCAAAAAATATGTTCTTGAACTCGTCCAAATCCTTGGATGAAATTTAATCTTATTGCCCCATATTGTTGACTTCATTCCACCATTGGTCAGATTCACATTCTATATGATAAATAGTAAATGTCTCCTCATCATGTTTCAAACAACGGAGAACAAAGAAAATCCTTTCAGTGGTACTAATCCATTATTCAAAAACTAGAGGACTAGAAGTCCCACTGAAATATGTTGGGAGATGCATCATAAAAGACTAAACATAATGTTATTAACTATTTTTCTCATTTATAAGTCCATCATGATTCAAATATTGGGAAAATTGTGTGATCATAAGGAGAAAATGTTTCACTCCAACTCCAAATTGTTCAGATTCTTAGGTGAAAAATCATTTTAATGTCCATCCCACTCAACATTAGTGTGGTTCCTTTAGGTTACATTTATAGACTAAAACCAAATATAATAGAGTAAGAAAAAAATGACATATTTGGGAACCACATAACCGAGAAAAAAACTTATAGGATGTCTAAATTATGACCCCATCTTTAATCAATGACACCATAGGTTTATCTTAGGTTATTCATTAAAACATTCATTTATATCATTCAAGATGGTTCATGAAGATATTTTGAAGGTCCGAAGCATATCCCCCATTAGTTTCAAACTAGGTGTGCATCATGGACCGTTTTCATGCACCAGTTTTGAATCCGGTCTAGCTTAATACACAGTTTATAGGGTTGTCACAACATGTATATATGTGACACTTACACATCCATTTATAGTGTCTAGAAATTTATTTATTTCTAGGAAACCATTCACTATATCCATTACCAAAATTACAGGACATTTTCCTATACATTTCCTCTTCCATATGCTTATCCTTAGAGACATTAACATAGGGATATCACTAGGGTTTTTCTCATCCTAGTTACGAAAGTTTAACTGATACTTTTCACTGATACCAACAATAGTGATCCCATATTCTCATACAAAGGAAATAAATAATTTGTTTGGAATACTAAATACATTACACCAATATAAACCCAATCACGATGTTAGTTTACTATCCTTGGAAACATAGAAACAGAAATGATGGTATATAAGTGAGATACATTATCTCTAACTAGGTTCTTTATGATGAGAACCATTCATCGAAAAATCATACATAATACATATCTTCATTAGTTAGAGAAAGGAAACATGAAAAGGGGTGAGCTCATATCCTCAGTTAGGTTAAACAAGGGATATTTTTAAGCATAGTCATGAGCATAAGGTTATGGAACGTGATCATAACATTAGAATATCATACCCTGCATATAAAAGACCATAAAAATTAATCATGGCATAAATATTGGTATTTCATATGACATAAATAAAAAGGAAATCAAGAACACTATACATAAATGAATAACATAGGAATAAGACATGAATTATAGTAGATACATAATCATATAAAATGACATACATAATATTAATGGCTTAATTCCAATTCCATATTAATGGAATGTGTTCACTCCTAAAACAATATGGCTAGTCATGGTTCACTCCAATGATCATCTTTGTAGTCAAGGTTCACTCTCGATACCATTATAGTTGGAAAATTCCTTTACAAAACCTATTTCACTACCCGTACGGGCAAGTATATCTCAGGAGATATAAATCATTACCCAATGTATTGTAGTGAGATATATGTACCACCCATATCATAATGAAATCATATATTATGTTCCACTAGATCACAAAAATTCATCATATAATAACCCATGTAATAAAATGTGTATAATAAACATGTCATCAAATAATAATATGTAGAAAATAAACTGGTGTTGTAATCATTTCATTAATGAATATCCCATTCAATGAAGTAGAATTCAAAAGCATATAATTTTTGAAGAGAAGTTATTTTTATAAACATAATTCCATAAAAACATTAAAAAAATGGGAATGAAAGTGAATGATAACCTCTGATCATATCCCCATAATGGCATTAGTAACACCAAATGATTTCCTCATATATTTAAAATGACGTTGAATGATTATTTAAAAAATTATTTGAGGAAAATATGAATTTCTCTTTGAAGCCCATTTTTATATACATAGAACATTATAAAAACATTTTAATTTTAAAATTACATTGGAAAAAATATAAATTAATATTTATAATTAATTAAAATACATTTTATTGAAACAAATATTTAAATTACATTGGAAAATAAAAAATGAGAAAAAATTAGAAAAAATGGTTTTGGAATAAAATATAATTCTGAACAAAATAGAAAAGTGAAGCTGGATTTTCGTAAAAATTATTTCTTAATAATCATAAGTACCAAAGATTGGGAAATGGAACCATTACTTGAATATAACATAAATCACTATAGTAGATGAAAATTTATTAGATTTATTTATATATAGATCATAATATTCCCTCAACAGAAGCATAATTGTAGATAATCCTGATTAACTATGATATTTTAACAATAAAATAATACCGATTTAGGAAATTTGAATCATAAAAAAATGATAGTATAATATAACATAATGATTAAAATATAATGAAAATAATAATATTCATGATATAATATTTTAGAGGTTGGTATATTCATCTTTTAAAAGAATATAAGTGAAACAAAACCTATGTCTCAAACAATGCAAATTGAGACAAAATTACCTTAATGATTCGGTAATTTTTGAACCATATAACCCCATGAAAATATAAATAATAAAATGTATATGTAAATAAAAATAAATTTAAATATAATAATTATTTAATACATTCATGGGTACTATACACTTCACACAAAATAAAATAATGGTGAATAAGTCATATGTATCACAGAACAAAAAGTGAGACTAAAATACCCTTACCTTATGTCTTGAATCTCATAATTCTCATTAAAACCTCATATGTATTAAATATAGTGCTATTATACTCCAACTAATTAAATAAATTCAGCTATATAATACCATATATGATTTTATTATGACCCTTTATTACCCATTTATTAACACTTCCAAGTTAAAGTTACATTTCAGGTAATCACCACTTTGTTTTTAGAATGTGTTCTGATTTGTTATATTTTTATTCATCTTACTTATATAATTTTTTCCTATTATATAAAATGATAAAAATGACATAAATACCATATATATTCAGTATATATGTATTTTAAATAATCTATAAAAGGTATAAAATGAAATGAAATACACTGTTCATGGAGACAGTTGGTTGAACATAGGCCTAAATGTTGTCTCCATGTCCATGTTTTATTGGAAAAATAAGGGATGTAAATGATATATATATAGATATATATATTATCATTATAGTATTATTTTAATTTCATATATAACACATATTTTTATAAAACTCGTTCTTAATATATTCCATGTAATGCTTGAACGAATCCCATTTCTCTGAGGAGGTGGTAGTCCACACATCCACAAACGAGGATCTTGTATTTCCAAAAAATGAAAATCCTTAAGTTATGTGTTATATAATAAATACATAAGCTCAAATACATCGTTAATATCATATAAATCATATAAAAACATAAATTTCATCATTATTCCCAACTATGAAAGGTTGAAATGGAAGAACGAAAGCTAATAGTTTGTCTATAGATAGTATGCCATACACATGAATGATGATTTCGTATCCAATTTTATGGAAGTGGGTGTCAGTATAGGTAGTACCATTAATAAGAAAACATTATGTATACATATTATACTAATATTATTGTATAATCATTAAATATTAATAATTTAGGGGGACGAGACAGAAATAAAACAAAAGGTCTTATTGAAGGATGTTACAAATTCGTGGGTAACTCCTTCTAGTCTGCACCAAAGGTATCCCTTGGTAGAATTTATTCCCAAATATAGGATTCTAGGATGAAGTGATGTAATTTGGGAGGCTATTTGGGAAGGATGTTTCTAGTAGTAATTGATTGTGAGGATTGAAGAATTGAGGGAGTTTGTTCCCTTTTTATATTGGGGGAAGAGGGTCATTCTTTAAAATATAAAAAGATAAAAACTATTGAATGGTCTAAATTACATAATGTGCTTACTATAAATTTACATTTATACTCCATTGGTTAGTTGGACGAAATATTTCCATAAAATGGATTTTGGACATGTGTATAGGTTATTTGGTCCCTTAAAATAATGTTTAACCACTAAGTAAACTCCCTTTTACCTTAATCACTATAATTTATTTTAATTAATTTCAATAATCACTTTGGTAAAAAAAAACTATGTTAAACTTATTAATAATTATAAATTATTCTTATTCCAAATATGGAATCCATTTTTCTAAATTCTAATCTTATACATGACAAAAATTAATTTAAAATTAATCATGCAGATTTGTCGCAAATGAAGGATTGTAAAATTAAAATGAGGAAATTTTTTTATAACCAGTTTCAATCTAAACTTGATTATGGTGACCAAAATTGGATTAAATTATTTAAAATTAATTTAATTATAATTGAAAATGATATTTTAAAAATTACTATATATATAAGTTAGATAAAAAATACCTTTTAATTAAAAATATGTTTTTTACCATTCATTCAAAAATGAATTATTTTTGAAAAATATAAAAACCACACCCTAAGTTCATTATGACCTTTTTTTCCAAAATTAATTTTATTTTGTCAAATTACGTTTATAAATGTGTCAAGAATTTATTTTTTTATTTTTCACTAAATGATATCAAATGGAGTTATTTTGATAAATCAATTATTTATCCAAATATATTGACATTACTGATAATTATATATTCCATTTATGAAGTGTTTTATTTATTGTAAAAAATTATAAATCCTATTTAAAAATTGGTTATTTCTATTCATATTACAAATATTAATGGATATATTATAGTTTTCTTGTTTAAATATTAATAATAATAAAGTGTTGTTTCATAGAAACAAAGTGTTGTGTGCGCGCTTTCTAAACTGATGTTGTGTATTGAACAACCTAAAAATGGTATGGAATAAAAATAAAATTTAACTTGGTTTATCATACAATAAAAAACTATAGGGGGATTTAATTTGATAAAAACAATTCACAAAAACATGTGGTGTTACAATACATGTATACGGAAAAAGGGTAGTTCTGGAACTCAAATTCTATATTTTGGACATGGTTTTTGAATTTTGTTCTTATAAAATGAATTCCAAAAAAAATTAGGTTAAAAATTCAGTATTCAATTAAAATTAAAATTCCATGTTTCACTTGTTTTACATTCATGTATGGTTTTATAAAAGGTGACATAATTGTTTAAATCCTTGTTATTACGATAGTGTCATTTTGTTCCACTTCGGTTGTTTAAAATTTTTTAATTTCTTTTAATAAATGTAATGTTTTAAAGTGGACTATGGTGTTTAATGAATTTAATTGCGTGGAAGGGTTTTTGAAAATACAATTTGAAAAAATTTGAACATTCTAAAATGGTAATAGAATATGGGATCCCCAATTCAGAACAACTGCATAATTTTATTTTTATTCAATATTTTCTTCCATCATTGGGTTATTAAGGCCTTTTGATTGGTTCCTATAAATGTTTTCATCTTCTGAAAAAAGATCTACATTTCCTCCTAAGAATCCACCATAATAGAACAATCTATATACCAATAATTCTACATTTATTATCATAAAATAATGACTTCTTTTAGAATAAATCATTCTTTAAGAATTGGAATTTATGTGAACAAGATTATCTATTCAATGAATTTATTTAATTTTATAAATGTTAATATTATTTAATCAAATATCATTTATATGAATCGAAAATGGATAGATTACAATTTTTTAACATAAGAGTGAGAGGATTGGGAGAAAAGAAACATTGTGTCTATAAAAGATAATGTATATGACCCTTCTAAAATCCATTTTCCAGGATTACCTAATTTTTATTCAAGGATAGTTATTTCATGATAGTTGGAAGAAAACTTCATCAATCACTAAATATATAGATGTTATAAATATTGTACTATACACTGGGAAAAGAAAAATGAGTCTAGTGACTTTGATTAAATAATGTTTTATAGATCATCTGATATGATTACAAGTGTTGAAATTGATGAATATTATATCTAGTATTTGGTTATAGGTGTGAAAGATGATGAAGATCACATTGAGGAAATGATAATGACATTTGAAGATGAAAATTGTGATATTATAAAAAAAATTAAAAGTATAGAGTTAAGAAAATACACCATTGTATGATATTTGAACTAAATATACAACATCGTCATCAATAAAAAATCTAAATAATTCTAAAGTTAGAAATGTAGGGAGTGGTTCTTGTTTTATTGAAATAATTTCTCTCGTGAATGATATTCTACCAGAAGATAGTGAGATTCCATTTCGATCATATGATGTTGATTGAATACTATGTTTAATGTGTATGACCTCTAAAAGAGTACAACAGAATCCAAATGATTTTATACAGTTTCACAAGGACCAAAATCCACTTAAAAATTCCCAAAGTGTGGTGTTTCTATATATAAGAATGATGAATTGGGTCTTATGAATGTTGAGTGGTAAATTCCAATCATTCCATGGTTTAAGTGCATATATATGTGAATGTACTATAAGAATGTTGACACGGAATGAAGATATAGGAAATAAAAAATGGAAACCTCATCACCCCCATAGTCTCTATTAAAGTTGATTTAATTTCATCATTAGTATATTGAATTTGGAAATGTGTTGAGAATGCTTTTTCTGGAAATGTCTACAAATGGAGTGAATCCTTTTGGTTTTAAATGTATCACAAATAGTATATGTCTAGTTATGTTGGAAAATTGTATCTTTCCATTGTGGTTATTCATGAAATAAAAATAGGTTATGTTATATATAATTATATTAGGACCCAGAAAATGAGTTAATAATATTAATGTTTATTTAGATCCATTGATAAATGATTTGAAATTATTGTGGGATTACAGTTTTACATATTTTGAATCTTATAGAAATTAATTTTTCACATTGAGATCCAGTTTTTATAGGATGATAAATGATTTCATTGCTTATGGAAATTTATCAGTGTTATAGAATTAAAGGAATTAAAAGGTGTCCCATTTGGGAAAAAATTATACATTAAATTAGGTTGAAACCTTCATCAAAGACACTGTTTCTAGGACATCATGGATTTCTACCCCGAAGATATAAGTATCAATCTTAGAGGAAATAATTCAACGGGAGTCAGAAGAATTTACAACACATTTCTCACTAAAAGGTTATCTAATATTCATGAAAGTATAAATATGGAAACTTCTTTTGGTAAACCATTTTTGAAAAACCTTACAAAAACCAGTTATAAAATGCAATTAATTTTTTAATTAGCAAACTGTAATTTTTTGTATGTTATAATTTTTTTCCTAACATGTATGCTGAAAAATATTTATGAGATAATGTGATTTTAACATTAATAAATTGTCCCACCGAAACTAAGGATGGTATTAAGTATAGGATAGATATGATTGAAATGGGAATATGGGAAGATATTATTTTAGTAATGAGTGAAAAAACATATTTTCTATCCTCCAGTTTCATACACTCGATCCAATATAGCGAGATATCAGTTTTTTAACATCTTCAATAATATAAAGGTTCCATAGGGGTATCCATAAAATATAAATAATATCATTTTAATAAATTATTTAATGTTAAAGTGTCTATAACAACATTACTATCATTTTTGATAAAATATATCATTCATGTAGCTTAATTTTGGATTTCCCCTAAGATTGTAAATCCTAAATTATCCGTGATCTATTTCTTTTTAAAAACTATATGCTGAAAAGTAATAAACCCATTGATATTTCCAAATATAGAAAAGGAAACTTCTATCATGTTATAGGGATGGGAGATGTACTTCCCCCCAGTATTATTTTATATGATGGTTCACTATATGGTTTACTTGGAAAGAGAGATTAAATTATGTGGCCTTCTACATTAGAGGTTGAGCCATTTTTTGAGACCCAAAAGATAATTATAAGAAATTTAAATCTATCAAGTTACTAAATTTGGATATCAAGTTCACATAATCAATAGATTTTAGGATTGTTTTGAATCCATATTTCTAATGTGTCAATGGAAAATTAGAATGAATTTAAGGTCTATCCATAGGACCATGTGTGCATGTATTATCTTATAACGGATATATAATTAATGGTTATATGTTCTACATAAATGAACATGATGAATATGGTACCATCAAAAATAGTAGAGTTACACTTGTGGTGGAGGTGATGTATATATCTGGTAACAAGGATAGAAACTCAATTTATGAGTATATTTCACAATTTGATATCATCAAACAATTTTGGGAGTTGTGTCATAAAAAATTAAATGTGTTTATTTTTAAATTAATGTAGGTTGATAATAGGATTGTAGTTAAAATAGGAGAATTTTGAACTAAGAATGTGGATTTTAGTAAAGAGGGGTACAACGAAGAAGTGTTCATATTGAAATCATAGGGAGTAAAAGTATTTTATGTTCTAGATCATTCATAGTAGAATTGGTGAAATTTTCTTATCGACCAAAACCCCTGATGTTTCATATTTCAATGAAACATAGGATGACCCTTTCCTTAGGATGGAAAAATAATTTCCCAATGGTCCCAATGTATATGAGTCCTTGTATGTCATAGCATTCCATAATGAGAGGAATTGGAAACTCCATATAGGATTCAAATCCATTCAATATTTATCAAAAGATAGTTTAATAATTAAGTTATACTTTTTTTAATATACTCTATGTTACATCATATTATCGTCCTCCCACTGCAATATTTTCACAATCTAAATTATATTTTCAACCAATTTTATAGATAATGACTTCTTTACATAACAATGCTCACAACCCTATGGAACTACAGGTTTCTCAACATGTTAGTGCTCTCAAGGTAGAGGAACATCATCATTCGGAATATGTTGATTCTACTAATCTAGAAGAACAACATATTGATCATGTTGAATTCATTGAAATAGTATGTGGTGAAAAATTGTATGTCCCGTAAAATAGTAGTTTTATTGTGTGACGGTGTTTGAAAAAATTATTAAAGTGATAAATAAAATCATCAAATTCTAGGTTGGATTGAATGAAAGCAACCATTAAGCTAACCCCTACTAGGTCATGTTAGGTAGTTTCATTGGACTATCCACTAAAATTCACATGTTTATTGATGTATATTTGTTGAAAAATGATGTTAATGTGCTTAAGATAATAATTTGGGAAGATATTAGTGTAACATTATGATATAATTTCTTTATATTACTAAAAAAATATTAAAACATTTATTTACTCTTCATTATCCCTTATAGAGTGAATTTATAGTTGATGAATCCCAAATGAAATTTTATTAATGATATCTACATATGATCATAGATTCTCTCACAAAATTCATATGATATATCATCTTAGATTTGCTGAATTTAAAATAAACACAAACCCACCACAAATATAGGCACACCTGATAAACAAACAATAGTTAGATTTATTTATTTTTTGTCATTGGGAGACACCTTTTAAGGTACATTTTGACTAGATATACATTTCATTAAAATTAATGTATTAACCGAATTAGCTAATAATTTTTCATTTATGAAACAAAAATTAGGTGACGAAAGTAAGAAACGGGAAGAGAAACCAATGTACCCCTACCTTAAAGCCAGGATGGTGTACACTTCGCATAAAAAAATGTTATGTATTTTAAATATATAGTAATACTTTAATCTTATAGGGAACAATAGCATAATATTTTTCCTTTGTTTGAATGAAGATTGATGAATCGAAATCCAAAGCCACATCTTTCCCAAATAATGTTCCGTTAATGGAGGAATGTGTAAATAAAGACGAGTTTCTAATTGATGAAAAGACAGAAAAATTGTGTGAATCGTGTGTAATTATGAAATAATAAAAAATTATTTTTATTTAAATTTATATTACACTAAAATGGTCACATATTTATCTATATTTTTTATACTACATAGATAAAAGAATCACCATCAGGTATACCCAATAAACAACAACTATAGGTGTCCAATAATTGGCCAGATGATTACGGCTATGAAAGATGTGAGAGTTTTGGGGTATCACCCAGAATATATTTTCCGAATTTAAATGAGCAAGTAGATAATGTTAATAAAATCAAATAGTTATTGGAACTATTAGTTTCGTTATATGAAAAATGTAATTGGGATTCAAGAATGTTAAATATGTTATGGGAAGGAATGATAAAGAACAAATAGTACAAGAATAACTAAAATGTGACGATCCACCCCCCCCCCCCCAACACAACCAAAGTTTAGGTGTGGAATTCCTCAAAATAGGCTATCTTAAAAGAGGTAACCAATTAATTCATAATTGTTTCTTTGAAAATTGAATTATGCAGACACTGAAACATTTACTATATTGTTATTTTAATTGTTGAATATGATTGTGATTTAAATCTATGAACACACACCCATATCCATGTTGTGATGGATACCATGTACAATATCCAAGGACATATTATACACAATAATCAACATCCAATTTGGGAATGTGAGAGTGGGGATTCATGTTCTTTATAATCCAAGAACCAACCTACCAACTCCACTTATTGATGTGGATATTCAATATTGTTCAGAATGATATTGGAACTTTCATAGCATTTTTGTTAAATCATGTAAAAATATATTTCAAAAACTAATTGTTCATTTACAGTTTATTTTTCATGAAAAACATTTAAATATTAATGAAAATTTAATGAAACAATGATTTCTATCATAGAAAAAAAATTAAGGGGTGAAATAGAATGTCAAGTAAAATAATCTAAAGGATAAACAAAAAAATAAAATATATCTTCACAAAGTACCTTTAGACCACCCATTCATTATCTGGAATTACTAACATTAATGGTTCATGTTGAGAAAATGATAGAAATCTGTGGTACAAACACAATTGATTTTGAATAATAGATACATGGAAAGGCCAATACAGATTATATTGTTCTTGAGAATGTAAATGAAATCCTAGCATCTGAATTGTAAGGAATTTCAGTTGTAAATGTATATATGAGGTCTGTTTTCCTTACTTATTTGTGTAATAGTTGATATATTATGCTATTTATAACTAAATACAATTCATTTTTTTGTAGGCATACATAACAATACTATTTTAAAAAAAACCCTGTGAACCTAAACATGGACACATTAGCCCTAAAATTGATTCTACAGAACTATTCTCCTTAGATATGATGAAATACGGATTCATAGTGGATAAAATAGCCACAATGTTTTAAGGAAAATATATAAGCGATGGAATCTTCTTAATACCAATGATTATGGGATGATATTATAAAATTTAATCATATAATATATATTTTCATTCATTTAATTACATATTCCTTTTTTTATTTTTAGGAATCATTGGTTTCTCATTGCAGTCAATTGACGCACTCCAATGATTTTTTGTATATATTTAATGCATGGATTCGAAATGAACCAAACACATGTGATGATGTATATCAATTTATAAAACACTAAAAGAATCATTTTATAAATGAAACTATTATTATAAATTTTAAATTTAGTTTTATTGAAAAAAATTTATAAAACAATGGTGTTTAAATATCAACAAAATCCTAACATGAGGACAGTACATGATCATAAAAATCCAACTCAGATCTAGAAATTTATAATTATAAGTGTATATAAAATAACATTTCACTGTAAAAACATATATCAAAACAAATTTTATATTTTTATCAATGTTTCTGTAGTTTAAAAAACTAAAGGGAAAGATTGTGGTTATTATGTTTAAAAATCTATGAATGATATTGTATTACATCAATAAACTAACATCCTAGAATTGGTATTTCTGATAATAATTATAATTTCACATAAATATTTACTAAACCATTATTTATTTATATTTTTACACTAATAGTAGGACAACTGACATCCCTCATATTCACAAGTAGAAATATATATTTTTTAAAATGAATGGGAATAATACATGGTGTCCAACATTATACAAATATCAAGAAGTGGTGACTTATTAATAATTCTCTTTACTTTTCTGTCATTTTAACTACTTCTTTTTGTTAATTTAATTATAATTTTTAATAATTAATTATTTTGTTAATTTTCATAGAGATCATGAAGATTGATGGTACACTCATGATGCACTCATGTACTATGATTATGCACTCAATGAGGATGGCGCAATAATTTTTATATACTTTTATTTTTCATTCTACAATGTATTCAGTATTATGGGTTATCAAACATTATTTTTTTTTAGATAACCTCAAATTCAGAATGGAATGAAGAATAATAAGACATTCTGTGATTTGAATGAATCAACCACAACTCAATATGATGCACGATATGACCAGTATAACTGAAATATTATGTTATTAGTTTATAGTTGACATTTTAGGTCCAAGAACACCTTACTCACTCAAAATTGATCAATCACATTCAGATTTTTTTACACATTTGGAAATTGATTCATAAGAAAATTTTTATGTGCAGGAATCATCCACACCTCAATCTAATACACAATATTCCCAAAATGACTAATATAGTAATATTTTTAAAGATTCTCACACTCATATATGAATTACCCACACTTCAATCAAACACATAGTGATCTGATAAATTGTGTTCTTTTTATGGCATGAAGTTTATGTTTTTAGTTTAAAATTTACATTTTAATCCGATAGAGACATCAAACACTCTAAACTAAGAATACACATTCATATTTTTTATACTTTAGAACAATTATCCATAAGTAATTTACGACATGTAGAAACTAGAAACACATTATTTTAAAAGACAATACATCCAGTTTGACTCAAATTAAATGTTTTGAGTTTAAAAAGGTCATTTTAGTTCAAAAAAATTGTCACATATTCAAAAATTATAAAAAAAAATTGTATTGTGTTGATAATTTAGGACAATGATTCCTAAATATTTTGTGGTATATATGTGGAAGAATCACCACAATACGATAAACGGAGTTCCCAATATGACTCAGAAGTGTCTGTTCTTAGTATAAAATTGTCAATTTTTTTAAAACATGTTTCACTCTTGAAAAACTAAGAAAAAAACTCATTTTATATTCTTACATTATGAAAAAACATCACAATTCATTTGATACATGTACAAATTTTTCTCAAATCAAACCAACACATGATCTGATTGGTATGACTCAAAGTGCATATTTTCATCTTAAATTAACATTTCTCTATAAAAGACACATCACACACTCAATACTAATAAAAAATCCATATTTATATAATACATTTCTTCAATGACTCATAAGTCATTTTTGACATGTATAAATCATCTAAAAATCAATCTGATAAATGGTGTTTCTGGTATGGCTAAATGTGTCTGTTATCAATATAGAATTGACAACATTTTCAATATTATATGTTACTCATTTAAAATCAAAAACAATACACTCATATTGTCCCCATAATTTAGGAAAATGAATCATGAGGCATTTTATATATATTGGAATCATTATCATGTCCAACTAGCACATGAAGTTTCTAATATGACTCCATGGGCATGTTTTCTGTTTGAATTCAAATTTTAGTTCAAAAGAAAAATCACATACTCAAAATCTATAAAGCATATGCATAACATTTTAATACTTTAGTAAAATAATTCATAAGTAATTTCGGGTGTTTAGGACTCATATTCACCTCAATCATATACACATTGTGCCCAGTATGACTCAAAGTGCCCTTATCATCTTAAAATTAAAAATTTATTTCAAAACATTAGACACTTAATGAAAATAAATAAATCATTATCATATTTTCTTGAAAATATATTACACCAATTAATAATTCATTTATGACTTGTACTTATTAGTCTCAAATCTAACCAACACAAGATATGACCAGTATGAATGAAAGTGTCTGTCTTCGGTTTAAATTGATATTTTATTAGAAAAAATACTATTATATACTCAAAACATATAAATTTAATATGTATTGTACTGATACACTAGTTAAATGATCCTTAATTCATTTGTTAATTGTAGGAATCCACTGCAGGATGGTCCAACGCATAGTGTGACTAGTTTGACTCTAGGTCTATTTTTCTAAATTCCCAATTTACTTCAAAACACACGTCACACACTCAAAACCAATAAAACTAATTCAAGTGGCTTTGATAATTTGGAAAAAAGTATCCATAATATATTTTTTTATGAGTAGGAATTAGCCTAACCTAAATCTAACATGGTTTTTTCTTGGTATGACTAAAAATTTCAATTATTAGTTTAAAATTGACAATGTAATTCAAAATATATTTCACTCATTGAAAACTGAGTAAAATCAATTTTATTTTCTAGATACATTAGTAAAATGATTCTTAAGTCATTCTATATGTTTAGGAATTTGTATCGCATCAAACCAATAAATGATTTGACTGTTATGACTCAATGTGTGTGTGTGTTTAGTTTAAATTTATATTTTAGTAAAAAGGACATGTGACATAATCAACAATAATAAGGCACATTCAGATTATCTGGATACATCAGGACACTGATCTTTTTTTCATTTATTATATGTAGTAATCAACCTCATGTTAATCAAACTAATGGTGAGACCAGTATGAATCAATATGTGTTTAATATATAAATTTTATATTTTAGATCAAAAACATGCATCATATACTCAGACCTAATGAAACTTGTTTATATAATTTTTATGTTTTAGGGAAACAATCCGTAAGCCATTTTTGATGTGTAGGAATCAACTACACCACAATATGATACATAGTGTTCCCAGTGTGACTCCAAGAGCCCATTATTTGTTTAAAATTGATAATTTAGTTTAAAATGTACGCCACTCACTACAAACCTAAAAACATTCTCATATTGTCTTGATACATTAGGAAAATGATTCATATATGATTTATGATGTGTAAGAATTAGTCTCACATAAAAAAACACAGTGTGACTTTAATGTCTCAAAGTGAGTGTTTTTATATTAAATTTTCATTTTTTTAAATAAGATAAGTGATATACTCAAAATTAAAAAAAAACACATTCATATATTCTCGAGACATTAGGATAATGATCATTAAGTCATTTGTTATATGTATGAATCATCTGCAAATCAATCTGACTCACGGGGTGACCAATATGACTCCAACTCTATCCTTTTATTTAAAATATACATTTTCTTAATTTATGGATTAAAATTAATGTTTAATTAATTAATTTATATTATTAATAACATAATAATTAGTTTCATATATAGGTGTATTTTTTTGGATCTTGGGTTTTTTGTTCGGAATCATAAACACTTATTAGGGTTTTTTGATAGGGGGTTGGGTGGCAAAGACAATGAAACAACCATTGATGTTTTGGAATGTTTTTGATATTAATTGATAATGTAATTTTAAAAAACACTATTTGAAACATCAATAATATAGGGTTTTAAATTTCTTATTATGGATGGAATTTTTATGTTAATAATATTTTGAATTTTCCATATACATGGGTATTTTTCTAGTTCAGTGTTCTATAATTTTAATTGCACACTACAGTTGTACAACCATTATCATCACTAAACAAGAACTAATAAAGTACCAACCTTAAACTACCAAATTTTGAGGCATATGAAATAACTGTTTTTATCAGATCTAAATAGAATGCGCTTATTAAAGGGCCACCTTTATCAGCCCTAGCTAAAAGCGCTAATAACAATTGATCTTTATTAGCACTGTTCATAGCACTGATGAAAATTTTCCATAAAAAAATTATTAACACATATATATATTTATAATATTTAAATTAAAAACATAATTTCAATACATATATATTTTTGTTAAAAATGAATGTCTATAATTAATATAAATATTATATATTAATATATATTTTTTAATTATAAATATATATATATATTGTTTTTAAAAATGTGTTTATAACATTTTAAATAAACAAATACATGCCCACATCCGCATGCGGAAGCAATCAGTAACACTGTGATTGGCCCAACAATGGGCCCTAGGGTTAAGCAATTGTCTATTGGGTTTTTTGTCTTTTTTATGGACCACTTTTGGCTATTTTTTGAGTGTTATTTCTTTTTCTCATTGTGGGATATTTCCTGAATGATAATTGGAAGGTGGGTACGGGATGACCTGTGGTGGTATGGGACACTAATGGTGGTGATGATATGAGGTACCACGATCTATTGATGGTATGGGTTTCCGACAATGATTATCACCCATTGATGACGTGTCGACACTGAAACCTTTGGCGAAGGACATTAGAGACATCCTCAATCACATGAGAAATGATGTTAAAAAGAATGAAAACATCCTTGGTGCGAATGATTCAGAATCCAAGATGATGACATTGGGCGGACCGTTGTCTATGAGTCTCACTGATGCGGTTGGGTGCGTGAGATATTCAGGGTCGTTATTTGTCGGACGGATCATGGATACTTTAGATAGTGTTGTTTTGTTGGGCCTTTAGACCATTTCATATGGGTCTTTATGCATTTTAAATGGGTCTGGAGACACTAACTTTATTGTTCTAGGTGGTGACTTCTCTACATTCATATATTGGTGGCATTTCATGGGTCATGTACTTTGGGTTTACTGCACGTTTATATTAATTAATAAATTTTTATGGACGGACATGTTTGATACCTGAACATTTTGATAATTTATATATATTAATAATTATGTATATAATTATATTAATATATATAATTATATACATATAAATTTCTATATAATTATATAAATTATATATAATTACATAAATGTACTTATATTTTTATAAAAATATTTATAAAAATATTTATTTATAATTATAATTATGTATATATATATTTAAGTTATAAAAATATATATTTAAATAATACATATTTAATTTTTTATAATTATATATACTTATATATTAAAAAATATTTTTTTTAATTATATGAACATATTTTTATTTATAAACAAATATTTTGAAATATATTTATTTATAATTATAATTATAAATAAATAATTTTATATTTATATATTTTTAAATATGTTTTACATTTCAATAAGAATATATATATATATATATATATATGAAATTAATATATTAATATGATTTATATTACATTTATTAAAAAATTAATCTTATTTTCATATTTGTTTTTAAAAAAATTATCATATAAATATTATTCCAAATGTCTAATAGTTTATTATTATACATTTATTACAAAAATGTGTATATAATAAAATTAAATATAATATTTTAATATTTTAATTTAAAATTATATATTATATAAATGAAAATATTTATTTAGAAATATATTTATAGTGATATTAATTAATTTAAAAGATATTTACATGTACAATTGCATGTATGTATGTGTATGTTTGAATATACATCTTTGAATATATAGGTGTGTAGATGTGTATGTGTACAATTGTATGTTCATAATTCATTGAAATGTTATGAATTCCCTATTTAAATTTTTTGGAATTTTTTAATTTAATTTATTCATTTATTATTATATATTCTTTAATAATATTAAAAATATATTTAATTGTTTTTGTGATATTTCTTTATACATATATCTATTTACTATACAGGTAGTATTTTCAATATGTTATTAAATTATGTGAATAAAATTTATTCTTTTTTTATTATGTTTTACCATTTAAATTTTGTTTGAAATTTATATAGTTAATCTATTTAGATTATTTTTTTATAATTTCATAATTTTAATATTTAATTTATTCAATTATAAATATATATGAGTTATTTGAAAATGTATTTATAAAATTATAAATAACAAAATATATATTTAAATAAATAAAAAATTATAACAAATACATTTAAATTATCAATATATCAAGTATATTTATAATTATATTTTATTAAATATATAAATTAATATAAATATACTTATCATTAAAAATAAATACTTATTAAGTATATTTAATAATAATTATAAATATAAGTATATAAATAATTAAATATATAAATAATTATAAAATTATAATCAATATATTTAAAAATTAAATATATTTTTTGAATTTTTAATTATATATAAATACATTTTAAATATATTTATTTATAACTATAATTATAAACTAATAAATATATATATAAAAATTTATAAAAATTATAATAAATCAATTAATATAATAAATATACTTATTGTATTTATAATTAGATATAAATGTATATATTTAAAAATATGTATATGGTTATATAAATATACCAAATTGGTACGGACCATGAGGTATAATTATATAAATAAATATATAATCTATAAATATATATATAATTTCATAGAAATATTTTTAAAAATATTTATTTTTATTTATAAATAGATATATATATTTATTTATTTATTTATTTAAATAATTATAAAATAAAAATAAAAATATTACAATACTAAATATTTATATTAGAGTTATATATATATATATATTAATAAATATATTTATTAATTAATTTGTATATATATATATGACTTTATAAATATATTTATAATTATATAAAAATATTTATAACTATATATATTTATAATTATAGTTAATAATATTTTTATATATATATCAAAAAGGATCAGAAGCTTGGCAAACCCGTTCCTACAGATATTTATTCAAAAATAAAATACAGGACCATGGAATTGAGAATGGATGGGGTCAAACAAAGGACAATGCCTCATCCAAAACAAAATAACTACAAATGAGTATAATCATGACCATCTCCACAATCAGGGTTTTCATCATCTAATCCCATTCCAACAATTAATTCTTCTAATTGAAAATCATAGAGTTATTTTCCATATGTTTATCATGCTCTAGAATGATCTCCATAGATAATGATGATAGGCCACACCCACATGCAACAACCCAATCATCTCTACCACGTCCTCAGTCGTGATTTTTTAGATGACGATCATGTTTCCATGTCTTAGTTTATTGTCAATCCCCATCTGGTTCATCCATCTCTGAATATGGTACCATTTCCATGAGTGGTTTCCCCTTAGAATTTTATAATTAAGGAGATTGCCTATTGGAAACATCCTTCAAAACCAGGGAGACATTAATCTTTATCTCGTTCTTTCCTTTGCTAGATAAGGAATGCTCTTGCGCGAGTTTCTCATCCACATCGTTCTACACATCCCTTTCAAAATCAGTCTTAACAATGTTAGAAGTATTAAAAACGGTCTCATCCCATGTATTCATGGTTCCTCATTTTGAACGAATAAAGACTTATTTTGAAAAAAAACACTACCTCCTTAAATGTATTGACTGTATTCTGCCATTTTTGCTTCGGTAGAATGAGATCCTTCATCCAAGAAATGGATTTCATTACCATTCATGTCATAATTTTTAATTTTTCATTGGGGCCCAATATCAGTAGTGGTTTGATTGTTCCCAACATATTTCCTCAAAAAAAATTACAAAAGGCTGCAAGGCACCTGTATGTTTGACTTTGATATTTCAGACATTCCTACAGTTGGAGACATCATGCCCTACAACGTAAAAGAATTTATAGAAGGATGGGATGAATTCATATTAAAAATGAACATCAAGATTATCAATATTTTACACTAGAATAAGATATTTATTAAAACGAATTATCATGTAAACATCCAACAGGAATCATGAAAATAATCCAAATTTCCCATAAATAGTGTTTTCATCCATTTTAATGGGTACAACAATACAGTAAACAATATCATTAATAATTTTAGGGCTCCAAATCATGCATCTAACACCATGAATTAAGGTCCAAATTTGTTTAGTTTTATGTTTTTTAAAATTTGGGTTGAAACTCTCATCACAAGAAGAGATGCAAAAAACCCCTTCATTAAGTGCATAGAAAATGGATCTCTAAGAACATGTCTGATCATTAGAATTAGAAAAAATTAACTGAAAATTTCATCTGCTGATTGGGAACATTTTCCAATTATAGATACCCCAAATTTGAGAGATCCTCAATTTATCCTCCTCGGTTTTCATTGGTTTGTAACCCTTAGCAAGAATTAGTGACCCAAATAAAGAAAACATACAAGCATCTAATTGATCCTTAAGAATGACCAGATTTGCAAAAACAATGAAGGACCCATGTCCAGATCTCGAAGAGAGGGGAACAGAAAACTCATGAGGGATTTCATCAACTGCATGAGAACCTACAATCGTTTGAATATTTGAGCAATTAAGGACATCATCAAAGGAAATACCAATGTGTGGGGATTTTGATGGATGATATAGTTTTGTACTTCCCGAAACCTGAGCCGGAAAAACCCTTGATGACACAACATTTAGTACTGGACCACCCAAAACCCAAACGAGATCACTTGCCAATGTATTAAAATTTAATGCCAGATCACTACATGGGGGCTTCGACCAACGAACAGAAACAGAAAAACCATGTATGTTATCGCCAGGAGTCTAACAATTATCTATTTCACCCAAAACATAAGCTAGAACAACCCTTTCTAACATATAATTCACATATCGGCCACCCAAAATTGGATCAACCCTTGCCGACACATTCATATCAAATCCAAAATCATTGTATAGGGGCTTTAACGGATGGACTCACCCACCAAATCCATTTTTATGATCATGAGGATCCAGAAAATCAATCCTTATAGAAATGTTATAATCTGACAACATCATTAGAGAAAATAGATCTGAATAACTAGAATAATCACCGAGATTATTAGGAGCTCTGATTCCCTCTTCATCCATCAACATATATTTAAATAATTCTAAAAATAAAATAAATATATTTTTTATATTTATAATTTTATAAACATTTATAATAATATAATTATATATAATTATATAAGTATATTAATAAATATAATGAAACTTTTTTAAATATATAGAAATATTTTTAATTATGTTTATTTGAAACAATAATTATTAAAAAATATATATATTATTAATATTGGATTTTTATAATCACCAATAAAGGGGTAACTTTATCAGCACTAAAAAGCGCTAATAAACAGTAGTTTTTTCAACTCTTTCTATTTTATCGTTGACAAAACTACACTTTATCAGCACTTTTTTGAAAGTGATCATAAACAACTAACCAGTTCTTATATAACAAACCCAAACTGAGATATCTCCTCTATTCTCTATCAGTATCTCAAATAACCTTAACATCGTGGAACTAAACCCTCACTGCTCTTCATCACCGAATCACTACTCTTCATCAATGAATTGATCCTCTAAATATAAAGGTGTGGGATTATTTATTATTATCTATAGTAATTTCACCAGTTAAAATTTTTAACCCCTCCAACTTCCACTCATATAGTACCGATGAGTTATAAATTATGTAAATACTCTGGTCCATTTACATTCCCAAATTTTTTTATTATTCTTGTTTATGTTTTTTTCACCACTCATTTGTTTTTTTGTTTTCTCATTCCAAAATATAATTTCATTCTCAATAATTATGTTTTCATTCTTGGTTGGGTTAGTTCCATTCTATTTGGACTGAATTCTCCACATTTGTTATTAATAGTGAAGTTAGAGTTAACGAGTATGCTTCTAGGGGCGTTGTCAAAGTGACCCTTTATCCCCTTATCAACATATTATGTTCTTGGAGGCTTAGAAATATATTAGGGTGTTTTTTGTGAAATAATAATTGGATTATACTTTCTTATCTGTAAAGGATTCCAAACTACACCTCCACTATCATTTTATACCACACAAATATAATTTTACCTATATTATAAATACAAATGTCTTTAAATAAAGAAGAACTAGTATTATTCCACTAGGAATTTATACTCAATTGAATGTTTTAATCATTAATCACATTTGGTTTCGACCTAAGTACCATTAATACATGAATCTATAAATTCAAACTAGATATAAAAAACTAATATAGTATTTCAATGTCATTTATTATTAAAAAAAATCCATAAAACATGAT
This sequence comes from Viscum album, assembly GCA_963277665.1. Taxonomy (NCBI): domain Eukaryota; kingdom Viridiplantae; phylum Streptophyta; class Magnoliopsida; order Santalales; family Viscaceae; genus Viscum; species Viscum album. Next base: position 1,416,995,793 of record OY728160.1, read on the forward strand.
AGATCAATTCCTTTAATGCTACAGTTTCATTTGAAAACACATATTCAGTCAGTTATTTTGTTTTTGTGTGTGATTGTTTCTATATTGTTATGTGATATTGAAATAATTTTTTTTATTCAGTATGTAAAAATTATATAAGTGATAGGTGGTATAAAATAAGTTATATCAACAAGTCTAAGAAACACTAACCATGAAAAAGGGAATGAATGGATTTTGTTTCATCATATAACACTTAAAAGAGTTTATACCACCCATTACCTTGGATGAATATATTTGAAAAGAAATCTATTTCTTTATAAATAACCTTTTATTACTAATTTTTAAAAATATTAAATAAATGGTAAAAAGTCATTATTTTTTTGAAACAAATTAGAAACCATAAAGGGGTGAAAATACTATTAATTAGTATTTCCCAATTCAACATTAGGCAATGCTTAATGGAATTCCACAACATTTTTCACTTTTGATATTTTTTAAAAAAATGGTTTTTTATATAAAACACCATTTATAATTAAATTCATTAAAAAAATCAATCTAATTATATTGGTTTTCATTTTTCTTGATTTCTGTATTTATTATTTTTTGTTCACAGAAAATATTGAGTGTGACTTAAACAATCAAGATGTTCCAATTAAAATATTGTTTTGTTTTATTAAATATTTTCATACTCGCATTATTTTGAAAATTTCCGCAATAAAAATGTCATTCATGGAAAATATAAGTTGTTTTGAATTTTTGTTTCTTTATTCTTTGAAAAAACAAATTTTATTAAATATTATTTTCTACTTTTTAGAAATTTATCTGGATTATCTTTTTCCTATCAAAATATTTTTTTCATTTTAAAACTAATTTCACAATTGGAACTGTAGTGTTTATTTATAATTTATACTAAAAATATTTTTCCCATTTTAATGAATTTTTTTACTATAATAAAGTTAGTTATGTATATAAAATTTATAAAAGATAGTTTCATGAATTAAATTCTTTTATTAGTAGAAAAAAAATTACTTTTGTTTTAAAATAATGCAATAACACATAAAATTTGAAAACATAAAAAATGATGAAAAACATGGTTTCATTGACAGAGAATCAAATTCAATTTTGTTTTAATCCTCTTACCTAAATAATATCCCACATATGATAAAAATATTAAAACAATATACATCCAATCACTCACATCCATTATTAATAATAATTTTCAAAATGAGACCATAAAACTATGTCACTTGAATAATGTTGAAACTCCATTTATAGAGAATAATATTGAGATACAAGACTGAAGAAAAATATAAATTACAATATTAAAACTAATGAAAAATATATATGACTATCCTATTAAAATATTTAAATATTAGATAGGTCAATAAACTCTTTATTTTAGCATTTTAAAACTATATTTCAAACTAGAGAACACTCTATGCCATTTAATGGATTTAAAAAAATAGAAATTTTGATGATAAACTTCCTTAAAGGGAGGTGTTACTGACACATGAAAATCTCCAATTTAGTTGATTTGGAAGATATTTTAAAAAATGTTCCAAATTTAGTTATATGGATTTCAATATCTCAAAAACATGAAAAAATATTTAAAAATTTGTTAAAAAGTGGTTATCCGAAAAATAATTTATTGAAATTATCATCTACAAATAGATGTGTGTATAAGATTGATTGAATAAGGATGGAAAAAAATATTCCTATGAAATAAATCAAAAAAAATTCAAAGATTGTGTAAAATAAATTTGTGGAAAATATTTGTTGAAATCGTATGAGTGAAAAAGGTTTATCAAAAATCAATTACACTTGAGGAAAGGATAAATGGTCACTTCCAAGTCTTTAAATATTTGATAAAATATAGAAAGAATACACCTAAATTTACTCTTCTTTAAAAAACTCAATGTTTTATTTAAAAAAATATATAATGAAAAAACAAAACTCATAATATATTGAAAATTTAAAACACTAACTAATAGAAAAGTGGTATAATTTAACTAATAAAAAATAATCATAGATATCTGACTATCTTAATTCATTAAGAACCAAAATATATTCAGAACATAACTCCTTATGAAATTCAACATAATCCTTAAAATTTAATAAAACAATTAATAACCCAAATATAATTTAGAAATTTCTAGTAACATAGTTAAAATTGACTCCCACATAATAAAAATTAATCCTTATACTAATCTAACCACTAATAATTCTTCAACATGAGTAAACCACTATAAAAAAGTGAATTAATGTTTAACAACATTGCAACTCCTAAAAATAATTTGTATCCAACATCACCTATATGGTTAAAATTATGGTATTCTAGTTCAACTATTTGATAACTATAATTTGGTGTTATTTTGTAGGTGTTTATATCAAGGAAAATGTGAGGAAAGGGGGGATTAGAAACTATGATATTTCTTGAATTAGGGTAAAGGTATAAAACAATAGAGTTAGTAACAAGATAGATGTTTATTACATTTTGGAATTGCTGATGGTAGCCTTGAATCCAAATATTCATGGAGATGAAGGAGGGTATCACATCATAAGTAAGAAAATGACTATTTGAATTGGTAGAGAATGGATGAATCCACCACCCATAGTGTAACACCAATTTTTTAAGAATAATCTTCATAAAATATTTTATTCAAAAAAATAATTGGTAATTTTTTTATTTTTATTTTTAATTACAACCATCGTTTTTTACTATATTTCATTATTAATATGATTTTAATACTCTCTAAGGGGTGTTTCAAATTTATTTTAAAAGTGATTAATTATTATCGAATGAATTTATATGTCTGTTTTTAATTGAAACAAATATGGATTTCATGTTTGTTTATTTATCAAATATATACATGTATAGTGTTTTTATGTGGATTATTAATAAAGGATATTTGTTTTATAAAAAACCTTATAATTATCAATGATTCTCTTATCACTCATTTTATGAGGTATTTTTATAAGTGAGAATACCACAACTAAATTCAACTACGATAAACTGATTTAATAACACCTAAGTTTGGATAAAAATTACCAAGGGTACTTTATCTATCCCATAATTCTTCTATATTATCCTTCTATTCCAACCATACACACATTGTATGAGAATTTTATAATACTCAATAAAATTATATGATTTCCTTAATTTTATGTCTATGGTTTTTAAATTTTATTGGGTTTTTTATCTCGTTTCAAGAATCATCATCATGAAAACTTATTTCTATACATTTAATATATAAGGATAAATTACAACCCATCTCTAAATTTATTTGAAACCAGTTAATCATATTTAGATCCTATGATTTATATCTCACTATGAAAATATATTTAATTCATTTAAATTTATAAATAATGGAAATAATATAATTATCTATACTTTTGGAGTACATTATTATAGTTACATAATTATATAAATAAATGATCTTCTATTATTGGGCATATTGTATCAATAAATTATTATTTTAAGATTTAAAAAAAATTCCATTTATGCGTGTAGAGAATATCATATTTTTTCGATCTTTTTATTAGAACATCCTAATGATTTTCTCCTTAAGTAATCCAAATAATGTTTTATATACATTGATCATGTTGTTTATTAATTAAATGGATTCATAGGTTAAGATGTAAGTTGATTTAATTTCTTGATTCTCCAACTTGAATATAAATTTTTCCAGTGACCAATTATTTAAATTCATCCAAAAAATTATGGATTAGTTTGATTTATATGAAGTACAAAACTAGAAAAGAGTGACAGTAAATCACCTTGGTATCATCCATAAAAACAATCCACTCCAACCCAACAAAAAAAACATTAAATATTTTAGTGATAAAACTAGTCAATGTTTTTTGGTGATTCTCTAACTCCCCATCCTGGGAAGATTTATATTTAAAGAGACAATTATCATCCTAATCGGCTTCATCCCTTGAACAGTTATTATTTCATTTTTAGTGAAACTCATCCCCCATCACTTCTGGACATTCACCTATGTATATTGAACTCCCCTAAGTATTAGTTATCCCATACTAGGTATGGGAAATAATTGAGGAAGAATTTAGAGGATAAAACCTACACCTAATGGAGTAATTATTTTCTTAATTTAAATTTACCATTTCCTTTAAAGCATTAAAACATTATTTAAAAAATTCAATTGTTTGGTTCTCCTTGTTTGAAATACCCCATATTTTGTATCTATTTTATTTTTAAAAAATTAAATTTACCAAATAAAATATGATATATATGAATAAAAAATGTATGTATTCTTGTCCTTGAAAAATGAGTATGAAGATGAGGTGAAATAGTTCATCTTGTTTTCAAAAGATCATGCATATAGCGCTTCTAAAATCCATTTTCCTTGTTTATGATTTTATTATTCAATACCAATTAATCAATAAGAGTTGGCATAACACTTGATATGTCATGGAATAGATCAATGATATAAATGTTATACTAAAAACGGGTAAAAATGAATGTTTTTAGTGACTGGGATTACAAAATGTTTTATGGAGAACCTGATATGATTTCAAATGATAAAAATGAAAAATATCGTGTCTAGGATATTATTATAGGTGTTTATGGTGATTAATATTGTATTGAGGAAATGAAAATGGCCTTTAACTTTGAACTTCATGATTGTCCGAAAAAATTGAGAATTTAATAAGTTGTGAAAAGAAGAAATTTTATACTAATGGTAATAAATATATATCATTTTCATCCATAGTGAATCTATATAATTAAAAAATTGGAAAATGATATAGTGACACCCATTTTACTAAAATAATTTCCCTCTTAGATGTTATTATCTCATAATATTATGAGTTTCCTAGCCAAATAAATGATAATAGGGGAATGATACGTTCAATGGATATGAACTATGGAAGAATAATTATCAGTAAAAATGATTTTATATTATTTCTAAAGGACCAAAAATTACTTAAATAATTCCAATTAGTGGTGTTTCTTCATACAAACATGATGAATTGGGTCATAAAAAATTTTAATTTCACTTTCCAATCATTCCAAGGTTTCTGTGGCTATATTGAAATGAGGAGACTGTAAAAAATTGAATTGGAGCACAGATAAAAGAAATAAATATGGGAAACTTAATCACATGAAAGAATATCCCCAGTGGAAAAGAGTGATTATGAGTATCTTGAATATGGAAATCATCTGGGAACCTTTGTTTGGCGCTATCAATAAATGTAGTAAATCCTTTCGGTTTTCAAATAAGCACTCATAGTATATGTCCAGAAATGTTCGTAAATTATAAATTTTCATTGTCTTTATTAAAAATCAAAAATAAATTATGTTATCAACAATTATATCAGGACCAAAATAATCATGTAATGATATTGATGTTCAATTGTCTCCATTGATCGAAGATATGAAATTTTTATGGGATTTAGATGCTACGTCGTATGATGTTTATTGAAATAAATATTTTACAATGAGATACACATTTTTTAGGATAATAAATGACTTTCCTATTTATGTATACTTTTTAATATATATATAATCTCAAGGGTGTCCCATTTCTGGAAATGTTATACAGTAAATTATGATGAGACATTCATCAAAGACTGTGTTTCTAGGACATAGCATATTTCAACCTAACGACATAAGTACTAATAATAAATGACATAATTCGATGGGATTTTAGAATAATATACCACACGATATCCACTAATAGGTGATAAACTATTTGAGAAAGTAAAATATATGGAAACCAGTTTTAGTAAACCTTTTTTCAAAAACCATATGAAAACTAGTTTGAAAAAGATATCAATTCTTTTATATTAACATACATCAATTGTTTGTACATCCGGTATTTTTTTGATGTAATGTATGTTTAAAAAATACATGTGATATTTTAATTGGTATTTTAATAAGTTCACTAGAAAAATAATGAATGGAATTAAGTCATGGTTGGACATGATAGACATGGGAATACATGAAGAGTCGGCACCTATTACGGGTGAAAAATGGACGTTTCTTCTTCCAACTGCTTACACCCATTCCAGGCCATCTTGATATAATTTTTTTTCATTTAATTTAATGATGTAATGGTTCTAGAGTGGTATTAATCATTTATCAATAACATATTTTCAATGACTAGTTTAAATTTAAAGTGTCTAAAATCTCATTATTTTCATGATTTGTTGCACGATCGAATGCTTGTTACTTTATGTTTAGTTTTACACAAGAATTTTAATCAAACATTAAACAAGATCTGTTTATTTTTCAAATCTATATACCACATCATTATGAACTAGTAATAATTTATAACTATGTAAAATGAAATTATTTTCATATTATATTAATTGTAAAAGTTATTCCCCCCAACATTATTTGATATGATGGTTCACATTATAGTTAATTTAGTAATATGGAATCAAATATGTCGTCTTGTACACTATAAGTGGTTGTACCCCATTGAATGGTATATAAATATTTTTAAATGGTACGTCAAAACTAAACTTTTTCCAGAGGGTTATATTACAGAGTGATATATTGTTCATGAATATTTCGAATTATGTACTGACTACCTAGCCCATATGGAAGTCCTTGGTCTACCAAAATCTCAAAATAATTGGTGGCATATGGGTAAAGGAATTTCAAGAATATATATAGTCATGATCACTATTATATATTTGTAGTTAGCCCACATTACATTTTACAGAACAATTTAGATTTTTCCCCATTTGTTAAAACACATAATGAAATTGTTAGGAATATTAATCAATCAAGAACTGAAATCTGGATATCAAATACATATAATAAATAGTTTATAGGATGGTCTTGAGACCATATTTTAATGGAGTTCGATAAAAATTTTGATACAATTTTAGAATTCATTTTATGGGTATTAAGAGGAAAAGGTGTTCATGTATTATCTTATAATGGGTATGTAACTAATGGTTATACTTTATATGCAAATGAACATGATGCAGGCCATACCATGAAAAAGAACCAAGTTACACTTATGGAAGAAGTGATGAATGTATCTAGATACTAGGATAGAAAACCAATTTATGTGAATATATCATTCATTTTCATCATCAAACAAATATGGATGCTTGATTATACAACATCCCCATTGCCGATTTATCAATGAAAGTGGTTTTATAAGAGGTGTGATATTAAAATAGATGAATTGGGATTGAATAAATAGGATTTTCTTCAGGAAGTGTACATAGAAGAACCATTTATAATAAACTCATAGGCATTAAAAGTATTTTATATTCCATATCTTGGTAATCAAAAGTGGTCAACGGTTCTTTTATCAACCTAAACCAAATAAGGTTCAGATGAAAATTCAACTGAGGATGGACCTTTCATTGGTAAAACACAATAATTCTACAATGTCTATAATCTATAGGGGATATTTTATGTCAGAGGATACCATAATGAATGGATTTGGATAATCAATATAAGGATAAGATCAATTCACCTTTTAAAAAAAGAAAATTCAATAATCATGTGATGCTTTTTTAATATACATTGTGTTACCTCATATTATTATTTGTTCATCCTATATTTAAATAATATGAATTAAATGTTGAAAAAATTTTATATATAATGACTTGTACACATGTTGATGCTCCCAATACTGAGGAGCAATAAGTTTCTAAACCTTCTGGTGCTCCCAGTGAAAAGAAAAAATGACCTTATGCACATGAAAATGCTACCAATCTAGATGAATAACATATTAACATTGGTGAACCCAAGAAAATGGTAAACAGTGAAGAACCACTAACTAAGAATAAACAAGATCTCCCAAGAAAAATGTTGTTATCAAAAATTATTATGTAGAAAAACAATGTCATAAAATTTGAGGTCGGATGGAATACATACGACGAGACAGTTATCAGTAAGAAATCCATGATTAGTAGTTTCATTGGTCTCACCACTTTTTATCACCTAAAAATTGATGTATATTCCAAGAGCCATGTTATTCTAATGCTTAATATATTTATTTGAGCATATATTAGTGTAACAATATGATAAATATTTATTATTTTGCAAAAAAACATTTAGCTACTCTTCATTGTCCCTTGAAATGTGAGTTTAGAGTCGATAACTTTCAAAAGAAATTTGTATTAATTTTTTCTATAAGGCTAACATAATATTTCACACAGTTCTACTAAAGTTTCATCTCAAACATGATGAATGGAAAGTAAAACACTACCAATGAAATATGTATGCACACCTAATAAGAAAATAATGGTGGGATGCTTTTATTGTTCATCATGAGTAGATATATTTTTAGATAAATTGATTCTTGTGATAGATTTAATTAAAATATGTGTATTAATCACTTTTATTTTCAATTTTTAATTTATTAAATAATAACTATGTGATAAAAATAACCGATGGGAAGAAAAACAGATGTACCTCTATTATAAATCAAGGATGATTTATTCTTGAATTGAAGAAAATGGCACATATTTTAAATCATTTATAATACATTTATATGAAATGAAACAAAAGAATAATTATATTCCTCTATTTATATATTGATTGATGAATCCAAATACGAATCCACTTTTATCCCATGTATTGGGTTATGGAAAGAGGCAAGTGTAAATAAAGATGTGATTACAATAGATGAAGACACACAAAATGTGTGGGAATCATGTGTTAGTTCTCATAATAAAAAAAATTCATTAAACTTATATTACATAAAAATGTTTACTTATTTTCCTATAGTTTTTATTCGACCTAGAAACAAGAATCATCATCAACCATGTTGGATTAATATCTACAATTAGATTTCTTAAAAGAGGCAAGAACAATATGGTCACATTAGAGGTTTTAGTTTTGGGGTAAACCTCTAAACATATTTTGAAAAATGAAATAAATAGGGGTATATAGATAAAAAATTAAATTGATGAAAAAATGACTATATTATCTTTAAGAAAAACTTCCTTGGTAATTTGAGTTTATAGAAAATTGTAGGAGTAGAAAAGAGAAAAAAAATCAAAAAAACCACTATTTGAGGATCCCATACCCACCCACCCACCCCTACAATATTTGATGTGAGCCCTCCCTCTCAAAGAGTTTACATAGATGAGGTAATCAATATTTTGAAATTTATTTTATGTGAAATGTGAATTGGTCAGATACTGATACGGATCAAGTATTGTTACTCAATGTGGTGGAAATTATTTTGTTTTATATATATCAATACACACCCATCGCCTTGTTATGAGGTATATCATATGAAATATAGATGAAGATAATCTAAAAAATAGGTAACATCTAAAAGGTCATGTGAGAGAAGGGACTAGCGTAGCTCATGAGTCAAGAATCGAGATACCATTTCCACTTGATGAAACGGATATACATACATTTCATAAATCTAATAGAACATTCATATAATGGACAATACTTCTTGTATAAAAACACATCGACAAGGAAGTATTAATTTCTAATTTAATTTTCATGAAAAACATTAACAATTAATGAAAAAGGGTATGAAGAGATGAATGTTATTATAGAAGGAGAAAGGGAGGGGGTCAAAACAAAAGTTTGAATAAAAAATATATAGGATCAACCAACCAATTGAAATATCTTCACTTGGAACTTTTACTCTTCCCTTTAGATATCTATATTTATGAATGTTTAATTTTAATACAGATACAAGGTTATAAAAATTGTAGAAATTTCATCATTGATTTTGAAGAATAGATGTATGTAGAATACATTAAAAAAACTAATTGGTCTTGATAATGTAAATGAAAATGTCATGTATGAATGGATAGGAGTCTTAGTTGTAAATGTCAACATGATGTGTGCTTTCATCATTTTTTCCAATAGCTAATCTATTGTGTTAAATATAACCAATTAAAATCCTTATTTTTTTTGTTGGAATCTATATAAATTCTATATAAAGGGAACCCCCTATGAACATAAATAGGGACTCATTAGTCTCCACATCACATCTACAGAACTAACCACATTAGAATCAGTTCAAATTGATTTAAGAGTGGAAAACGGGATACAACGTTTGAAATCAAACATGTGGATGATAGACACTTCTTATTATGAACGATGCATTGGAAAACTGCATAGATTAATCATATCAAATATATTTTAATTACATTAATTAGATATTAATTTATTATTTTTTAGTAAACATTAGATACTAATTATAGTCAATTTATATTCTTTAATGATTTTTTTCTGGATTCACTACATGGATACCCAACAAGCCAACCAAACATGATGGTCTTATTTGATTTTTAATAAACTACATCCAATTTTTTTGAACTAAAATTAAAGGATTATATTTAATATTATGTTTTAATAAAAATACTATTATGATATGGAGTTGTTTAAATATCTTGAAAATCATGGCATGAGTACATTCCATGTCTATATGGACTCTATCAACTTCTTCAAGTAGATAAGTATTAGGGTATATAACAATATTTCACTATCAAAACACCTATCAAATAAAATTTATTATTTTTCAAAGTGATTTTGTAGTGCCTTAAAACCCCAATTGAAAAGATTGAGGATATTATGATATTAAATTTATGAGATATAACATATATAGTCAAAAACATATCATCCTAATATAGGTATTTTCCATGATAATTACTATTTATTTTAAAATAATTATTAATCATTGGTGTATTTATATTTTATTAGTGAATCCATGATTGTTTAATATCCTCGTATTCACAAGACCAAATATTTTATTTCAAATGACTAGGAAGCATACCAAGTTTCATAAGGCACACATATATCATTAAGATGTGACATCCAACTACTTATATACTTTACTTTCTCATTATTTTATCAACATTTTTTAGTTAATTACCTCATCATTTTTATCTAACACATATTTTTTTAATTTTCACATAGATCATTAAGAGTTTACTAAAAAAGGATGATTCACTCGAGTACTATGATCATGAATTGGAGGATAAGAAGACACGGTGGAATCAACTATACCTCAATCGAAAACACAGTGTACCTGGTATGATAAAAAGTGTCTAGATTCAGTTTTATATAAAAGTTTTATTAATATTTTGTTTAATATTTATGATTTTATAAATTTTCATATAGTATTAACAACATAAAAAATTCTTATACTAGTTGATTCTTTTTGGGAAGTATGATTTTGCATAACATATCTATAAAAAAACAATAATTGGGGAACATGATGCTTTTTCAGGAGGCATTTCAAGCAACTTGGGGGTTCCTCTTTTATCCAAATCGAATAGTTATCTCTTTTTTTTCATGGTGTACATATTTGAAAGAAATACACATCTCACAAACTCAATAATCCTCACCCCATTTTGATATATACTTTTTCAGTATGACCCGAACATTTCGTTTTTAGTTTATAATTTAAATTTTAGTTCAAACACACAACACATACTCCAAACTGATAAATAATATTTAATATTTTTATACATATGGAAAAATATCCATAAGTCATTTTCAACATTTAGGAATCTACCACACCTCAATCGGACACACGGTGTGACCAGTATGTCAACAAGTGTGGTTACTCATTTAAAATTAAAATAAATTTTAGTAAATAAACACAGTTAACATACTCAACCCTAAGAAAACACATTCTTATTATTATGATAAATTATAAAAATGATCCATATGACCTTTTTGACATGTATGAATCATTAAAATCTCAATCTAACACATGATATGGCCAGTATAACTCTAACTGTTTCTTTTTGTTCAAAAATGTCATTAATTTTATATAAAAAGAAAATGGTCTTACTTAAAACCAATAAAAAACATTGATAATATTTTCATACCTTACTAAAAATACCCATAATTGGTTTTTGATGTATAGGAATCAGTTTCACCTCAGTATGATACATTGTGTTCCCGGTATGACTCAAAGTGTGTTTTTTATTTAAAACTAACATTAATTTTATTAAAAAAAAAGAAAAGTTATATACTCAAAACGGAGAAAAAAATTTCATATTATTTTTATACTCTATAAAAATTATCCATAAGTCATTTTGGATTTTCAGTAATCATCCTCAAATCAAACCAATACATGGTGTGCCCGATGAAACTCAAACATTCTTTTACGGGTTTAAAATTGACATTTTAGTCTAAAAAGTGTATCAATTACTAAAAACTGGGAAAAGACACTTGGATTATCATGATAATTTAATAAAATTATTCATAAGTCTTTTTTGATGTATTGGAATCATTCTCGCATTTAACTGACAATCCATGAGATTTGTATGACTCAATGTGTGTGTCTCCAGGGTGAAATGTCCTTTTTTGTAAAAAACAAAGTGACATACATAAACTGATAAAATGAATTCTTATTTATTTTATACATAATAAAAATTATACATAAGAAATTTTTGATGTCTTGGAATCAACAACACCTTGATGTCATCCAAGGTGTGATAAGTATGATTCCTAGTGTGTGTTTTTTTTAAATTGACATTTATTTCAGTGAAACATTACAGTGACATACTAAAAACCAAGGAAATGCATTTTTATTGTTTTATACATTTAAAAATTTACCCATTAGTAATTTTTATGTTTAGGAATCAACTACACCTCAATCTGATTTACGGTGAGACTAGTATGACTCAAAGTGTGTCTTTTTATTTAAAATTGATATTAGTTTTATTAAAATGGAATAATGAAATTTTCAAGTCTAAGAAAAAACATTGAGATTATTTTAATACAATAGGATAATTCGTCCAATGTAATTTTTGACATGTATGAATTAGACTCACTTTAATCTGATACATCGTCTACCTAGTAGGAATCAAAGTGTTGGTTATTAATTTAAATATCAAATTTTAGATCAGAATTTTTTTAACTAACTAAAAAGGGAAAAAAACATTCCCCAACTGTGTACTCTTATTTAAAGTTGAAATTATTTTTATTAAATTGGTAAATTGGAATACTCAAAAATGAGAAAAGGTATTCAGATTGTTTTTATACTATAGATAAATGATCCATAATTCATTTTTTATGTGTATGAATCAACTGGTCCTCAATCTGATGAGTATGTTTGATCGAACATGTAGATGTATATGTATATTATATGGAACAATATAAGAGGGGGTGAATTTTAGGTTTAAAACTTTGTGTTTAAACACTTAATATATTAGTATAAAAGATCTTAAACTAATACAATTCAAACAACCACAATTGTATTGAATATAACAGTATGATGTAATGTAATAGTATTAGAAAAGTAATGTAATTGTATTGAAGATGAATACAATAATAATAGTAATACAAGTGTGAGGGATTCTTCCATAAAACGTATAGAATCTATTAATACAATATGTATTAGAATAATTGTAATTGAAACAATTACAATTGGAAGTGTAATAAAGAATGAAAACAGTACAACTTCCTTTCTAATAAAAACAGTAGAGGAAATGTAAAAGTATTACAATTTTTTGACCCAAAGAGAAGGGTTATAATTTCACCTAGGATAAGAGGTCTGTCTTACCACAACCTTGGTAATCCCTCGATACGATGATCGGTACGTCTATCTGCATATCCCTGGCCGCCCTCGATACAATGATCGGTTCGTTTGTCTACCTATCCCCGACAACCCTCAATATGATGATCGGAAAGACTATCTGCCTATCCCCAACAACCCTCTATTTTGTAGGTAATCAGAACCTCTTTATTTCAATCACTTGAACCCCCTAGATATAAATATCGGTCGCACAAAGCACAAAGTATGAGAGAAGTCACAGTGTCTCTCTCTAGAACTTGATAGAAGCAAATTATCACAGTTATCTCAGCATGTTTTACTTTTCTCGGCTTCAAATGACCTCCTATTTATAGGCCACAGGTTCCAACAGTCACATTTCCTCCAACAGTCATATTTCTCCAAAAAAAAACTCGGAGGGACCTGGACACCTAGCATTATAACGGTCATATTGAAACAGAAAGCACGACATCGTTTTGATTAGTTTGTAACTAACTCAACGGCTTCGTATTGGTTAAAACAAAAGACATATGAAGATGATAAACAAGTGTATGATTAATATGAAACATGAGTTTTTGAAAAAGTGTCAAAACAAGAAATTAATGAAAGTATGATTATTATATGTATTACTAAATTTAATGTATTTATATGATACAATGTAAGATACAAAAAAGTGAGTACGATTGACAGATTCAGTACGATACGATTGACAGAGTCAGTACGATACGAATGACAGATTCAGTATGATTAGCAAGATAAAAGACATTTGTGATTTCCAAGTCATGATATAGATGTCAAAGAAGAACATTTTACTCAACAATATCCCCCATTTTGGAAAGCAAAAAACACAAAGTCAAGACAACAAGAAATACTTAACTCCCCATAGTTATTGGAAACACATCTGAATATGAATTTGAATAAAACTAACACCGCCTTAGGTGTATACTTTCCTAAGGATTGTATTCATATATTTTTCTTGGTTTCGAAGTATTTGATTATAACATTCGCCCTTTGTAAAACATTTTCCCCCTTTATAAAACATTCTCCTCTTTTTTGATTTACAAAAATAATAGGGTAACCTTGAGTTGCCTGAAATAGTTAGTGAAAATAAATACAGGACACAAGAATGTATCATAAATGTTATTAAAAATCAGACCGGTTCCATTTAGAAAAGAAAAACAAACACAACAGTCATTTGTTTTTTCTTTCCTTTTCCTTCATTATCAGCTCATGAAGAACAACGTTCAACATTTTTATTTCTTTCTTTTCATCAGAAATTGAATCACCATGAGATCTGAGATTCTCTTGTTGGTCGGAAAAAATTTGATCTTGATTCTAGATAGTCTCCTCCTGGACTCAGATTACTTCCTCAAGGGTATCAATTCTGTCTTGCAAATTTTTGTTATCTTTGGATAACGAAGAATTTTGTTTCATTAAAAAACCATTTCATCCTTGAAAGATGAAACCTTTGAGAATTCAGACTGAAACAATTCATTCCCTCTTGCATTTCTTTTACTGAAGGAATATCAGCTCCATGAGTTACCTAATTCAGTCTTTCAACAGTTTCTTTGTCAGTTTTATTGAAAGAAATCGAAAGACCATTTGAAACCCTCCTTATATCATCAATTTCTATCTCATGTTCATTCACTGAGCTTTATATTTTATATGAACACTTGGTCATACTGTTGCAAGCCTTCTTATCAGCAGCCGAAGTTTCATATAAAACATTCAAATCAGCTTCAACTGACAAAACATTCTTTCTCAATTCTATTAGAGAGAAAAATTTATTTTTCGGATTTTCAGTAATGAAATAAATTTTCCCTTCCAGTCTAGGAAAGTATTGAATAGTCTATTCAACCCTTCTTAAAACATGAACAATGTAATCACTTCTCTTGAGAGAAATTGTTTGTTATGAATCAGTATCTTCATAGTACGAAAGCAGTTCCTTTGATCGTCTTGAGTCAACAACTGGCTGTTTCCTTTTGCTTTTTCTTTCTCCATTTTTTCTTCTTCTACATTGTCACTAATGATAATAACTTTTTATGTATGAGAAGATTGAGCACCTTGATTTTCTTGAGGTTTTGTTTTATCCAGAGTTTCAGAAGATTCAATAGGTGCTTGATCGGCATGATGAACTTGTTGAATACATTCACTCTACTTTTGAACCGATTCTTCTCTACTCTTTTTCGAACTCTGAAAGAATTCAAAAAGAAAATATCCTTCCTCTTCATCAAATTCCTTTATCTCTTCCATCATCTGTTATCATTTTTCTTTATATGTAAGACTATGTACGATTGGTTCATGATTTATTTCTTCCTTTAGTTGAGCACTAGCATCCTCAACCATTTTGAGTACTTTAGAGATATCAAAGTCTTGAGACTTTCTTTTCAAAACAGACTTCTTTTTCTTTTCATCTTGAAGGGTTTCTTCTACCCTTATTCTTTGTGCAAAAGCTTCAGGTGGGTCAAGACCGAACATTGGATCACCTTCCTTTCTCAGTTCTCATTCTTTCCTCCACTTGGCTGCAACCTCCTTACTGTACTTTGGTTTCTTCATTGGCTTTGAACTGTTTTGTGGATCTGACTTTTGAGGAACACCAACAGAAGGATTATCTTTGACAGGTATATGTGCCGATTGATTCTGAGCCGATTCTTCTTCTAAATATATTAAAAAAAAATTGAATTTGTATCAAAACAAACATTCAAATTCTTCAAAGTACTCTTACTAATATAGGAGGGCTTCAAATCTATTAGATTTACTTTCAAAGGAATATTATAAAACATCATAATCTCGAGAATGAATTTTATAAGAATATCTGGATACATAATCATTTGGGACTTAATTCCTCTTGACATAAAATTCTTGATTGTTTCAAAAACATATCCCATGAGATTTACTTTTCTCATATTTACAAGATAGTCAAGCATAAAAACATCGGAAACATTCATTGTTTCTCTATCTCCATTCCTTGGGATAATAAAACCTTGTATCCAAAGAGTCACAAATCTATATTCCGGAAAAGATGAGCTTCTTTCCTCTTTTCATCCTTTATAATAAACAGAGACTTTTCAGAATTCTCTGTGTTAAATGTACCAAATTCTTCTGGTAGTTTATGAGATGGACAGGAAAAGTCACCTTCTATTGGAACATTCAAAAAATGAGATTCTTGATTCATAGACATGGAAATCTTTCTATCGTACATAGCAAAGTTGATAGTCATGTTTTTATCAGATGATACAGTTTTATAAAACTGAGTGACTTCATAAAAATGAAGTGGATCTTGAGATACTGGATTTTCAACACATAAATGTTCCCATCCTTGAAAGAAAATGATTCTTCTGATTGTAGAATCATATGATTCAAAAAAGTCCCGAGAAACTAACCTTTCTCTGAAAAAGCCTTTCTCTGTAAAAGTCTTTGAAAACATTTCTGTGGGAGTATTAGTAGAGGATTGAGACATATTGGTGAAGGCGCTTGAGAGATCCTACGATGGCTTAAATCGGTGGATCAGAGCTTCGCCACAAATCCTGAAAAACCGGTGTGGGATTGGGGAGGGGGTCTATTTATAGGCAGAAAAAGTGTGACCGTTGATCTTTTACGGTCGAGATTAGTTGAAATAAGCTCAACGGTTAGGATTAAAAAGAAAAGAAAATTTAAAAAAATGGAAATTATGTACCTGTCGGGGATCGTAAGTTAATTGTTGGTTTTAGTAGTATTTTTAACAAAAGAAAACACAAATGAACGAAGAAAAATAATACTATCAATCATCATGCCGATGGGAAAGAAATTTATTACCATGATCAGACGTGCCGATGGAAAATAAAATCATTACTATGATCGGACGTGCCGATGGAAAATAAAATCATTACCATGATCGGTTGATACGATTGGCAGTTTGGTAAATAATACAATAAAACTGTCAATACGATAAACAGAAAAGTAAGTAATACGATAAGACTATCAATACGATACACAGATAAGTAAAAACACATACCAGGAGAATAAATAATTAAATATCTCAAGATAAAAAGTAACACAGTAAGAGACAAAAAAATGTCCCCCCCCCCCTTCGAAGAGGAGTTTGATTAATGTAAGGAGAAATGTAAAAACATGAAGTAGATACGAATGATTATTTTAATGTAATCATTCCTAGCTTCTGTTTTATAAACTCAAATCTATCAGAAGGTAATGGTTTTGTAAATATTTCAGAATGTTTTTCTTGCATTCTGATGAATTGTAAAATGATATCTCGTTTTTGTGTGTGATCCCTAAGAATGTAATTCCTAACATGTGTGTGTTTTGCATGATGGTGATGTGATGGGTTCTTACTAAGATCTATGGCCCTAGTATTTTCAGAATGAATTTGAGTTTTGTAAAAACATAATCCATAGTCAGTGAGTGTGTGTTGCATCCACAACACTAGAGCACAAAAACATCCAGCTACTACATTTTCAGCTTCTACAGAGGAAAGTGCTACCGAATGTTGTTTCTTGTAGGACCAAGAAGCTAGAGAATCTCCTAAGAAATGACATGTTCTAGATGTTCTTTTTCTATCTATTCTACAACCACTGAAGTCAGCATCTGAAAAACTTTTTACAAAAAAATCATTTCCAGAAGAGTAAAAAATTCCTAAATCCATAGTGCATTTTAAATACCAAAATATTCTCTTTACAGCTTTTAAATGAGACTCTTTTGGATTAGATTGATATCTTGAACATAAGCATACAGAAAACGTTATGTCTGGTTGACTAGCTGTCAATTATAGAAATCTTCCTATCATACCTCTAAAAATTGTTTGATCTACCGGTTTCCATGTTTCATCAAGATCAAGTGTATTTAAGGTACCAATTGAAGTGCTAATACTTTTAGTATTGTCATATCCATACTTCTTAATTACATCTTTAATATACTTATGTTGGGATATATATGTTCCTTCCGGTTTATGGGAAATTTGAAAACCTAAAACGAATGATAACTCACCCAACATACTCATTTCAAACTCAGATTTCATTAAATTGGCAAAAAATTTAGTTAAAGGCTACTAAGTTGATCAAAATATGATGTCATTTACATAGATTTAGACAATCAAGACATTTTTATTTTCCATTTTTATAAAAAGGGTTGGATCTACTGTACCTTTTGTATAATTGTTTTGTAAAATAAATCATGTATGTCTATCATACCATGCTCTAGCGGCTTGTTTTTGACCATATTGGGCTTTGGTAATTTTAAAAACTTGATTCGGATGTTTTGGGTCATGGAAACCTGGAGGTTGTTTGAAAAAAACATCTTCTTTAACAAAACCATTTAGAAAATCACATTTAACATCCACTTGAAATAGTTTGAAGATCGAGTATGCTGCAAAGGATAATAGAATTCGAATAGATTCAATTCTAGCTACCAGAGCATATGTTTCTTCATAGTTTATTACCTCTTGTTGATTGTACATTTTACCAACAAGTCTTGCTTTATTTCTTACAATGATTCCATTTTCATCACATTTGTCTCTAAAATCCCATTTTACACCAATTACAGTTGATTCTTTGGGTCTTTCAACTAAATTCCAGACACGATTCCTCTCAAATTCATTTAGTTTATCTTGCATTGCTTTATCCAATCTTCATCACTTAAGGCCTCACTTGGACTTTTAGGTTCAAATTTGGAAAGAAAAGCAAGATGTTCTATTTCATTTGTTAAGGAATTTCTGGTCTTTACAGGTTGATTTACATCACCAATGATGTTATCACTAGGATGATTCCTACGAAACAATTGATTTGGGTTTTTTAAAACCTGTTCATCAACATATGGTAGGAATTCTTCTGTGGTAAATGTTTCAGAATTATCTTCTTGAAAATTTTCCTTATCAAGAGGATCTTCTATCAAAGGTTGATAATCAGTTTTTGAAAACACATCTGTGGATGTAGGTTGGCATGATTTAAAAACAAATGTATCAGGTTCATCAAATTTTACATGTACTATTTACTCAACAGTACAAGTGTTTTTATTGAAAACTCTATAAGCCATAGAAGTTGTGGAGTAGCCCAAAAAGATTCCTTCATCAGATTTTGGTGCAAATTTTTGTAGATTATATTTTGTATTCATAATGAATACTTTTCACCCAAAAACATTGAAGTATGAAACTTTAGGTTTTCGGCTAGTCCATTACTCATAAGGTGTTTTATTAAGAAATGGTCTAGTTAAAACACGATTTATAGTATAGCAAGCAGTACTAAGAGCTTCAGCCCAAAAGTGCTTAGAAATTGAGTATTCGCTCAACATGGTTCGAGTCATTTCCTGAATATTACAATTTATTCTTTCAAAAAAACCATTTTTCTAAGGAGTTCTTAGAGCTGAGAAATTGTGAGTAATACCTTTCTTACTAAAAAAAGTTTCAAATTCACAATTTGGAAATTCACCACCATGATCACTATGAATAGTTATCAATGGTAGGTTTTTCTCATTTTTTACTTGGGCTCTAAATGTTTTGAAATAAGAAGGGGCTTCAGATTTATTTGTTGTAAAATAGACCCATGTGAATCTATTAAAGTCCTCAACTAAAACAAATACATAGAATTTGCCTCTAATGATTCCAGTTTGTGAAGGACCAAAAAGATCCATATGCACTAGCTGTAATGAATTAGATGTTGAAGCTTCAATAACTGATTTAAAGCTAGTTATATGTTGCTTTCCAAATTGACAAGGATCACAGACTTTTGAAGAAACATATCTATGATCTGGTAGTCCCTTTAAAAGTCTTTTATTTGAGAGTTTATGAAGGTTTCATAGATTGCAGTGTCCTAGTCTTCTATGCCATAGCCATGAATGATCTTAAATTTCACTTAAGCAGGGAAAGTTTTTGCTCCTAAGGTCATCTAAGTTAATTGTGTATACAGTCTCTTGCCTATGAGAAGATAGAATGAATTAATCCTTGGAATTGTGAACTAGACACTTATCATTTCTAAAATTCACAAGGTAACCTTCATCACATAATTGACTTATGCTGATGAGATTGTGCCTAAGACCATTAACAAACAAAAAATTTGATATAAGAAATTTTCCATGAAAAACAATATTACCAATAACATCAATCATTCCATGAGAATTATCTCCAAAGGTAACCTTTCCTCCTTTTGTTTTGATAATCTTTTCAAAGAGATCTTTGTTTATGGTCATGTGTCGAGAACAACCACTATCCTTGTACCAAATATTCTTGTTGGTACACTTCTCATTTTCCTAATAAAGAAACAATTAGGTTTTCGGAATCCAAACTTGTTTGGATCCAGAATGGTTAGATAAGAGAATTTTAGGAATCCACATTTGTTTTAAAAAATGAGCTTTATGAAATCCAAAATATTGAGTTTTATTAAGAGAACACTCTCTTTTCCAGTGTCCACCACATTGACACTTAGAACAAAATGGTATTTTTTTGTGGAACAAAATAGTTATTACTAAAAACCGGTTTGGAATAAGTATAACCAAGACCATAATGATTTCATAAAGGTCATATTTCGGAATAAATTTTTTCAAAGTTTTCCTTTCCACGAGTAAAGTTTGACAAACATTTATTTAAAGAGAGAACATCTGACTTTAGTTTTAAAACGTTGTTTTTATCTTCCAAAACATTTGATTTTAAACTAGAGTTAGGCTCTAATACATTTTTTATAGAAATCACATTTTCTAGATCCTTAGAAAGTTTAACCTTATCAGATTTGACTTTATCAAGGGTTTTTAAAATAATTTCAAAATCAAAAGTTTTTATATCATGTTCATTATAAAGATCTGATACTTCTTTAGTTAAAAATGAAATTCTAGAATTTTCTTTATCACGATTTTTCTTAAGTTTAGAATTTTCATTTTCAATTAATTTAAAAAATATAGATACTTCTTCAAAAGAAGGTAAAGTATCATCTTCTGATGATGAAGATTCATCATTTGAATATTCATAATATTTATTATCAGAATAATTTTAATTTAAAGAGACATTTATAATAGCTTCAGCATTATGTACCTTATCCATGAGACAATGATCTTCAATTGGTAATATGGATATAAGTCCGATATTCCTTTGTCCTTAGGACTCATATTCTGAATAATTATCTGATGAATCACTACCACTTGCACTCCAAGTATCATTTTCCATCAAGACATTCTTTTTATTATAATAAATTTTCTTATTTATTTCAAAATTCTTCTCCTTTCTATCTTTTTTCTTCAATAAAGGACAATCAGGCCTTATATGTCCTACTTTCTTACATTCGTAACAAGTTACCTCTGAATCTTTCTTATCCATCCTATCTTTCTTTTTGAATCTTTATTGGAAGTCTTTCTTTCCAACAATCTTGTTCATCCTTCTAGCAAGATTGGCTAACTCATAATCTGAAAGATCACAATCACTTAAATCAGATATAACATATTTCTTGGCTTTAGATATTGTTATCCTTTTAGGTGTTTTAGCTTTAGATGTAAAGGTTACGCTATCATCTCCATTCTTCTTCTTAGTGAAATTAGCATCTCTCTTCATTCTTGTCTCATGCTGTAAAAGAGTTCCAAATAGTTCATCAAGAGGAATCTGGGAAACTTTTCTATTTTCATCAATACCTGTCCTTTTTGACTCCCATTCATTTGGAATTATATCAATAATCTTATCTACAAGAGATTCATCATCAAGTCCCTTTTCTCCCATAGATTGTAATCTATTGACAATTGTCATAAATCTTTGTTGCACTTTACACAATGGTTCTCCATAAGGAAAAACAAATCCATGATACTCTGTTGGAAGCATTGCTCTTCTTGTTTCTATAACCTTGGATGTACCAAAATGTGTGATTTCTAATTTCATCCAAATATAGTTGGATGCTTCAGAATAAGATATCTGGCTGAATATATTCCTGGTCATAGATCATAATAAAGTATTATGTACCTTTTAATTCATTTGATATTCTTGCTTCTCTTGGTTAGTGAAAGTACTAACTTCTTTATCAGGAATTTTGTAACCTCCAGTAAGAATAATAAAATTGTCAACACCGGTATTGATAACAACCGTCTTCATTCGATCTCTCCAATACTCATAATCATTCCCATCAAAGATAGGTGGTCTAGATAGATTAAGGTTGTCAATTTACCCAATATTCATTTCTTCGATATAATGAATCAAAAATCGTTTCCACTCCACATGTTAGTGTAGTAAATAATTAAAATAAAAGTTTGAACGAAATAGAGCATGTAATACAAATTAGTGGAAACATGCTCTGATACCAGTTTTTTGATCGAACATGTTGATGTATATGTATATTAGATGGAACAATACAAGAGGGGGGGTGAATTGTAGGTTTAAAACTTTATGTTTAAACACTTAATATATTTGTTTAAAAGATCTTAAACTAATACAATTCAGACAACCAAAATTGTATTGAATATAAAGCTATGATGTAATGTAATACTATTAGAAAAGTAATGTAATTGTATTCAAGATGAATACAATAATCAGAGTAATACAAGTTTGATGTAATCTACCATAAAGCGTATATTATCTTTTAATACAATATTTATTAGAATAATTGTAATTGAAACAATTAAAATAGGATGTGTAATGAAGAAAGGAAATAACAAAAATTCCTTTATAATACAAACAACATCGAAAATGTAAAAGCATTACAATTATTTTCACCCAAAGAGAAGTGTTATCCTTTAACCTAGGATAAGAGGTATGTCTTACCACCCCTTTGGTAAGCCCTCGATACGATGATCGGTATGTCTGTCTGCCTATCCCCAGCAGCCCTCGATATGATGATTGGTTCGTCTCTCTGTCTATCCCCGGAAACCCTTGATATGATGATCGGAACGACTGTCTACCTATCCCCGGCAGCCCCTGATTTTGTAGGTAATCAGCACCTCTGTCTTTCAATCAGTTGAAAGCCCTCGATATTAAGATCGGGCGCACAAAGCACAAAGCATGAGAGCAGTCACTGCATCTCTCTCTAGAACTTTATAGAAACAAAGTATCAAAGTTATCTCAACATGTTGTTCTTTTCTCGTCTTCAAATGACCTCCTATTTATAGGCTTCAGGTTCCAATGGTCACATTTCCTCCAACGGTCATATTTCCTTGAAAAACTCGGAGGGACTTGGACACATGGCATTATAACGGTCATATTGAAACAGAAAGCACGACATCATTTTTATTAGTTTGTAACTAACTCAACAACATCATATTGGTTACACCAAAAGACATATGAAGATGATAAAAAAGAGTACGATTAATATGAAACATGTGTTTTTGACAAAATACCGAAACAAGCAAGTAATGAAAGTATGAGTATTATAAGTATTACTAAATGTAATGTATTGATATGATACAAAGTAAGATACACAAAAGTGAGTATGATTGACAGAGTCAGTACTATATGATTGACAGAGTCAGTATGATACAATTGACAGAGTCAGTACGATTAGCAAGATAAAAGACATTTGTGATTTCCAAAAAATGATATAGAAGTCAAAGGAGAACTTTTTACACAACAGAGTAGTGCTTATAGTTTGAATCCATGTGAGTCTCACTATTTAAAATTTACATCAATTTTATTAAAAAGGACAATAGGTATAACCATGGCCTAGAAAACTCATTCCGATTGATTTTATAGTTTAAGAAAATGATCCATATTTCATTTATAATGTCTTAGAATCATCCACAACTCAATCTGATACACCATGTGGCTGGTATACCTGGAATTTTTTTTTATAATTTTAAAATTGAAAATTCAGTTATAAAAGTATGTCACTCCCTATAAACAAAGAAACCACATTCGTGTTGTCTTTATAATATATGAAAATGAATCAAAAGTCATTTTTTAAAATGAATGAGTTTTTCTCATGTTAAAACGACATATGATGTGTCCTGTATCACCCAAAGTGCTTGCTTTCAGTTTACAATGAAAATTTAGTAAAAAAAACATGTGTAAAATTATCAAAACCAATAAACACATTCAAATTTTTTAGTTACATTATTAAAACTATGCATACATCCTTTTTATTCTTATAGAATCAAATTGACCTCAATCTATCCCATTGTGGGACTTGAATGACCCTAATTGATCATTATCAGTTTGAAATTGACAATTTAATTCAAAATATGTGTCACTTATAGAAAACCAAGAAACAATTCTTTTTTTGTCATGATAATTTAATAAAAAGAGTCATTATACATTTTTGATGTGTAGAAATTATCCTCACAACTAAATGATTCATGATGTGACCGATATGACTCAATGTGTTTCTTTACAGTTTAAAATGACATTTTACTAATAAAGGAAAGAGACATAAAAAACTAATAAAACATATTCAGATTGTTTTGATACATTTTGAAACTAATTCATAAGTCTTTTTTGATATTTTTAAATCATCCACACCCCAATATGAAGCACAGTGTGACTGATATGACCCAAACTGTGTATTTTTTTTTAAAACTGACATTATTTTTAGTAAAAGGAACAATTTACATACTAAAAAGAGATAAAATGCATTCATATTTTTTGTTACTATAGTAAAATGATCTATATGTCATTTTTTACTTATAAAAATAAACTTAACCTCAATATAATACATCCTGTGACCGATATGACTCCAAGTGTGTATTTTTATTTGAATTTTGCTTTATTTTTAGTAATAAGGAAAAGTGACATACTCAAGACGAGGAAAACAGATTTGGATTGTTTTAATGCTTTGGGATAATGATCTATCAGTCATTTTTGACATGTATGAATTAGACACACCTTTATCTGATACATCAGGTTCCTAGTATGACTCTATGAGTTTGTTATCAGTTTAAAATTGTCATTTTAGGTCTTAATGTTTGTCACTTGCTAATAACTAAAAAAACCCACTCTAATTTACTTGATAATTTAGGAAAACGAATCATAAGTCTTTTAGGATGTGTAAGATTTAGTCTAATGTCTTAATGATGCATGATGTGACTAGTATATCCCAAATTTTATGTTTTCATATTAAATTGACATTTTACTAAAAGAACACAAGTGACATACGTAAAACCAATAAAATACATTCAAATTATTTTTATACTATAGTAAAATGATCAATATGAAATTTTTGATGTGAATGAGTCAACCACACCTCAATATGAGGCACAATGTGATCGGCATGACTCCAAGTGTGTCTTGTTATTTAAAATTTTTATTTTAGTAAAAAACACAAGTGATATACTAAAAACTGAGAAAACGAATTCAGATTATCTTGATTTTTTAAAATAATGATCCATTAGTTATTTATGTCATGTAAGAATCATCCACACCTTAATTCGATACACAGTGTGCCTAGTATTACTCAATGTGTCTCTTATGAGTCCAAAATTGAAAGTTTAATTCGAAATTTCTGTCACTCATTGAAAACTAAAAAATGCACTTAGATAATCATGATACCTTTGGAAATTGATTCATAAGTCATCTGTGAAATGTGTGAATCTGTCTAACATCAAACAAACACATAACGTACCCTGTATAACTCAATGTGAATTCATACAGTTTAAAATGACATTTTAGTAAAAAAGCCAAATGTGGAACTAAAAACTAAGAAAATGTATTCAGATTGTTTGTATAATTCATGATAAAGATACATACATCATTTTTTATGTTCATTAATCATCTTCACCTCAATATGACTCACTTTGTGACCGCTATAAATCTATGTGTGTCCTTTTATTTAAAATTGACATTTTATTGATGTATTCTTTCATATTTATGTTTAATTTATTTCATTGTTGCATTACTAACATAAGATTTGTTTTCTTATACAGGTGGATTCATTTTCTTGGGTTGTGGTGGTTATCTTCAACAACTAATATCATTGTCATACTTTTTATTAGAGGGGATCACATGTGCCAAAGACGATAAAACATTGATGTTTTTTAATGTTTATGGATAGTAATTAAAATTCTAAATTTACAAAACATTGTCTGAAATGTATATAGTAAAGATTTTTTGTGAGGTAAATTTTATTTCAATTAAAAAATGGATTCCCAAACAAGTGTATTTTCATACATGTTTATTTACTGCAATGTGATGTTCTTCAAATAGAAAACTACTGCAGTAGGTCCTATATCAGTTCTATTTCAAGTTGTGGTAAATGGGTCCTTGTATCAGTGTTATACTAGCATTGTCACCTCCACAAATCACACATAAATTAGTATAGGATTTTATAATTTCTAAATAAAAATCATTGATAAAATGGATACCCTTATCATCTCTAGCTAAAACTGCTAATAAAGGAAACATTTATCAGTGCTAAAAAAAGCATTGATAAATGAGTAACCCTTATAAATGTTTTCTTAGCGTTGATAAAGGGGGATTTTCTCAGTGATATTATTAGTGTCCATAATACCTTTTAATAAAAAAATTATTAATATGTATATATATATATATATAATTTTCATATTTATATTCAAATAAATGTTAATTTATATGAATTAACTAAAAAATGCATGCTTATAATTAATAAATATTTTATATGCAAATATATATTTTTAAAATTTAAAATATATATATATATATAATGTTTTAAAATTTATATTTATAAAAGTATAAAATAAAAACCAATATATATTTTAATAATTGAAAAATTGTAATAAATATATTTAAATAAAAAATATATATTTAAAATATTGTATATATTTAAATAATTATTAAATTTTTATAAATATATTTAAATAATAAATATTTTTATTATATTTTTAATTATATAAATTTGTATATTAACAAATCTATATATATATATATAATTATATAAATATATATATTTATAAAAATATATATCATTATATAATAATATGATATTATATTGTTATTTATAATTATATACATATATATAATTATAGAAATATATTTTTATTTATATAAAATTATTTATAAATGCATTTTTTATAAATTATATTATAAATAAATAAATGTATATATTTAAATAAATATAATATTAAAATAAAAATATTTAAATAATATATATATTAATTATATTTATAATCAGGTATATTTATAAAATAACAAATACATATAATTACATATATAATATGTAACGCCCCGACCCCAGTTACCCAGAGTCGGTGCATTAATTACATAACATTGGCATGATCATAAGAAAGATCAATTCTCGAAAGACCAATTGGTTTAGTAGCCTTGGAAACACTAGATATATTCATAAGTTTTACATTACATCATGAAATGAAGAACTACTACAACAACATAATGTTTCCACAGTCCACACTATAATCCCCTCATAATATCCCTGAAAGTCATTCATAATTTACTTCTTCACTACCTGGGAAAAATAAAACATAGAAAAGGGGTGAGCTCAAATGCCCAGTAAGGATAACAATATAGCGGAAACTTTCATAAATAAGAATAAACATTTAAGGCAATGTATAACTAAAACAAAAGCCATTTAAACATGAACATTCAACATGGTATGGCATAAATAAAATGAAATAATGCCATTTACTTATTCACATGGATATTCTACTAATCGAATAATCACATGCAAAAATCAATAACCACTTTCATAATGTTGGAATGCATAATGCCAGACTATCATAACCACATAGCCAAGGCCTCGTGCCAAGACTACAAATAAGATTTTGTCAAGGCCTTGTGCCAAGACACTAGTTTGTCTCATGAGACCTACCGATGCAATTTTTTTAAGAATATACTTACGTTAAAAATTGCTAAAATACACTCCAGTGTTTTTCTGAAAACATTATGCAAGCTTCTGAAAACAAAATAACTAATTCTGAGACTGCTCGACTAATTACAGGCCATGATGGGTCCACTCCCAATCCCTTCCTGTCTACCAAACTTGAGAGTCAGGTTTTTTGAAAAAAAAATTTAAGCTTGCGTTAAATACGTATACATTTGCATTGGATTTTCATATATTTGAGAGAAATATCTCTTTTTTGAAATCATTTAAAAGTCATATATTTATAAAATAAAACATTTTCTTTGAAAATAATATTATAAGCTTGTAAGGGAAGCTTTGAAGATTTTATAACGGCGGAAAATAGCCGCACCCTCCGTATAGGTTAAAAAAACATTCTTACCTTAATTCTGTCAAAAAGGTTAAAAAGGACCTTGTTTTGAAAACGACCGAAAGATTCCTTTATAAACCACTTATAAAAGTCAAAAAGGGTATAAATGACTTTAACTCATATTCTAGTAAATACTAAAAATGTTTTGAAATACATTTTTAAGAAACATGTATGTGGATGATAAAGAGATCCCAGTAGATTATTACATATAAACAACCTCGGATAATGAAGAGATTGTGAAATAACCCTTACCTTTTACTTTTCCTTGGTTGGAGTAGGTTAACCTCCTGTATAATGGTGAAATAATTTTTATTAAATTATAAAAGAATCATATACATTAATATGATATCATATATGATCTTTTAATATTGATTTGATAATAATATCTTAGTATTATCGACGTTTCGTGTGTTAACTTACTCATTTTCTTTTGTAGGTTTTGTTACGTAAGACATGTTTCTAAAGGATAGGTTGTATATTATTCAAATACAGAATGGTATCAAGTCCTTAAACATCATTTTTAAATCATCAAATGATAATTATACTTGAATGGATACGATGGAGGATGAATCTCATCGCGTTCGTGGAGACGGTAGTCCGTACGTACGCACGAACGCAACTTCCATTTAATTTTTATTTTAAAAGAATTGAATCCAAATGATACATAGGTATATTACTATTACAGTATAATATAATATTTTATATATGTTACTTAATTTCATTAACACCATCCTTTATACGTTCCATGTGTGGTATGAACGAGTCATATCATTTTAAGGGGGCGGTAGTCCGCACTTTCTCAAATGAAATTATCGTATGTATATACAACATGAAACAAATAATGGTATGAAATAAAATGGAATTACAGAAGCTTATATATAAAATATATATCATTAATATCATATTTAATTACAGTGCCATCATAATGGCCACCATGAGAGGCGGTAAGATGTATTTGAACAATCATCGTTTCGTGAGGCGTTAGTTTTCCATCCACATAAACATTATGTTCATCATCCATTAGATGGAGTTGTGTGTATGTGTAGTTTGAATACTTCTTATAACAACATCCTAGTATATTGAGGATACTGGTGTTGTTACAAAAGAAAGGAAATAAAAAGAGTTTGGGGGTTGGAGAAGCAAAATAAATGAAAATAATTTAAGAGAAATCGTTACCTTTAATTTAGGTAACTCACTTTGGTTGGAACCAAAGGACTTCTTGAAATGCTTTCTGCCTAAGGGGAAGCTTCAATGAGGAGTAGAGGGATGTGGGGAGATTAGTTGGTCAGAGTTTGGACGAGCCAAGTGGCTTGAGAGGTGTGAGGAATGAGTAGAAGTGGTCTCCTTTTATAAGGGAGAGGAGGGGCTCTTTAGGAAAGAGTGAAAGTATTACTTTATAATATAATTATATTCGGTTTATAATGGACAAAAAATCATTGAGGTCGAAGATAAGATGACTCATATTCTAAATAACATCAACCAATAATAATTGGACTGGTTTTAGATAATATTTTAATCATTATAATCTTATTTATTTAAATGATTTATTAATGAGGTAAACATTGCATCACTATTGTGTCATTAATAATTTAACTTATTTGATGTCTAAAAATTATAAATAAAATATCATTATGTAGGAAATCTTTTTATCTTTCTAATTAATATTTATAATCGAAAATACAACATGTATAACCCTATGTAAAAATTGTTCTTCTAAAAGATGTAAGCTTATGCCATTTTTATTTTTATTTTAACTTTATTAATATAATGTGTCCCTACCACATACAAGTGGCTCCAAGGGGTCCCCAAATTGACCCAAGGATGCTCATGGTCGGGTATGTGTCCACCAATAAGGTTAGGACACGTTTTAGGTTAATTTTGTATTATTATAATATTATTTTTTAACCCTTATTTACCGGATTTACCCTTTAACCATGGTAAATAAAATATTTACCGCAGTAATTATTCAAAATGTGTAAAAATAAAAGTTACCTATTTACACAATTTGAACATCCTGATTCCAAATATGGAATCCATTTTCCTAAATTCAAAACACAGAAGTGGCAAAAATTAATTTAAAATTAATTCCCGCTGTCAAAACAAAAAGCGTGTTTTTAAGAGGTAATAACTATCCAAAGATTGACACTTGTTTATGTTCGGTTTAATTGTAAAATTATGTCCAATGACCAACATTATATTAAATGGTAAAAATATATCCTAAATATACTTTAAAACTACTAAAATTCATAATTTATCACTATTAATTAGTTTGATTAAAAAAGTTGTTTTTAATTAAAATTTAGTAATTTTCACTATTCATCAAAATATGAAAGTTATCCGAAAAGTACCAAAATTTCACCTTAGGCTAAATTCGATATTCCGAATCCAAAAATGAAGTCAATTTTAAAATATAAAATATATATAATTTCAAAATTTAGGTATTACTATTCATAACGGCTAGTTTGATTGGTTGTGGCGTGTGTTAAAACTCAAGGTTGCGTACAACACATGCTACTATTTTATTCAAAGGAAAGCGTACCGTGGAAGCTTGGGATGTTTCATTTTAAATTTTTTTGATGTCCCAATTTATTCAGATAGTTTAAAATATTTTATTTAAAAAAGGTTTCACTATTAAAGTTGATAAAAGTTCAATACTGAAAATGAATCTGTTCTTGCATTATGACTAAGAAACTCATAATAGGGATTCTAAAATTATAAGGATTATATAAAGTTCAAAATGTTGTTAATACTATTCATGACCTCTTTTAATGGCTTTTTTTTGTACGTCATGGTGTGATTGAACTCGGTGTTGCGTGTAGTGCAAGTTATTGAATTATTTTGAAGAAATAACACACTATGAAATCTTGGGGTGTTACATTCTCCCCTCCTTCAATAAATTGCGTCCTCGCAATTTGAAATTGTTCTTCGAAAATAAAAGGTTGAAAGTAGAAAATATATTTGTGGGAAAACCCACATTGGAAATTGGGTTACTAAAATTTAGTCTTAATATGAGGAAAAGGGAAATGAAAGGGTCGCCACCAAATTATGATCTCGATTAGAAGAACATTGGTGGAAATTAGAGACATATAATTGGAGTAAAAATGTAAATATTTATAGGTAGTGATTGAGGTCATCAATCACAAACAAGTATAAAATTTAGGTCCTTAAATTCATCAATCTATGATGATTTAAAATACCATCGGTTCAACAAAACATAGGGTATTAGGATAACACATTTTTGACATTTCAAAATATCTTAGTTGAAATCCCACATCGAAAAATGAATTAACGAGGCCTCTATTTAAAATAAAGAGTGGAAAGTATGAAGATTACCGAAAAGAACACATACTAGGGTTCCATGTAGTAAAATATGGATATGGAAGAAAAATCTAACCATCAATTATCTTATGGAGAGTGGTAGAGAACATGGCTATGAAAAGGCTAACAATCCCAAAGCCATAAATTAGTGATGATTTAAGGTACCATCTAGGAAAACATTTTTGTTCTAATTTTCTTTTCTTAATATTGAGGAATTTTTTTATGAGATTGGAAAAGATCATATGGAGATATACTTACTTTATAATTAGAGTTTTATCCATTAATAAATTTCTACCACAAACTCATCTTTCACTCTAAAAGATAATAGAATGTAAATAAAAAATTCTATTTACACTATTCGTATAGGGTTCCAAAATAAACGAATTTATAATTCATCTAAAAGATCATTTAATAAAAACTACATTATTTAATCCAAGACATCTCGTGGGCCAGTGGTAGGTGATACACCCTTGTCGCCCTTCGGTTGCGGGTTCAAGTCTCGCAGCCTTGCCGGACGCGACGGGTTGCCGCCCGACCTCCGGGTTGTCCTTTTATGGAAATCCAAAATAATCCAAACTAGAACTATCCAAAATACTTCTTTCCAAACTCACATTCCAACATTTATAAGGAAGGTAAACATAATATAGATCCTTTTTACCCCGTAATATCATATGAGTACCTTCATCATGTATTACCATATTCCTTATTGATTACATTCATGCTCTCTTATTCCATATAGAATGCTGGATATACTTCATTAATCCAAAAATGTTTTAAACCCCAACAATGATGGAATATACAAATCATTAATCAGTTCCAAGGTAGTCAAGAATATCCAATATAATTTATCCAAAACAATCACATATTATTCCAAAATCACTACCTCAGTATCATAACTATATTATGATTTATCATTCTCTCAACCATATATTTTCCAAGAATTTATCCTGTTATTGAGTCACTTTTCTTTGTTCCACACAATCTCAAGTCCTTAATGAAATAGTACTGCAGTACAATCCTTATATACTCCATAATTATTATAACAAGTACATTGTTGATACAACACTCAATTGACATAATCAACATAAGAACTCTAATCATTCCTCTTCATCTGTGGTAGTATCATAACTTGATTATTATCCAATAGCATCATTTGCGGCATAGTCTGATGATTGGGGCATAGGTTCGCGTAGTGTCCAAACTCCTTGAAAATGAAGCATTGTACATTTGAAACCATTTTCTCACCCTTGCAGTCACGTACTTTGTGCCCTTTTCCTCCACACTTATAACAAACTCACATTCCTTTCAGGCAAGTTCCAGGGTGTTTCTTTCCACAGCTACCACATATGGGAAAATTCTTCTTTTCCCTCTTACCTTTATCCATCTTTCTCTCTTCCATCCTTTTCTTCTCTTGCTTCCTTTCAAAGCCATAGGACTCAGTAAACTCTTTACTTATCTTATCAACACATGATATTATTTCTTCATATGATGATAATACATGCGAGACTATTTCTCTTATAAATTATGGCTTAAGACCATGAAATATATGATCCTTCTTTCTCTTGGCATCATGTGCATTGCTAGAGTTCTCATTCCTTCTACTGGGCGCCATTTCTAAACAACGGCATACACTAGATCAGTTTTTGAATCAAAATACATAATCCCATACTTATAAAACACTTAACATAAATTGAACTATTTATGGATATAATCCATAATCATAAAAATGCCTCCTTTGAGGAAGTATATACTCATAAACCCTTCATAATGATTTGTAAAGAAAATGAGAGTTATCCTAAGCATATCCCCCGGGAGTGTCGTAACCAAGAGTGCAGCAAGGCCCGTTGTCGTGCACCAGTTCCCGTTCGAGTCTAGCTCAAAGCGGTGTTTTCGGGTTTTACCCCTAGGTACATCTGTGCCAGAGCCGCCTCTACTTGCTCGTATCCAGACAGGGATGTATTGCTCGTAAAACTCACAAAATCTCTACAATACCAAAATTCTAGGAAGTTCTTCTATACTAATCCTCAAAGTTCATCTTAGGTCTACGTGCTCTAATCAGAGTTTATCTAAATCTAGCTTCCAAGGTTTGTACTAAACTTCCTCTGATACCAACTGTAACGCCCCGACCCCAGTTACCCAGAGTCGGTGCATTAATTACATAACATTGGCATGATCATAAGAAAGATCAATTCTAGAAAGACCGATTGGTTTAGTAGCCTTGGAAACACTAGATATATTCATAAGTTTTACATTACATCATGAAATGAAGAACTACTACAACAACATAATGTTTCCACAGTCCACACTATAATCCCCTCATAATATCCCTGAAAGTCATTCATAATT
Source organism: Viscum album (assembly GCA_963277665.1). NCBI lineage: Eukaryota > Viridiplantae > Streptophyta > Magnoliopsida > Santalales > Viscaceae > Viscum > Viscum album. Next base: position 1,417,029,992 of record OY728160.1, read on the forward strand.
TACTTCTTCACTACCTGGGAAAAATAAAACATAGAGAAGGGGTGAGCTCAAATGCCCAGTAAGGATAACAATATAGCGGAAACGTTCATAAATAAGAATAAACATTTAAGGCAATGTATAACTAAAACAAAATCCTTTTAAACATGAACATTCAACATGGTATGGCATAAATAAAATGAAATAATGCCATTTACTTATTCACATGGATATTCTACTAATCGAATAATCACATGCAAAAATCAATAACCACTTTCATAATGTTGGAATGCATAATGCCAGACTATCATAACCACATAGCCAAGGCCTCGTGCCAAGACTACAAATAAGATTTTGTCAAGGCCTTGTGCCAAGACACTAGTTTGTCTCATGAGACCTACCGATGCAATTTTTTTAAGAAGATACTTACGTTAAAAATTGCTAAAATAAACTCCAGTGTTTTTCTGAAAACATTATGCAAGCTTCTGAAAACAAAATAACTAATTCTGAGACTGCTCGACTAATTACAGGCCATGATGGGTCCACTCCCAATCCCTTCCTGTCTACCAAATTCGAGAGTCAGGTTTTTTGAAAACATTTTTAAGCTTGCGTTAAATACGTATACATTTGCATTGGATTTTCATATATTTGAGAGAAATATCTCTTTTTTGAAATCATTTAAAAGTCATATATTTATAAAATAAAACATTTTCTTTGAAAATAATATTATAAGCTTGTAAGGGAAGCTTTGAAGATTTTATAACGGCGGAAAATAGCCGCACCCGCCATATAGGTTAAAAAAACATTCTTACCTTAATTCTGTCAAAAAGGTTAAAAAGGACCTTGTTTTGAAAACGACCGAAAGATTCCTTTATAAACCACTTATAAAAGTCAAAAAGGGTATAAATGACTTTAACTCATATTCTAGTAAATAGTAAAAATGTTTTGAAATACATTTTTAAGAAACATGGATGTGGATGATAAAGAGATCCCAGTAGATTATTACATATAAACAACCTCGGATAATGAAGAGATTGTGAAATAACCCTTACCTTGTACTTTTCCTTGGTTGGGGTAGGTTAACCTCCTGTATAATGGTGAAATAATTGTTATTAAATTATAAAATAATCATATACATTAATATGATATCATATATGATCTTTTAATATTGATTTGATAATAATATCTTAGTATTATCGCCGTTTCGTGTGTTAACTTAATCATTTTCTTTTGTAGGTTTCGTTACGTAAGAAATGTTTGTAAAGGATAGGTTGTATATTATTCAAATCCATAATGGTATCAAGTCCTTAAACATCATTTTTAAGTCATCAAATGATAATTATACGTGAATGGATACGATGGAGGATGAATCTCATCGCGTTCGTGGAGACGGTAGTCCGTACGTACGCACGAACGCAACTTCCATTTAATTTTTATTTTAAAAGAATTGAATCCAAATGATACTTAGGTATATTACTATTACAGTATAATATAATATTTTATATATGTTACTTAATTTCATTAACACCATCCTTTATACGTTCCATGTGTGGTATGAACGAGTCATATCATTTTAAGGGGGCGGTAGTCCGCACTTCCTCAAATGAAATTATCGTATGTATATACAACATGAAACGAATAATGGTATGAAATAAAATAGATTTACAGAAGCTTATATATAAAATATATATCATTAATATCATATTTAATTACAGTGCCATCATAATGGCCACCATGAGAGGCGGTAAGATGTATTTGAACAATCATCGTTTCGTGAGGCGTTAGTTTGCCATCCACATAAACATTATGTTCGTCATCCATTAGATGGAGTTGTGTGTATGTGTAGTTTGAATACTTCTTATAACAACATCCTAGTATATTGAGGATACTGGTGTTGTTACAAAAGAAAGGAAATAAAAAGAGTTTGAGGGTTGGAGAAGCAAAATAAATGAAAATAATTTAAGAGAAATCGTTACCTTTAATTTAGGTAACTCACTTTGGTTGGAACCAAAGGACTTCTTGAAATGCTTTCTGCCTAAGGGGAAGCTTCAAGGAGGAGTATAGGGATGTGGGGAGCTTAGTTGGGTAGAGTTTGGACGAGCCAAGTGGCTTGAGAGGTGTGAGGAATGAGTAGAAGTGGTCACCTTTTATAAGGGAGAGGAGGGGCTCTTTAGGAAAGAGTGAATGTATTACTTTATAATATAATTATATTCGGTTTATAATGGACCAAAAATCATTGAGGTCGAAGATAAGATGACTCATTTTCTAAATAACATCAACCAATAATAATTGGACAGGTTTGAGATAATATTTTAATCATTATAATCTTATTTATTTAAATGATTTATTAATGAGGTAAACATTGCGTCACTATTGTGTCATTAATAATTTAACTTATTTGATGTCTAAAAATTATAAATAAAATATCATTATGTAGGGTAATTTAATATTATTATAATATTATTTTTAACCCTTATTTACCGGATTTACCATTTAACCATGGTAAATAAAATATTTACCGCAGTAATTATTCAAAATGTGTAAAAATAAAAGTTATCTATTTACACAATTTGAACATCCTGATTCCAAATATGGAATCCATTTTCCTAAATTCAAAACACAGAAGTGGCTGAAATTAATTTAAAATTAATTTCCGCTGTCAAAACAAAAAGCGTGTTTTTAAGAGGTAATAACTATCAAAAGATTGACACTTGTTTATGTTCGGTTTAATTGTAAAATTATGTCCAATGACCAACATTATATTAAATGGTAAAAATATATCCTAAATATACTTTAAAACTACTAAAATTCATAATTTATCACTATTAATTATTTTGATTAAAAACGTTGTTTTTAATTAAAATTTAGTAATTTTCACTATTCATCAAAATATGAAAGTTATCCGAAAAGTACCAAAATTTCACCTTAGGCTAAATTCGATATTCCGAATCCAAAAATGAAGTCCATTTTAAAATATAAAATATATATAATTTCAAAATTTAGGTATTACTATTCATAACGGCTAGTTTGATTGGTTGTGGCGTGTGTTAAAACTCAAGGTTGTGTACAACACACGCTACTATTTTATTCAAAGGAAAGCGTACCGTGGAAGCTTGGGATGTTTCATTTTAAATTTTTTTGATGTCCCAATTTATTCAGATAGTTTAAAATATTTTATTTAAAAAAGGTTTCACTATTAAAGTTGATAAAAGTTCAATAATGAAAATGAATATGTTCTTGCATTATGACTAAGAAACTCATAATAGGGATTCTAAAATTATAAGGATTATATAAAGTTAAAAATGTTGTTAATACAATTCATGACCTCTTTTAATGGCTTTTTTTTTGTACGTCATGGTGTGATTGAACTCGGTGTTGCGTGTAGTGCAAGTTATTGAATTATTTTGAAGAAATAACACACTATGAAATCTTGGGGTGTTACATAATATAATTATCGGAATATATTTATAATTATAAAAAAATATTTACAAAAAATATTTATTTATAATTATAATTATAATTATAATTATAATCATTTACAATTATAATTATATTTATATACATATATATAAGATTTATATTATAATAAGTATATATATGTATATATATTTAAATTAATATATAAATTTAAATTATATAAATTTTAATAAAAAATGACTCTTAACTTCGTAATTTTATATATGAAAATTTATAAAATTTATATTGGTGAAAATTTTTAATAGTTAATTTATATAGATTGAATAAAAAATTTGTATAAAATGAAATTGAATATAATATTTTAATATTTTATTTAAAAGTATATATAATATATAAATGAATATACTTATCTAGATTTATATTTATATTGATATTAAATTGTAATACGATTGAATTCCCTGAATTTTTTTATGAGAATTAAAGGGGATTATTTCGAAACCAAGCACTAAGATGGCATGCGATTTCGAAGCCTCATGTTCCAAGAATGATCCGTCACAAAACGATATGTTTTATATAGTGGGAATAATCATTTTTCATGAAAAAGTGGAATAAATCTGGAACAGGTTCCCCTATCAAAAATATCAGGGCATTATTGTGTTCAGGATGACAGTTTTATCCTAGGAGAGACTTGTGTTTTTTTGGCACGGGCCTTTTAGTGTGAAAACCTGAAAATGGAATAACCATAAATAAAATTATTAAATAAAATTATTTTATTTTTTAAATCCTTAAAACTCATGAATGGAAACATGGATAGAAAATCTAAGACCACATTTGAACTCGTGAGGGTATGATTTCCTTAGGAAGATCCTAGCATTGGCTGGTGTGGGTCAACAGTGGAATGTAGTTATTGGCTATATGTAAAAAAATTGAATACAGTTATTTTATTTTGAAATCCTTATAACTCCAAAATGGTCTCTCCAATTGAAAATATGATGGTATCATTGTGTTCGTGATGGTATGGTTCCCTTAAGCAGAGCCAAACATCAGATGGTGTAGGTCGGCTATGAAAGATGGTTTTTGGGACGTAACCATAAATAAAATAATTTAAATAAAAAATATTTTATTTTTGAATCCACATAACTCACAAAGAGTAACATAGATTTAAAATCTGATACCACCATTGAGTATTTAATGGAATTTTCTCCTTAAGAAGGACATAACCTTGATACGTTGAAGTCGATGGGAAATTGTTAATTTTCATACTTTTCGGAATAGAAATAAAAAAACGTAAAATGTTATTTTAATTGTTTTCTTTTTCTTTATCTAGTGGAACGTCAATGTTTTGGTGCAGCGACGAGGAAATGATGAATCTCATTAATGAACCCCATTATTGATCATAAAAAAAAGGATGGTTCATGTTTTCTGAATTAATAATCTAACAAGAAAAACATGATTGTGGGCACACTCCGGGAATTGCATTGAGGATTTGGGGGGTGGTGATGACGAATGAAGAAGGACAATCACTCCTAAAATGAATGTCGGTGAATTGGAATATAACGACAACACACTTGAAGAGCCGGTTCGGGATCGGATATCAAAAGACATTGATGAACGACCATCCTCAAGAAATCTCGTTTCTGATGTATGGGTTTAAATTGATAATGAATTCGTTTGCAGGCTCTTCCCCTCTAAATGACTAATCCGGATCAACTCTCTAAAAAATTGATCCACATTTGGATTTTCATTACGTGGTTTGGAAATATAATTTCGGGTGGATATTAGGATTAAATCGCAGTGATTTATAATTTGTATGTGGTCATCCTGCTAACATGAAAAAATATGGACCAATATGATCAAAGTTCAGTTGTTCATTTGGGTGTTCTTTGTGATCGCCTCCATCTCTCTCACCATGTTCTTCATGGGGTAACGGACGACAGAACAATGTTCGTAAAGTAACCAAGAAAAAGGGACATGGTGTAGGCACCCCAACCGTAGAGACACAAGGGTGTGGAACCTGGGCTGTGGCGGCAGGCATTAGGTGGAGCGCAAGAAACGCGCCGCGGTTGACAGCTAAAGGCATGCAGATGCGGCCACCCAACCACATTGGAGGCGCACAAGATGTAAATCTGTGGGTCATGCAGAGGGACCAATCCACATGAGTTGATCATCGCTATAGGAAAACGCTGCTCAGGGGCCGTGTTGGAGGATAGGCATGTGTCAGAGGGACGTGACTTCTGGAAAGGGGGTGGTCGTCTTCTTCCGGTTGTGTGCCGCACAAACCAGACACCCAGCGGGTGTCTGGGCATGGTTAGGACTGGCACGACATGCGGGTCAGGTTGGTGGCATGAATTGGGCACTAGGCGGCCCGAGCTGTAGAATATTGGCCCCATCGATGCGGACCAGGCCAATGGGACAAACCAAGTCTCTTGGGTGGAATAGGCAAGAAAATAACTAAATCACTAGTTGTAGGTCGGGCCGGATGGAGTTCAGTCGCTGGGAGACTACGCCGGCTGGACACAAGGTCGAACTAGGTCAGTCGAGCAAAGCCCAATGGGCCTGGCTCAACGGCCATGTCACACTATCTTGGCCCTTACCCCTCCAGGTCGGGTCAGTCTAGCCAAACTAGGTTAGTTCTTGTGGGTCCCCCAGGTCGGGTTGGTTAGGTCGATTCGACAAGGTCAGACCAGGCCTAGGCATAACCGGCCCCTGTTTACTAATAGGGAAATATCATTCAGACCAAGAGTCAGATGGATGCGCCATCTGTGGTGTTGGGACCCTTGAGATTAGGTGGTCTTTTAGTAATTCTCTTAGTCAGCTTTCCTGGGCAGATGAGATGCGATTAATTGATTGACATGTAGATTCTCTCAGAATCAAGCGTGCTATGAGTGGGAATCCTATGGTTGGCCGATACCTACACACTACTGATGAGTGGGTCTTTGTGACTCTACAGGCCAATATGATAAGCGTCCATGTGTGTAAAAGCTACAAGTAGCTCTATGTGGACCATATACAAGTGGAGATGTGTGAACCAGCTAAAAGTGTCCAAGTTTGGAATAGCTATAAGCGGCCCTGTGTGGACCATCTATAGGAGACCATGTGTGAACCAACTATGATGGACTATGTATGGAGTGGCTATGTGTGACCCACAGACCCACCATGGGGAGCATCTCTATGTGTCCTAGAAGACCCATGGTACTCATCAGGGATGAGTACCTCAGCAGTCCATGGAGTTCAATGTTATGAAGGATACTCTTTCTTTCTATTCATTGAGTTATACTTTGTCTAAGTAGTCTTTTCATTGTGATATTGTTTTTTGGTCTTATTGTGTGGTCTTTCCATTGTGTTATGGAGTCCCTAATGATTATTGTGTTACTCACCCCTATACAGGTTTCACCCGTAGGTGTCCTGTCCCGTGTAGGTTATTGATGTTTCAACATAGACCATTTTGGTCTTGGACCAAGTGGTTCTCAGTCAGACGGGATATAAGGATGCTTCGACGGGGACCTTGGGGGTCCAGGACAAGGTGGTGCTCAGTGATATGGGATGGAAATTCATACTTCTATGGATATAGGTAGATACCCTTCACCTACCCTTCCGGTGGGGTCTGCAGCAGATGGACATGGGGAATTTGTACTTTCCTTTGTGGTTTTGGGCTTGAATTCTGGCCCCTTTGTACTTTTAGTTTGTAATGTACTCTCAGTAGTTCTCTCAATGAAATTTGTGGTTTACATTGTGTCGGTATTCTATAGTTTGAGCATTGTGTGTGTGTGTGTGTGTGTTTAAAGGAAAATTCCTTCCATTTTGGGATATTTCAATTAGGTGAGTGTCCAACCCCTGACCTAAGGAATACGAGTTAAGGGTAGCAATGGCATGGGCCTAGGGAGATGGGTTATGAAAAAGTTGTATCAGAAGAGGTTGGTTTTACCAGAAAACTAAGAGTCTGAAAATGTTTATGGGGAAACAATGTTAAGTGTTTCATGTTTGGTCCTCAAGCCAGGGAGTCCAATGTTGGTGCGGTGGCCGATGTATCCATACATCAGGACCTTGAATTCTGTTTTCTGACCTGTTTCAAGAAAAAAGTACTTACATGAATATTTTAAAGCATTCTCAGGATCTTTTTGAGTCTGAGTCAGCTCATAATGTATAATAAATTGACCAAGATTCATCTAGATTCTATTTCAAGACTCCTCCATGCAGACAGCTAGCCAAGATTCCAGTTCCTGACCACAACGATGGTCTATAGTTTAATAAGGCTTAGATATTGGGATCTTGGCCTGAGATGGCACATTTAGGCGGTGTCCCAGAGAGACCATCGTCTGTTGGTCAATAGTTACTACCAACTCTACTGGTAGAGGACACATGTAGTCTCGGTCCCTTACACTAGTTCAAGTTACAGGGACCACCCAGGATCATGGGAGAGATATATCCTCATCTCATTGGGGATTGGCTGGAGGTGGTGATGTGCGTCTTTCACTTAATGATAATTCCACTTCACCATATGGCGGTTCTAGGTGTGAGCCTTCCATAGGGAGGCCGACGGGGGAGAGGAGTTGTAAGAGAAACATGTGGTGGTATACATTTCGACATGTTACAACCACCACCCCAATGTAATCCCCACTAGGCTCATTGATGTAGAGGACATGGGAAGGGGTAAAATCATTCAGCTATCCTTACCTGCATATCAGTAGATTTTTTGAGTTTTTAGTTTCCTATAGTGGTGGAATAGTATAAGGGCGCATTTCCAGACGATATTCCAGGAATACCTCTTCTCATATAGGTAAAATTATACAATAATCTATACCCTAGGATGACACTGATATCTACACCTGCATATCGAATGGATCCTATAGAGCTTCTGGGTCAGAGGGAAAAGTCAGAGGATTTTTAGAGGAAGGGGTTCGTAAGGTCCAGTGCTTCACCATGGTCATCCCTAATGTTGTTTTCCAAGAAGGCAGACAGAATTTTGAGGTTATGTATTGACTTATGGAACTTGAACCAAGTGATCATGATGAATAAGTATCCTCTATCAAGGATTGATGACTTCTTTGATCAGATGAAGGGAGTTTGATGGTTCTCGAAGATATACCATATATCATGTTACCAGCAACCTTGAGTAAGAGATAAGTACCGCTTGAGGATGTCTTTCCAATGTCCCTCTGGCCACTTCGAGTACCTAGTGATTCCTTTTAGCGTGATAAACACCCCAGTAGTGTTCATGGGACTAATGAACAAGATCTTCCAGCTATACATAGAATGGATTTTAGTGTTCTTCACTGATGACATCTTAGTGTATTCAGCATCCAAGGAGGAGCACGTGATACAACTGATTATGGTTTTGAATCACTCCGAGAGAACCATGTTTATTTAATTCCCTTGAAGCTTGAGTTCTAGAGACCAAAGTTCCATTTTCTTGGACATGTCATCTTAGAGGCTGTAGTTGTGGTGGATCTAGTGAAGATTGAGGATGTTCTTTCTTGGGAACCTCCCAAGATAATTATTGAGTTGGGGAGTTTCCATGGGATTTATGGGGACTATCAGAAGTTTTTACCCAAATCTCCATAGTGGAAGCACCCATGATGGGGTTGAAGAAGAAGGGAAAACCCTTCATGTGGATAGAAGGATTCCATGAGAGCATTTCTCAGTTGAGGAAGAGCTTGACAAGTGCTCCCCTCATGAGGCTTCCATAGGATGGTGTCGACTATGTAGTGTTATGTGATGCATCATGAACCGGGTTTGGTTATTTCTTTATGTAAGGAAAAAATGTGATTGATTATGGATCATTCCTGTTGAGACATAATGAGTATGATTATGCGACTCATGATCTTGAGTTGGAAGATGTAGTCTTTGTACTGATGATGTGGCGACACTACCTTATGGGTGAATGATTCATTTTCTACTCTGACCAGAGGAGTCTCAAGTTTAACTTTTCTAAAAATTACCTGAATCTAAGACAACGACGTTTTCTAGAGTTACTCTAGGACTATGAATTTTAGAGAGTTTATACTCTGGGAAAGGGTAACATGGTGGAAGATACTCTTAGAAAAAGATTGAGTTCAAAACTATTGAAAGAGACCTTAGAGTAGTTTCACTCACATCAGATATCCTCTGTGGATAGAGACGAGGTGTCTTTTCTTCAGTTGATGGTTATTTCCCCTCCATCCTTATAGTGATTCAAGGAGGCACAACATGGATATGCCACCAGTGAGGATACATTTTCCATGATGTCAATAGGGATACCCCTTATGGATATTCAAATGGTGGGGATCACTTTATTCTTTTGTAAGAACCTGGACCTTCGTTTTAGGTATGTTTTTCCTTTTCTAGTCATTTTTGGGAAAAAGATGAAAATCTAGAAATTTTTAAAGTACACACCGTGTACTTTGATGATGTTCCCGGTCGTGTGATGGTCATGTCCCGGCCACACACATGGTGTGTAGGGGTGATGTAGTGGCCGCTTAAAGTGGAGTATGCAAAGGCCATGTAAACGTTGTTTACCCCTGAATTACATTCCACATGGTTTAATTATTTTCATTAAATGGAATGGGGAAGTGTCTAATCGATGAAAACATATTCTTCTCTGGGTACTTCAACCGAGAGTGCCCATACAGCAGAGAACACCATCCAAGCCACTAATCCTCTTTCTGCTCAATTAATCGATCGTTGTCGATTGGATTGAAACCACATCGGTGAGCTCTTCCTTCTTCTTGAGTCTCGTTCCGTGATTTCCCCTCTTTCTCAAGATATTAAAGGATGAGTGTTTTGTGTGTTTTAGTATATCTACGACGTTTTAAAGAGAATAATGCATCGTGATTAAAGTATATTGATCTCCTAGCATCGAGGTAGGTGGTTGGTGCCCTACATTTTGATGTCATTGAGTTTGATGTGAAAATTCCACCAATACCCATGAATGGGGTATTGCGTGTTTACAATTTTTCCATTGTTGTTCTACTACCTTTCTTGTATTCTTGAGTAGTGGTAAGTTGATCATGTTTGAGGATAATGTTTGTGCTTGGATGATTTCCCATGACTTGATCTGTTTAATAACTTTGGGTCTTGTTACCCTTTGGTCGTTATACCTGTTTCCATGCCTTGTGACTGTAGGATGGAATGAGATTCATGACATGCATGATTTTTTGTAGACTAGTTATCCAAGTAGCTCATTAGGTGTACTTTGGCCTTATAGCTTTCTTATGCCCTGACTGCCATGGGTCCGTGAGAACCTGGTGCTATAGAATATAAGGGATAGACCAGGTGAGCTTCCCAGATAGTCTTGGATGTAATAGACTACAGGAGGGTAGACCGAGTGAGCTTCCTCAGAGAATCTTGGACATTATAGACTATAAAGGATAGACCGAGTGAGCTTCCCAGAGATTCATAGATATTACAGAATATAGGAGGATAAACCGAGTGATCTTCCTCAGAGATTCTTTACTTGTTTGATTTTCTTTAAAACCTTTCCAGGCTAGAGAATGAATTGACTGAGTGAGCTTCCTTAGAGAGTCTGTGACAGACCTGAGACTATAAGGGAAATTGATCGAGTTAGCTTCTATTGAGAATTTATAGAGCATTGGGCTATAAGAGGGTTAGACTACGTGATCTTCCTTAGAGATTCCCTGAATACCCTAGACAATAATTGGAATTGACCGTGCGTGATTCCCCAAAGAGTCTTATGATTTCGTATGACCAAACCAGAGGGGTTAGGCTGAGTGCACTGCCCAGAGGGTTGTTGGTACTTCTTGGATAGGACATGGGGGTTGGCTGTGAGAACTTCCCAGAGGCGTTCTTGTTGTGGTTAGCTATGTTCATCACTGCTTCTTGTTGTTCTTTGACTTTATTACTATGCATATCATCTTGTTACTGTTACTGTTTACTGTCTGATGATTACTATTACTATTTACTGCTTATTGTACTTTTACCTGCCATATACTCACTAACTGTTAGGAACATATATTCTGGTGGTTGCCTACTGGAATTTTATCACACTTCTTGTTGAGTCCATGCTTTTTGGCCCAAGCAGACTATGTTGTTGCAGGTATAGAAAAGGGCAAGCACCCTTAGACTTTTGGTACTTGATTGCATGGAGCAGGAGAGAATGGGACCACGCCAAGGCGTGCGATGCTGAGGATTTGTTTATTTGTTTTCTTCTCTACATTGGTTTAGTTTTTATTAATCATTGTGACTTGTTTGGCTTCTTTAATAGACATATGTATCATGCATCATTTCAGTTATATACATGTGTGCTCTAGTTATTTACTGTTTAGTCATCTGTTGTTTATTGTTATTGGCTATCTACTACTTTTTTTTTGCATTCTTTGTTTACTTACGTTGTGTACTCTTCCAATGAGGGCATAGTTTCCCCACTATCACACCCAAGGCCCTCGCTACTTGTCGGAATCCTCTGGCATTTGGGTAAATGCGCTTGAGGCCATGTGACCAACTGAGTACAAGGCGCCTTTGGGAGGCTTCCAAAACTGGGAAGTTACAAAGATGTATCAAAGGGATTATTTTCTCTTGATTTACTATTTGGAGCCTTTACCTAGGGATAGGATGGATTCGGTACTTGGTAATAAGTCCTGCCCAGGAGTAGCTAACCCATGTATAGAGAAAAGCCAATCTACCTCGTTTATTACAGTTTTCCAGTTTTGAGATTTTACGGTTGATATGATTTCACCAAGAGTGATTCACATGCCTTTTGTTGTTATTGTTGTTCTATTATGGTTCTATTTCTGTCGCAACCTGATTAGATGAGGGTATTCCATCTCATGAATCATATAGGAACTTGTTATAAATCACATTCCATTCATTCTTGTCATTCCATATAGGGTGCATTAGAAATATCATGATGTTGTGATAGACGTTGTGTAGAATATGCATGATTTTGTGATATATGCTATGATAGAATCCAGGCAGTTTGATAGATAAATTGTTTTTATTGTACCTTGCTTAAATGAACACCAAATTTTGGTTCTTGAGGTGTTATGGGCCCTCATGAATCGGAACATGGTGGATCAGTGACTTTTTTCCATATATATGACTTGTATGGGATGCCAAACATTGATTCACGGAGAGTATGGGCCCTCACGGATTGGAATTTGGAACCTCCATGTTTGTTTTTCAGTGTTTTCTGGGATTCGGTGCAGTTTCTGAGCTACTTCATGGAAAAACCCAGAATACACGGCATGTACTTGACTAAACGCCGTGTTGTTTTAAACCGTGTCACGGACTGTGTGAACAGAAACCCGGGGTGGTGAAAAATATTTCAGGAACACACCGTGTACCATCATTACACGCCGTGTAGTAGTGAGCCGTGTACCTGGTTGTGTCACTAACAAGACGGGTCAGGTAAGCTTCTGAGGTAAAAGCTATGTTTGGTATAAACACGCCGTGTAGCCTTGTCTTAGGTACCCGACCGTGTAACGAACAACACGGGTCGGTGCTTGCTTCTCCTATACATGTTTTTTGTGTTCGAAACACGTCATGTAAGGGGTAGCCGTTTATCCAGTCATGTATCTAACAACACGGTTGCCAAAACCTTGTCTAGTACAGCTTGTATCCTTAGTGAACATGCTGTGTAGTCTTGGGTTAAGAGGACCGTGTGGTTTAGCCTTGTAAAGAGACTCGGGCAGGGGGTGGAGTTCAAGTACACGACGTGTGTGGTGACAACCCACCATGTAGTCTGGGGTGTTACATGACCAGAGGTGAAATAAGTACACACCCATGTGAATGGCTTTAAGGAACACGCCATGTAGTTTTATACACGTCGTGTAGTCGTGTTTTGTAAACTTGAGAGTTTCTTTCTTCTGTTCAAGTTTTTACTCTTGTGTTCTCTATCCTTGATAATCCTAATATAAGGTGTGATTTTGATCTTTCATAGATATTACACCGAGATTTCCTCCTGATGTATTTCATCTATCAGATGGTGATCAAACACCGTATATGGACGATAAACGATCTCCTGAAGATCCTCCTGTAGGTCCTCCTGCTGTGCCAGCCTTGGAACCAATAGATATACCGGCTACATGCGTCGATGCGCAGTTTAGGGAAGACTTTCTGAGAATGATGCAGTCCTTTCAGGGAGGGCCGCCTCCTCCCCTGTCGATGGATGAGTTTACATGGTTTTTCCAGCAGCAGCATCCTCCTATATTCTTAGGGGATGGAGGACCCCAGGAAGCAGAGTCATGGATAGAGGCCACACTTATGATCTTCGAGCACCTGGAGATACCTCTAGAGAAAATGGTAATGTTTGCTACTTATATGCTCCAAGACACCGGTAAGAGGTGGTGGGAGGTGATCTCAGAGTGAGGGTTCTAGCAGAGTATGACTTGAGATGAGTTTCGGCGCATATTCTTTGATTACATCTACCCAAGGACATTGAGGGATGACCGAGCCTGGGTGTTTATGAGTCTCGAACATCTTACCCTTTCTGTTATGGATTACTCATCTCGTTTTACCGAGCTACAACACTTCAGGCCGATTCCAGCAGGTGATGAGTTGTTCCTTGCAAAGAATTTTGAGGAAGGTATTAGGTAGGAGATCAGTTCCCTGGTGAATAGCATCAGGTTGACTTCAATATCTTCTATTGTCAACCAGGCACTGATCACTAAGCGCAATCTGAGAGATTCTGGAGTAGTGAGCCCGGGTAGTTTGACTTCCAGAGCTTGTGTTCCTCCTACTGATAGCAGGAAGCGCCGCAGGGAGTCTGGTCGAGGGGATCCGGGAAGGAAGAATGTATCTTAGAGCACCCATTTTGTATGCTACCAGTGTGGTAGAAGTTGGAATACAAGGCCTCAGTGCCAAAGTGACCCGATGGTGTGCCGATCTTACGGCAAGATGGTATGTCTTCAGTGTTTCTGTCAGATCATCTCACCTACAGCTGGTGGTAGGAGTTCTTCATTGACCCCACATGCAAGAGATGTATCGCCAGTTTCTCATCAGTCTGGGAACTAGAGTTCTTCTGGTCGTTCGGGCCGAGGTGGAGGTTGCGTCCATGGTGGTCAGTCTCCAGGTTACCAGCGACAGCAGAGTGGGTCAGCTCAGAGTGGTCAGCCAGGGGAACATGGCCGCGGTACAGACTAGACATTCTCCTTGGAGCATACCTATCAAGAGAAGGATCCTGAACCTTCTACAGTTCGAGTTACAATCTTATTAGCCTCAATTTTATCTTCATCCATTTTTGATAATGGTGCTTCTCATATCCTTATCTCAGTTTCTATTGTGGAGAGGCTTGAGCTCTGTATCTTTTCGTATACCGACATGTTGACTCTTGAAACACCGTTGGGAAAAAGAACTTCTAGCGTATGTCAATGAAGAGAGTTCCCTCTTGAGGTTGTAGGGTGTCACTTCTTCTGAGACCTCTATGTCTTAGAGGTTACAGGCTATGATGTCATTCACAGTATGGATTGGTTAGTCCCCTTCCAGGCAGTCATAGATTTCTATCGCCACAGAGTGAGTTTCGGATCACTAGAGGGTGGATCTTTTCATTATAGAGGATATTGGGATGTCCCGGTAGTTAGAGCTGGACCAGAGCATCATGGTCAAGTGGGAGTTACAACCTAGATTTCCAATTTTTATCTGGATGACCAGGGAACTTCATAGAAAAACTTTCCTCCAGTGGTGGATCATTTTAGGGATGTATTTCTAGAGGACTTTTCAAGTTTTCCTCTGGTGCGTTTGGTAGACTTATCGATTGAGCACATTCCAAGAGCGGCACCTGTGTCCATTCCTTCTTATAGTATGGATACACCTGAGTTGCAGGAGCTCATGAAGAAGTTGGGGGAGTTAAAGGCATAGTGTTTCATCTGACCCAGTACTTCTTCGTGGGGTTCGCCTATCTTATATGCAAAGAAGGCAGATGACACCAATAGGCTTTCCTGGATTATCGGAAGCTGAACCAGTTGACGGTCAAGAACCGATATCCATTACCGAGGATCGTTGACCTTTTTGATCAGCTTCGAGGAACCCGGGTGTTCTCGAAGATCTATTTGAGTTCTGGTTATCATCAGTTGTGCATTAGACCATCGGATATACCTATTACAGCCTTCAAGAGCAGGTATGGTCTATACAATTATATGATCAAGACATTCGGTCTCACGAATGTGCCAGTAGTTTTTATGGCATTGATGAACCGATAATTCCATCCATTCTTGGATTCATTCGTGGTTGTTTTCATGGACAAAATCTTGGTGTACTCTCGCACTTCAAATGACCATGCTAACCATCTTGAGATCATTTTGAGTACACAAAGAGAGAATCAGTTATATGATAAACTCTTGAAATGCCACTTTTGGATGGATCAAATTCACTTCTTGGGTCATGTTATCTCAGAGACAGGACTGTTAGTAGACCCAAAGAATGTGAGAGTTGTAGTCTCCTGGGAGCATCCGAAGAATATCTTTGAGGTGAGCAGTTCTTTTGGGCTAGCTGGATACTACAGGTGTTTCATACAAGACTTTCCATGCCATGCAGCACCGCTAATAGGACACACTAAGAAGGGTGCGATGTTGTTATGGTCATATTCATGTGAGTCATCCTTTCAAGAGCTGAAGGGGAGGTTGACGTCAGCACTGATACTAGTTCTTCCAGAACTGGCCAAGAGCTATACAGTCTATTGTGATGCTTCAGGTGTCAGATTGGGATATATTCTTATGTAGTGAGATGGAATCGTTGTGTACGGGTCTTGGTAGTTGAGGCCACATGAGAGGAACTACCCGACGCATGATCGGGAGTTGGCAGCTGTTTTTCATGACTTACGTTGTTGGAGAAATTACCTTTTGGGAGAGCACATTGTGCTTTTCACTGACCACAAGAGTCTCAAGTACATCTTCACTCAGTGTGATCTGAATCTGAGACAGTGTAGGTTGGTCGAGTATCTCTAGTTATTCGACTTTTATCATGCCTATATGTTTGGAAAGGGCAATGTTGTGGCTGATGCATTTAGTAGGAGAACGTAGATTCAGGCAGTTCAGGAGGCCCGTAGTGAGTGGAAGATTATGGATCTATTCTCTGAGATGAATTTGGAGATGCATGACAAATAGGGGCAGACCATGATATCATCTATAGATGTTACCTATACTATTCTTGATCGGGTACAGATGAGGCAGCTATCAGACTGAGAAGTCCTAGTCATGCAGGAGGGTGTTTTTGGAGAGGACCCTCTTCCTGGATAGACAGTGGTCGAGGATGAGATCTTGCCTTTACAGGGACGCATATGGGTACCAGTATACATACGTGATGAACTTATTAGATATTTTAATTCTTCAGTTTAGGCAGTTCATCCTAGAATCACAAAGAGGTATTGTGATCTACACCACCAGTACAAGTGGCCAGGTATGAAGAGGGATGTTTCTGTGTTCTTCATGAGATGTTCTACTTGTTAGAAGGTGAAAGAAGAGTATCAGTGACCAGATGTGATTTTATAGTAGTTACCCATTCTCGAGTGGATGTGGAACGATGTCGCGATGGACTTCGTGATCTGGTTACCGAGGTCACCTCGAGGGAGTTATGCTATTTGGGTTGCCGTCTATAGGCTTACGAAGGTTTCTCACTTCTTGTCGATCAAGGATACCTTCAGTGTTGATGATATGAAACAGTTGTACATCCGAGAGATTGTACGTCTACAAGGAGTTCTAAAATCTATTGTTTTAGATAGGGATGCACATTTTACTTCTCAGTTCTAGAAAGG
Organism: Viscum album; assembly: GCA_963277665.1. Taxonomy (NCBI): domain Eukaryota; kingdom Viridiplantae; phylum Streptophyta; class Magnoliopsida; order Santalales; family Viscaceae; genus Viscum; species Viscum album. Next base: position 1,417,047,066 of record OY728160.1, read on the forward strand.
GTTTCAGAAGCCTTTGGGTACACAGGTACTTTTGAGTATAGCATACCATCCCCAGACTAATGGCCAGTCCTAGCGTACGATCCATGTGCATGAGGATATGCTACGATCTTGCATTCTAGACTTTGGTGGTTCTTGGGAGAAACATATTCCTCTTGTGGATTTTTCCTATAACTACAGTTTTTAGGTGACTGTTAAGATGAAACCTTACAAGGATTTGTACGGTAGGCCACGCCGATCACATTTGTGCTGGCTGGAGGTAGGATAGGCAGCTTTGCTGGGACCTCATCTTATCCAGGAGACCTCAGAGCAGGTAGAGTTGATTTGGAAGAGGAGGGATATGGCACAGTCTCGACAGAGGACTTATGATGATCAGTAGAGATGACCTCTAGAGTTCGAGGTTGGGGATCTGGTTTTCCTTTGTGTCACACCGAGGGTGGGACACAAGAGGATTCGGAGATAGAGTAAGCTTTCACCATAGTACGTCGATCCATTTGAGGTATTGGAGAGAGTTAGGCCAATTTACTATCAGTTGAAGTTACCTTAGAGGTACCGGGCTATGCACGACGTCTTCCACATCTCTCAGCTCCGACATTACATTTCAGACATGTCTCATGTCATTCAACCCGAGGAGGATGAGCTCTTAGCGGATGCATCATTTGAAGAGAATCATATCCAGATCGTCGGTCACAGTACAATGGTTCTCCATGGCTGGTTTGTTCCTCTGGTACGGGTGTAATGGCAGCACGGTAGAGTAAAGAACGAGATCTGGGAGAGGGAGGTCGATGTAAAATCATAATGGCCAGAGCTGTTCAGGGTTTCTTCTTCCACGCCTTTCTAGAGAAATTCGGGGAAAAATTAATTTAAGGGGGGGAAGTTTGTAAGAACCCGGATCGTTGTTTAAGGTATGTTTTTTCCTTTTCTGGTAGTATTTGAGATAAAGTGGAAAATCTAGAAATTTTAAAAGTACACCCTGTGTACTTCGATGCTGCGCTAGGTCGTATGCTGGTTGTGTCCGGGCCACACACACGGTGTGTAGGGTCCATGTAGAGCATACATAAAGCGGAGTACCGAAAGTCCATGTACACGCCGTGTACCCCATAAATACATGTCATGTAGTTACTTTTTTCATTAAATGGATCGGCGCCGCATCAAATGGACAAAAACATCTTCTTCTCCAGGTTCTTCGACCGATAGAGCCAATATGGATGCGAACAACCTCCTAACCCCCAAGCCTCTGTCTTTTTGTCGAATCGATCACTGTCAATTGCATTAGAACCACAACGTTGAGCTATTCCTTCTTATTGAGTTTTGTTCCGTGATTTCCCCTCTTTCTCAAGATATCATGGGTTGAGATTTTTGTGCGTTTTTATAGATCTATGACATTCTAAGGATAATCATGACTCATGGTTCAAGTATATATATATCCTAGAATCGAGTAAGGTGGTTTGTTCCTTGCCTTTTGAAGTCTTAGAGTTTGATTTGAAAATTCCACCAATACCCGTGAACGGGGTATTGCGTGTTTACCATTTTTCCCTTGTTGTTTTCCTACCTTGATTGTATGCTTGATTAGTGGCATGTTGATCGTGTTTGAGGATAATTGTTGTGCTTGGATGATTGAACATGCATTATTCTATTTACGAACTTTGGGTCTTGTAAGACTTTGGCCATTATAAATTCTTCCATGCCTTGTGACCGTAGGATGGAATGATATTCTTGACATGCTTGTTTTTTTATAGACGGGTTAACCAAGTAGTTCTATAGTTGTAATTTGTCCTTATAGCATTATTATGCACTGACTTTCATGGGACCGTGAGATCCTGGAGCGATAGACTAGAAGGGATAGACCGAGAGAGCTTCCCAGAGATTCTTGGATGTTAAATACTACATGAGGGTAGACCTAGTGAGCTTCCTCAAAGTATCATTGCCATTATAGACTACAGGGGATAGACCAAGTGATATTGATGGAGAGACTTGGCTATTATATACTATGGGAAGATAGACTGAGTGAGTATCCTTAGAGTGTCTTTTCTTATTTTATTTTCTTTAAAACCTTTCCAGGCTAGAGAAGGAATTAACAGAGTGAGCTTCCTTAGTGAGTCTGTGATAGACTTGAGACTATAGGTGGAATTGACAGAGCGAGCTTCCTCTAAGAGTTTCTAGACCTTGGGGATATAATAGTGTTAGACCACATGATTCTCCTCAGAGAGTCCCTGACCACCCTAGACTATAAGTTTAATTGACCGAGCAAGCTTCCCACAGTGTCTTATAATTTCGTATTACCAAACCAGCGGGGTTAGGCTGAGTGCACTTCCCAGAGGGTTGTTGGTACTTCTTGGATTGGACCAGGGGGGTTGGTTGCGAGAACTTCCTAGAGAGGTTCCTATTATATTTAGATGTTTTCTTCACTAATTATTGTTGTTCTGTGGATTGATTACTATGCATATCATCATGTTACTGTTACATTTTACTACCTGCTGTTTAGTGTTACTGTTTACTGCTTATTGTACTTTTACCTGCCATAAACTCACTGATTTTTAAGAACATATATTTGGGTGGTTTCCTATTGGGATTTAGTCTCACACCCTGTTTGGGATATGATTTTGGGCCCAAGAAGACTATGTTGTTGTAGGTATAGACATGGGGAAGAACCCTTCAACATATGGTACTTGATTTCATAGAGTAGGAGAGCATGGGACCGAGCCGAGGCTTTCGATGTTGAGGAGTTTCTTATTTTTTTTCTTCTGTACATTGGTTTAGTTTTGTATTCATCATTGAGACTTGTTTAGCTGCTTTCCTAGACATATGTATCGTGCATCATTTTTATTTATATACATGTGTTCTCCGGTTATTTATTTTTTAGTCATCCGCTATTTATTGTTATTGGATATCTACTGCTTCCGCTATTGCATGATTTGTTTACTTCCACTGCGTACTCTGCCAATGAGGGCATAGTTTCCCACTATCGCACCCAATTCCCTCACTTCTAGTCGACAGCCTCTAGCATTTTGGGAAATGTGCTTTTGGCCATGTGAAAAACCGGGTATGGGGCGCCTTTGGGTGGCTTCCGGAACTGGGACGTTTCACCTTTTCAGTGGATGCACCACTGTATCAGTGGAATTGTGGGAGGAGGCGTTCAGGGAGTTCCATACATCCCTTTTTAGGTACATCCTGGTTTTGAGATGATGTACCAAAACCTATGACATTAGTACAGGTTTCTAGATATGAAGAAAGAAGTGACAAATATTATCTCAAGATGCCTCACTTGTCAGCAAATGAAGGTTGAGCACTAGGATCTTGCAGTTTTGACACAAACCCTCGATGTACTAGATTGGAAGTGGGATGGATTATCGATGGACATTGTTACGGGAATACCACATACTTGCAGGGGTAACAATACCATCTAGGTGACTGTAGACCGACTCACCAAGTCATTCCACTTCCTACACATTCGAGAGTAGGGTTCAGTAGAGATCTGGGGATGCCTATACATAAAGAAGATAGTTTGACTCCATGGAGTACCATTTATGATTGTCTTAGATCACGATGTGTTATTTACGTCCCAGTTGTGGAAGGGATTATAGGGGGCGTTTGTGACTCATCTTTGCTTGAGCAAAGCCTTTCACCCATGGACGGATGTTCAAATGGAGTAGACAAAATAGAATATGGAGGACATGCTTCGTGCTTTTGTCCTAGATTTTGGTCACAGTTGTGAGGACCACCTACCACTAATAGAGTTAACGTACAATAATTGTAACCACTACTACATCAGTGCGGCACCATTTGTGTCACTATACGGACGACCATTCAGGTCACTATTATGTTGGATAGACCAAGTGGAGTCACCACTCATAGGTCTAGAGATGGTACATGATACCACTAGGAAGGTGGAGGTCATCTGAGAGTGGATGAAGACTACAAAGAGATGACATAATTCCTATGCTGATTGAAGACGGAGACCCTTGGAGTTCGAAGAGTAGGGCCACGTATTACTATGAGTCTCTCCTCAAAAATGGATACAAATATTTGATCAGTGTGACAGGTTAGCTCTGATGATCATTATAACTTTCTATATGTTGCGTAGAGTGGGAAAGGTAGAATACTTCATGGCTCTACCACCACAGTTATTGAGGGTTCACGAAGTCTTCCACATATCCCAGTTAAGGATATACGTGCATGAACCTTCTCACATCATCGACCACGGAATGTTGGAGATTGATGATGGCGCGAACTTCTTGTTGTACCCTATAGAGATAAAGGATTTATATGATATGATCGTTCATGGATCATCTATAACTCTGGGGCATGTTATTAGAAGGCATGTGAATCTCTATGACAGCATATAAGAGTAGGTGTCTCATATTTGTGCTCAATACCCCCATTTGATTGATTGGCCCTTGTTTTAGCTTATGAGGACATAAATCCTTAAAGGGGGAGTAATTTAATACCCCATAATTCCATGAATTGTTTCTAAAAAAATTAATAGGATTATTTTGAGACCAAGCATTGCTATGGCATGTGATTCCGATTCTTAGAGTTCCTGAAAGGAACCATCGAAAAATGTAATGTTTTAAATAGTGTGCATGAAAAGTTTTATTTAAAAAGTGGAATAACTCTTGAGTGGATACCCTGATTAGAAATCTGAGGGAACCATTTCATTCATGGTAGTGGTTTTACCCTAGGTGGGACCTATGTTTAGTCGATGAGGGCCTCCAGTGAAAAAACTGGAAAATGGAATAACCGTAAATAAAATAATTAAATAAAATTATGATTTAAAATCCTTATAACTCTCGAATAGTGACTTGGATTAAAAATTAAAGACCGCCATTGAACACAAGAGGGTATGATTTGCATAGGAAGATCCTAAAATTCGACAGTACAGAACAAATGTGGAGAGTAGTTTTTGGTCGTAAATAAATGAATTAAATAAAGATATGTTATTTTCAACTTCTTATAACTCGTTAACGGTAACACAAATTGGATATCTGAGAGTACCATTGACTTCTTGAGGGTATGATTCCCATAAGATAAACCTAACATCAGCCAGCGTGGGTTAGCTGTGAAATTTGGTTTTGGGGATGTAATCGTAAATAAAATATTTTGAATAAATATTATCTTATTTTTGAATCCACATACCTCACAAATGTTAACTCATATTAAAAATATGAGACCACTGTTGAGTTCGTAATGATATGTTCTCCTTAAGTAGGACTTAACATCAATCGGTGCGGGTAGAGGGAAAAAGTTAATTTTTTGAATTTTCAGAAGAAAAATAAAATAACATAAAAAAGTTATTTTTTTTGTTTTGTTTGTTGTTGAGGAGTGGCACATCAATGATGTGGTAAAATGACGAGGCAATAATTAATCTCACTAATGAACCCCATTAATGAGTCAGTGTAATGATACTTCAAAGCAGGATAACAGAAATGATGATTCATGTTTCATCAATTAATAGCCTAACAAGCTTAGTGGCTTTGTGGGCACAATCCTAGAATTTCTCTAAGGCTTTGGAGGATGGAGACGATGAAAGAAGAAGGAAAACCTCTCTAAAGATGAACCTTGAAGAATCAGATGACAGTGATGATACCCTTGAAGAGAGGATTCTGGATCGTAGATCAATGCACAACGATAGATGATCTTCCCCAAGCAATCTCCCTTCCCAGGTATGGGTTTAAATTATTAAGGAATTTTTTCCCCACTCTCCCCCTCTAAATGAAGAGTTCGGATCAACTTCTTAACTAGTTGATCTGAAGAACGATATTCCTTGAAGGGTTGGGATAAAAATTGCGGGTTGATATCTTGATTAAATTTTACTGATTTATATATTATATGTCGTGATCCTAATAATATGAACAAATCTAGACCAACACATAAAAATTATGGTTGTTCATTTGGGTATTCATTAAGATCCCCTCCATATCATTACCCCCATTCTTTGTGATGTAATGGATGGAGGCGAATTAGACATAGAGGAACTAAGTGGAAGGGTCGCAAATAGGCAGGCTGCAACACAAGGTTGTGGCGGAGACACCCAGCCGCAACAGAAACAACTAGTTGTAGAACCCCAACCATGGTGGGTGGTGGGAGGCGTTGTGTTGGCAGTTCCCTATAGAGGCAATAGGAAGGGCCAACAGGGAGGCTGGAAGCTAGTGGCAAGAGGTAGCAGCCACCAGGGCGCATTGAATGCACACATACTGTGTGGAAAGTGGAGAACCCGGCTTCTGTCGTCTGTCTTTGGAACGAACTGGATTCCCACTAGGTGTCTAGGTAGGAGGAGGAATGTTTGGCCATGTGGGATGGGCCGGAGGAATGAACTAGGCTGTTGGGTGGCCTAGGATATAGAATAGTCAGCCCACCAATGTGGACCAGGCTAACAGGACCAACCGGGTTGCTGGGAGGCCCGTGCTGGGAAAGAACCGGTCTCTTAGTTGTGGGTCAAGAAAGATGAAACTGGGTACCTGGGAAACCCGAAGTGCTTGACCCACATCCGAACAATGCCTGGCCTAGAAAAACCCAATGGTCTTGGCTCAGAGGCTAGGCCATACTGGGCCTACCTAGAACCCACCAAGTCGGGTCGGCCAAACTAACTAGGTTGTGTCATGAAAGATCCCTAGTTTGGGTTGGTCAGTTCAATCTGACCAGGTCACTCTAGGCCCAGACACAACCTACCCTTGTTTACTAAAAGACCAATATCTTTTAGATTGGGAATCATATTGATGTAATTTCTGTGCATTGGCACCCTTTTGATGAGACTGGGCATTGGGCATGCTCTAGGTGTTGTTTTGTTGTTGTTGAGATGTGACTAATCGATTGAGGAGTATATACTCTCGAAATCAAGCGCACTACAAGTGAGAATCATGTGTCTAGATTATATCTGAATACTGTGGATGATAATGTCAAAAGGACTCTATAGACCAATATGATAAGCGGCCATATGTGGACGAGCTACAAGTAGCTCTGTGTGAACCAGCTATAAGTGTTGTTGTGTGAACCATCAATAAGAGGCCATGTGTGGACTAGTTATAAGTGACTGTATATGGACCAACAATATTAATCCTTGTGTGGTCCATCAAAGATGAACTATATGGGGATAGGCTCTTTGTGACACAGAAAACCAATGGTGGGCAGCGGCTCTAGGTGACCCAGCAGGCCCGCGATACTCGTCCGGGATGATAACCTCCGTTATCTATGTTTTTTAGTGTTACGACTGATAGTCCTTCTTTCCATTATTTTATATAGAACTTGAGTGAGATATTTTTTCTTTTTGATCTTGTTATGTGGTTGTAATTTTTGGTATTTTACAAAGATGTTTGTGGTCCAGGACTAGCTGGTGCTCAGTGGGATGGGATGGAGGGGCGCTTCGACGGAGACCTTGTTGGTCCGGGACAAGGTGGGCCTCAGTGAGATGGGACAGACGAGTGTACTTATAAGGCTACAAGTATCAACCCTTTACCTACCCCTTAGGTGGGGTCTACAATAGATGGATTGTGGTAGATGTACTTTCCTTTGTGGTTTGGGCTTGTATTCTGGCCCCTTTGTACTTCGAGTTTGTATTATACTCTCAGTTGTTGTCTCAGTGACAGTTGTGGTTTACTTTTTCATTACTTTTTAATGTTTTAGATTTGTGCATGTATATAGGTTTAAAGGAAAATGCTTGTTCTTTTTGGGATATGCCTATTTGGTGCTAATTACCAGCCCCTGCCCTATGGATGGCGAGCTTGGGGTAGTCACGACATGGGCCCTAGGGGACCGGTCGTTGAATAAATAATTTAAAAAATATATACAAGTAAAACTACATTTATGCATGTGTATGTATATATATATCTATGTGCATGTATATGTGTATGTGTATATATATATGTTTGTAATTCACGTAATTTTTGTGAAATCAGTTTTTAATATTTTTGTGATTTATTTAATTTATGTTACTCAATTACTATTATATATTCATTAATAATGTTAAAAATATATTTAGTCCTTTTGTAATATTTATTTAAACATATATTTATTTACAATACTTGTAATATTTTCAAAATGTTTCTAATTTATATGAAGAATATTATTTGGATTTATTTATTATGTTTTAACATTTAAAATATGTTTGAGATTGATATAATTAAACTATTTAAAAGAGGTTTTTAATAGTTTTGTATTTGAAATATTTAATCATGCAATTATAAATGAATATGAATTTTTTAAAATAGTATTTATGATGTTATAAATATTTATATGTATATATATTTAAATAATAATAAAATTCTAATAAATATCTTTAAATAATATAGCTATTTAGTATATTTATAAATATTTACACATTCTTTTTAAATATATTTTTTTATAATTATAATTATAAATAAATAAAAACATATTTAAAAAATTATAAAATTATAACAAATAAAATAATATAATATATATATTTTTTATATTTAAATTTATATTTATAATTATAAATAATTTATTTTTAAATACATTTATTTATATTTATAATTTTAAATATATATATATATATAAATAATTATAAAATTATAATAAATATAGTTATTATATTTATAATTATATGTTTGTATATATTAATGAGGAGATGAGAGGTATGCGAGAGACCCTCTACTGATTTGTCGATGGTGATTAGGGTTTTTTACTCATGGCATCTTGAGATGAGGTTTCTTTGGCTGAACATTCCTCTCTCTAAGTCGATTCGACTCCCACAATGTTGTTATGGTAGGATCATTGGACCTGAGTTGTTTTGGTCTTTACTCAAAGAATTTGAATGATGGATTTTTACCGACATGTAGTGCACATGGAAACACTGAAGATGTTAGGATGTGACATTTTTCTTCGCTCAAAGTCTCTCCTCTAGAGAGAGTTTTTTATAATGGATCCAAGGCACATGTAATGGATAATCAGTATGAAACCATATATAGGCTTCATCCTTGTCAGTTTTCTATCATGGCACATCACATTCTACCTACTAGTGTGAAATCGTGGAGCACAGAGTCCCTAATGAGGCTTATTTCGTACACTGGTGGCTTGTCGGACTCAAGGTGTATTCCTCTTGGTAAGGGTATTTTCCATCTATTGTTTCCTTCAGATGAAAAAAAGATATGGACATGGTGTTATGGTTTCATTTATATAGAAACTTGAATGCTTTCTATCCAGTATTGGAATTTCCATTTTAATACTTTTAGCCTCATGAAATCCTATGATCAAATTTGGATTAGAATAATTGGATTGAATTGGATTTTATGGAATCTCCATATAATTTTGGATATAGCATATGATATTGGTATATATATTAAAAGGGATAGAGCCAAAAGGGTTTCTCATTTTGGTTACTATGCATGAATACTTGTTGAAGATGACCTAAGTGTCCCCCTAGTTGATAAGGTTGTGTTGTCACCTGATTAGGATGATCATGATCTTCTAATAAAATATGGAAATCATCCTACTTATTACATGTCTATTTAAATCATAGGGTATATAAATAGTGATTGTAGAAGGGATTTATCTTTATCTATTTGTTACTTAATAGGTTATGATGAAAATATATGTAAGAGGAAGAATGAAGCAGATGATTTTTAAAATAAAATTCATATTAATATCCAATTTTCTAATAAGGTTGTTAATATTGTTGATAGGGTTTGTGCATCCCTATTGGATGCTGAAACTAGGAATTTATCCCATGGTTAGGGATTGAGTAAGGAGGAACCCCAAATCATGATAGAGGTTAGAGATTTATTTCTATAGGGAAAACACAAATAGGGTTTTAAGTGTCTAAATATGGATCTTCAGCTCAGAATAATGTTGGGGAAGATTTCCAGAATCCATACCCTCTATGAAATATGAAATGTTATGGGATAATTTTTTGGAAGGAAATCAATCATTTTTGATAGTTTTTACTTTCAAGGATGTAATTGTTGTGGATTCTGAAACATAGAATGCTAAAAATGAACAAGGTAATGAATAACCCGATTAGTATTTTGATGCATGGGAGGTGACCGACCACCAATTCTAGTAGTAACATAAACAGATTCCAAATAGTAAAGGAAAGATGAAAATTGTTACTACATTCATAATGAAAGGTAAATCACTAAAGGTCTCTCCCCATGTAATGGTAAATCAAGATTCACCCTTGGATCATACTATAGTTGATACATTTCAAAAAGGTAAGAAATATTAATGTAAGATGAAATGGGAAGATTATCTTGTTCGAAATGAATAAAAAAATCATAGCCTATTGAGTCTAGCTGTACAAAAAAATCTAGTTTTTGGGATTATTGTTCCTACTAATAACAAGGTAAAATAGGTGAGTGTGGACCTGAATCATCTTGAAATTAAGTTGGGTGTGCATATGATGTACGTACTGGACAAAAATAGGCTTCCTCATTTTCTTCAGGTGATGGTTCCTCAAACTAGATGACATGAGCTCATAAAAACCTAAGGTATTGAATTCTAATACAATAGATTTTCCTAAAGAAGTGGAATATTAATCTACATGGATTAATAAATATTTTAGGTTTTTTGGTGAAATATTACAAAGGATGGAGAGATGGATTTTACTTCAAGTAGGACTGCTACACAAGCTACGTTTTTAGCTTCTTTTATAACGTCTACTGATGATTCTTCCAATTCAAATGATTCTAAGGAACTTAAATCGAAGTAGAAATTTCATAAATCTATAGTTTCAGCTACCTCTTCAATTAATTTTTTTTCAAAAGATAAAATAGGTTATACTCAACCATTTATGTTTTGAGTCAGGAATCCACAGGTAATTTTTTTTTCTTGGCCCAATTGAATATGATGCAGGATGAGCTCAAATTTTAAACTCTGTAAATTGTACTAATAATGAGGTGAATAATTTCTGGTCATATAACATGTTCATTGGTTCCCCCATCCTAGAAGATGGTCCTATAAAGGATGAATTGGATGACAAGGAAAAACTTTGTCAGCTTTCAAAAACAATGAGGTGAAGTCGTCATCCTCATGGTGGTGGAGGTTGGGGTTCTCTTCACAATATGATAACTAACTCAAATGAAAGATAATATACATTATATGAAACTTTTCAAGTAGGTTTATGGTTTATTTCTTTTCGGTGGTACTCACAATCATTAGTGATTGATCAATATGAAGGATTTTTGGTGACTTCATTGTGGTTTTTATGTCATTTCTGGATAGTCTTTTTTTTCCTTTGTTTGTTGACTTGTTTCACTTTTATTTTCTCGCATATCCCATTGTATCCCTTATTTTATTTTCATTTTAATAAAGGTTAATTTTTACCTCACCTTACTATATATATATGTATATATTGTTATATAAATATACCAAAGCGATGTGGACCAGGATATACAATTATATAAATTTATATAATTATATAAATATATTTATAATTATATATAAATATTTTGAAATATTTCTATTCATAATTATAATTATAAATAAATTATTATACATTTAAATAATTATAAAAGTACAAAATAAAATAAAATATATATATATTTATTATAGTTTTTAAATATATATCATTATATATTAATATATATATATATATATAATTATATAAATATATAAACATATATAATTGTATATTTAATTATATACAAATACTTATAATATTATAATAAATATACTTAAATAATAAATATATTTTTATATTTTTAAATTTATATATATATTAAATAATATTAATATACTTAAAAAATATATAGAAATATTTTTACATAAATTTATTTATAATTATAATTATAAATAAATAAATATAATACTAAGATTAGATCTTTATCAATGTTTTTTTAGTGCTAATAATGATGTATCTTTATCAACAATAAAAAAATGCTGATAAAACCACTCTTTATTATTACTATAATTTTAGTGCTGAAAATGGATTTTTTATCCAAAAAAATTTTGTGTTTCTAAAGGGGTATTTTTATCTATGGGAAAAATTGTTGATAAAGAGTAGTTTTATGAGTACCTTTTTTTAGCAGTGATAAAACTACTCTTTATCAATGTTTTTTTGAGCGCACTGATAAAAGACTTACATGATCTTATAAAAAACAAGAATATATTTTTCTCATCATTCTTTCCCTAACGCTAACATAAAACCATACTATTGTCACTGCCATGCTCCCAGCCATCACTCCCTTTCATCATTGTCACTCTCTAGTGTCATCGTTACTCACTCAGGGAACATAACCATCACTGAACTGAACCCTCATTTAACCGAACCCTCTCCACCCTTTATAAGGAAAGATATTATTTCTTCTCATCTCTAATAACATCTTCCATATTTTAATTTATCCCCTCTGACCTCCATTCATGTAGTACCCATGAGGTCCTTTCCTTCCAATTTTAGGTGTTCACCATAAAAGGTGAGGCATTTCCATTTTATTAATTTTGGATCTTCTATGAATCCTTTTTTATAATTATTATATTGTAATTCATAGTGGTTTAAAATGTTTTATTATAAATTCATAAGCATATGGTATACCTATAGTTGGTTGGAAATGTTATTCAAATTAGTTTTGATGTGTGAAATGGGAGATTTTATAAATGGATTTCTATTTTTAAGAATTTATTTAATAGAATATCATGTGTTTGATGAAAGGTCCAAATGTAACCTTAAATTAAATTAAATATTTTTAAAAGAGGTACTTAGAACAGACACGTTCTATAAGGGAGCTGTTATTATTTTAAAGGGGTGTGTTGGACCAAATGAATTTGTTTTATAGGTTTGTAACTTGTGAACACAATTTTACGATGATTAGAGGAAAATAGAAGGATTCCAAATACATTTCAAAAGAATATTCAATAATTTTATTTCCATGGATTTTTATAAATAGGGTTTCAAATGGCGTGACAAGGATTGAAATCTCGAGTTTCTTTTAAGAGACCAGTAGGAACTTTTGATGAAGTTGTATTCTAAAACATGTGAAACCATCAATTGATCACCTTATGATTTATAGTCTCGTATGCCTTGAGACCACTTGGGGGTGTTTTTAATTGTTATTTAATTTATATAATTATTATGCGTTATTGTAAAACTAGCTATTTCTTATGAAAGTATAAGTGGTGATATGATATTTATTTTGAGTTATTTATGATTATTATTTTCACTATTTTGGATTTTTTACCTCTATTTATTGATGTCACAGAAGTATAGGGAATTATTAATTGGAATTTATGACTGAAAACTCTGTCATACCTTATGTCTGGATAAATGTTGGAACCATGGTATTTGAGCACTTCTGGATGGAAACCCATGGTATATTCAGGATCTTATGGTGTTTATTAGGCCATAATAATTTGAAACACTACTAGGACAGATTTATTTTTATATGTTGACATAGGTTTTGTATACCTGGTTTAGATAATTTAGCATAAGTCCATGGGAGTTCCCAACAATGCTTGGGGTCCTTTTTAATGCTATGGATGATTCCATCCTACAACCTATTTGTATCCCTTAATTATAGACATCATTACATAGCATGATCATTAGTTTTCCATTTGATATAACTTATTGATTCAATTATTAATTTTTTGTTTGAGAGTGTTTACATATTTTTAAGAAATATTTAGATAATTGTTTTTTTAATTAGCATGGAAAAAATTATATAAGTAATATGTGATATAAAGAAAGTTATATCAAATAACTCCATGAAACACTACCCACAAAATAATGGAATTAATCATATTGGTTTCATTTTATAACACATAAAAGAGTTCATACCTCTCATTACTCATGATTATACAATTTGAGAAAACAAATTATACAATTTATCACTTATATTTGTTTTTTAAAAAATTGATAGTTGTTTTATTTTTTAAAAATAATTTTTATAATTAAATTCATGAAGAAAATAACTCAAATTATACAATTTTTTTTATATCTATTGTATTATGTGAAAGATTTTTAAGATGAATGATATTATTGAGTGTGATTTAACAAAACATTTTTCATCATTTACAACATACTTTAGTTTTTTTTATAGATTTCCATAACCACTTTGTTTTATATTTGATAGCAATAAAAATTCATTTTATTGAAAAAATTATTCATTTTGAAATTAATGTTTTTATTTTTGAAAAAATGAATTTTAGAAAAAATACATTTTACATATTTACAAAACAGATGTTAATTTTTTTTAATCACATTTTTTTAATATGATTTAAAAATTAATTTAGTAATTGAAACTATGGTGTTTTTTTAATTTAAATAGAAAATATTTTTTCCATTTTCTAGATTATGTCATAAACTATCCTTAACTTATTTATGTTTTTATAATTGATACAATGATGTTCAATGAATACAATTATTTTAGTATTAGGAAAACAAATACTTTACATTAAAATAATGCAATATCACTTATGCATTTTAAATCTATAGAAACAATGAAACATAAGGTAGCGATTTCCAAGACTCTTGGACTCTTTTATTTGAATCATATTACCTCAATAATTTTCCACATAATAAGAACATTTCTAAACAATCTATGACCAAACAGTCACATCCAAAAAATTATTATTTTAAAATATTAGGCAAAAAACCCCAGAACATGAATAATGTTGAAACTCAATTTATAGTGATTAATAACAAGACATAAAACTAAATATAAATAATAAAAAAATTTAAACTAATGTGAAAATTTTCATGAAAGAACTATTCAAATAGATCAACCCTAAATATTTCCATACCCTCATTATCTAATATTTCTAAAACAATTTTTCGAACTGAAGCATACACTATCTCATCATGAGTGCATGTTGGACCGTCCAAATGAGCCTTCTCATGGTTGCACCAATTATGGAGAAACATGTGGAGATTAGACAACTGATGTTGATTTTTTCAACATTAGACATAAAACTATGATATGTTTTTTGGTACTTTGCTAACTCCCCATCCTGAGAACATTTATATTTAAGAATAAAACTCTTATCACCATCAGCTTCATCTCCTGAATAGTTTTTATTTCATATTTTTCTAGAGACTCATCCCCTATCTATTATATATATTCACCTATGTTTCTTGAACTTCCCTGAGTAGTTTATATACCATGCCATGTACTGTTGATCATCTCAGATAAATTTAGAAGATAAAAACTACCACTAGTGGAGTAATTAATTTCTTAAATTGAATTTCCATTTCATGGATAACATATTGTAATTATTTGAAACATTAAAATTTTGGGTTCCCCTTGTTTGAATGGATACATTTTGTGTATTTATTTTTTTTTTGAAATATTAATATTATTAAATCAAATAAGGTTGATATGAATAAAAAATGATTGGATTATAGTCATTTAAAAAAAGATTATAGAGATACATTGAAAGTGTTCATAATCTTTTCAAAAGATCATGCATATGACTCATCTCAAACCCTTCTGTGTTTACATAGTTTTCATTCAAGAATAATTATACCATAAGAGTTGAAAGACAGCTTGATAAATCATTGAACATATTGATGATAAAAAAGTTTGACTAAACATGGGGAAAATGTGAATTTATCTAGTAACATGGAGAACACTCTATTTTATGGATCATCTTATATAATTACAAGTTAGTAAATTGAAGAATATTGTATCAAGAATGTGATTATAGGTGTGAATAACGATAAATATCATATTGAGGAAATAAAAATGATAGTGTAAGATGATCTTTGGGATTATTTAAATCTTTTTGAGATGTTAAAGAGTTGTTCAAATAATCCATCGTATGCATGGGGTAATAAATATAAAAAATTTATAATTTAAAAGAAGTAACTGTATTTAGTGATGCTAGTTTTATAAAAGTGCATGATCTCTTGAATGATGTTATCCTAAAAGACCTTGAGATTCCTATCTGTACATATTATGCTAAATGAATGCTACATTATATGGTTATTATCTACGAAATAATACATGAATCTCTAAATAACTGAATACTATTTCAAAAGGACCAAAAATATCTTAATGAATACCCAAATTTTGGGGATTCTTAATACAAGAAATATAAATCATGTACTAAAATATATGTATGGAACTATTCAATAATATCAAGGTCTGGGAACTTATAATAATGTGAGGAGACTCTAGGAGAATTGATGCGGGATGAAGATACAAGAAAAAAATATAGTAAAATGTGTCACTCGTCAGGGTCTCCAAGGTGGAAGATGATTAACCCAAATATTCCTAATTATGGAAACGAGCCAAGAAACCTTCCACTTGTATTATCTATAGATTGAGTGAATACTTTTGGTTTTCAAACTAGCCCTTTGGGTAAATGGACAATTTTGTTTGAAAATTATAACATTCATCCATGTTTATGCATTAAACTAAAATACATTTTGTTATCTATTCTTATATCTAGACTGTAAGCACTGAGTAATAATATTGATGTTTATTTGGATCCATTGATAAATGATTTGGAATTTTTGTGGGATTTAGGTATTAAATTGTATAATGATTTTAAAAATCAAGATTTTAATTTAAGATCAATGTTTAGAGGATTATAAATAAATTTCCTTATAATTGAAATTTTTCATGATATAGAACTAGAGGAACTCAAGGGTGTCATAGTTTTTAATAAGGTACACAATACATTATGTTTAATCATTCCTTGATGATTTTATTTCTAGGAAATAGTTGATTACTACCTCAGTGATATAAATGAAAATATTGAATGATGTCATTTGGTAAGAGTTTATAAGATCATACAACTCTGTATCCACTAACAAGTGATTATCATTATGAGAATTTAATTATGGTGAACCCAAATTTTCGTAAAAAAATTAGAAAAAACTTTTTTAAAACTAGTTGGGAAAATATAAAAGTTATTTTTGATTTACCATAATCAAATTGATTGGACATCAGAAATTTTCTTGATTTTATGAATTTGAAAAACATGTATGTGATGTTTTCATTTTTACATAACTAAATATACTAAGAAATGAAAGGATGTAAATAATGCTAGGTTGAATTTTATTGACATGTGAATATCATAAGTGTTGGAATTAGTGAAGGATGAAAATGGAATTTTCATTATGTTGTAGCTTTCACTCATTCCACATAGGATAGTTAATAGATTTTCAACACCATTAATGATTTTAGGTTCCAAATGGGGTGTTCATCAAATATCAAGAATATCATGTCCATGATTGATTTAAAAGTAATGGTTCTAAAATCACATGACTATCATTTTGTGATGCAAGATCTATTGCACGAATCATTATATTGAATTGTTTCCAATATTTTCCATCATACATTAATCATGTCATATTTATTATTAAAATATATATGAAAAAATTTTATAAACCGAGAAAAATGTTTACCAAGGTAAAAGTAACTTTCCGTCATATTCTATGGACTCGAAATGTTATTCCCACAGACATTCCTGGATGTGATTTTCTTATTGATGGTTCATTTGGTAATGTATATTTTACTATGTAGACATGTACATTATAGATGGATTTACCCCATTGAATGGAACAATAATGTTTTGAAAGGGTATATCATCAATAGAAGTCGGAAAAAGTGTTATATTGGGGATTTCTATATTATTTATGAATCCATTGAATTCTATACTGACTATATTTTCAGTGTGGAAAACATTGGTCTACCAAAAACACATCACACTAGGTATCTTATTGGTGAAATAATTTGTCAAATAAATATTCTCAAAATCCATATTATAGATTAGGATCTCATAGTACATTATATTTTTCATAAACGTTTAGTGGTATCTTAAAATGTTGAAACCCACAAAGAAATTCTCCGGTATTTGAATACATCAAGGACTTCAAGATGGATATCAAGTACATATATTCCACAGTTTATTGGATGGTTTCAAAAAAATATTTTTAACTATTCAGATAGAAATCCAGATTTAATTTCATAACAACATATATAAATGGCCGGAGGACCAAGTGTGCATGTATTATCATATAATGGTTAGGTAATTAAAGTTCATATGTTCTATAAAAATGATCATGATGAAGGTAACACAAAGAAAAATAATGTTGATACACTTGTGCATTAAGTGATCCTTGTATTTGGTACCAAGGAATGAAATCCAATTTATGTGAATATGTCAAACTTTGGAATCATCAAACAAATATGGTAGTTGAATTACAAAATATTCCACGTGCTGATTTTTCATATAGGTGGGTTCATAACAAGAGTTCTATTAAAATATATGAATTATGATTCGAGAGAGTATAATTCACTATAGAAGGATAAAATGTTGAACTCTATGTAATGGAATCATAGGTAGTATAATTATATTATGTTATAGATCCCACAAACATAAAGTGGTCAACTGTTTTGTTATCAACCCAAATAACTGAATGGTGAGATAAAACTTCAACTCAGGATGACCCTTTCATTGGTACAACACAATAATTATTTACTGGTCCAAATGTAAACATGTCCTTGTATGTAAGAAGATACCATTATAATGGGACTTAGACATGCAACAGAGGGGTTAAATCCCTTCAACAATTAGAATTGAGAATTAAATAAGGAGGATATATTTATTATAATATATATTGTGTTGCCTCATATTATTATCTATTCACCTCTATATTTACATAACATGTTTCTCATCCCAGTGGTCCTCCTAGTGCAGATGAAAAATAGTGTGACGCCCTGACCCTTGTTACCTAGAGTCGTTGCATTATTACATAACATTGGCAAGATCACAAAAGATCAAGTCTAGAAAGACCAATTAGTTTAGTACCCTTGGAAGTACTAGATACATATATATGTTTTTCATTTCATTTTGAAGTGAAAAAAACAACTGTTTGTCCACTTTGGAAACACTCATATCCCTTATCCTATTCCTTCATGTTAATCATAATATAATTCTTCACATCCCTGGAAAAATAAAAAAATAAGAATTGGGTGAGCTCAAATTCTCAGTAAGGATAACAGTATAGATTAATCTATCATAAATAAGAAGAAACATCTAAATAAATTTGTAAGACTAAAACCCAATCCTTTTAATCTTATACATACACATAATATGGAAGAGGTAAATAAAATAATTCCATTTACATATTCACATGGATATTCTACTAGTTGAATAATCACATGTAATGTCAATAGATAATTTCATTATGATGGAATGCATAATGCCAGACATCATACAACATAGTCAAGGCATCGTTCCCAGACTACAAATATGATTTTTTCAAGGCCTTGTGTCAAGACACTAGTTTGTCTGAGGAGACCTACCGATGCATTGAGGAGATATAGTGGACTCCACCCGTCACTAACTATGTCCAATGCATTCCTCATATGAAAATGTTGAAACATAATATAAAAAATCATATTAAAACTGGCATATGATATAAGGCCCCGACCTTAAACTATACTTAATATTGAATTAAATGAATAATTCACATCGAGGATCTTTTCAGGTTTATAGTTTTAGAGAATTAGGACATAACTATTACATCTCAAAAGATTACAAAGAAGAAACTTCTACTAAGTATCCATAAAATAAAAACTCTTAAAAAGAAACAAGTCTAGTTCCATGTTTTAGATAGCTTGACTTTCCCTTGATCCAATCATTGACCATATTCCACATTAAGTCCTGTGAAAAACATTTCAAAAAAAACATGGGGTGAGCATAAAAAGCTCAGTAAGGGATACACAAAGAATGAAAACTGTTAGTTTATCAAAACAAAAAGTTAACCATGTATACTTTATCAAAGTAATACTTTTCACCTTTATGAAGTAGTGAAAACTCTTCACTGAATAAAAGATCATTACTTACCCTTTTTGTAACCAAAAGATTACCATAAAACACATATAAAGATCACATAACATATAAAGTTAACTTGGAACATAAACATACTTAAATGGATTGACCATACGGTCGACTTCTACACATATCACTTAATGGAATAGCCATATGGCCGACTTCCATACCCAATGCATTTGAGGTTATAACGTAACCACCCGTCCTGGTATTCACAGCACCACCCGTTATATGGTTTATCATGTAACCACCCGTCAAATTTCCAAGTACCATTATAAAAATCATAATTCATAAAACAAATATAATGGAATGAAAACATTTCCACACTTTGATAAAAATATATAACTTAAATATTTTGACATAGAAAATCCATTATAAAAACCATTTTCAATACAAAAATACATAAAATAGTATATGGTATTTATTCCATTTTAAAAACATTACAGCTTGTTGAGGAAGCCAAAGACCAAATAATACTCACAGCGGCGGAAAAGATCTTTGTCACCGCGTACGTTAAAAGAAACATTCCTTTTTGTAGTTTTGTAAAATTATTCATAGAAATATATTCCTTTTGTATAAAATTAAATGTCAATGGGGTTTGTACACCGTATAAAATAATGTTGTGTATAAAACAAAATATGCCTCAATGAAAGGAGATTGAGACGAAGTCCCTTACAAAGATCATTTTTTTTAAATAAAATAGATCTATTATGTGTATTCACAATAAGTACACATAAAGTTAGTAAAAATTCAAGATATTAGATAGTAATATCATGACATAATTTGAAAGTATGAGATTATCCCAAAGAAAGGAAATTGGGTTAAGAAGTTCCCTTACCTCGGGTCCGACTTGACTGGATCGTTCTTTAACGTCCTGAATAATAAACTTGAGTTAATTTATACTTTCTTAAGAACCTTTTTCAAGTTAATTATTCCTTTTATATCACTTATTTCCATGTTATAAACATTATGTAATCATTTTTGTTAATAATGTTTGTTTTGTTGATATTTGGTTCTTAAGTCGAAAGTGGACTTCTTACAATTACGTGTTGTTCATGTGGTCAAAGGTTAATTATATCCAGAATGATATTCATGATTTGGAAATCATATATATCATATATATCCAGAGTATACATGTATTTATAATATTACATAATCATTTAGAGGTAAGAAATGAATTCCACCATTCATGGAGACGGTAAGCCGTACGTACGCATGAACACTACTTTTATTTCTATGTCATATTAATGGAATTAAAACTAAATGAGAGATATGTATATTTTAATTCCAGAATTATATTAATCATTTATATGTAACATAAATCATATATATATCCATTATATATATGTACTTATAATAGTACATTACATTTGGGGATAAGAAATGAAGTGCACCGTTCATGGAGACGGTATGTCGTACGTACACATGAACGCTACTTTCATTACTATCTCATACTTTAATGGAAAGAAATAATAATGATATAAAGGAATATTATAATTACAGTATAACATCATATATAATAACTTTAAATCCATACTTTATACGTCCCACATATGGCATTAACGAATCAAATCACTTTGAGGGGGTGGTAGTCCGCACTTCCTAAAATGAAGATATCACGTATACCCATAATGGAATCCATAAAGGTATGCCATAAATGAAAAATAAAAAAGCTTAAAGAAAACATAAACATATTATATATCATATATAAATATAGTGACATCTTAATGGCCACCTTTGAATGTGTTAGAAGAATATTGAACAATCATCATTTCGTGAGGCAGAAATTCACCATCCACAGAAACAGTATGTTCTTTAACCATTAGACGGAGGTGTGTGTAGGTGTACCTCGAATAATTCTTATAAAAACATCCTAGTATATTGAAGATACTGTTTTTGTTACAAAATAAAGGAATAAAAAGAGTTTAGAGGGTTAGAGAAGCAAAATAAAACAAAAGAACACAAGAGAAAACACTGCCTTTAAAACGGGTAACTCTTTTTGATTTGAGCTCAAAGGCTTCCTTGGAAGAACATTGCCCAAAGTGAGGCTTCTTAAGAGTAATATAGGGGTGTGGAGAGACAAAATGGGCAAATATTCGCCAGACCAAAGGCCTGAGAGGTGTGAGTAAGGTGGTAGAGGTGGGGGCATTTTATAAGAGGAGAGGAGCGGAACTCTTGGAATGTTATAAAAGTTTACTTTATTATAAAATTATTTTCGGATTTTAAATGTCCCACGTTGATATAATTAGAGGATAAGGTGATAAGGGTTAGAAATATACTAATCCAATAGGTTGTTTACATGTTTAGATCTTATATTTTACATTATCGTTTCATTTTATTTAAATCGTTAAATAATGTGGTAATCGCTGCATCATCATGGTGTCACAAATAATTTAATTTATTTAATGTATAAAAATTATTAAAAAAAATATCATGATGTAGGAAATCGTTTTATCTTTCTAATTAATATTTATAGTAAAACATATGACTTGTATAACCCATTTAAGAATTATTTTAGTAAAACAACTCAAGTTTGTGTCATTTTTACTTTTAACATTAAATAAAAAGATATTGAGGTCATTTTCCTTCCAAAGTGACTCCATGGGGTCCCCAAGTTGACCCATGGATTGTCGTGGTCGTCCATGAAACATCCAATAATGGTGGGACAAGTGTCTAGGTCATTTCAAATTATTAAAACATTATTTTTACCATCAACTATACTAATTACCTCTAATCACGATTAATAAACATAAAAGTTACTATTCACCAAAAAATTATTTTAGTCCCATTGAACCACATTTTACTTCTTAATGAAAACCATGTATGTAGGATTTTTGAAAATCAAATCACATAAGTGGAAATGTTTCATTTAAACGAAAAATTAGTTTCTTTAACTACCACCTAGTGGTTTCACTATTCATCAAAAATTAAAGTTTTTCAGAAAAATAACAAAAATTCACCCTAAGCTATATTTTGTATTCCAAATTCAAAAATGATGTCTATTTTAAAAAATTCAAAACATATAAGTTTAATTAATTAATTTAATAATTAATTCGCGCTGTCAAAACAAATAGCATGTTTTTATGAAACAAAAAGTATCAAAAGATTGACACTAGTTTAAGTCTGATTTCAATGTGAAATCAATTCCAACGACCACTATTGGATTAAATGGTAAAAATATACTCTAATTTCACATTAAAACCTATTCAAAATATAATGTAATTATATAAACAAATTATATTAAAAAGAGGTTTTTAATTAAAATACAACATTTTTCACTATTCATTAAAAAATGAACTTTATCGAAAAAACACCAAAATTTTACAAAAAATAAATTTTGATGTCCCGATTCTAAAGAAGAGTTTTATTTGGTCCAATAGAATTTATAAGAGTGACCAAATCTATATTTAATGACGGTGCACCATCAAAAGGTGATAAGTTAACTTTTAGTGAAAATTATGCCTAAAATTGAATTCTTTCCGTATTTTAAGCCTTTATCTTTTATTGGATAAAAGTAAAAACATTTAAAAACATATATATTCATATTTTAGTTATTTCTATCCATTCCCTCTAATACAACGACTCTGTGTTAACTACCATTTAAAATAATATTATTTTATTACTAGTGTGCAACGTAAGATTTCAATGAAACTCTTTGTTACGTATCGGGTACTCTATCGAACATAGCAACCCCTTTAAAGTAAAATTAATATTTAATTCATAAATATTAACAAATATGAAAATATATTATTCTTTATTTACTTGGGATGTTACATCATTCCCCCATTTTGGGAATTGCGTCCTCGGAATTTTATTCACTTATCAAAATAAGTGGGGGTATTTATCCCTCAGAGCATTTTCAGATTCCCACGTAGCCTCTGCAACCATATGGTTTTTCCAGAAAACCATTACCTGATGAATTACCTTATTTCACAACACTTGCTCTCTTCGGTCAAGAATCGGGACTGGTTGTTCTTCATAAGATAGATTCTCTTCCAACTGAACAACCTCCGGGCTCAAAACATTAGATGGATCAGGCATATACATTCTCAACATCGAAACATGAAAAACATTGTGTACATGAGATAAACTAGGAGGAAATTCCACACTATATGCAACTGATACAACTATCTCCATAATTTCATGTGGTCCAATGAACCTTGGACTCGGCTTTCCTTTCATACAAATCGCATCACACTTTTCCATGGTGAAACTTTGAGAAAAACATGATCACCTACCTGAATGATAGATCCTTCCTCTGGTTATCCGCATAACTTTTATCTCTGCTCTGAGCTATTCTCATGTGTTTCTGAATCAACTGAACTCTTTATGCCATCTCTTCTACAAATTCTGGTCCCATCAGCTTCCTTTCACCTACTTCATCCCAAAAAGCTGGAGTTCGACACTGCTTCCCATATAATGCCTCAAACAGTTCCATCTGCATACTAGAATGAAAACTGTTGTTATTTAAAAACTCAACCAAAGAAAGATGTTGGTCCCAACTTCCCGGATAATCCATAGAACAAGCTCGTAGCATATCCTCCACAGTCTGAATTGTTCATTCTGACTGCCCATCTAATTGCGGATGAAAAGCCGTACTAAAATTTAATTCAGTACCCAACGACTTCTGAAGGCCTTTCCAAAAGTTAGAAGTAAACCATGATATTTCCTTGATAATCCCAAAACAAAGTCCATGGATATATTTTCCCATTTCCACTCTGGCACTGGTAATGGCTGAAAAATACCTTTTGGTAACTTCTGCTCTGCTTTAACCAGCTGTCAAGTCAAACACTTCACAGTAAAATCAGCAATATCTCTTTTCATTCCATCCCACCAGTAATACACTCGCAGATCTCTGCACATATTAGTACTGCAAGGATGAACTGAAAACGGGGAACTATGAGCCTCACATAACAACTCATTCTTAAACTGTGAATCACCAGGCACACGTAATCTCTTCCCAAACCTCAAAACACAATCATTATCAATGTTGAATTCAGGCAACTTACCCTTCTGAACCAGCTCTACCTTTTTCTGCAACTCACTCTCTTCCCTCTATGCTTGCTTAATTCTGTCTGATAGCGATGATCTCACAGATACCTGAAACAAAACAGAAGAACTTCCTGCACCAACAACTTCTATGCCAAAGTTCATCAAATCAAAAACCAAAGGATCTCGTTCCAAATGTAGCATGGTTAATGAAGCATTACTTTTTCGACTCAAAGCAGCAGCAACTTTATTTGCTTTTCCCGGATGGTAATGAATTTTACAATCATAATCCATGATTAATTCCAGCCATCTCCTCGGTCTCATGTTCAATTCATTCTGAGTGAATATATACTTTAATCTTTTGTGATCAGTATATATTTCACACTTTACTCCATACAAATGATGCCTCCAAATTTTTAGAGAAAAAACAACCGCAGCTAATTCCAAGTCATGTGTAGGGTAATTTACCTCATGAGTTTTCAACTGACGTGAAGCACATGCAATTACCTGATCATTCTGCATAAGGACACAACCAAGTCCTTTCAATGAAGCATCAATGTAGATAACAAACTCACCATTCCTGGAAGGAAGTTCCAAAACTGGAGCATTCACCAATCTTCTTTTCAACTACTAAAAAAAATCATCATATTCTTTTGTCCAGATAAACATAATGCCCTTCCGAGTTAGCTTAGTCATTGGACTAGGTAATCGTGAAAACTTTTCATCAAACCTTCGGAAGTAACCTTCCAAACCACGGAAACTATGGATCTTGGTTACATTTTTGGGTCTTGGCCATTCTTCAACAACTTTTGTTTTAGCAGGATCAACAGTTATGCCATCTTTTGAAACAATGT
The DNA here is from genome assembly GCA_963277665.1 of Viscum album. Taxonomy (NCBI): domain Eukaryota; kingdom Viridiplantae; phylum Streptophyta; class Magnoliopsida; order Santalales; family Viscaceae; genus Viscum; species Viscum album. Next base: position 1,417,072,634 of record OY728160.1, read on the forward strand.
GACCAAAGAAAGAAATTTGTTGTAACCAAAACTCACACTTGCTTAATTTTCCATACAGTTTCTTTTCTTTTAAGGTTTGCAAGATAACCCTTAAAAGACTTTCATTCTCCTCTTTACTTTTAGAAAACTCCAACATATCATCAATAAAAACAACCAACATTTTTCACCTCAGTCAACTGTGCCATCATAACAAAAAATTGTTTAGTTCTGATTCTGACCATCTCAGGATACTGATTTGAAAGGTCATTTCCCTCTGTATGCCTTCCCAGGAAATCTATTCTGTTTCCTCTATGAAAAACCATTCTTAACACATAAATATCTTAGGAGAAGCAACTTGGTAATATTCAAATTCTATATAATTTTAATTTGACCTTAAAAAAATATTTTTGGATAATCGTTTAATAGAATTATAACTCCTAAAGTTGTCTAAACTGACCTCTGATACCAACTATAAGGCCCCGGCCTTAAACCTTACTTAATGTTGAATTAAATGAATAATTCACATTGAGGATATTTTCAGGTTTACAGTTTTAGAGAATTAGGACATAACTATTACATCTCAAAAGATTACAAAGCAGAAACTTCTACTAAGTTTCCATAAAATAAAAACACTTAAAATGAAACATGTCTAGTTCCATGTTTTAGATATCTTGACTTTCCCTTGATCCCATCATTGCCCCTATTCCACATTATTTCATGTGAAAAACATTTCAAAAAAAAACTAGGGCTGAGCATAAAAAACTCAGTAAGGGATACACAAAGAATGAAAACTGTTAGTTTAACAAAACAACAAGTAAACCATGTATACTTTATCAAAGTAATACTTTTCACCTTTATGAAGTAGTAAAAACTCTTCACAGAATAAAAGATCATTACTTACCCTTTTTGTAACCAAAAGATTAACATAAAACTCATATAAATATCACATAACATATAATGGTAACTAGGGACATAAACATACTTAAATGGAATAAACATATGGTCGACTTCCACACATATCACTTAATGGAATATCCATACGGCCGACATCCATACCCAATGAAATGGAGGTTATAACGTAACCACCCATCCTGGTATTTAGGGCACCACCCATCATATGGTTTATCACGTAACCACCCGTAAAATGTCCAAGTACCATTATAAAAATCATAAGAAATAAAACAAATATAATGGAAAAAAACATTTCCACACTTTGATTACAATATATAACATAAATATACTGACATAGAAAATCCATTATAAAAACCATTTTCAATACCAAAATACAGAAAATATTATATGGTATTTATTTCATTTTAAAAACATTACGGCTTATTGAGGAAGCCAAAGACTAAATAATACTCACGGCGGCGGAAACAGTCATTGTCACCATGTACATTAAAAGATACATTCCTTTTTGTAGTTTGGAAAAATGATTCATAGAAAAAGATTCCTTTTGTATAAAAGTAAAAGTCAAAGGGGTTTATACACCGTAGAAAAGAAAGTTGTTTATAAAATTAAAATATTCCTCAATGAAAGGATATTGAGACGAAGTCCCTTACAAAGATCATTTTTTTAAATAAAATAGATCTATTATGTGTATTCACAATAAGTACACATAAATAATGTAAAAATACAAGATATGACATAATAATATCACAACATAATTTGAAAGTATGATATTAACCCAAAGAACGGAAATTGGGTTAAGAAGTTCCCTTACCTCGGGTCCGACTTGACTCGATCGTTCTTTAACGTCTTGACTAATAAACTTGAGTTAATTTCAACTTTCTTAAGAACCTTTTTCAAGTTAATTATTCCTTTTATATCACTTATTTCAATGTTATAAACATTATGTAATCATTTGTGTTAATAATGTTTTTTTTGTCGATATTTGGTTCTTAAGTCGAAAGTGGACTTCATACAATTACGTGTTGTTCATGTGGTCAAAGGTTCATTATATCCAGAATGATACTCATGATTTGGATATCATATATATCATATATATCCAGCGTATACATGTATTTATAATATTACATATTCATTTAGAGGTATGAAATGAAATGCACCGTTCATGGAGACGGTAAGCCGTACGTACGCATGAACTCTACTTTCATTTCTATGTCATATTAATGGAATTAAAACTAAAGGAGAGATATTTATATTTTAATTCACGAATTATTTTAATAATTTAGATGTAACGTACATAATATATATCCACTATATATATGTACTTATAATAGTAAATTACATTTGGGGATAGGAAATGAAATGCACCGTTCATGGAGACAGTAAGCCGTACGTACGCATGAACGCTACTTTCATTTCTATCTCATACATTAATGGAAAGAATAATAATTATATAAAGGTATATTATAACTCCAGTATAAAATCATATATAATAACTTTAAATCCATCCTTTATACGTCACACATTTGGCATTAACAAATCAAATCACTTTGAGGGGGCGGTAGTCCGCACATCCTAAAATGATGATATCGCGTATACCCATAATGGAATCCATAAAGGTATGCCATAAATGAAAAATACAAGAAGCTTAAGGAAACCATAAAAATATTATATATCATATATAAATATAGTTACGTCTTAATGGCCACCTTTGAAGGTGTTAGAAGAATATTGAATAATCATCGTTTCGTGAGGCATAAATTCACCATCCAAAGAAACAGTATGTTCGTTAACCATTAGACGGAGGTGTGTGTAGGTGTAGCTACAATCCTTCTTAAAACAACGTCCTAGTATATTTAATATACTTTTTTTGTTACAATATAAAAGAATAAAAAGTGTTTAGAGGGTTGGAGAAGCAAAATAAAACCAAAGAACGCAAGAGAAAACACTACCTTTAAAACGGGTAACTCTTTTTGATTTGAGCTCAAAGGCTTCGTTGGGAAGACTTCTTCCCAAATTTAGGATTATTAGGAGTAAGATAGGGATTTGGATAGACAAAATGGGCAGATCTTGGCCGAACCAAAGGCATTAGTGGTGTGGGTAAGGTGGTAGAGGTGGGGGCCTTTTATAAGAGGAGAGGAGGGGCACTCTTGGAAAGTAATAAACGTTTACTATATTATAAAATTATTTTCGGATTTTAAAGGTCCCAAATTGATATAATTCTAGGATAAGGTGATAAGGGTTCTAATTATATTCATCTATTAGTTTTTTGACATGTTTAGGTCTTAGATTTTAAATTAACTTTTCATTTTATTTAAATCGTTAAATAATGAGGTAATCACTACATCGTCATGGTGTCATAAATAATTTAATTTATTGAATGTCTAAAAATTATAAAAAAACTATCATGATGTAGGAAATATTTTTATATTTCTAATGAATATTTATAGTAAAAACACTGACTTGAATACCCCCATTTAAAAATTGTTTTAGTAAAACAACTCATGTTTGTGTCATTTTTACTTTTAACATTAAATAAAAATATATTAATGTCATTTTCCTTCCAAAGTGGCTCCATGGGGTCCCCATGTTGACCCATTGATTTTCTTGGTCGGCCATGAAACATCCAATAAGGTTAGGACATGTGTCTAGGTCATTTCAAATTATGAAAACATTATTTTTACCTTAAACTATACTAATTACCTCTAATCGCGATTAATAAACATAAAAGTTACTATTCACCCAAAAAACATTAGTCCCATTGAACCACATTTTACTTCCTAATGACAACCATGTATGTTGTATTTTTTAAAATAAAATCACAGAAGTGGCAAAGTTTCATTTAATCGAAAAACCGGTTTCTTTAACTACCACTTAGTGGTTCACTATTCATCAAAAATTGAACATTTTCAGAAAAATACCAAAATTTCACCCTAAGCTATATTTGATATTCCGAATTAAAAAATAATTTCTATTTTAAAAAATTAAAAACATATAAGTTGCACTAATTAATTTAAGAATTAATTCCCGCTGTCAAAACAAATAGCGTGTTTTTATGAAACAAAAAGTATCAAATATTGACAATAGTTTAAGTCCGATTTAAAAGTGAAATCAATTCCAATGACCACTATTGTATTAAATGGTAAAAATATAATATAATTTCACTTTAAAACCAATTAAAAATATAATTTAATTATATAAACAAATTATATTAAAAAGAGGTTTTGAATTAAAATACATCATTTTTCACTATTCATTAAAAAATGAACTTTATCGAAAAAACACCAAAAATTTACACAAAGTAAATTTTGATGTCCCGATTCTAAAGAAGAGTTATATTTGGTCCAATAGAATGTATAAGAGTGACAAAAACTATATTTAATGATGGTTCACCATCAAAAGGTGATAGGTGAACCTTTACTGAAAAATATGCCTAAAATTTAATTCTTTCCGTATTTTAAGCCTTTATCTTTTATTGGATAAATGTAAAAACATTTAAAAACATATATAATCATATTTTAGTTATTTCTATCCAATCCCGCCAATACAACGGATATGTGTTAACTTCCATTTAAAATAATATTATTTTATTACTAGTGTGCAACATAAGATTTCAATGAAACTCTTTATTGTGTATCGGGTATGCTATCGAACATAGGAACCCCTTTAAAGTAAAATTAATATTTAATTCATAAATATTAAAAAATATGAAAATGTATTATTCTTTATTTAACTGGGATGTAACATATGAAATGTCAATACTTTAACCATAAATCATGAATGGTATAAAAATAGCACATCCACTTTCAAACATATCACAAAACCTTCAATAAAATATTGAAGATAATATCATAATAAATAAACTTAAAAAAAATATAAAATCCAACGAAAGATGTTGACATTGATGAAATCAATAAAAAACTATTTGATTAAAATTTTTCTCTCTATATTGAAATCATTAAAAAGTAAAGAAAACATTTATTTTGAAAATATTCTAATAAGATTTTAAGGTACGCTTCGATGGTGTTATGACAGTGGAAAATAGATGTACCCTCCTAATCAGTTAAAAATACATTATTTCCTTAATTTGTCGAAATGGTCATAAGGTACCTTGTTTGGAAACCGATGAAAATATTCTTTTCAAACCAATTTATAAAAATTCAAACAAGGCTATAAATGAATTTAACCCATATTCTAGTAAATAGAAAAAATGTTTTGAAATAAATTTTTAAGAAACACTGATGTGGATGATAAAGAGGTCCATTTAGATAATCACATATAAAAAATCTCGGATAATAAAGAGATTGTAAAATTAACTCTTACCATGTACTTTTCCATCGTCGATGGTACTTTAAACTCCATTATAAGAGTGAAATCATTGTTTTTAATTTATAAAAGAACTACATACATAAATATGATTTCATATATGATCATAAAATATTACTTTGTTAATGTTATTTTAGTAGTATCATTGTTTCTGGTGTTGACTGATTCATTTTCCATTATATGTTTTGTTATGTAAGACATGTTTATTATAGATAGGATGTATTTGATTCATATATATAATAATATTAAGTTCTTAAAAATTATTTTTATTCGTCAAATGAAAATTATTCTTGATTAGTTACGATGGGGAACGAAATCTCATCGTGTCGTGGAGATGGTAAGTTGTACGTACGCACGAGCAACAATATCATTCTATTGATGGTGAAATATTATGTAATTAAATGGTATATATTATATATATATATATAATCATTAACATGTTATATTTATTATTTACATGAATTATACTCACTATTATACCCATTCAAATAATGAATTGTTGAATAAAAAACTACACCACGACATGGAGACGGTAAGCCATATGTACGCACTTATGGTGACATTTTCATTCATAAGTTGGATAAAATAATTAATATTTCTGTACCATATTTATAATAACATCACAGTTTTTAGAAGTATGAGGAAGTGGAAGAAGAAAAGAACATTGAAAGATGTGATGAAATAATTACCTCTTCATCGGGTGCTTCATTTGGATTTGATCAAAAGGGATTCATAAGTTGGCTTTCTGATCAAAGTAAGGCCTCTAGGATGAAGTGAGGATATTTGGGAGGATATTTTAGTAGGGGATGTCCAAGAAAGATGGCTTTGGGTGTGAAATTAAGATAAGGGGGACTAACCTTTTATAAGAGAGGTGAGGGTCACTTTTTAAAAAACCTAAAATATTATGTTATCACAAAATATTATTTTGTTTATAATATATACAAATAGATTTATTTAAATGATAAGGTGAGGATGGGTCGAAATACTCTCAAGCAGTAGGTTTTAGACAATTTTATATCATCATATTAACATTATCTTTTATATTTAACACTTAGTTAAATTGTTTAAATTTATCCATGTCTTCTTGTATTATAATAATATATGGTTAATAAACAAACAATAAAAAGCCCAGTGAACCCCAAGTTGTTATTTATTGAAATATCTAACCTTATCTAAGTTCATTGGAATAACCTTATATTTTTAGGTATATTATATCATTTAATAAAATAGTATTTGTTTTAAAAACTCATTTTTGTCAATTTTGACACTAATTAGTATTTGGGTTTGGTGAAAGTTATAACAACATTATCACTTCAAAAAAATTATTTAATCAACCCTAAATTGTAATATTAAATTAGAAAAATCATGGAATGATTAAAAGGTCTCAATTTAAATTTATTTTAATATTTATAGTATTAGTCATTTTAATCATTCATTATTAAGTTAATTATTGCATCATCATTGTGTCATAATTAAATTTAAATGTTTAATGTCTAAAAATTATAAATAAAATACCATGATGTAGGAAATTTTTTTGTATTTCTAATTAATATATATAGACGAATTTATCTTATGTATAACCCTATATTAAAAATGGTTTTGTTATTAAAATTTTAATTTAACACTTTTAACTCTTCTTTAAATAAAACAAAAATAAATGTCTTAATCTAATCCAAGTAGATCAAAAAGGATCATATTTTATACCTAATGCTGATCTAGGTCTAAATACACTTGTACAATAAAATTAGAAAATGTGTTAGGGTAATTATAATATCATTTTTACCTTTAATTTTCCTATTAACTTTTAACTGTGGTAAATAAAATTCTAAAGATACTATTCACAAAAAATATTTTCATCCCATTGAACTACATTTTACTTACTGATGTTAACCTATTCTCTCAGATTTTTTAAATTCAGTTCACAAAAGTGGTGAAATTACATTTTATGCAAATTTGAATATGTTCCGAGAATGTGGGTAAAAGACATTAAATAGTTCAATTAAATTTTTTATATCTAATATTATTATAAAATGACTCCAATAAATAAAATTAGACTAATATAGGTATTATGTTCCAATTTTTACATTAGAATAAATTTAAAAATAATAATAATTTTTTAAATGAAGGTTGGTTTTAATCAATAACGCAATGTTTTTCATTATTCATCAAAAATTGAATTTTCTCAGATAAATAAAATAAATTTACCCTAAGATAATTTTGATATTCTGAATCCAAAAATGAATTCCATTTCGAAAACTAATTTTTATAAAATTTCAAAATGTGGTTATTACTTTTCATAACTACTTTTAAAACGGCTAGTTTGATTTTTCATGTTGTGCTTGAACTCGAAGTTGCGTACATCGAAAACTATTGTATTTTTCAAAGGGAAATGTACCGTTGAAGCTTGGGGTATTACATTATCCCCTCCTTCAAATAATTCCATACTAGAATTTTCTAGAATATTATTGCATAAAAATGATTCAGGTGGTTCTTCATCATAAGGTCATCAGGTTCCCACATTGCCTCTTCCATTTTTTGGTTTCTCGAAAGAACTTTTACCAGGTGAGTCGTCCGGTTTCTCAACACTTTTTCTCTAGTATCAGGAATCATGATAGGCTCGTCCTAATAAGATTTATCGGGTTCCAGTTCTATTTCATCATATTTGAGTAGATGTGTTGGGTCAGACATGTATTTTCTCAATAGTGATACGTGAACACATCATGAACATTGTAAAGACTTGGAGGCATTGAAAAATGATAAGCTACAACTCCAATTAGTTCTTGAATATCAAAAGGTCCTATATACTTGGGTCTTAATTTACCTTTATTACCGAATCTTATAATACTTTTCTATAGAGATACCGTCATTAAAACATGATCACATACTAGAAATTTTAAATCTTTCCTTCGGTTATCAGCATAGCACTTTTGCCTACTTTGATCTATTTTGATGTGGGTTTGGATAATCTTCACATTTTCCAATGATTCATCAACAAGGTATGGGCCTATGAGTTTTCTTTCACCAACATCATCCCAACAAGTTGGTGTGCGACATCTCTTTCCATTTAACGCTTCATATGGTGCCATCTGAATACTTGAATGGAAGCTATTGGTATAGGAAACTTCAACCAGATGTAAATACTAATACCACATACCTTGAAAGTCAAGTGATCAAGATCTCAAAATGTATTATAAGGTTTGAATATTCTATTCTGATTGTCCATCAGTTTGACAGTGGTATGTAGTTCTCAAATGAAGTTATGTATCTAGGGATTTCGCAATACTTTTCAAGAATCTTGATGTAAAATAGGGATAACAATCAGAAAAAATCGGTATGGATACACCATGAAGTCTTAAAACTACATTAATATATAGTCTTTCCAAACATTCAAGTGGTAAATCATCTCTTATAGATAGATAATGTGCTGACAAGGTAAGACGATCAACAATGACCCACATTGAATCATACCTTCTAGGTGTGTTTGGTAGTCCCATATCAAATTGCATCAAAATATCATCCCATTTCCACTCAGGTATGGGAAGATGTTAAATGACTCCTCCAGGATGTTGTCTTCCTGCTTTCACCTATTGAAAAACCATACATATTGACACAAAATCAGAAATCTCCCTCTTCATGTTGTCCTACCAAAAATGTTCCTTCACATATCTATACATCTTAGTCCTACCAGGGTTTATAGATAAATTGGAGCTATGAGCATCATCAAACAATTCCCTTTTTAGATCAGGTATATCAGGAACACAAAGTCTCTTCCCAAATTTCAAAATTCCATATTCATATATGATGTCAATAAATCTCCCATCATTCACAACTTTTATTTTCTTCTAAAACTCCTCATCATAAATCTGAGAACTTTTTAACCTTTCTAGTAAATATGGATTGGAAACCATTGGAAAAGGTATCGATGTTTTACCTTCCATGATAATTCCCACATCGAATTTTACTAGATCCATGAACATAGGATCTCTTTCAACTCCCATCTTGTTCATAACTCCATGATAATTTCTGCTCAAAGAATATGGAACCTTATTTTCCTTCCCCAGGTGGTACTGTATAGTGAAATCATAATCCTTCAGTAGATAAATCTATCTCCTTTTCCTCATATTGATTTATTTTTCTGATAAAATATACTTCGAACTCTTATGATGAGTATATATCTCACATTTTTCATCATAGAGAGAGTGTCTCAATATCTTCAAAGCAATGATTACTGCTGCTAACTCAAGATCATGAGTGGGACAGTTTTGATCATGAATTCTTAGCTGCCTTTATGAAAAGGCAATAACTCTCTCATTCTGCATAAGGGCACAACCAAGTCCTTATTTTGAAGCATCAGTATAAATAAAAAACCAATCATTCCGTGATGGTAGAGTCAAGATAAGATAATTGACTTATCTTTTCTTCAATTCTTCAAAACATTCATCACAATATTTTTCCCAAAGAAATTTAACCCCTTTACGTGTCATATTGGTTATTGGGATAGCCAATTGGGAAAAATTCGGTACGAAATGACTATAATAACCTACCAAACCAATAATACTATGTACCTCAACTATACATAACATTACTGGTCATTCATGGATTTCTTTGGTCTTAGAAGGATCAATAGAGATTCCATCCTTAGAGACAATATGGTTAAGAAAAGAAATCTATTGAAGTAAGAATTCACAATTTCTAAACTACCTATATAATTCATTTATTCTAAGATTCATTATAATAGTGCACAAGTTATTTTCATGATCTTTTTAGATTTTGGAGTATACCAAGATATCGTCAATATATACCACTAAAATTTTTCAATATATTCCTTAAAAACTATGATCATTGGATCCATTAAAACATAGGTTGCATTAGTCAGTCCAAAGGCATTACTGTAAACTCTTAATGCCCGTATCTGGTTTAAAATTATATATTTGGAATGTCTTCCTTTTTAAAAATAAATATATTGTATCCAGAACAAAGGTCAATCACTAAAAAATATTGAGCTCCATTAAGTAGACCAAATAAATCATCAATGCGAGGTAGGGGATACTAGTTCTTTATTTTTATAGAATTGATCTCCCTATACTCAATGCACAACCTCATAGATCCATATTTCTTCGTAACAAAAGGAGAAGGATATCCCCATGGAGAAACACTAGGGAGTATAAATCTCTTATTACTCAATTATTCTTGTTGTTTCTGTAGTTCCACTAATATCACAGTGGCCATTCTGTAATGGGTCTTTGATATGGGGTTGGAAATAGGAATTTAGTCAATAGAAAACTCAATTTCTCGTTCGGGAGGATATCCAGGTAAATCCTATGGAAACACATCAGAATATTCTTTCACAATAGGTACTTCTTCTATTTAAACATTCCTTTCCTCACAGATATTTATTTCACTCTCTTCCTCCCCAATAATTGTATTTAGTATAGCTACTAGGGGTGAATCTAGATTAGAATCAGATGGTGGAATCTCTGCACTATAGAGAAGGTATTCCTTATCATCATCAAAAATTGTAACCTCCTTCTTCATACAATATATTTTCACATCATGGTCCAAAATCCAATCCATACCAAGGATATATCAAATTCAATCATGAGTATGACAATAATATCAGTAGATAAAGAACATTTATATTCCATAATGGTAATTGATTCACAAAATATTATAGCAATGATAGCTCCCTTAGAAGTTTTGACTCCCAAATCCCTTGTTAAATCAAATTGCAAATATCTAATTTTTGTGGAAAACTGGGAAGATATGAAAGGATTAAATGATCCATAATCAAATAAATCATTGGCTAAATTTGAGGAAATGATTAAAGTACCATCCACCACGTCATTCAGAGCATCAACCTAAGCAGCAGTGATTATATAAGATTAGCCATGCTCCCTTAGCCTTTTCTGAAGTAATCTTCCTTGATGCTTAGGAAATTCATTTCCATAATTCCCTCTTTCTCTACAATTATAGTAATAAACATTGAAAACCACTTTTTCCCCTTGAAATCACATGCATGTTGGCCTTTTTCACCACACTTGTAACAAACACACATTCCCTTCAAGAAAGTACCAGGGTGTTTCTTCCAACATTTACTGCCTGATTGAAATTCAAATTTTTCCTTCTTCCCCTAATTTCGATTTCCAGAGTGTTCAGAAGATCTCATATTCTCTTGCTTTTTTTAAAGTGGTAAGATTTATAGAATTCTTTTTCTTTCTTGATAGAACATTGGACTATATCCTCATATGATGAGAAGGATTTTCAGACTAATTCTCTACGTAGTAATGGTTTAAACCCATTAAAGAATCGAAAAATATTACTCCTTGGGTTATGTATATAATCTACAGTATCCATTTCTATCCTTATAATGTTCTCCTAATACTTTGCGACATTATAATTCTCTTTTGGTCTCAGACTAAGAAATTTTATTTCCATATATGCTTGATGGTCATGAGGAAAGTTTTTTTTTAAGAAAATCTCTTTAAACTCCCTCCATCCCATATTTGATACTTCCTCATCCTCCCTTTTGTTTTGAATTAATGGAAACCATTGATCTGCATCTCCTATAAGGAAATAAACTACCATGAAAACTTTTTCCCTTTAGTTACTCCCCAAAGAATGGAATATTTTCTCTGAGGAACTTATCAATTTCACTTCTACAAATAGATTTGTAGTCCCAATGAATGTTTGTGGTTGTTGTGACATGAAGCGTTCTAATATTGGTCCTCTGCATTGTGGATCAGGGTGCTCTAAACGGGTGAAGATATTATTCATAACCTAGGTGAGTTGTCCCGGTATGGTTATAACTTGTTCAACATCGGTTGCATCACTAGGTCCACTATAATTATCCTGAGTAGAAGGGAAATACCTACATGGAATACGTGTGTTGATATGGTTTCCATTAATTCCACTTCGTGCAATTTCTAAATATTTGAAATACACTAGATTAGATTATGAATCACCAAACATAAATCCATCCTAGTAAATTACATCACATAAATTGAACAGTTTATGAATATAATCAATAATCATAAACCATTTTTTTCTTTGAGGATGTATTTAGTCATAAACCTTTCATAATGGATTGTATTGAAAATATGAATTATCCTAAGAATATCCCTCTGGAGTGTCATAACAATGAGTACAGCAAGGCCCGTTATTCTGCACCAGTTCTCATTCGAGTCTATCTCAATGTGGTGTTTTCAGATTTTTTCCCTAGGTACATCTATGCCAGAGCCGCCACAACCTGCTCGTATCTAGACAGGGATTTATTTCATGTAAAATACACAAAATATCTACAATACCAAAATTCTAGGATGTTCTTCTATACAAATCCTCAAATTCTATCTTAGGGTAATGTTCTCTAATCAGAGTTTTTCTAAATATAGTTTCCAAGGTTTGTACTAAACGTCCTCAGATTCCAATTGTAATTCCACATCCCAAGATACCCAAATTCCATGAATTATTACATAATATTGGAATGATCACAAGATATCAAGTCCAGAAATACTGATTATTTTAATATCCTTTGAAATAATTGATACAAAAATATGTTTTTCATTAAATTTTGAAATGGAAAAACAACAAAATTGAGTCCCCTTTGAACAGACAGATATCCCTTATCCTATTCTTTCAGGTTAATTGTAATATAATTCATATCATCCAATAATAAATAATACATAAGAAAGGGGTAAGCTCAGATACTCAGTAAGGATAACAATATAGAGGAAACTATTATAAATAATAAAAACATTTAAGGCAATGCATAAGACTAAAACAAAATACTTTTAAACTTAAACGTAGTCATAATATGTAAAAGATAAATCAGATAAAAAAATTTACTTATTCACATGGATATTCTACTAGTTGAATAATCACATGTAATATCAATAGCTAATTTCATAATTATGGAATCCATAATGTCGGACATCATAATCACATAGTCAAGGAATCGTGCCAAGACTACAAAGAAGATTTTGCCCAGGCCTTGTGCCAAGACATTAGTTTATATCATGAGACCTACAGATGCATTGAGGAGCTATCATCGGCTCAACCCATCACTTCTTAACTCCAATTCATTCCCCATATGAAAATGCTGAAACATAATATAAAAATTCGTATTAGAATTAGCACAAAAAATGTCAATACTTTAACCATAAAACATGAATAATATAAAAATATCACATCCATAGTTAATCATATCACAAAACCTTCAATACAATATAGAAGACTGTATCATAATAAATCAACTTCAAAAAATGTAAAATCCAATGAAGGATAATGACATAGAAAAAATCAATCCAAAAACCATTTGAGGGAAATATTTATTTCTAGATTAAAATCATTCAAAAGTAAAGAAAACGTTTATTTTGAGAATATTCTTATATGCTTTTAAGGGATGCTTTTATGGTTTTATAATTGTGGAAAATAGTTACACCCACCGAATAAGATAAAAACGTTATTTCCTAAATTTGTCAAAAATGTCATAATGTACCTTATTTTGAAAGAGACAGAAAGATTTCTTTCAAACCATTTTATAAAATTCAAAAAAAGTGTATAAATGACTTTAACCCATATTCTAGTAAATAGTAAAAATGTTTTGAAATACGTTTTTATGAAACATGGATGTGGATTATGAAGACGTCCCAGTAGATACCCATGTATAAACAATATTGGATAATAAAGTGATTGTGAAATTAACCCTTACCTTGTACATTTCCTTAGTGGAGGGTAATTTAAGCTCCTGTATAATGGTGAAATCATTGTTATTATATTATAAAAGAACAACATACATAAATATTATATCATATATTATCTTTAAATATTAATTTTTTAATTATATTTTAGAAGTATCATTATTTCAGGTGTTAACTGATTCATTTTCCTTTATATGTTTTGTTAGGTAAGACATGTTTTTTGTGGATAGGATGTATTTGATTCATATCTAGAATGATATTAAGTTCTTAAAAATTATTTTTAATCATCAAATGGAAATTATTCTTGAATGGAAATGGTGGGGAACAAAATATCATCGGATCGTGGAGACAGTAAGTAGTTGTAATGGCTCGAACCTCTTCGGTCTATTACTTTGTGAAAATTAGCGTTAGGAAGATTCCGCGTGCGTTTTGTGTGAGAAAGATTTAATTGATGGTAGAGAGGGAGTAATTATAAGAAAATAATGGGCATTAGTAATAATAATTATTATTAATGATAATGATGGAGTCACGTTGATGAAATTGAAAGAGGATTTATTACTATTAAATAATAATGGTAATGGTGGATTTTTGTGTGTGATTAATTAAATGGAATGGTTTTAATTTAATATGAGAATAACCATGGTCAACTAATGTAATGGGATTAAATTAGAACATTAATTATGGGTTTTATTCTTATTATTATTATTAACTTTGAAGTGAGAAAAGTTATGGGGCGTGATGGACATGGAGTAAAGGAAAGGGGAGGCGCCACTTCTGGGGGAGTAGGAGAGGAAATCTGGAATAGAAGAGTTAGATTTGAGAGAGAATGTGAGAATTAAATGGGGAAGAAAAGAAATAAAAAGAAAAGGAAATAAATTAATGTGAAAGGGAGTGAGGTGCACGAAATTAGAGAGAGTGTTGCGTGACTTTGGGTATTTGAAATAAATCAATTAAAAATAATAATATAATAATCATATTATCGTTTTTGTTGATAAAACACTTTTTCGACTGTAACTTATTCATTCGACCTCAGTTTCACGAACCGTTTGCGGCAGTGAAACCTAGATTCTGAGATGGACATTCTGAGTCCAATATTGGATGTCTTTTTTGGGTTTTTGGATCGGGTATCAGAAGCGCTCGAAAATTAATAGATTTAATATTATTATTAAATCTTCGACCTTCCATAACTCATGCGTGCGATGTCCAATTGACTTATCGTCAGTGGAGATGTGATCGTATTATTAATACAATCGATTCAAGTCTAATGTGGTATATTAAATTATGGTTCACGGATTGGGTCCATGAAACACCCAATAATAATAATAATAATAATATTATTACGAGATCTTGCATCTAATATATCTCCCTCATACGATGTTGGAATGGTGAACCTTCTGTGACGTTGCAACCCTAAAATTAAGATGGATGATTCAAAGACCATAAATTATATATTAATTATTCCTATGGCTCGGGATGTTTTTACTCAGTCAAACCACGTGGGTTAATGTGATCCTCTTTTAATGGGGAATTAAGTGTATCTTAAACTATCGCCCATTTAAAACTTCTGAAAGGGACAAGATATCATCCTCCCTTGTTCTTACTCTTTGTCCACAGTTATGAGATACTAGATCCTTTCAATCCTTCTCATAATAGTTGCACAATCATACTTTTCTCTTCGGATCAGTTCTGTTATGTTTTGATGCAACCAAGTTGTATCGATCTATACTTGATATATGGTATGTTTTATAGTCATTCCTTTGTGATCATATTCTCATATTTATCCCTCCCATTTAACACATGTAATCTCCATGCTTCTAATGGGGTTTTTTTCTTGGGGTTTGGCTGGTGTGGTCATTCTGTGGCATCCTCAGTTGGATGCAATTGGCGTGATTGGAGGATTGTGACCCGTTGTGTAGATAAAGAATGTCAAGAACTCTTCGAGGTACGGGATTCGTTGCTTATCTTTTCTTTTACGTAAAACTATATTGTTATCATGTTTAATCCCACTGGATGACAATGGAATTGACATAATAAATATTTTAACCGGATAAATAAATTGATATCGATCGTATGTTATTGCCTCATGTTTTGCTAGATAGTGAGGTATCTATGATTGCTTTGATTAGATGTTCATTCTTGATGGAAATTGCTAAAGAACGTAAATTGGGATTAATTGATAATTGTTTGGCTAAAGATAAAGAGTCTTGTAAATGAATCTGGTTCTAGTTGTATTTCGATGTTAAACAAATTGGCACAGTAAGCATGTTTAATTATTTGTGTTAGCTTACTGATTAGGTTTCTCGAATTTGGAACCTACGAATAATAAATCTGTTAATTCAAGATGGATTAAAGAACTGATTGTTTGATAATTCCATAAAAGGGTTCTGAGTTACCCTCTTGATTGTTAAAGGGCCATGTGGACAATTAAATGTGGTGTTTCTTTTCCTGATGTTTTTGTTGAGATGTGATCCTGGATGGCTGTTGTGAAATGTGAGGGCATGGAGGCTTTTGGTTGTGACTGCAGATGATGCCTAGAGTGGCGAGATGCAATTATTCCATGCATATGAGTGTCAGGGAGAACACCAGGGATAATGGAATGGGGTGGATGTGATTATTAGATGCTAGGTAATTTTTATTGGTTGTTTATCTACTTTACTTATCCCACTACTCAAGGCAGCTGGTCTAACATACCCTTCTTCCAAAAGAGGAAAAGACACGTGGGGTATGCTATGTTCTTTCCGTGTTTATATTCTCAAGGAAGGTTGGGTATATGCTCTTTCTATAAGCGGCAATGACTCTACGGGTAGTACATCTACTCACCTTGTTGAGACCCCTTGTGTTTAGTAGAATATAATGTTTTTCTAGAATTCCTGGGAATGTGGTAATGTATCTCAATAATGAATAATTGAATAAATGGTTTCAACCCATGGGGTTGGAGTTAATGGAAAATAATGATGAGGTGGTAATTTTTTAAGGAACAATTGAATTTGGGTGTGATGCTAATGAAATTTAATATGGAATTGTTCATTGATAATTAATGTATAAAGAATTAATTAATGTGCAATAGAAATGATAAGAAGGGAATGAAGTAAACTAATAAAGATCTTTAAATGGTTCTGTGATTATAGGATACCTAGTCTTAGAAGTAGCATCCTATAGTCGGAGAGACGTTAGATGTTGTTGTGTCTATGACAAGATAATTCCTATAGTGTGGTTGTGATATATAATATATCATGTAATTTTTGTGTTTCTATACGCTACTCCACCCTGTCATTAAAGGCAACTGACACCCAGGGGATTCTAATCACTGGGGGGTGTTTTCCCCAACATTCTGGCAGGAGGATGAATGGATGACTACCCCCTTTGGCCCTACTCTCTTCTCTTGGTAGTAACTTGTGCTAATAGAATCATTGGTTAGTTTTCCCCATATATGTGTGTAGAGGGTTGTAATGTCTTGTGGTTATTCACACACATATATTCTTGATATAGTATCCTATGGACTACTATATTTGTAACGTGTATAGGTTTTCATGGCTTGAGGATCCTTACTCATTGTATAGGCTATAATTTCATGAGGTATAACACCCGACTTATGATACATGCTATGCGAGCTGTGTTGGATCCCGGAAAATACCTGGTTACTTTTGGTTGTGAGGATGGTGTGGTGCTTTACCCAGGTGTCTTTGGGAAAGCCTTTGTGGAGCATGAGTTTCATATTGTGGTGCTTCGTCTAGGTGTCTGTGGGAAACCCATTTTGGAGATAGATTCTTAGGATGTGCGATGTTGGGGAAAATTCGATAACCTGCAGGGAAGTAGTTGTAGGGTACCCTTGATATTATTTATTATATAATATATTCTTGTATACGTTACTTGGTGAGAGTAGCCATGGTGAGGTTGGAAACTTAGTATACCTATTTAGGTGATGAGTTAGTTTCACTGGTTGTTCACTGTGCTTTAGCATTCTTTCATTACTTTTGCACGAGAGGCTTCGGGGAGGATCCTACTAGGTATACTATTCTACTCAGCCTATGTATATATAAACTGTTTTTCAGGTCACTTGGAGCCAATTGGAGATCAGTCCTATGTTTACTAGCATGTGGTTGTAGGAGTTGTTCAGGCTTATGGTCGCTGCTGTTTTTACATTCATTTGGGTAATTGCGGATTTCCCGTTTTAGTTTTAGTACTTTTGCATGGAATTACATATGTCCACTTGGGTTTCTTTTATATTTCATTTTTTAGTTTAATTTGATTGGTTTCTATCTTATCTCTCTCTTCCGCATGTGTTCGCATTGTAAGAACCCAGATCTTCGTTTCAGGTATGTTTTTCCTTTTTCTATATTTTTTGAGAAAAATGGAGTTTTTGGATATTTTTGAATTACACGCCATTTACATTCTGAGTACACGTCATGTACTCTTTTCCCACACAAATCTGTGTGCTGGCTATGTCCGGGACACACCCACGGTGTGTAGGGGTGACGTGGAGGTCAGTTTTAGCGGAGTACGAAAAAACCACTACACGCCGTGTACTCTAAAAGTACATGTCGTGTACTTTCTTTTTTTCATTATATGGACTGGGTCGCGTCTAATCACCATAAACGTCTTCTTCTAGGTCTGGTTCAACCGAGAGACATCGAACGGCCATGAAACCTCTCTGGTTTCCCGAGCCTCCATTTGTTGACCGATTCAACCGCCCTCGATTGTCTTGGAACCTCAACATTGAGTTCTTCTTTCTTCTTGAGTTTCATTCCTTTATTCATCCTCTTACTCAAGTTATCGTGGGTTGATCATTTTTGATGTTTTCTCATATCTACAACGTTCAAGGGAGAATCAGTCATTTTGGTTCAAGTATATTGATCTTCAAGGATCAAAGTAGGTGGTTTGTGCCTTGCTGTTCAAAGTCTTTGAGTTTTATGTGCAAATTCCACCAATACCTGTGAACGGGGTATTGCGTGTTTACCTTTTTTCCCTTGTTACTTTACTGCTATTCTTGTATGCTTGTGTAGAGGTAAATTAATCATGTAATAGGATATTTTGTTGTTCTTGGTTTTTTTCCATTCTTTTTTCTAGTTATGACCTTTGGGTTCGTTTGTCATTGGTTGTTACACCTTTTTCCATGCCTTGTGACTATAGGATGGAGTGAGATTCATAACATGCATGTTGTCCTGTAGAATGTTATCCAAGTAGCTCTGTAGGTGTACATTGGTTTTCCAAGTATCTCTATAGGTGTACTTTGGCCTTATAGCATTATCATGCACTGACTGGCATAGGGCTGTGAGAACTTGGTGTTATAGACTATAAGGGATAGACCATGTGCGCTTCCCAGAGAGTCTTTGAATTTATAGACTACAGGAGGGTAGACCAAGTGAGCTTCCTCAGTGAGTCTTAGACATTATGTGCCACAGGGGATAGACCGAGCGAGATTCTTAGAGTGCCTTCATATTTTATAGACTACAGGAGGGTAGACCGAGTTAGCTTCCTCAGAGAGTCTTACCTTGTTTGATTTATCATTAAGAACCTTCCCAGGCTAGAGGAGGAATTGACTGAGTGAGCTTCTTTAGAGAGTATGTGTTATACCTAAGGCTATAGGAGGAATTAACCAAGATAGATTCCTCAGAGAGTCTCTAAACCTAGGGGCTAAGAGGGTTAGACAGTGTGATCTTCCTCAGAGAGTCCCTAACTACCCTAGATTATAAGGTGAATTGACCGAGTGAGCTTCATCAAAGAGTCTCATAAATTCGTATGACCATGTCAGAGGGATTAGGTTGAGTGCACTTCCCAGAGGGTTGTGGTAATTCTTGATTAGGACTAGAGGGGATGGCTGTGGGTGCTTCCCAGAGGGTTTCTTGTTTTTGTTAGCTTTTTTCCTTCACTACTGTTGTTGTTTGTGGATGATTACTATTGTGTATCATCCTCTTTACTGCCTGTTGCTTTGCTATAGTTGATTAATGCTTACTGTACATTTACATGCCATATACTCACTGACTGTTAGGCACAGATCTTCGGGTGAAAGAATACTAGGATTTAGTCTCACACACTACTTGGGTCATGTTTTTGGGCCCAAAATGACTATGTTGTTTCAGGTATAGACAAGGAAAAGCACCCTTCGACTTCTGGTACTTGATTTCATGGAGCAGGAGAGCATGGGACCAATCTTGGCTTGCGATGCTGATGACCTGTTTACTTTTCTTTTGTACTTGTTTTGGTACTGTGCTGTTTTTCATCATTGTGACTTGTTTGGATGCTTTCCTAGATATGTATCATGCATCATTTCCTATACATACATATGTGCTCCAGTTGTTGTTGATTAAGTCTTTCACTGTTTATTATTGTTGGTTATTTACTACTTTCGTTGTTTAATGTTTATTTATTTCCAATGTGTACTCTACCAATGAGGGCATAGTTTCCCCACTATCACACACAAGGCCCTCACTGCTAGTCGGTAGCTTCTGGCGTTTGGGGAAATGTGCTTGAGGTCATGCGACCAACCGGGTATGGAGCGCCTCTGGGTGGCTTCCAGAACTGGGACGTTACAAAGTGGTATCAGAGGAATTCTTTTCTCTTGACTAACTGTTTGGATGCCTTATCCAGGGATAGGATGGATTCGGTATATGGTAAAAATTTGTGCCCAGGAGTAGCTAACCCATGGATAGGGAAAGCCAATCTACCTCATTTATTGCGGTTTTTCTTGTTTTGAGATTTTACGGTTGATATGAATTCACCTAGAGTGATTCACTTGCTATGTGTTGTTATTGTTGTGCTATTGTGGTTCTATTT
This sequence comes from Viscum album, assembly GCA_963277665.1. Taxonomy (NCBI): domain Eukaryota; kingdom Viridiplantae; phylum Streptophyta; class Magnoliopsida; order Santalales; family Viscaceae; genus Viscum; species Viscum album. The sequence goes on from OY728160.1 coordinate 1,417,093,318, forward strand.
CTGTTGCAGCCCGATGAGATGAGGGTATTCCATCTCATGCATCATATAAGAATTTGTTAGAAATCACATGCCATGCATTCTTTCCATGCCATCCGTGGTGCATTAGTGATTTAATGTTGTTCTGATAGACGTTGTGTAGATTATGCATGCTGTTGTGATAGGTGTTTGGTATAATCGCTGTAGTTTGATAGAGAAATTGTTTGTATTTAACCTTGGATTAAAAATGAACGCCAATTTTTGGTTCTTGAGGTGTTATGGTCCCTCCTGAATCATAAATTGGTGAATGATTGACTTTTTTTTCCTTATGTATGACTGTATTGGATGCCAAGCTTTGATTCATGGGGAGTATGGGCCCCCACAGATCAGAATTTGGCACCTCCTTACCTTGTTTTCTGTGTTTTCGGGGCTTCAGTGCAGTTTCTGAGCTACTGTCCAGAAAAAATCCAGAATACACTGTGTGTACTTTCTGGACACACGCCGTGTAGTTTTCAGGCCGTGTCACTGACCGTGTGAGCAGAACGTGGTGTAGTGAAAATATCTTCAGGAACACGCCATGTAAGGTAGGTGCACGTTGTGTAGTATAGAGCCGTGTAACCCATCGTGTCACTAACAACACAGGTCAGGGAAGCTCTAGTAGAACACACCGTGTGGATAAAGAACACGTCGTGTAGTTTAGAGCTGTGTACCCGGCCGTGTCACTAACAACATGGGCCAGGGAAGCTTGAGTAGAACAAGTCATGTTGGTAAAGAACATGCTGCGTAGTTTTTTCCCGGGTACCAGGTCGTGTCACGAACAACACGGTTTGGTGTTATCTTCTCCTATACACACCGTGTTTGTTCGTAACACTTTGTGTAAGGAAACCCAGGTAGACCTTCATGTAACTAACAACACGGGACGCCGAGACCTTATCAACTACGCATCGTGTCCCTAAGGAACATGTCGTGTAGTCTGGGGTTAGTTTAGACCATGTGGGTTAGCCGTGTAAGGACACTCGGGCAGGGGTTTAGTGTTCAAGTACATTCCATGTGTGGGAACAACACTCCATGTAGTTTGGAGTGTCACACGACCAGTAGTGGTAAGAGTACATGCCCATGTTAATGGCTTTAATGGATAGGCCGTGTAGTTTTAATACATGTTGTGTAGTCGTGCATTAAAAAACATTAGGTTCTTTTCCCCCTATTCCTATTTTGTACTCATGTGTTTTTCAATCTTTTTCAATCTTTATCTATGGTGTGCATTTGATTTTTCAGAGCTATGCCTCTGAGACATCCTCTGGTCGTACGTCAGTTTCCAGATGGTGACCAGACACCGAATATGGCCGATCATGGACCTCCAGTTGATCCTCCTTCTATTCCAGCTTTGGCACCAGAATTTATACCCATCGTGGGTGCTGATGCGCAGTTCATGGAGGATTTCCTAAGGATGATGCAGACTTTTTTGGGAGCGTCGCCTCCGACCCCGTCAATCGCTGAATTGATGCGGGTCTTTCAGCAGCAGTACCCTCCTACTTTCTCATGGGATGGATGACGCTAGGCTACAGAGTCGTGGTTCTATGCCTAACTAACTATCTTCGAGCATCTGTAGATACCCCCCAGATAAGAGGGTAATTCTAGCCACCTATATGCACCGGGACACCGCCAATAGGTGGTGGGAGGTGATCTCACAGTCAGGGCGCCAGCAGGGTATGTCATGGGATGTGTTTTGACGCACCTTCTAAGACTACTTCAATCTGCAGACCCTGAGGCCCGACCGAGCCGAGGAGTTTATGAGTATGCATCAGGGTACTCTTTCTGTCATGGAGTACTCATCCCTTTTTACTGAGCTGCAGAGTTTCACACCAATACTAGCAGGTGATGACTTGTTCCTTGCTAAGATGATTGAGGACGATCTCAGGTAGGAGATCCGCTCTAAGGTGAATATCATCAAGTTGACTTCTATATCCTCCTTCGTCAACTAGGTGCTGATTACTGAGCGCAATCTAAGGTATTCTAGAGCAGTGAGCTAGGGCGGTTCGACATCCAGAGTTGGTTTTCCTCATACGGACAGTATGAAGCATCATAGAGTGCCTTCTCGAAGAGATCGAGGTTCGCAGGATGCGTCTTCTAGAAGCCAGGTGGTATGCTACCAGTGCGGTATGAGTGGGCGTACTAGGCCTCAGTGCAAGATAGATATGATGGATTGCCGATCTTGTGGCAAGACGGACCATCTTCAGTGTTTTTTCTAGATCTTCTCACATCCATCTGGTGGTAGGAATTCCTCTATTACCCCGCATTCAAGAGATTCTTTTCCAATTTCCCACCAGTTTGGGAACTGGATTTCTTATAGCCATTTGGGACGAGGTGGAGGTCATGGCTGTGGTGGTCAGTCACCAGGTCATCAGCGACAGCAGATTGGATCAGCTCAGAGCAGTCAACCAGGGGTGCATGGCTGTGGTGGAGGCCAGTATTTTGACGTGGAGTAGACCTATCAGGAACAGGATCCCAGTCCTTCTACAGTTCAAGGTATAATCTTAGTAGCCTCAGTTTTATCTTCATCTCTTTTTGATATTGGTGATTCCCATAGAATTATCTCTGTTGCGGTCGTAGAGAGCCTTGGCCTTTGTATCACTTCGTATGTCATTTTCTTGACTCTTGACACGCCGTTGGGAACAAGGACATCTAGCATACATCTATGTAGAGAGTGACATCTAGAGGTTGCGAGGTGTCATTTCGTATGGGACCTCTTTGTCTTAGATATGACGGTCTATGACGTCATTCTCAGTATGGACTGGTAGGTTCCCTTCCAGGAAGTCGTCAATAGCTATCGTTGTAGGGTGAGTTTCATATCACCAGAGGGCGGATCATTCCTTCATATAGGCGAGTGGGATGTCCATATGGGTAGATCTGGACCAAAGCATCATGGGATAGGGTAAGTTACAACCCAAATTGTCAATCTTTATCTGGATGACCAGGGTACTTCACAGTTAGACTTTCCCCCAGTGGTGGATGGTTTCAGGGATGTCTTTCTAGAGGATTTTTCAGGTTTTCCTCCATAGCATGAGGTAGAATTCTCGATTGAGCTAATTCCAGGAGTGGATATGGTGTCCATTACACCTTATTGGATGGCTACACTAGAATTTCAAGAGCTCATGAAGCAGTTGGAGGAGTTGCAGGAAAAGGGTTTCATCCGACCCAGTACTTCTCCTTGGGGTTGGCATGTCTTGTTTGCGAAGAAGGCAGACGATACCCATCAGCTTTCTGTGGATTATTGGAAGCTAAACCAGTTGACGTTCAAGAACTGATATCCCTTACCGAGGATATATGTCCTCTTTGATCATCTTTGAGGAGCCCTGGTGTTCTCGATGATCGATTTGAGGTCCGGTTATCATCAGTTGTGCATTAGACCATCAGATATACCTCTTACAGCATTCAGGAGTAGGTATGGTCTATACTAGTATACATTCATGTCGTTCGGTCTCACAAACGTGCCTACAGTTTTCATGGCACTGATGAACGAAGTGTTCCATCCATACATGGACTACGTCGTCGTGGTCTTCGTGGATATATCTTGTTGTACTCTCCCACTTGACACGACCATGAAACACACCTTGAGATCTTTCAAAGTACACTGAGAGAGCATCGACTGTATGCTAAACTCACAAAGTGACACTTTTGAATGGATTAGATTCACTTCTTGGGCCACGTCATCTCAGTGGATGGATTATCTATAGAGCCAGAGAAAGTGAAAGCTCTAGTTTCCTGGGAGTAGCTGAAGAACGTATTTGAGGTACATAGTTTCCTAGGGCTGGCATGATACTACATATGCTTCATTCATGAATTCTAATGCCTAGCAGCACCATTGGCCAGTCTGACCAAGATAGGTGTGATGTTTTTATGGTCAAGTTCTTGTGAGTCAGCCTTTCAGGAGCTGAAGTGGAGGTTGACGTCAGCACCGATACCAGTCTTTCCAGATCCGGGCAAGGGCTACACTTTTTACTGTGATGTTTCAAGTATCGGTCTGGGAGTTATGCTTTTCCAGGGAGATGGAGTCATTGCTTATGGGTCTCGGCAGTTGAGGCAACAAGAGAGGAATTACCCTACGCACGATCTGGAGTTGGCAGTTGTTGTTCATGCCTTAAATTGTTCGAGACACTACCTTCTGGGAGAGCAGATTTTGTTTTTCACCGACCACAAGAGTCTCAAGTATATCTTCACTCAGTGGGATCTAAATCTGAGACAGCATAGGTGGGAATAGTATCTTCAGTTCTTTGACTTCGAGCTCTCCTATATGTCGGGAAATGGAAATGCAGTGGAAGATACGTTGAGCTGAAGAACTCAGATCCAGACAGTTCAGGAGGCCAGAAGTGAGTGGCAACTTCTGGCTCTTTTCTCTGAGATGCACTTGAAATTGTAGGATAGGCAGGGATAGACTGTCTTATCTTCTATAGCTGTTACCTCTGCACTTCTTGATCGGGTTAGGATGTGGCAGCTATCAGATTCGGAGGCCTTAGCCCTACGGGAGAGTGTGTCAGTAGGGGACCCTTTTCCTTGATGGATAGAGGGCGAGGATGATATCCTGGGTTTCCAGGGATGTGTATGGGTGCCATCAGACATACGCGAGGAGCTGATGCAGGATTTTCATTCCACAATTTGGGATGTTCATCCTGGAGTCATCAAGATGTATCGTTATCTACACCGCCAGTACTGGTGGCTAGGTATGAAGAAAGATGTTGTGGCTTTTTTCATGATATGTTCTACTTGTCAGCAGGTGAAATCAGAGCATCAGTGACCAGCAGTGCTTTTACAGCAGTTACCCATTCCCGAGTGGAAGTGGAAATATGTCATGATAGACTTTGTGACTGGTTTACTATGTTCTCCTTGGGGAAACGATGTTGTTTGGGTTGTTTATGATAGGCTTATGAAGGTTTCTCACTTCTTTTTGATCAAGTAGACCTTCAATGATGATGATCTGGGACGTTTGTACATTTGAGAAATTATACATCTACATGGAGTTCCACACTCCATTGTTTCAGACAGAGATGTGTGCTTTACTTCTCTGTTCTGGCAGGGACATTAGATGGAATTGGGTACATAGGTACTTTTTAGTACAACATACCATCCCCAGATGGATGGCCAGTCCGAGCGCACAATCCAGGTGCTTGAGGATATGCTTCGAGCTTGCATTCTAGACTTCAGCGGTTCTTGGGAGAAGCATATTCCTCTTGTGGAGTTCTCCTACAATAACAGTTTTCAGGTGACCATTCAGATGGAACCATATGAGGCATTGTACGGTAGTCCATGCCGATCACCCTTATGCTGGATGGAGGCAGGAGAGGCAGCTCTGATAGGACCTCGTCTTGTTCAGGATACCTTAGAGTAGATAGAGTTGATTCGGAAGAGTATGGCGACAACATATTCTTGACAGATGTATTATGTTGATCAACGGAGATGACCTCTGAAGTTCGAGTTCGGATATGAGGTTTTCCTGTTTGTCGCACCGAGGATGGGACACAAGAGGATTCAGAGACAGGGTAAGCTTTCACCGTGGTACGTTGGGCCTTTTGACGTGTTGGAGAGATTTGGGATGATTTCTTATCGGTTGCAGTTACCTCATAGGTACCAGGATACGCATGACGTCTTCCACGTTTTTCTCAACTCCGACGTTACTTTTCAGGCATGTTTCATGTCATTCAGCCTGAGGAGGATGAGCTCGAAACGGATGCATCGTTTGAGGGGCATCCGATCCAGATTGTCAATCTCAGTATGAAGGTTCTTCGTGGGAGGTCTGTTCCTTTAGTATGGGTGCTTTGGTAGCAAGGGTGAATATATGACAAGACCTGGGAGAGGGAGGCTGATGTACGATCGCAGTGGCCGGAGCTGTCTGCGGTTTCTTCTTCTACACCTCTCTAGGAAAATTTGGGGATGAATTTATTTAAGGGGGGAAGTTTGAAAGAACCCAGATCTGTGTTTTAGTTATGTTCTTCATTTTTGTGGAGTTTTTGAGAAAAATGGAGTTTCTAGAATTTTTTGAAGTGCGCGCCATGTACTTTCTGAGTACACATCATATAATCTTTTACCGCTCGAAGCCTTGTGTTGGTCGTGTATGGCCCACACACAAGGTGTGTCGGGGTGATGTAGAGGCAGGTTTTAGCAGAGTACAGAAAAACCCACTACACACCATGTACTATAAAAGTACACGCCGTTTACTTTCTTTTTTTCATTACTCGGATCGAGGTCGCGTCTAATCTCCAAAAACATATTCTTCTCGGTCTGGTTCAACCGAGAGACGTCGTACGACCATGAAACTTTTCCAGTTTATCGATCCTCTATCTTTTGACCGATTCAACCATCGTCGATTGTGTTGGAACCATAGCGGGGATTTCAACTTTCTATGTGAGTTTCATTCCTTGATTCTTCCTCTTACTCAAGTTATCATGGGTTGAGTGTTTTTGACATTTTCTCAGATCTACGACATTAAAGGGAGAATCAGTCGTCATGGTTAAAGTATATCAATCTCCTGGGATCGAGGTAGGTGTTTTGTTCCTTACCATTCAAATTCATTGAGTTTTATGTGCAAATTCCACCAATACCCATGAACAGGGTATTGCGTGTTTACCTTTTTTCCCTTGTTGCATTCCTACCATGCTTGTATGATTGTGTAGAAGTAAATTAATCATGTTAAAGGATATTTTGTTGTTCTTGGTTGTTGTGCAATGCTTTGCTCTGGTTACGACCTTCGGGTTCGTTTACCTTTGGCTATTACACCTTCTTCCATGCCTTGTGACTATAGGATGGAGTGAGATTCATAACATGCTTGTTGTCATGTAGAATGATAGACAAGTAGCACTATAGGTGTACTTTGGTTATCCAAGTATCTCTATTGGTGTACTTTTTCCTTATAGAATTATCATGCAGTCACTAGCATGGGGTTGTGAGAACCTGGTGCTATATACTATAAGGGATAGACCATGTGAGCTTCCCAGACAATCTTTGACTTTATATACTACAGGAGGGTAGACTGAGTGAGCTTCCTCAGTGAGTCTTAGACATTATAGTCCACAGGGGATAGACCAAGTGAGCATCTCATAGTACCTCCAGATTTTATATACTACAGGATGGTAGACCGAGTGAGATTCCTCAGAGAGTCTTACCTTGTTTGATTTCTCTTTAAGAACCTTCCCATGCTAGTGGTGGAATTGACCGAGTGAGATTCCTCAGAGAGTATATGTTATACCTGAGGCTATAGGAGTAATTTACGTAGATAGCTTCATCATAGAGTCTCTAGACCTTGTGGATAAGAGGGTTAGACCACATGATCTTCCTCAGAGAGTCCCTAACTACCCTAGACTATAAGGGTAATTGAACAAGTGATCTTTCTCAGAGAGTCTCATAAATTCGTATGACCATGCAAGAGGGATTAGGCTGAGTGAACTGCCTAGAGGGTTGTGTTATTTCATCATTAGGACCAGAGGGGATGGCTGCGTGTACATCCCAGAGGGTTTCCTATTTGTGTTAGATGTTTTGCTTCACTACTGCTGTTGTTTGTGGTTGATTACTGTTGTGTATCATCTTGTTTACTGCCTCATACTTTGTTGTTGTTGTTTACTGCTTACTGTACTTTTACCTTCCATATACTCACTGACAGTTAGGAAAAGATCTTCGAGTGAAAGCCTACTGGGATTTAGTCTCACACCCTGTTTGGGTCATGTTTTTGGGCCCAAACAGACTATGTTGTTGCAAGTATAGACAAGGTAAAGCACCCTTCGACTTCTGGTACTTGATTGCGTGGAGCAAGAGAGCCTGGGACCAAGATTTGGCTTGCGATGCTGAGAATCTGTTTACTTTTCTTTTGCACTTTTTTGGGTATTGTGATTCTTTTCATCATTGTGACTTGTTTGGATTCTTTCTTAGATATGTATCATGCATCATTTCATATACATACATATGTGCTCTAGTTGTTGCTGATTTAGTCTTCCCCTGTTTATTATTGTTGGTTATTTACTGCTTCCGTTATTGCATGTTTATGTATTTCTGTTGTGTACTCTACCAATGAGGGAATTTTCCCCACTATCACACCCAAGGCCCTTACTGCTAGTGGATAGCCTCTGGAATTTGGGGAAATGCGCTTGAGCTAATGTGACCAACCGGGTATGGGGCGCCTCTGGGTGGCTTCAGGAAGCTGAACATTACAATATTAGAGGGTAATGCCTCCCATTTGTGTGTTTATTATACCATTAGTTCTATTTTCCAACTTGGGGACTACTGGAGGCGAGACTCGGGGGGTCATTATCTCCCTTTTCACATTGCTGACCCAGGAGGGGTACACTTTGTGGGGAGTGGGTCGTGACAGTAGTACGTACGCATGAGTGACAATATCATTTTATTGATGGTGAAATCATGTTTAATTTGATGGTATATTATATATAGATAATCATTAACATGTTATATTTATTATTTACATCAATTATACTCATTATTATAGACATCCAAATAATAAAGTGTTGAATCACTAACTACACCACGACGTCGAGACGGTAATCCATACATACGCACATATAATAACTTTTTCATTCAAAGGGTCGATAGAATAATTAATATGGTTGTACCATTTTTATAATAACATCACAAAATGTAGAATATACTGGGGTAAATAGTTTTTTTTTGGAAATGAAAACTAAATAGAATGTGGAATAAGAAATGAACTTTGAAAGAGGTGATGAAATAATTACCACTTCTTCGGGTGCTTCCATTTTATTTGATCAAATTGATCAATTGGTGGGTTTTTTGATCAAATTAAGGCCTCTAGGATGAAGTGAGGGTATTTGGGAGTATATTGGAGTAGGTTTTGGTCAAGAAAAATTTCTTTGAGGTGTGAAATTAATATAAGGGGAAGTATCCTTTTATAAGAGAGGTGAGGGTCACTTTAGGAAAAGATTAAAATATTATATTATTATAAAATAATTTTTGGTTTCTAATGGATCCAAATAGATTTATTTCGAGGATAGGGTGGATATGTGTATAATTCATCTCAAAAAATAAGTTTTAGACGATTTAGGTCACCATATTAACTTTATCTTTTAGATTTAACTCTTAGTTAAATAGTTTAAATTTTACTGTGTCTTCTGGTATTATTATAATAAATGGTTAATAAACTTACTATAAAATGGAAAGAGAACCCCAAGTGGTTCATTATTGACATATATAACCACAACTAAGTCCTTCGGTATAACCTTGTATTTTTAGGAATATTATATCATTTAATGAAATACTATTTTTTTTAACTCATTTATGTCAATTTTGACACTATTTAGTATTTGGATTTTCTGAATGTCATAAAAACGTTATCACATAAAAAAATATTTAATAAACCATTAAATTTCATACTAACCTATAAAATTCATTTAATGCTTCAAAAGTTTCAATTTACATATATTTTTATATTTATAGTACCAATTATTTCAATCATTCATTAATAATGTAATTATTACATCATCATTATGTCAAAAATAAATATATTTATTTAATATCTAAAAATTATAAATAAAATACCATTATGTAGGAAATATTTTAATTTATAAGTAATATTTTCAGTCATTCTTATCTTATGTATAACCCTATATTAAAGATGGTTAATTATTAAATTTTGAATTTAACACTTTTAACTCTTCTTTAAATAAATAAATAATTAATGTTCTAATCTAATAAAAGTGGATCAAAAATGATAATATTTTATTCCTAAGGTTTATTTAGGTCTGAATACACTTATTAAATATAATTAGGACACGCTTTAGCGTAATTATAATTTCATTTTTACCATTAATTACCCAATTTACTTTTAACTATGTTAAATAAAATTCAAAACTTACTCTTTAGAAAAAATTATATTCATCCTATTGAACCAAATTTCACTTAATAATGTCAAATTTTTCTCTTTTATTTTTAAAATTAAATTTATAGAAGTGGTCAAATTGTGTTTTATGCAAATTTGCAAATGTGCCTTGAAGGTGGGTAGAAAACGTTAAAAAGGTCAATAAAATTTAATATATGTAATCTTTGTATAAAATTACTCCAATTAATTACATTGGACTACTATTGGTATTATGTATTTATTTTTACATTAAAATAAATTTAAATATTAATAATTATTATTTGAATAAAATTCGGATTTAAACAATAACACAGTGTTTTTCACTATTCATCAAAAATTGAAAGTTTTCTGAAAAATGCCAAAAATTCACCCTAAGGTAATTTTGATATGCTGAATCCACCAAAAAGTTTTCCATTTTGAAAAAAAACTTATAAAATTTCAAAAATTGGGTATTACTATTCATAAGTACTATTAAAACGGCTAGTTTGACTTGTCGTGGTGTGCGAGAACTCGAAGTTCTGTACAACACAAGCTATTATATTATTCAAAGGGAAACATATCGTGGAAGCTTGGGGTGTTACAAATTGTATTTTACACATTTCATTGTAGAAAATATATAGGAACAACATATTTATGATGCTGAAATTGATGAAATGGTAGAATATGAAGAATCGATATCCCCAAAAAAATATGAGCATTGTTGTGTGATGGGGATTGAAAAAAATGTTATAGAGAAATAAAAAGGCATCAAATTCAAGGTTGGATAGAATATTCATGACCATTCTATTAAACCCAACTAGGCCATGTTCAGTAGATTCATTGGGATCACCACTCTGTAGCAAGTTCTAGTTGACGTAGATTCATCGAACCATGTTGTTCCCAAAATAAGTAATTTATTTGGAAGGATATTTGGGAAAAATTATTATATTCTTTCATTATTTTTCAAATAAAATAATATAACAGAACATTGAAACGGTCTTCATTATCCCATAAAAATTTTATTTATAGTATATGAATCCCCGAAGAAATTTGTGTTAATACCTTTTGGAAAGTCTCATAGTAGATTTCGCACAATTCTAAATATGTTTCATCTCAACGATGATAAAGGGAAAATAAACCCTCAAAAAACACCTTTGTATGCACACTTTATAAGTAAATATGTATGGGATTTGTTTCAAGGTTTTCATGAGGAGAAATATTTTATTATATATTGTGTTTTGTAATACATTGTTTGAAAATAAGTGTATTAATCAATTTGATTAAGAATTTTTAAATTATGAAACAACAAATGAGTGCTTAAAATAAATAATAAGAAACATAAACTACATAAACCTGTCATAAAGCAAGGATGGGGTAATAATATCATGAGAAAAATATTATGTATTTTAAATATATCGAAATACTTTTAGGTGACATGAAAAAAATATAATTATTTTCTTCTTTTTATATGCCGATTTTTTAATACAATTCATATTTTTGGAAAGAATTTATTAAAATAATAATTGAATGGAAAACCTTATAACATAAATAGTGACTCATTAGTCCTCACATAACTTCTTTAAAACTAACGTCATTGGATTCTAATCAAAATTATTTAATAGTGGAGAATCTAGTCACAATATTTGATAGTAAACCTACAGACAATATACTATTATTATTACCATTGATGTGAAGGGGTAATGATGTACAAGTTAATCTTAATGAATATATTTTCATTCATTACATTACATATTTATTTTATATTTTTACGAAACGTTTTATTCTAATTGAATTGAATTTAGATAATATAAAGGGTTATTTTCTTGATTCATGCTATGGATACCAAACAAATTGACCACACATGATGATGTTTGTAAATTTGTAATACACTGAATCCAATGTTTTATAACTAAAAATCATGTTATATATTTTATATTATGTTTTAATGATAATTAGGTTATGATATAGTGTTGTTTAACTATTATAAAAATAATTTTATGAGGACATTCCATGCATAGAAGGAGCATGTTCACTTCTATAAGTGGTTAAGTATTTGTGTATATATAAAACAGTTTCACTATCAAAAAAATTATTTATTATTATCAATGTTTTTTCAGTGAATGAATAAAACCAATGTAGCTTTTTGAGGATATTATGGCTGAAACTTTATGAGATATATCATATACCATAAATAAACTAGCATCCCCAAAGTGGCATTTTTGGAAAATTATTACTATTTCATTTAAAATATTTATTAATCCTTGGTCTATTATTATTTTTCTCATTCTACCCTGACTATCCAAAGACTGTATTTTCACATGATAATATAAATTTTTTATGGAAACTATGGTGCAACCTAACTTGTGTGGGAATGTATACATATATCATGACGACTTGACTTCTTACTACATATTCAATTGATTTTCTCCATATTTTATATACTTTTTTATGTTAATTTAATAATAATTTTTATGTGATACATATTTTGTTAATTTTCATAGAGATCATGAAGATATGACTTCATCAACATGGATGATTCACTCCTATACTATGATAATGGATTGTAAGATAAAAAGACATTGTGGTATCAGCCATTCCTCAATCTAAGACACGATGTACATAATATGACTCAGAATGTGTGGTTTTAGTTTTATATAGAAATTTTATTAATGAATTATTTCATATTTATATAATTAATTTATTTCTATATAGTATTAAAAACATAATAATTAATTTATTAAAAAAGTTTTTCTTTTTGGGAAGTCATAATTTTCATTCAATTATCTACAATAAGGAAAAACATAGAGAACATTTTTCTTTTGGGTGATGTGTTTTAGGAAGCATGGGGTTTCCTCCTCTATCAAAATGGAATAGTTTTATCTTTCTAGTCTTGGTTTAGATTGTTTAATTCCAATCACACATCTCGTACACAATCATCCTTACCTCATCGTAATACATAGTTTTCTTGGCATGACTCGAACAATATGTTTTTATGTTATAATTTATATTTTAGTTCAAATCAAACATCACATAATAAAAACGAATAAAACAAATAAATATTGTTTTTATACATTATTAAAATTATCCATAAGATTTTTTAATTTTTTTGTAATTATCTTCACCTCAATCGGACCCATAGTGTGATAGTTATTACTCCAAGTGTGTCTTTCCATTTAAAATTGATATTAATTTTAGTAGAAAAACATAAGTGGCAAACTCAAGACTGAGAAATAACATTGGTATTGTTTTTATACTATATTATAATGATCCATAGGGAATATATGATGTGTAGTAATCATCCTCACTTCAATCTGACACATGGTGTAACAGGTATGACTCAAAGTGTGTCTTTTTGTTTGTAATTGACTTTAATTTTAATAAAAAATACAAGTACTATACTCAAACCCTATAAAACACAATAATATTGTTTTTATAATTTAGTAAAATGATAAAAATTTCATTTTTATTAATTTTAGTATTTACCCCAACCTATATCTGACACACAGTGTGTCCAGTAAAACTGAAATTTCCCGATACTAGATTAAAATTGGTATTTTAGTTCAAGAATAGTGTCACTCACTAAAAATTGGGAAACCACACTTTTATAGTCTTGATAATTCAGTACCATAATTCATAAATATTTTTTGATGTATACTAATTAATATCATGTCATTATAACACATAATGTGATCTATTTGACTAAAAGTGTGTTTTTCCATTTCACAATTACATTTCTATAAAAAAAACACAAGTGACATACTCAAAACCAATAAAATAAATTTGGATAGTTTTGATCCGTTATTAAAAGGGTAATGATGTCATTTTTGAAATTTAGGAATCATCCACAACACAATCTGATGCATGGTGTGACCTGTATGACTCCATGTTTGTTTTTTATTTAAAATTGACATTAATTTTAGTACAAAGTATAAATGACATGCTCACAATTGGGATCACTCATTTTTATTGTTTTAATAATTCTAGAAAATAATATATAATTCATTTTGACATTTATTAATCAAACACACTTAAATATGATGCACAATGAGACCTGTATGACTCCAAGTGTGACTATTAATTTAAAATGTTTATTAATTTTAGTAAATAGGACAATTTATATACTCAAGTCCAATCAAATGCATTTAGATTATTTTGATAATTTACTAAGCTAACCAATATGTCATTTTTAACATGTAAGAATCATATTCACCTCAATCCGACACAGGGTATGGCGAGTATGACTCAATGTGTGTCTTTTAAATTAAAATTGATGTTAATATTAGTAATAAGGAAAAGTTAACAACTTGAATCTTATCAAATGCATTCAGATTATTTTGATACATTAATAAAAAGAACCATAATTCATTTTTGATTTGTAATAATGAACCCCACAAAAATATTATGCACAGTGTGACTGGAATGACAACATTTGTGTATTTTTATTTAAAATCTTCATTAATTTTAGTGAAAAGGACATGTGACATACTCATAACCAAGAAAAAAATCATTATAGTTTTGATACATTTTGATAATTATCCATATGTAGTTTTTTATGTTTATAAATCACCCCCACAACAATCTAACACACAGTGTTACCCAAATGACTCCATGTGTGACTTTTGATTTGAAATTGACATTAATTTTAGTAAAAAATACAAGTGACATTCCCAATACTGATAAAACAAATTAAGAATGTTTTGATTCCTTCGTAAAATGATACATAAGTAATTTTGGATGTGTGGTAATTGGAATCAACTCAATATGATACACAATGTGACCTGTATGACTCAAAGTCTCTATTATTATTTCAAAATCAACATTTTAGTTCAAAACATGTGTCACTCACTGAAATCTTTGAAAATATGATCTGATTGTCTTGATAAATTCGTAAAATTAATCCTAGGTGATTCTTGATTTGTAGGAATGAGTCTCACATAAAAACACCGCACGATGTCACTGGTGAAACCCAAAGTATGTGTTTTTAGTTTTAAATGTGATTTTATTAAACAAACACAAATGAAAAATGGAAAACCAAGAAATCACATTCTGGTTGTTTTCATAGTGTAGGAAAACAATCCATGTGTTTTTTTAATTATAGATGTAAATATCTCATATATCCAAGAGATGGTGTGACTGGTATGACTCTAAGTATATATTTTTATTTAAAATTGAAATTTTAGAGGAAAAAAAAGTGACATAATCAAATATGAGAAAACACATTTGTATTGTTTTGATACTTTAAGAAAATAATGAATAAGTCATTTTTCATGTGTAGGAATCAGCCTCACCTCATCTTGATACACAGTGTGATCGGTATTACTCAAACTATCTATTACTAGTTTAGAATTGACATTTTAGTTAAAAAAATATATCACTGACAAAAACCAAGAATATGTGATCATATTGTCTTGGCAATTTTATAAAATGACATCTAAGTCATTTTTGATATCAATAAATCAGTATCACCTCAAATCGACATATGATGTGGATAGTATGACTCAATGTGTGAGTTTTATATTTAAAATGGAAATCTAGTAAAAATGAAATATGAAAAAATCAATAATGGTAAATCTTATTTGGATTGTTTCGATAATTTATGACAACAATCCATAAGTCATTTATGACATGTAGGAGTCATCCCCACCTCATTATGATACATTGTGTGACTGATATGACTCCTAGTGTGTCCTTTTATTTTAAATTAACAATTTATTAATGTATTCTTTCATACTTATCATTAATTTAGAAATTTATAATATTACTAACATAAGATTTGTTTTCTAATACATGTGTATTTATTGCAGTTTGTTGTTATTCAAATAGAACACTACAACTGTAGGGCCTTTATCAATGTTATTTGTAACACTAATAAAGGACACCATTTATAAGTTCTAATGAAATGAATAATAAAGGGCTCCCCCTGTAAATGGAAAGGATGAAAATGGTGATTTTTATCATCGCTCAACCAATTTTATGCGCTATTAAAGGCACCTACTTTGGTAGTGTGATTATAGACCACCTTTATTAGTGGTTTTTTAATGCTGATATAGGGTGCCCCCACCCTTGAAAAACACAGAGGACAACAACACCTTTTTAGTGTTGTCAAATCCCTTTTTGTGCACTATTAAAGGGCTAAAATATAGTAGTGTCAGTAGTACTCATAAACGTCTCCTTTTATTAGCACATAGATTCACATTATTCTTTTAGCACTGATAAAGGATTCTCCTAGCACTTTAAAAAAATATTTCTATTATTGTTCATTCTCGACATTTGTATGAGAATGATTATATATAAATATAAACTAAATAATTATTAATATCAATTTTTATTATTAAAATTTTATTAATGTTGAAATTAATGATTCTATTATTAATTATTATTAAATGTGTTATTATAATTAATTTATATTGGATATATTATTATTTATTTATTTTGAGGGGAATGGGTCATGAGATTTAGCACATTCTTTAAAATGAATTTTTTAAAGTTGTTAACTCATTCCATCGAATGTAAATACATTAATGGTTTTATCATTTTTTACCTATATTAAAAATTAATAATTCACATGAAAATGTTAATTATTTTTTAGAAACACATACAAAAAAAGATTCAATAATAATAATCTAACAACTTTTATTAAAAATAAGTCTTGTGGTTAGTTAATTTAAGTTAAAGATTATCACACTAAACCAAGGAATGTAAAAATGCGGGATGGGGAAAAAGGAAAATAAAAAAGACAAACTCATTTATTATGGATAAATATGAAAAGCCACATGATCATAATGTCATCTTATTTGACCAAATTTTGTAACTTATTTTATTTCTCCCCATTCTAATAACTTTGTAAAAATGATAAAGTTAATATAAATTGGCATGGTTTAGAAAAAAACATATAAGGATTGCAATTGGTCACAGACACATCCTCCCCACCTTTCTATAGCATGCACACGATGATTTGTAGGTTGTACGATCAAGTTCCCAGTGACCCTGTATTTGTTGTCATTTTATTCATTATGTTGTTTCCCAAAGTGGAGGATGTAGTCGAGAATATATATATATATATATATATATATCAAACCTCTTTATCATAAGTAAGTCATTGTTAAATGTTGTTAGTTATTATTTCTTACATTTTAGTTAAAAATAAAATCCTCATCTCTCTTCCATCCTATGTCTAGCTATTTCTATCTGGTGATTGGTATAGATAAACTCTATCATCCTAAGGCTGCTCCAATTTAAACGAACTGACATCGACTGATGGTCAAGTGGCCCAATACATGGTACTAAATCTCAATTCATGGTTAGATATGTGTATTATATATATATATATTTGAATATACTCCTATGTATATATATATTTTTAATTATTTTATATAAATAAGGGGTTGAAATACATAAATTAGAATAAATCCAAATGGGGAGGATAGTAAGATTCAAGGTATGGAATATGGTACATAAATTATTAAACGGGTTCTATGTCCTTTAGTGGAGATCCTCCGAAAACATTATGAAACTCTTATGAATGCATGGAACACGTTTAAAATGTATCCACCTGGTTCACCGCCACAAAAATGAAACACATGATCCCATAAATGAAATATCACCATTAAAAATCCAATAAATTATGGACTGAAAATACATTATGTTTATTAAATAATCAACATTGGGTTTGAGGATATAATGTTTCTTAAAAGGAAATTTCATTTCATGTGTAATGTCAAACTTATGATTTATGAATTTTATCATAGTTAAACGATAGTCTTACATATGAGCCCATTTAAAAATATAGCATGTTGGGGTTATTAAATCTTATGGTTCATCATGTATAATTTAATGAAATGTTATGGTGCATTACAACTACAAAATGTGATTAGGGGAAAAATAATGTTGCTTGATTAAAATGAGATATATTGTTATATACCAGAATTAATTATTGTGGAAAAAATACCTAAGATAGATGAATTTACTATGTTATTTTTTATATGAGAATGCAAAAATAGTTGACATGCTAATTATTTGTTTCCATGTAGATAATGATACGTTTTACACTAATAAATAGGTTACCTCAATGTATATCAACATTGGATAATAGAACCCTACACTTCGTAATCAAGGTGAAGAGGACATTCTCAAAGAAAATGATGTTGATATCCATGTTAATATTTGAAATATTCATTCCATTTCTAGAAAAATAGTGAGAGTGAAATTTATGAGAACTATATTTTCATCTATTATCATTCCATTATATTTTCAGTTACCTAAAATTTATTAGTAAAATATTAATCGACAAAATTTATAGTTTATTAGAATGAATTTGTAGTTGAAATTGAAACTGGATAGAAATTATTTTTAAATAATTTCCAATTTTATTTGATGTTAAAATGATACTGATCATACTTTGAAAATATATTTCCACTAGCTAATAGGTAGAAAAATAATTATAGCTTCCTTATAATAATGTACATTATCCCCTCTCTAGAAAATTATTGGATGGTTAATCCATTGATGGAAGTCATAGTCTCATCAATTTTTCATAACATTTAATTGTTAAATCCCCAAAAATTTATTATTAAAATAAGCACTAATCACATTATTAGTTTATTATATTAAATTATTTCTTTAAATAGAAAATGGAATAGACTATGATTTTTTGAGTTTTAATTTTTTGTTGTATTCAAAAGGAATTAGAAAAACATTGAAATACTGTCAATTTTTATAGGCCTTTGAAAAAATATGTCATCCCTTAATAGTTAAAGTAAGTCCAATGACACCCAGATAAGAGAAATTCCACATATACTCAAACACAAGTTATGGAAAAATGATAGAGGCCCATAAACAATGAAATATCTAGTAATTTGGATAATCAATATCAGAAGAATAACGATAAAAAAATGTGAACATTGCTACTCTAACAATTATGGATTGGGAATAAAGAAGAAATTGATGATAAAAACATTATCATTTGTTTTCTCTACAGTTCGTTTTTTATTCTTAAAAATTTTATTATTAAAATGGGAATTAAACCATTTTTTATTTCATAAGAATTAAATTAGATTTTAATATGAATCCGATGGAAAACAAGATTTTAACAATATAATGTTTATTTTTTGGTATTTTTTAAAACAGATTATGGGTAATGCAAAATTTATTAAACATTAAAATGATAATACCCCTTTAGAGAGGCCATTCATGAACTACTATAGATAGAGGAATTATCAATGTGAGTAAAAATAAATAACAATCCTAAAAATTTGGTTACATTGTAATCATTTATAAAAGTATAGTGATTTTATCAACAATTGAAATAGCACTGATAAAAGCACACTATATCAGTTCTATATTTATTTCTAATAAAATATCATTTTATTAGTGATAATATCTTTATTGATAAAATACATTAGTATGAGAAATTTTCTCTATATTTATAGATCATTATTTCAAACAATTAAAAATTAAAATTTAATTTCAAATAAATTTTCCAAATAATAATTTAAACTTATGAAAAATTTACCTTAAAATATTTCAATAGATTATAATCACATTTCATGTAATCTTTATAATGAAAATTACATTTCTAAAAATTTTATAACACCATGGGATTCCCTATGTTCCACTTTCTTTGAGTCCACCATTCAAAATAACATAAGTAAGCTACTTGTAAAGACCCGTAAAATTCAAGGAAAATTTTTTCTTATTTTTCTTTATAATTTCACAAGAGCGCGGTTTCAGACGGCACCTGATTCCGAGACCCGGAGTGCCCGGAATTAATTTCCGAAGTTTGGCTCGGGTACGTTCAGTGAACGAACGAGCGGGAATTCCTAACTTTTGATTCGGTGCTCGGAATTGAAATCTGAGGGCACCGATGAACTCGTAGAGCCGATATTCGCTTAAAGAGACCTTTTCGGGAGTTGCGTTTGTTGCGGGTTGAAAGTTAATTTTGGGGTTTTTAGTTTGAGTTAAATAAAATTTGTGTAGAACAAATTTTATTATAACTTGATAAAACCTACCAAAGGGGGTTGGAAGTGGGACCCACACCCACTTAACCTCCCTTGGGAGGATTAAGTGTGGTGGGGCCCACACGAACCCCTAATCCATTCAAATTCTCCCAACTCCCTTAACGCCTCATTTATTGACTTGAGTTACTTATTTAATTATGGGAGTTAATCCTTTTGAATTTCAAACTTTTGAAATTCTATTGTGTTATGTAATAATAAAATAAGTTGTTTTCTTATTTTATTTTGGGTTATTTGTTTGTCTTCTTGAGAGGTGGAGAGCTCTTCTTCTTCTTCAACTCTGACGAAGAACTCGAAGAACGTTCATCTTGACGAAGAACGCTCAAGCTCCGACGAAGACCGTTGCACCTCCATTCTTCGTTTACCGTGTCAACGAAGGGGACGCCACTTCTTCCTCGGACAACCTTCGTCGGCGTACAAGTTTCGCCAACGACGTGTCTCTTCGAACACATCCCTTCATCATCGGATTTGACGAACGGCTACCGCGACGCCCGACCTTCGCGACGTCGTCTTCCGCGGAACGTAGACAAATCTTCGAACCTTATACCCGAGGTAGGGGTTGTTGATTTCTTTTTGGTTTCATTAATTTATTCTTGATCGTGAATTTAGCAAGTCTAACGTGTGGCTTTGAATTATTTAAAGATGCGTTATTATTTTAACGTGAGGGGGGCCGGACCGCACGAACACGGCCGAACCCCCTCCATCGTTCTTGTTTATTCTTGCGGGTGGAAGCAAGTGGCGTGGTGCCATCGCACCATGCGGATGATCGTGCAAATATTTTACGCGACGCCGTCGCGCCACGCCGTCGCGCCACGCCGAGGAAGAATCTTCAAGAACGCGACGCCGTCGCGCCGCGTTGAATGGAATCAAGGCACGGTGAAGGGGCGTGGTGCCGTCGCACCGCGCCGGATGACGAACGCAGCGGCCGGTTCCGGGCCGCGGCGGGACGAGGAGACCGCGGCCGGTTCCGGGCCGCGGCGGAAGAGAAGACCGGCGGTCGGGCCGCCGGCGTCGGAAGCCGAAGGGGGGACCGGAATTTCCGGTCCCGTTGGAGAAAACCGGTCGGCCAGCTGGCCGGCCGGAAGGCATTAAACCGGGGGAATTAATCCCCCGTCCAGCATGTAAAACCCCCCTCTTTAAGAGGGGGGGCGGTTCCATGAAAGGGGGGGGCAGCAGCCCCCCGGTTCTCTTTATTAAACCGGCCCCCACGTGGGGGCCGTTTGTTGCAAAGGCGCGGCACAAAGGCTGTGCCGCTTCAATCAGCGGGGGCTTAGCCCCCGCGTGCGGCCCCTCGCGGTGCCAGGCCGCCGCGGCCCGCCGCGCCGCCGCGCCGCCCCAGGGGGGGGGGGGGGTCGGGTCGGGTCGGCCCGGACCCGGACCCCCCCGTTTCGAACCATAATCGGTTTTTGGGCCATATCTTTAGCCTCGGACCTCCGAATGACGAACCGTCTGCGGCAACGCGATCCTTGGATCGAGACGGTCGTTTCGGTATATCGCACTCAAGGTTTCGGTTTACTTTGAGTTCGGCCGGGTGGGTTCGTTCACGAAACCAACCGGGCCTTCGGAGCGGAAACGCTCATATCTTGAGCTACGAACGACCGATTGACGCACCGTCAGTCGCATTGTGTTCCTCTTAGTGAGACGGATCTTTTGGAATACTCTGCCCGAGGTTTGGACGCAGGTGGAGTACGGTCGGGTTGGTTTAGCCTTAAAAACCAACCGGGCCCCGGAGACGAAAATGCCAATAACTCTCAGACCGGGCGTCCGATCGACGCACCGTCTGTTGCGTTGAGTTCCTATTGACGATACGGAACTTTTGGATACATCAACTCTGGTCTTTGTGACAGTTGATGTATCAGCCTCTCGTCTCGTGGAGCGGACCCTCCGAACGAGCTTCCTGTGTGCGGGAACCCTAGTGCTGGCTGCGACTGCTACAACTGTTACTACTGCTACGACTGCTACTGTGACTGCGACGACGACAGTACAGAGATCCTGTGTGGATTCGACGACGACAGTACAGAGATCCTGTGTGGATTCGACGACGACAGTACAGAGATCCTGTGTGGATTCGACGACGACGACTACAGCACTCAGGGATCCTACGTGGATCAGTGCTACAGGTCCTGTGTGGGCCCGATCCTGTGTGGGTCGTTGCGGGGGTTAGTTACCTATCGATCCTTCGTGGGTCCGACGACTTAGATGGATTAGTGATCATCTTTATCGTCCTTGAAGAAGTATACCTGTGTGAGCTGAATCCTATTGCTTTCCTGTGTGGATTGTGTTGTGCAATCCTGTGTGGTTTACGTTTTTCTTTCCTGTGTGGAATACGTTTACTATCCTGTGTGGACTGAGTTGTACTTGGGCTCGGAGGTTGGAGCGTATTTGAATTGATGACTTAGGTATATGTATGGGAATATACCTAAGTAGTGTCGATTGTTACTTCGTGTTTGTACATTTCTTCGTGGTTTATCCTTTGTGGATTTTGAGAGACCTTCAGGGGTCTCGGGGTCCCTACTGAGTAGCTTATACTCACCCCTGCACGGGCTTTGCCCGCACTACGTTGTGTTGGTTGCAGACGACGGACATCGTTGACCTTAGCTGAGGCTTGCAGAGCGGAACGGTACCCGGAGGTGGACCACTGGGCGGGACGTGCACGGAGCGGACGGCGGGACCCGTGGAGCAGAGGAGCTATCTGTACCCACCCTTCAGGTGCGATTTCCAGTGGACAGCTCGGAGTAGCGGCTTTTACTTTTCAGTTGCTGTTTTTCCCTTTTTGAGTTGTACTTTACTTTCAGTTTGGGTTTGTATTCTGGCCCATTTACCTTTCCGCACTTTCAGTCGTACTCTGTTTTGTTTAGTGTTTACTTTCCGCTTGTTTACTCTGTGGTGTGTGTTTACTTTTCAAAGGCAATGCCTTCCCTTTTTACCGGGATTTACGCCTTGGTGCTAGTCGCCAGCCCCTGGCCTATGGAAGGCGGGCTTGGGGTAGTCACGGCACGGACCCCGAGGGCGGGTCGTGACACTACATGTTTCAAAACAAACCACCCCATGTTGAGAACAATAGAAGAGTGTAAATGAAATAAAAAACAATTCATATGTTACTAATACTATAAAAAATAAATGAAACATGAAAATGTTAAAATTAATTGATAAAATTTTATTTTTAAATAGAATACACAAACATCAATTCATATCAGTCACACCTTGTGTTAGACTGACATGTGGTTCTTTCATATACATAAAAAATGATTTATCCATTATTGTCCCAACGTATCAAGACAATCCATGTTTGATTTCTTTGTTTTGAATATGTGAAGTGAGTTGAGGACAAAATTGTCAATTATTAATAATGAAATGAACTTTTAATCATATTTTACACATAAGTGTCATTTTCCTACGTTAATCTAAAATTATAATCTTTTGAAATTTATATGATTTATCTTTCAATGGTTTTTAGATCTTCCAAAAAATCTAATCCATTGGACATTTATCACAAATGTTAATGTAATCACATGCGATCTTGGGGATATCTCCAGATCCACTATTATAGACCAAGTTCCCCAAATGGTTTTTCCCTCAAATGATCAAGATACTTGTACCATAATCTATTATCATCCACATTGGATTTCAAGCAGACATTTTCTTTCCCAATATGGTCAGGATTCTCCTTGGTCTTTATAGCTTATAGATTAGTCGACCCATTCATTACTTTAATAATGAAACAATTCTAGATGAATTCTACTATATGTACCAAGTTACCCAACTGGTTTATTCAGAACCAATTATTGTAATAACCTTTAACTGAGGGAACATATGTTCTTATGAGATCTCTTTCATTGACCTTTTCCTTTCTAGAGCTAGAAATTTTATGTTCCACACCATTTTAAAACCTAATAACATAGTCTTTATCATACTTGATCCATATGACAATGTCTTGAATTATAGATATAAGAAAAGTACACCCAATATATAGAATCCACAATAATAAGTTGTCTTTTATAATCATGGAAATCGCAATAACATGTCTCTTTTCATTTCCAATTTTATACACCCATGAACATTGCTCCGCTTTTTCTAATGGTGTATAACTGTCCTCATCTACCAGTTGTATGGAGTCTTATTCAACTTTTAGGACTGGAAAAGAATTTTTAGTTTTTATCATCTCTTATGATTCTCCAAATTTCCATATCCACAATTTCAATTCACCTTTGGAAACATCCATTTCACACACTAATACAACTTGGCCTTTTATCATCACTCCAAAAAGTGATCATAAATTCCACCTTTATCAGCTCTAGAAAAGAACTAATAAAGGACCCTATTTATCAGCGCTGATAAAGGGGGGACTTTATCAGCGCTATCTTGAGCACTGATAATGGGGCCCTTTATTAGCGCTCTTTTATCACTGTTAAAGGAATCCATTATCAGCAGTCATAAAACGCTGATAAAGGAACCAACCCCTGCACCTGCACAACCAACACCTGCACAAAATAGCACCTGCACATGAACAAAGAATCGAAAGACGACACAATGCACACAATATTTTGACAAAAAATGCTATATACAATTACTTAACATCATGAATACAAAAAAACACACTACTATATACTTTTCAAACAATTTTTTACATGGTTACAATTATAATTATCCAACAACAGTTATAAACATTAATGTTTAATCCTTTGATATCTGTTATCCCCTCTCAAAAATTGTCGTCCACGGTATTTGTTGCCGAACAAAAAATCATAACTCAAGGGAAAAAATCACCTATATATGAAAACAAATATTATGTTGGTAATATAATAATGAAATAAATTAAAACATTAATTTGAAAGAATACATTAATATAGAAATGTGAAACTAAAATATGGATATCATGAACTCAAATGTTTTCATTATGATAACAATGAAAGGGAATAGTGTAAGATCAATATGTTTTTGTATGATTTATCTCATTTAATAAATACTAATTATTTATATAATGAAAATATTTACTGGTCACATTGTGCATCATATTGAGGTGAGATTGATTTGTACACATCAAAAATGACTCATGGATCGTTTTTCTAAAGTATCAAAACAATCTGAACTCATTTTCTCTGTTTTCAGTACGCCACTTGTGTTGTTTTCTAAAGTTAATGTCAATTTGAAACAGATATGAGACAATTTTAGCCATACAGGTCACACTGTGCATATAATTGAGGTGTGATTTATTCGTACACGTCACAAATGACTCATGGATCATTTTCCTAAAGTATCAAAACAATCCAAACACGTCTGCTCGGTTTGCTCTATGTCACTTGTGTTGTTTTCTAAAGTTAATGTCAATTTGAAATGGATATCAAACACCTTTCACCATACCGGTCACACCGTGCGTTGTATTGGGGTAAAATTGATTCGTACACATCACAAATGACTCATGGATCATTTTACTAATGTATCAAAACAATCCGAATGCATTTTCTCTGTTTGGTGTATGTCACTTGTGTTGTTTTCTAACATTACTGACAATTTGAAACTGATATCAGAAACATTTAGCCATACCAGTCACACTGTGCATCGGATTGAGGTGTAGTTGATTCTTACACATCACAAATGACTTATGTATCATTTTCCGAAAGTATCAAAACAATCCGAATGCATTTTCTTGTTTTTCTGTAGGTCACTTGTGTTGTTTTATAAAGTTAATGTCAATTTGAAACTGAGATCAGACACTTTTAGCCATACCGGTCACACCCCATGTCGGATTGAGGTGCAGTAGATTCTTACACGTCAAAAATGAATATTGGATCATTGTTTTAATGTATCAAAACAATCCCAATGTGTTTTCTCGGTTTTTCATATATCACTTGTGTTGTTTTCTAAAGTTAATGTCAATTTTAAACTGATATCAGACACTTTTAGCCATACCGGGAACACCGTGCATTGGATTTTGGTGTGGTTCATTTGTAAACGTCAAAAATTAATCTTGGATAGTTTTCCTAATGTATCAATACAATCCGAATGCGTTTTCTCAGTTTGTTTCTTGTCACTTGTGTTGTTTTCTAAAGTTAATGTCAATTTGAAACTGATATCATACACATTTAGCAATACTGGTCACACTGTGCATCGGATTGAGGTGTGATTGATTCGTACACATCAAAAATGACTCATGGATCATTGTAATAAAGTATAAAAACAATCTGAATGCATTTTATAGGTTTTTTGTATGTCACTTGTGTTTTTTTCTATAGTTAATGTCAATTTGAAACTTATATCATACAATTTTAGCCATACCGGTCACACTGTGTGTCGGATTGAGGTGCGGTTAATTCTTAAACGTCACAAATGACTCGTGGATCATTTTCCTAATGTATAAAAACAATAAAAATGATTTTTCTCAATTTTACGTATGTCACTTGTGTTTTTTTCTAAAGTTAATGTCAATTTGAAACTGTTATCAGACACTTTTTGCCATACCGGTTACACCGTGCGTCAGATTGAGGTGCGGATGATTCGTACACATCAAAAATGACTCGTGGATCATTTTCCACAATTATTAAAACAATATGAACGTGTTTTCTCACTTT
Source organism: Viscum album (assembly GCA_963277665.1). NCBI lineage: Eukaryota > Viridiplantae > Streptophyta > Magnoliopsida > Santalales > Viscaceae > Viscum > Viscum album. The sequence goes on from OY728160.1 coordinate 1,417,119,726, forward strand.
TTTGTATGTCACTTGTGTTGTTTTATAAAGTTAATGTCAATTTGAAACTCATATCAGACACTTGAAGACATACAAGTCACATCGTGCGTCGGATTGAGGTGAGGTTGATTCTTACATGTCAAAAATGACTCGTGGATCATTTTCCTAAAGTACCAATACAGTCCTAATGTGTTTTCTTGGATTTTCGTATTTCACTTGTGTTGTTTTCTAAAGTTAATGTCAATTTAAAAAACTGACATCAGACACTTTTAGCCATACCGGTCACACTGTGTGTCATATTGAGGTGCAGTTGATTCGTAAAAGTAAAAAAATGACTCTTGGATCATTTTCCTAAAGTATCTAAACAATCCGAATGCGTTTTCTTGGTTTTCTATATGTCAATATTGTTGTTTTCTAAAGTTAATTCCAATTTGAAACTGATATCATACACTTTTAGCCATACCAGTCACACCATATGTTGGATTGAGATGCGGTTGATTCTTAAACGTCACAAATGACTCATGGATAGTTTTCCTAAAGATTAAAAACAATCTGAATGAATTTTCTCAGTTTTTCGTATGTTACTTGTGTTGTTTTCTAGAGTTAATGTCAGTTTGAAACAGATGTCGAACACTTTTAGCCATACCAGTCACACTGTGCATCGGATTGAGGTGTGGTTGATTCATACACGTCAAGAATTAATCACGAATCATTTTCCTAATGTATCAAAATAGTCCGAATGGATTTTCTCAGTTTGTCTTATGTCACTTGTGTTGTTTTCAAATGTGAATTTCAATTTGAAACTGATATCAGACACTTTTAGCCATACCGATCACAAAGTGTGTCATATTAAGGTGTGTTTGATTCGTACACATCACAAATGACTCATGGATCATTTTCCTAAAGTATGAAAACAATTCGAACGTGTTTTATTGGTTTTCTGTATGTCACTTGTGTTGTTTTCTAAAGATAATGTCAATTTGAAACTGATATCAGACACTTTTATCCAAACCGATCACACCATGCATCGAATTGAGCTGCGGTTGATTCGTACACATCACAAATGACTCATGTATATTTTTCATAAAGTATCATAACAATCAAAACACATTTGTTCATTTTTCCGTATGTCACTTGTGTTGTTTTCTAATGTTAATGTCAATTTGAAACTGATATGAGACACTTTTATCCATACCGGTCACACCGTGCATTGGATTGATGTGCGATTGATTCGTACACATCACAAATGACTCATGGATTATTCTCCTAAAGTATAAAAATAATCCGAATGAATTTTCTCAGTTTTACAAATGTCACTTGTGTTGTTTTCTAAAGTTAATGTCAATTTGAAACTGATATCAGACACTTTTAGCCATACCGGTCACACAGTGTGTCGGATTGAGGTGTGGTTGATTGATAAACATCCAAAATGACTCTAGGATCATTTTCCTAATGTATAAAAACAATATGAATGTGTTTTCATGATTTTTCGTATGTCACTTGTGTTTTTTTCTAAAGTCAATGTCAATTTGAAACTGATATCAGGAACTTTTAGCCATACCGGTCACACCGTGCATTGGATTGAGGTGCAGTTGATTCATACATGTAAAAAAGACTCATGGATTGTTTTCCTATATTATCAAAATAATACGAGCACGTTTTCTCAGTATTCCGTATGTTAGTAGTTCATAAGAGTCTCTCATTATGTTATTCTTTACTACAAACTCAAATCATTTCTAAAACCATTATTCATAATCTAAGGAAATGAATCATAAGAAAGGGTGATCATAGATGCTCAATAAGTGTAAACAAGGGAGATATCAATGATCATATAATGATAACATTTTTAGTATGAATTCACCTTCATTGACCTATTTTTTTACAGTCTTCCATCTGTTATGTTGCCCATTCATTTTTAAACACATCTATATCATCTTGTGAATAGTAGTTTTTGCGACAGTCATAGTAGTACTGAAGAAATATAAATACACCAAGGATTAATAATTATTTTAAATGAACTAGTAATTATTTTCAAAAATACATCTTCAGAGATGCTATTTTGTTCATGAAATATGATCTCTTTCATGAATTTACAAACATAATAACCACAATCCTTTCTGTTTGTTTGTTTCGGACACTGTAGAAACATCGAGAAAAATAAGTAATCTTTTTTTTATGTATTTGTATAGTGCAATAAAATTATATACACCCTGATACTTGTAAATTTGTAGATCTCTTGCGCCATGTTTTCCTAAGGCCCAGGATTCATTCCATCCTTCAGACGATATTCATAAACCGCCCTATAATAATAGAATCCTCATTAAAAGATAATATAAATTATATATCTAGATATTTATTTCTAAAATGTTGGATCTAGTGTATTAATAATTGACAATCCCCATCATGTGTGGTCGGTTTGTTGGATATCCATGCAGTGAATCCAGAAAATAAATTTTTGGAGTATCCAAATTGACTACAATGAGCATCCATTGCTGCCTAAAAACTCAGAAAGGAATACTTAATGATAGAAATGAAAAAATAATTAATAAGATTAAAATGTGGAGTTTTACCCCTGCAACGTTGGTATTAAATAGAGAATGTCTGTCATAATTTCTCATTGAAACATTTTGAGCGGGATTGACATTAATTCAGCTTAAAATCGGAATCTATTTATTTTTGTTGTGTAGACATGGTGTGAGGACTAATGAGCCCAAATTTGTGTCAATGGGAAAATCCCTTCAATTGTTTTTCATATATACGCCTGCGAAAAATATGAAATGTATTTAGCCATAATTATCATAGTATATCAGCTTCTATAAAATCAAATCATGAAAAGATACCTCATATATACATTTATAACTGAGGCGCCTAGCCAGTCATATGTGGTTTAGGTGGTGTTGTGTTTCTCATTGGGTTTTAAAATGATTTTTCTTATTTATATTATGGTGAATAATTAACTATAAGTTTCTATAATTAATTATTTGAGAATTGTGCCTTGATATTGGGTCTCAATCCTTTGTACAAGATTAGATAAGGTGTGTATAATCTTTGTTAAGTATGAGTTGATCTTAGTGAGGGGGTAACTCTATTTTATGAGATAGGTGGACCCTATAATACAAAACCATGATCCAAATTTATGCATGATTGTGCATTCATGCATGATTATATGTGTTCTAGTGAAAGGGACTGAAATAAATAGCAACCTAGGTAATTAAATTGGGAGTTTTTGATCCACCATGAGATAGAGTGAGGGCTCTATTGAATGTTTTTGATTTTTTGATAATCCAGAGAATATATCTCAATGGAAGTGAGTTTCCTAGTTGGTTTTATGAGAGTATCGGGTTTAGTATGATATTTTTATATCTTAGTTAGGTTTTCAAAGGCTATTTGAATAGGTATTAGAGTCTTAGGCTAAAAGAAGATGGATAATATAGTTTTATATCTCACATATGATGTGGAACACCCTCTTAAGGATATATAAGAGTCATGGTGTGTGTGATGAGTTTGATATTCCATATAGGGATTGGTGAAGTGTGACATAGAGGATTTCATCCTTTGAATTGGATTAAGAGATCTCCAAGGGGAGATATGATATGGTACCTAAGTAAGGGTCATGGTAATAGTCTGGAAGACTTATCATAGGGTGTCCAAGGCTCTTAGTGTGAGTTTCTAGGATGCTCATTATTTAGTTTTAATGAGTTTTAATGTGGGGATTAGAATATGATATAGACTAGACTATCGAGGCCCAAATCATGTATAGCATGTGGGTTGTGACACTACCATGTTGAGATGAGTGAGTCTTGGTATCAATGAGTAGAGATGTGTTAGGTTTGTAGAACCAAGTAGATTCCCTTATAGGTGGAATTAGAATGTTGATAGGTTGGGAATAATTTTCATGTGTAACCAATATTGTTTTAAGGATATTAATATTCAATGCTAAATGGATGGTGAATTTTATCATTTATAGTCAGACCGACTAAGAGATTGGGACTTCATATGGCTTTCACCCAGTTGAAGTATGATCATCTATGGGTCCCACTTATTTATGATGTGTTTTTTCTAGTACGACAGGTTGGTTATCTAGATACCCTCCTTAGATTACTATTTATATGTTTTGAGTCATGAGACAAGATGGATGGCCTTTATTTAAGTGATAAGGTGTTGGTAAGACCATACGTTGAGTGAGAAGGCATTGGTAAAAGGGGAGTGGTGTGTGACTTCCATGGGATCCACCTATTTATGGTGTATTTTGACTTTTGATAGAGGTTGGATATTATGATTCCCTCCTTAGGAGGACCCAGTGGCGGAGGAGGAAGAGGCATCAACAGCGGAGGCGGCGGAGGCAGTAGAGGAAGTGGAGGCAGTGGAGGCAGTATAGGCAGCGGAGGTAGCGGAGGCAGCTCGCAAGAAGTGGAGGCAGCGGAGGCAGAGGACTAGGAGGAGAAGGAGGAGGAGGAGGCAGAGGTGGAGGAGGAGGAGGAGGAGGATCCACGGCAGAGGAGGAGAAGGAGGAGGAGTCGTGGTGGAGGAGGAGGAGGAGGAGCCATGACAAGAAGAGGATGAGGAGGAGAAGTAGGCATCGTAGGAGGAGAATGAGGTGGCGGCCATGGGAGAGTAGGAGGAGAAGGAGGCAGCGGTGGAGGCGCAGGGTAGGGATTCTGCGAGATTGACAGGGTGTGGGGAGGAGGAGTCGTGGCAAGAGGAGGAGGTAGAGAAGTAGGTGCGGGAGGAGAAGATTGTGGTGGCAGCTGCAGCATAGGAGGAGGAGAAGGAGGCAGCAGCAGAGGCATAGGGTTGGGCTTCTTTGAGAGCTTGACATAGTGCGGGGAGGAGGAGGAGGACCCTGTGTCATTTATAAATCATGCGGGGACCTTTATCAGTGCTAGTAAAAAGCACTGATAAAGGGGGTATTTATCAGCGCTAAAATGAAAAGCACGAATAAGGACCCCTTTATCAGTGCTTTTTAGTGCTGATAAAGGTAGGACGTTATCAGCGCTTCTGTAGCACTGATAAAGGATGCCTTTATCAGCGCATTTCATTTTATCACTGATAAAGACCCACTTTATTAGAGCTTTTGTAGCACTGATAAATACATACTTTATCAGCGCTAATAAAAGCGTTGATAAATGTATAAATTTAATAATTTGTTTATATTATAATATATTTATTTAAAGTGAGATTTATGATATATATATATATTTATATTTATTAATAATTATAACTCTAAATAAATATATCTTTATTTATACTTATAAATTTGTAAGATATATAGTTATTATATTTATAATCATATAAATATATAAAATGAATATATTAATTATATATATTTAAATGATTATAAATATATTAATTATATATAGTTAATTATAAATATGATTACAATAGTATTTGAAAGGTGTATTTATATATATATCATTGAAAATATATTAATATATATTTATTTTTTAAATATAGTGTAATTTTAATTACAAGTGTACAGTTTTTATAATATATATATTATATGGGTAACATAATGAATTATAAATCAATAACACATTAACATGATAAGTAATTATAATCTATAAATGAACAATATTCATGCCCATTTATGATCACATAACATATACGCATGATATATTCAATGACCCTAATTAATTGGAAAACACATATGTATTCAATAATTTTAATTATACATATATATTAAAAAGTATTATTTGTTTATAAATAAAACAAATACATTAAATATAAACAAATATAATAAATATATATATTAAATATAATGAATTAATAAATCTAATAAATATAATGAATTAATAAATATAATAAATCTTATAAATCTAATAAATATATTTTTTATTAATCTTATAATTATTTAATTATATTTATATATATTTAGTTATAACATGTGTTTTTTATTTAATGTATACAATAAACATTATTTTTGAATATAAATATAATAATTTCATATGAAGTAAAGTGCTGATAAATGTAACTTTTTTTAGCAATTAGAAAAGAACTGATAAAGGGATAATTAAAGTGCTGATAAATGTATCGTTTATCAGCGCTTGTTTTAGCGCAATTAGAAGGTACATTTATCAGCACTTTTTTTAGTGCTGATAAAGGCCTACCCCGTTATCAGCACTTTTCCATTAGCACTGATAAAGGCAGGCGCCTGCCTTGCCCGGTTTTGAGGTAGTGACAATTGATGTATAATTGATCAAATTGTTCCCAAAACCATTACCATAATTATAGTACACATTACATGAAAAAAAAGTCTTCTCACCTATTTTTGTGATTCTTACAGTATGAAATATCTCCCTATGATATTTGACGCATATTTAATGTGTCCCAATTTTCTAAAACAATAACACCTAATTTATGGTTATTTCATCTCATTTTTTGGTGCACCATTAGTTTTCATATAAGTGGTTCATAAATATACCTTTCTACCATGTTTTGATTCTTGAGGTTTAATATTGAACATGATTTAATTATTCTTATGTTAATACTCCACTATAGATTTACACTTATTCTTGAACCACTAAATGTGGTGTAAATAAACTATTCCTTCCTTACACCATTCAGAAATTTTCTCAACTTCAATATTGGCTATTGTTCTTGGAATTACTTCTATCATTCCCAATGTTATAACTCTCTCATAAAATTCACTCTTTTTCCACAAAATATATGAATTTTCCTTTAAGGTCATTTAACATTTTAACCATTCCTTTTATTGATTAAGTTAGACCATATATTGTATGATCATGTTCTTTAACATTGCCTTTGATATCTACATCGATTTTAGAATTATTAGAAATTACATATTCTATATATATTATTTTTGTGATTAATTCTGAATTTTATTCCACTTTCTATTGATTATAAATCATGGAGTCCCATTCCACTCCATTTGACTTCTTAATAATTTCCCAAAAATTGTTTAGTTCATTAAGAGATAACTCTTACTCTACTTAAATATCAACTATACCATAGATTCCAACAATTATATCATCATTATCATCTGTTTCTCGGTTGTTCACAATAGGAATCAAGACATATTCACCAATATCATTTCAATCATCATCCTCCTTAACATCACATTCCTTAGAACTGTCATCTTCTAATGATTGTAAATTATTATTTTAAAAAAATTCTGTTTGGAGCCTTTATTTCCATTTATCTCCTTCAATACTTCTTATAAGGCAGTTCTTATTCTTAATCCCCATAATATTTATTATATTTTTTTCCAACAATACTTACCACCTTTCCAAACCAAATGAAATAAAGTGTACAATTTCTTTTTTATGTTATTTTTACTCATTCTAAACAGTAAGATAGTAAGGGCGTCAACTCTTCAACTTGTTCATCTTCATCATCTTCCTTCACCATGTGTTTCATCACAGCATTAAAACACACATCCTGATAACTCTCATTTTTTCTAGTCTCATTATCATCCTTTATCATTCTATATTATTTAAGGGTACTATATAATATTTATAGAGTCATATGTAGAACAAATTAGCATAAAATTGAATGATATCGGGGTATATTTCATGTAAAAACACCTATGATAAAACATTTTTAAAGACTAAAAGCATATTTTTGTCAACATTAATACTACAAACAAATTTGTTGATTTAAAATAAAAAATTTATCAAAGTAAAACAAAGATAAAAGCACAATCATATAAATATATATATGTTTACGGAATAATGAAATAACTAATAGTTGTTATATTAAATGATTGATAAATTGATGAATTAAGTAATTAATAGATTAAATGAATTAAAATTACTAATAAATTAAAATGTATAAATTAAATATGAAATAAAATTTGGTAATCATTTTCAGTAAGATCTAATAAGTAGATCCTACGTCTACCACCACAGTGTCTTGAGAACTTACGGTATTAGTCCATTTCCATTAACAAAATTATTCATATGAAAACATTCTTGATTTTTAAGATAATCCTAGAAACTAGAACTACATTTGGGACAAGTATTTTAATATATATAGAAAGAATACTCAAAGAGAAAAACTCTCTTTCAATGAGTGGTTATTACATAAAAACAGAGTCCCTCACATTAAAGGTAGTGAAAACTGATAATAGAAGAAAGGTCAAAATATGGTATTTCTAAATTTAATAACATTTTAACATATAAAATGAGAGTATGTGGGATAAAATTGATGATTATAGCTGATCAGTTTGGGAGAATTGTTGAGAAGGTGTATTTCCAAGGAACTAAAGGGATCTATTTATAGACTAAAATTTATTGTACATCGTTTTGAAATTCTTTAGGGGGAATAAAATCATAGAAGACCACTCTTATTCTGTTTTGACCATCATTAAATACTAGATCAGAGATGCTATCCATAGTCCATAGGATACCCAATATCCTCATACAGGCATCCTGTGTTGCAACTATTTCTACCTGTGAACCTAAAAACTCAATACATGGAATGTTTTCTTCCACCAGATGGTTGGTGATCATATTCTCCAAGGAGTTCTATTTTCCATCTACACTGGATATCCTATGCTCTTACATTTTGCAATAGGTGAAATTATATAATAATGGGAGGCTACTAACTTCACCATTGGTCAGTTGGTGGCTACGAATCACGTAGATAGTGGTGGATTTGGGTATCCAATCACCTCTCTAGAGTCAGTACTTCCTTCAATTCCTTCTACTGGTTTGGTAACTTTACTCTAAATGTTAAAGAAGAATATTATACTTCTACAAGGATCATTCATAATTCTTTCAAGATTATAACATAATATCATCACCTTTTTAACTATCAATCATGTAAATGAAATAATTAGTCACGTAAAAGAGTGGTTGTGATCTTTAAAACATAATATATTGGAAATCAATGCATTATACCCTATTTTTAACAATCAAAAATACTCAGATAAAAATATTTGAAAACAATAATAAGATATGTATACAATTAAAAACATGATATGATTAAAAATAATTTATTATTTCGATCATTTTCCCCCGATAATTATTTTTATAATTTCACCACTAAAATTAAATATCAACAAGAATAATAATACCTAGATATTTCAATAATTACTAAAATTTATCCCTCTATGAAAATATCAGACAAATTCTCCCCTTTTGATATTATTTAACATAATTCATGGATGGGGTTAGAGTAAATAATGAAATATTGTTTAAAAATATTATTTCCATAATTAATGATCATCTGAGAGAGAGAAACAATTTATTTTTGAAAATTTTATAAAACAAAAAAAATAGAAAGACACTTTTTCAATCAATCTCAAGATAATATAAAACAAACATGTTTCAACCAAAAAATATAGATCAACAGTGAAATAAATCACTAAACATTTTTTGGAAGAAACTCAAGAAAATAATAACACTTTCAAGACTAATGGAGAAAAATAATGTCTCTTTTCTGATAATTTATTATGTGAAATATTAACACCCCTCACATAATGCATTATAAATAGGATGAGAAAATAAAGAAAAAAAAGGAATACATAATTTTTTTTAAAACCCATTATATTATTAATTCTTAGAAGATTTCATGTTAATAAATCATTAAAAATTCACTAGAAATTTAAAATGAGGTTTGCAGTAAAAGGACAATACTCATTATCAGGGTGATAATAAGATTAAAAATCCAACTATCCAATTTTGAGATAATATTTTCTAGGTTAATCTATGAAAGGACCACATACACTTATTTATTTCAATACATTAATTCTTTTAATGGAGTTTCATTCTATTTTTTACATTAATAAAATTACGAAAAGTTTGAAAACATTTCTACTTTTAAAAAAAATTAAAAAATTTCATTTTAGGAGAAAACATGACAATTTCGTGAAGAAAAGATAATGTTTCTAAAGATAAGAAACATTATGATATATGCATCACAAGATAATAATACACAACCTTCCATAAATAAATTAAAATAGATGAAGAGGAATGGGGTTATTAATTATATCACTATGACGATGGTTTCGGGAAAAAAATTCAATAATGATATATACTTTTTGAAATTGATCTCAAATACAATCAGGTCTCGGATAAATTTTCCAGGTGTGATAGTGTTTTATAGGATTTATAGAGATAGTAATCACATTATTTTGTGTCAAACATAATATATATGTGATAATATATAATCCCAAATTATAAGTGATTACATTTATTAATAAAATTTATGTACAACATTACCCCTTGGCTATATATTGTTCTTCGGTGGTAGAAAGAGAAATTGTATTTTTCTTCCAACTACATCATGATACAATGTATTTTCATAGTAGGTGGAATGTCCCATTAGTAATTTTCCTATCTCGTTAGCATCCTCCAAAATCAACATTTGGAAAACAATTATGTTCAAATTAAATTTACTTTTGATAAAATAATTCAATGTTTTTTGTATATTTAAAATATTAGAAAACTATTTTGTTATATTTTAAATGAGATTAATTTGGATTTTATTGAAAACCTGAAAATTTTAGTGCACTAAACAAGATTTCAAGCATGGTTTTAGTAAGCTAAAGAATACATCTAGTCATACTTATATATTGATTATTTTCTACCAATATTTACGCATCATCCAACATTATCCGAAGATTTTTACTCAAGGGTATTCTAATTTTCATAGCATTATACCAATAAACCTCTGGTAGTATCCCTTTTTTATATTTACATTAGTTTAAAAAAATTACATTTTAATGTTTAGATATTTGAAATAAAAAAAAAGAGCACTCCCATCAAACTGATTTATTATTATTTATTCAATAAATCATAAAACTCATTACAAATAGTTTCTTTGTTTGATCAAAAAAATAACATCATATATTTAAATCTTAATGATTTATAAATCATTTGATAATGTTTTCAGGAAAATAGTGAATTAAACATTTCCCAATTTAAGAGTATTTGATAAAATGAATTTATTTATGCTCCCATACAATTACCTATGGGATTTTTTTAAACCATAAAGGGTTTTGGTAAACTTGAAAACATGATTTCAAAATTCTGGATTATCGCATCCATTTGGGTTATCCACTAAAACAATATTATAAGTAAAAACATTTGGAGAAAATTATTTGAAATCCATTCAGAATATAATAAGATTAAAATGAGGAAAAAATATAATAATATTATAATGGACTCTATCCATGAAACGAGTGAAAACTTTTCTCCATATTTAATACCGTATTATTTATTATAGAATTTAAAAGTATTTTGATCCTTCTAATGGATGATAATTCTATGATTGTAATGTTTTTTTCGAAATTCCCACTTGGTGCAAAAAATTAGATGATTTTTATGTTGTTCCCTGAGAGTAAAAATTACATTAATTTGAAATTGGTTCAACTCACATGACATAGAAGGTATAAAATTATCATAATTAAAATAATCATCAAGGGAATTAAGTCCACGGTGAGAGGAATAATCATTATGTTCAGCCTCATTTAGGATCAACCTTCTATCATGAGTTTTGAACTATAATTCACTAATAACATTTTCAAGGGGATGGATTTTTTATTTAACTAATTCATTGGTTATATGAGTATAATGGGTTCTTTAAAATCATAATTTACTTGAGAATATTGAGTTTTAGGTATGGTTAAACTATCATGTTCATCATCATCATCAACATAAAGATGTGATGTAGGAAGATTCTCACAAAATTTGATATGAATTGACACTTCTATTTTTTGGACCCTATTATTAATGACTCAGTAGGATTTAATAGATTTTGAGTAACCAATAATGTTATATAATTTTATTTAGGTTCAAAAATTAAAAGATTATCCCTTGTTTAAATACTAGATCATTAACAATAGAAAAAATTAAATAAGTCTCATATATGAAGTTTTCATTTCCAATGTTCATAATGGATCTTTCCTAATATGGGTCTAATGTGAAATAAATTAATGATAATAAAAGAGGAATTTACCACCTAATTCAAAAATAAATTAGGATTAGTAAACTCATTAAAGAGAGTCCTAGACATTTCCTATAGGGTGCAATTCCATCTTTCAACAACCCAATTTTTTTGAGGTGTTCCATGAGTGGAGAAGGAGTTATAATAACCATGAGAATCATGAATCACATCAACGTGTTTGTCATAAAATTATTCATCATGATCACTTTTAATGAAAAAACGTTTTTAGATACTTTATTTCTCAAATTTTTTTGAATTTGTTTTTAATAAAATTCAAGCTTCATATTTATGAGCTAAGAAGAAAATAATTATAAATATTCTCTAAAAATTGATAATTAAAAAGGATCAAAATTTACATCTAATAAAAGAAACATGATTATTTATTAAAATTTCATGGTTATCTATTTATTAGGATTTTGTAGAAGAAACAAACTTTTTAAAAATGAATAAATATTTTTGTTACTTTCCAATATGGAATTGTTCACAAACTAAGCTATATTTGAAAGATAATTTCAATAAATATCATAAATTTTTTTTGGTAGATTGTGATAAGTTATTTATGGTTATAATGACCAAGGTAATGATTCCAAATTCACGATTCATTATATTTTCAACTTAAAAACCATATATTTTGACTTTCAAGTGATTTTAAATCTATAGTACCAACATTTTGAAAATTACATAAAGTAAATAAATCTTTTCGAACTCAAATCTGTAATATAATATTTTCATAAAAAGAAAATTAATATTTTTATAACATCATTGAATTAAATTAATTAAATTATACTTTAATCCATTAACAAAAAAACCTTTACAAATTAGATTTAGAGAATCTGATCTTACAACTAATGGTGATTTTAAGTTTTGAATCATCTCCAAATTTGACAGGTCATCTTTTAATGTTTTTGATATGATTTAGTTTTTAAGGATCAATATATATTTTCCTTGGGAACCCATTACCCATATACCATGTATATTCTTTAGGGTTTTATTATGAGACAAGTGTCCTACAAAATATTAAGAGACTAATGTGTTTTCTATCATTCCATTGTATCTTCTCACAGTTATCTCATATGTCCTAAGAGACCCAATTAGCACTTTATCTACAATATTCTTTTTATATTTAGCTTCTTATATCATGTTGAATTTCAGTGACACATTTAATTTCAAACCCCAAAGGATTTTATTCAATAAATTTTATGTAGAATGAGTATCACCAAGATCCTTCATGAATTACAATTATTAATGAATCACATTAGTATTTCCTTAATATATTTTATTAGATGCATAGAAAACTAACAAACTCTATTATCAAAATAGGTAATTATATTTATTTGAGACATTTTTCCCCTTTATGAGTTACATATAAGAGTTTCTATGTTTCAGGCGTCCTTTTGGATATATAAATTTTTTAATTTCATTTTATTCTAAACCAAAAAGTAAAGAATTTATTTCTTTATATTATAATTCCAAAATAGTAATATCATGGAGAGTCCATTTATCTTCTTTTTTATTATTAGTAATATAACAATTCATTAATATCATCTATATGGGAAAAATAGTCGATCTAAGAAATGTACAAATTAATATTTTACAATAACCATAATTATTACCATAAAAAGTGATCATGAATCATAGAGTTTACTTTGGGTAAACTATGGAGGTTCAAAAAATCCATTTTCTGGATAATTATTCTTGAAAAAATGGTTGATGATTTTGATAACAAACTATGATTTGAAATAATATTAAAACAATTCAATAAAGTAATTAAATAAACCTTGGGTACCAAATGTGGGTTGAAAAAGGGTAAAATAGAAAGACTAGGGGTTAATTTACCTTAAAAGACAATGGAAATAATTCATTTTTTAAAGACTAAATATTTCCTTCCAAAATACTGAGAATAATTAAAAAAATTCATTTAAAAATAAAAAATGATCAATGTAAAAACAATGTTAAAATAACAATGACCTAACTGTATATATTTATAAAAGTCAAATAATGAAATAAAGGTAGATTTATGAACAAAATGATTTATTGGATAGATGGATTAGAAAATTAATTAACTTAGTGAATGATACTGATTAATAAAAAACAATGTGGAAATTAAACAAGGCACACAATTTGGTATGAATTTTTTGAGACAGTTCAATAGAATCCCCTATATCTACCTTCTTAATGTCTTAAGGACTTCATGTATTAGTCCCTTGGATTTAATGGTATCCAACACACCAAAACTCCCTATATTTTATAGTTTTTATAAAGAAATCAGAATTATAATTGACCCTAGAATTCTATCATGTATAAATACAATCCTCAAAGAGAAAAATTACATTTCATTTCAATAGTTATGGAAATATTACAAGAATCCAACACTATAAAGTTAGTGATAATTGATAATTGAATAAATGGGAATAATAGAGGATTTCTTGAAGAAATCAAGTTTTATAACATTCTCATTTATATCAAAAGAATTATAATTACTAACAACATAGAATGAGAAAGATGAATGATATTGGGAAGAATATTACAATCTGGTCACACTCTTGATTGGATGAGAGATAACATAGAAAATTAGATAACATGGGAGAAATTGGAAGATCATAACACATTGTAATTGGATAATTATTGAGTAAGTTACCAAGTAATTTAAGGGGAATATTTTTATCCATCAAAATCTTCAAGAACTTTTTCGAATTCATCAGGGGAATTGAAGTCACGGAAGACCATTTTTTTGTAATTATTACTATCATTAAAGAAAGTCATAGAGTTATTGTATTTACATAATTATATACCCAATGGCCTCTATTAAGTAGTTGGTGTGGCTACTATTACAATACAAGAAATAGTAGATATCACCAGATTGTTGGTGAGCTCCCACCAACTGGCTGATGAGTATATTATCAAAGGTTTGTTATTTTCTATCTCCACCGGCTAAATTTTTATCCTCTATCAGGTAGATTATGGAATTATGCTATATGGGGAAGCTACTTTCATCGAAACTAGTTGGTGGTATTCTATACATCAGCAAATCAGAGTTTCATTTTGGTGTCCAATCTCCAATATGGCCTCCAAGCATCATATCGTTCCAGAAAAATGATTGTGTACTTAACTATAAGTTTTTAATATGAATATCAACACTTCTCCATAGATACATAAATATTATATTATTATTTTCTCATGATTTCATTATGTTTCTAACTTCCAATGACTAAAATTAAATCTTTAGACCCTTTTAATTGTGTTTTTGATCTTTAAAAATGGATAGAAGATCAAAGAAATATCCTTATGATTATTTTCTTCAAGCACCAGAACTTATACAATTAAACATGGAGGTAGTATTCTCAGAGGAAGTCTTCTCAGAATCCATTCAAAAATGATAACATTTTCAATTTTTTCCATGTTTGTTTATATCTTTAACCAAGTTATTATGTCGACTAAATAACTAATAAACCATTTATTTTGGATTTTTCCTAAAAAATTCATATCTGTTCCAATAAACATTTTACAATGGCTATGGAATTTTGATTCTCATCTATAAATATTCAACAAATTCACTAATATTACATGAGAATTATTACATTAAATAAAGTTTATGTATATAGGGTTTTTCAAGACTCCCCCTAATGCATTAATAGCTTTGGAATCTATATCTAAATTCAAATGCTCATTCTCTTATAGATATCCACTCTCCATACAATCTTAAATACAACAGTTTTCATATATATGAATCTAGATGTAGTGAATTTAAAAAATGATCAATTGGACTCTTACACAACTAAAAATTAACATTGTAGAATATAGGTATGTCCTTGTGGATAAAAATAAACAACATTAATTCCAGATATATAAATCAACCTCAAAACCCCTTTCTTTGATAACACTTATTGGTCCCTTTCAAACATTGAATCCAAACTAGGGGATATTTATTTCTTGATTATAATATTGTTATCTTAACATCTATAACACTTTTTTTCTCTTCCTAGAAACTATTCTTGATTAACAAAACATGTAAATAACATATGTGATTTTTATATTTTTTTCCAAAATAGGAAAATCCAATGATCTTGCAACTTGCGTTGGAATATTCACCTAAAATATAATAGTGAACTTCTATTTATTGTTACATGAAAAAATAGTCCCACCACCTTCTAGAATCATTATCCACACAAACATTAAAAAACTCACTATTCTTCTTCTTCACAATGAGAAAAAAACTACTCCTACTAAAAAATAGGGGCCAATTTATCTATCAATGAAAATATTCATCTCTATAAAATTGTGATAAGGAATACCCCATGAATGTTGTGTCACTTCTTGGATAGATTTGACAATTTTTAGGGAAGAAGAGATCTTGAAATATTATCTTCACTTTCTTTCTAACATCTTGTACACATGCTTGTAATTACTTTTTTTCATCCCTTGATTTTTTCTATCAATTGAATGGTTTCATAGATATATATATTCTCATCTTCAAACCTATTATATCCTCTTACATGGTAATATGACTTGAATTTATGATTTTAAATTCAAATCTTAAGTCAACTTTTGACTTCTACCACTTCAATTTCAGTCATTGGATCTTCCCCATTAGATCGTGATTATCATATTATAATTTGGTAGTTGTTAAATTACTAATTAACAAAAAAACATCCATGAGACTTCCATGTATAAAAATTTGATTCAATTCCATAGTTATAAAAAATACATGGTTGGGTAATCGCTTTTGAGGTGTGATGAGTTGGATTCATTTTGAATTTTATCAAACATCCACATAGGCTAGAGTTCAACATGAACACCATGGAATGAACGATCCTTATATTCTAAATTAAATTAAATTTACATTTTCACCTTAAAATATGGTTCTTATTCTAGGAAATGGACCTTCACAATGTGTAAAAATCACATATGTTATTATAACTCCCTTTACGGTGTGATATATTCATTTTGGTATGGTCGTCATCTTATAGAGAAACAAAATTTTCATTTCCAAATATCCCTTTTAGCTTGTAAAAACCTTTGTATCATGGTACCTTTGATCCCAAAAATTTATGTAGTGTAAAACACTACACTACATCATTTCCTTTTTTTACATAGACTTGTGTAACGATCTGTATTTTGAAACGGATAAAAAATCCAAAGGAGTTTGAACATTTTCATCTACTGGATATACTATTTTTATAATCGATCTTTGGATATAAATTCCAAGATTTGGATCACTTCAAGGTTATTTTTTCAACACTGGTGAAGGATTGAAAAGCTTCTAAGGTGTTCCGAGGTGTTTTGGGATTTCCATACCTAGAAAATGGAGTTTTAAAGGAGCTGTAGAGGGCGAATGTTTGTCTGAAACATTGCGGCCATCAACAGATAACTATACAACCTTATTAAAAGGGGTAGTTTTGGTGAATACTATCAATGCTTGGTTTGTTAAACCATCCTCCTAACCTCCATGATGTTCTTTTAGAGGCTGTAAAATCACACTATACACCAAATAGCTTGTCCATGGTTTGGAAAACTGTGCATGTCAAACCGTACAGTTGGTAATATTTTATAAAATTGAAGAATTAAATTAAAATTAAAAAAAAGTAATAATGATAAAAATATTAATGTGATGATGATAATGATTATTATTTTTTTATTATTGAGATTTTATTATAATTTTAATTTGGTTTTTAATAAAACCTAGGGAGGGATTCTCTTTTTCCCCAACTAGGATTCGCTAACACCCACTCTGGTGCCCCCCTTTGTGTTGTGTGATGAAACTCCTCAACACCTCCACCATTCATAATTTTCATTAGGATTTCTCTCGGTTCATGGTCTAATTCATCAAGTAAGTACTCCTCCTCCATTATCCTCCCTATTTTTTGCTTAATTTTTTCCTATGCTTTTCCAGGTATTGTTCAGACGGAACCTTAGGTTAGCTTTAACCTCTATTATGATTTATTCTTTTGATGTTAGGGTGTAAGACGTAAACTTTCAGTCAAATTTATGTGTATTCTGACATCTTCCACCAACGTTGAAGTGGATCAGTTCATTTCGGCTCATCTTCATCTCTTCAAATTGAGGGTTTCTTTAACTTCATTGTTTTTCACCTCTTTTATTTAGGTCATCAAGTGTTTTTTACATACAAATAATTAATAAGTAGTACGTTGGACTATGTCATGTGGTTTCGAGTCACCAAAGTCAAAGGCGACTCACAGTGTACGCATCTTTATGAATATTTATATGAATGTTACATAGTTTTATATATATTCATCCATATCATTGAATATATGTATATGAGGATAGGTGTGCTTACGTATAATATGAAAATCCATATATGAGTGAGTAGATATGGGTGTACGCATATGATCATATATATAAGGATCCCCTTCCACATATTCATGGTCCTTGTTAATAGGTTCATAGGGGATAGGTGTCATTATATATATGTGCGGGTGCATATGATCAAAGGGGGTAGCAGCAGCTTCGTGTTAGAATGTTTCAAGAGCCGAAGTGTTCATATTAGTTCCTCTTTGAGGTAGGATCCCATTCCTTTACCTTAATATTAAAAAAATAAATAACAAATTAATTTCACATTATTCACACCCTTATATAATTCTTTGTCATGTTACGTAGTTTTCTAAAATGGTTTCCTTGATGAATGAGATGTGATACTTAATGGAACAAATGAATTTTTTTCTGAACAATGCCACAATTTTATAATAGAACCCATCCTTGGGAGGTGTGGTGTCTTCAAGCTGAAAAGTAGAGGATATAATTTTATGCTTTATTGTTTTATGCAATTTGTAATTTTCTTATAATTTATCCTAGGGTAATAATGACATGTTTAGGGATTTTGCATGTTTAATAAACCGAATGGCCGACCATATTAATGGAAGTTATCATTTTGGAATTTTCCCTTACTATAATGAAACCCTTCCTTGTTTTTTGATCCCAAGACATAGTGTTCCCATGATTAAATGAATTAAATTAGTTAAATGGATATTATTATGCATGTTAGATTTCATTATAAAGGTAATTTGACTTGTAGGAAATTTTCCCTCGAATATTGAATGCCCAAATGTTCTCTCATGAGACTTATCAATTGAAGATCCAGAGTTTCTAATTGAAAATGTTCAAATGGATTGAATGTTCTTGATGTATAGGTTGGTTACACCATGCCTTTACTGGTGTTTAATTGCAAAACAAATGAGTATTATTCTTTATGTTTTAAATTATGAATATGGACATGGGTAGTTAAATGAATAAGAGGTATTTACTTATAAATTATATTATAAATTTAAATGATAGATCAAATGTAATGAAACATAAGGGATGTTTAGATCATGCCATTTTTTATTCATTGTTAAATTCCTCATATGACATGTAATGACTTATATGGAAGGAAACATGTCTAATGGAATTCATTAGAGGTTAGGGCTTATGTATATTGTTATAAATGACATGGGATATTGAGTTGTATGATAATTATTTACTCATTCCATATATTATATTTAATTATTCCTTGCATCGGATTGGGAAGCCAAGGAACCATGAGAGCCCTTGGGGAGAAATAATACATGATATTACATGATGATTGGCAATGTCACATGAGATCCTTGAGTAGGAAGACAATGTGTGCACCTATGTTGATGTCCAATGGACAAAGAGAGCATTTGAGTAGAAATTAGATTAGAGCATCCATGTTGGGATAGGGGTTAGGCCATTAGAGTTTTCCCAGGTGATAGAAGATAGTGGGTTATGTTCTGGTCCTTCCATTACATGTATAGAAATAGATAGTGAGAGCTCATGGAGTTGTTCCAGGGGTTAGAGTGTGAGAGCATTCCCTACTATTAGATGTTTTTGGGTTGTGTCCCAGTCCATAACATCATATATAAATGTATATATAAATATAAAATATATACATATACATATATATATATATATATTTATGGTGACATGATTAGACAATCTTTCGAACTAGGAGTTAAAGTTGGAATAGTTATCTGGTGGCCCTTTAGAACCTAGACGTGTGGTTATTTATTTATTCAAGTTTTTTGTTATTCTTCTATACCTGCATAGTTCTTTAATTTACATTTCACATTCTACTTTGGTCGAGACACCATAGGTCCAAGCCTACTAATATTTAAATCTCAGACACTGCTCATGTAGCCATTGCGTAGGGGTACCCAAGTATATGTTCGTGTTTGTAGGACTGTGGACCATGGTTTATTTCTTTTTGATGTGTTCTTGTACCTAGAGTTAAGAGAAAAAGACCGAGATATATCTCGGGATTCTCATGGAGATCACATGTGGGGCCTTGTTTCCTTTTCATTATTTTTTTGAATTATTGTAAAGAATGTTATTTTTTATTTATTTAACATCAATATGATCCATCATCTATGCATTGTATAGACTTGCATCAGCCACATTTTTCGATTATGTATAATATGCCTTCTTCTATTTTTTCATTACCTTATACTACTTCTTCTACTGTCTATTTTTTAATATATGATAATACCATTTTTCATCTCTGATAATTGGGTATATTCACCCCAATATCACCTCATGAGACCCTCGCTGCTAGTCCAGAGCCCCTCGTGTGTGGGGAGACATTCTTGAGGCCATGTAACCCACCGATTTGGATAATTGTTTGATTGTATGTCAAGTTGAGATGTTACGAAGTGGAATCAGAGCTAACTTTTTCCTTTTTTTACTATTTTTGGCTTTGTAGACAATAGACTATGAATATGTCGGTGCTTGTTTAACAGTCGATATTGGGATTGATAACCCCGCCTATGGGAAATGACCATGTGGCCATGCTTAGGATTTATATTTGTGTCTTTTTCTGATATTTTTGAATTTGATTTCACCTAGAGTGATTTCTATATTATTCCCCTACTTATTAATCAATAAAGGTCATGGTATTTTTACCATTTTGGCTTTGGCATGGATGAATCTTTGAAAGATTGATTATTTCACATTCGGATTAGTATTTCATGCATGCGCCTTTCAATATAGATTCATTTTTGACATGCATATTCGTGTAACATGATTTTGTGTTCATATTCCATGCTTCTCTATTATTGAATTAATTATTGTTACTTCTTATGATAACATGATATTTTTGTTTTCATATACATAAAGGGTTGCATAGGCTATAAATATAAGGTCTGTGAATGAACGGAAATAATTTTCACTTATAAGGTTTATGTACCCCTTATAACTGGGAAATGGTAACCCGTATATTCAAACCATCAAGAGAATATTTATGAATATATTTGGGAGAACCTTGTTAAATTGTGAAAGATTTAAAAATTAAAATGGTATGGTGAATTATTTTTAACTAAATGGATCCAAATTCCAAACTATAAAGTGTATGGGAGATTTATAAGGTTGTAAGTGGCCACCCATAAGTTTGGTCCATTATTTTTTAGCATGTTTTATTTTGAATTGAATTTAGTTTCGATTAATAAAGGATAATGTTCAATCCATGAAGTGTATGGGCACATCCTGAATGGGGAAATGGAAACCCATTATAAATATAATGACCAATATATGTTTGGAATGTTTCTAACAATAATATTTGTCTATTTTTAATCAATAATGAATTGGTTAAAATTCATAAATTCATAATTGGACCCAAGTAGGTTAGTTGGGAAATGTTTTTATGGGATGACCCGGTTGGGTGTTAATAGAATTTTATATGAGAGAAACTATTATTGGGTTTCTTTCTATAGAACCTAGGATATCTTAGTGGGACCCTTGTAGGTCTCCTTAACTGTTAGAATGGAATTTATTTTGATAAATTTTCAAATAAATATGGAATTCCTGGAAATTTTTAATGTTTTAAAATAAATATTTGTGTAATTTCCTATATTACCTCTGGGGAACTGGCTAAGATCATGTATGTTGTGTTTTGTTTAGAAAAAAAGGTATATGATGTTTTGATTAAATCTTTTTGTGATTAATGATTAAATGTGAATAAATGTAAATGACATGTAAATGGAACCTATAGTGGTGTCATTTGTTTAAAACCATCCTTCAAGGGTAGTTAATGATTATTTTAGTTTCCCTGGAATTGAAGCAAGAGGTTTTTCCATAGGCATTATTTATTTTATAAATTTCATAGATGATCGAATTTTAAGCATAGTGACTTATTTTCGTCTGAATTAGTTTTATGGTAAACACTTGTCCTTTGTAAGTGGATATCCTATAGTATCTAGCACACTAAGAACTTGAATTATTTTCTAGTATCGTATTTTTAATGATTTTTTGTTTTGTTCATGAATTTTTTTACCTTGTTGGAATCTTTTTTACTGATGAAACCCATGTTCAAATGGGTGGTAATGGTATCTTGGAACTTTTTTATGGGTGAGATCATTGGGCAATACTTATTTTTAGAATGTTAGACATTCTGTAGGAATGGTTGGCTTCTTTTAGTGTCATTTTCCCCTTTTATTTTCCTTGGGTAACAAGCATTGATGTGCATGGGGTTGTCGAGTTCTAAATGGTATGACGAAGCGGGTGAGTTCGGTTCAACCATTAATCCTTGTGCAGCTGTGTACGGTCTCATGTCATCTTTGGAGTAGAGTGGCCTAAGCGTTAAATGAATCAAGTTCATCCCAATGATCATGATGGAGTTTCTAAAGACATGGGTTTTTTGACCTGCGTGTCTCATTGGTTTTGATATCTTGTATGCATGACCCAGTGATCTTGGATTCTACGAATTCAATTCATTCATTTAAGGTAAATGTTAACTAGAATACTCATTTGGGGATTTTTTATCTTTTCACTCGATGGATAAGACACTCTTAACGTGGGGACAGTTGTGTCATTTCTATTTAAAGTTTCTTTATGAGTATAAGGAACACCAAGAGGGCCATTGAATGATGGTTGGTTCTATTTGAAAGACTTTGGGTGTTGCGGGTCATAAATCATGTTAGTGTGTGTTCATAAAAACGATTTCGATGTATATAGATATGTATGAAACCTTTTAGTAACTTTTTGGGTCTCATATGGACTTCGGTTGTTAAATTTGGAAGATCATAAAATTTCCTGGGTAGAAAAGGCGTGTGTTTGGTTAAATGTTAGTGTGTCGGTAGGTGAAGTTGAGTCTCTTTCAATGCAAGTTGACCAGTGGTTTATCGACCTTCCTACTTTATAGTAATTGGGTTTGATTGATTGGAACCCGTTAATATCCTCTCAGTCTATTCTTCTTAGTGAAAACCATGTCACCTTTATTGATGTAGTCCTAGATACATTAATAGAGTGTCAGACTTACACTATGTTAAATCATTACAAGGTGTTGAGTATGTGTTGTGTTTATCTTTTGGTGTTTCATTCTAGATGCATGGTTACCTTCATGGTTAAATTAGGAAACGTCACCATAGGTCAGGGCTGGACTTAGGTGGATGTGTTCTTTGTGATTTCAAGATTCCTTTGAAGGAGGCATTGTTGTTCTTCTTGTAAAATTCCATCCAACTATTCCCATCATTCTAATACATGGTCATCTAGATATCGCTCAACTTGGGGCTCATCTGGTTTAATGTATATGCTCAGTGAAGGACCGTTCATTTGCATATTGTCAGGTGTAGATGAGTGTAGGTGTGTTTTTTCTAGGTATTTTTCAGAAAAGATTTCTTGACTTTGGATTTTAGGTTTATGGGGAATCAAATATTCTAACCACTTGGAAAATCTTTTGATAAAGCTTCATTAAAATTAGTAAGATTGTACTATGAAAGGAAATTCAAATTTTGGGGCTGTGGTGATATGGAGTTGGACCTCTTAAATTTTAATTCCTAAGGGGGTAAATACCATTAGAATGATGTTTATCGAGACTATGGAAAGATCATATCTCTAGATAAATAGGCTCAAGTAAGTTCAATATCGGTGTCTCTATTGTAAAACAAGTGTTTATTAGAGTCTTGGTTTCTCACGGCCCATGTTCTTAAAAGAATTCTTGAAGGTGTACTTGGCATTCGGAAATGCAGCAACACCATTTGAACAAAGCATAATGACCCTTGTAGGTTGGGTAATGTTTACGTTGTTCTCAAAGGCTTCTCAGGGATGAGATCTTCTATGGTGTGAAGGTTGTAATGATCATTATTTTAAACTAGATGAAAAATGAAATGAAATTTGATCTTTTTTGTTTATTAGATGAACCATTTATAACACCAATCATAGAAAATTAATTCTAATATCTAGACCACTTCAAGGTGATTTTTTTGTACTTGGTTGAAGGCCCAAAAAGTTTCTCAGGTCTCCCGAGGAATTTCAGGAGCGCCAAAACTATAAATAAATTTTTAAAGGAGATACAAAGGTTGCATGGTTTGTCTAAAACTATGTTCCCTCAGCTGATAATAGTGTCTCCTTATTCAAAGGGGGAAGTGGCGATGCATATTGGATGCACACAGTTTTTTAAACTGTGTTCCTAGCTCACATAGTGTGATTTTTTTAGTAGTAGCCTCACACTGTACACCAGATAGTTTGAACATGGTTTTGCAAACCGTGTGGGTCTAACCGGGTGTTTGGGTTTATTTTATTTAATTAAATAACTAAATTAAAACATAAAATTTTAAAAAATTAAATTTTTTAATAATAATATTATTATTAATGTTATGAAGATGTTGATTAATATTATTATTATTATTATATTTTTATTGATATTAGTTTTTCAATAAAACATAGTGTGAGCATATCCCTTTCCCAACCTGGGTCACACATACACCCCCACTAGGGATCTCCTTTGATTCATATGATGCGCCACCCCATCACGTCCTCCGTTCATCATTTTTACCAGAATTTCTACTAGTTCTTGGTTTGATTCTTTAATGTATGACTCATCCTCCCATATCCTCCCTATTTTCACCCTATTTTGGCCTCTTCTTCTCCTGGTATGCTTCATTTAAAACTTTATTTTAGGGTTAACATGGATTTTTATTTCTTCATTTGATGTTAAGGAAAGAAACAGGCTCCCCGGGTCAGATTTATGTGCATTATGACATCCTTCACCAAAGGAAAAATGGATAAGTTCATTTTTTTCTCACTATCATCGCGTCGATGTGAGGGTTTCTACAACTTCATTGTTTCACACCTCTTTTATTATGGTTTTTAAGTGTTTTTGACTCCTAATAATTAATTGATGATGCTTTGTGTTGTGTCATGTTGTATCATGTCCCTGAAGCCAAAGATGTATCACCGTATATGCATCAGCATACATATTTATTTTTATTTTATCATGTAATATGTATATTAATACATGGAAGTGAATTTATGTATACAGGGATGGGTGTTCTAACAAATAATATAAAAATGAATATGCATGTGAGTGGGTACAGGGGTATGCATATGAGCATATATGTATAGATCATCATGCACATAATAATGGGCCACTAGAATAGGTTTATAGGGGTTACGTGTCCTTATATATATGTGAGTCTACATATCCTCAAAGGGAAATTAGCATCTATGTGTTAGAGAGCCTCAAGATCCATGGTCTTCTACTTGTTTCCTCTTTGAGGTAGGATCCCTTTTCATTCCCTTTAAATTATAGAAATTATTTATTAAATAATTTCACACTGTTCATTCTATTATTTAAAGAATTTTTGTGTTAGGTATTTTTTTTAAATGGTTTCCTTCATTAATGGGATGTGATTGTTAATGGAACAAATGAATTTCATTATAAACAATGTCGTGATTTTATAATTAAACCACTCTAAAAGAGGTGAAATGTATTCAACCTAAAAAGTAAAGGTTAGACTTTTATTATTTCTTGGTTTATGGAATTAATGTTTTCCTTATAATTTTTCCTTTGTTAGTAAAGGATGTTTTTGAGCTTTGTCATGTTTAATAAATATAATGTCCTGCCATAATAATTGATGTTACTGTATAGAAATTTACCCTTATTCCAATTAAACCCTTCCATGTAATTTGATACCTAGACATGGTGTTTCCATGATTAAATAAATCATATTACTCAAATAGAGGATCATATGAAAGTTAGAAAGATTTATAAAAGTATTTGGACTTATATGTAATCCCCCCTGATGTTGGAAACCCCTAAATTCTCCCATGTGACTTATGACTTAAACTATCAATTTTTCTAATTGAACGTGTTCAAATGGATTGAATGGTATTGATGTATAGGATGGATATAACATGCCTTTGCTGGAGTTTAATTGAAATCATAAAAGGATTATGAATTATGTATTAAATTATGAATGTGTACATGGCTATGGGAATTCATAAGATTTACTTCCTGATGTATTATATAATTAATGTAAATGCTGGTTCCAATGGAATGACACATATGTTATTGTTAGATAATCCCCTTCATTATGATTTTTCAAATGGCACATATGAGAAGTATTTCCTTATATGGATGGTAACTTTCTTAATTTAATTTATAAGAGGTCATACGTTATGTATATTATTATAAATCAAATGGGATATTAAGTTTCACGAGTGGTATTGAATCATTCCATTTATTATAATTTATTATTCCATGAATAGGCTTGGGAATCCAAGGAAACTTAATAACCCTTAGGGAGAAAAACCATGTGATCTTCCATATTGACTTGCAAAGGATAGTGAGATCCTTGAGTATGATGATCGTGTGAACTTCCGCATTGATCTCTAAAGGATCATGTGAGCCTTGGAGTAGGAAGACCATGAAATATTTTTTGTTGGGCTAGGGTTTAGACTATGAGAACTTCCCCTAGTGATTCATGATAGTGGGTTACATCCCATTCCATCAATCACATGTATCCTAAGAGATAGTGGGAGCTCTTGGAGTTGGGATAGGGGTTAGACCATTAGAGCTTTTCCTAGTATTAGATGTATATGGGTTACGTCTTGGTCTATCCCTACATATATAAATTTATGTATAAATATAATATATATATATATATATTGTGACATGATCATATTGATCTTCTAGCTTTGA
Source organism: Viscum album (assembly GCA_963277665.1). Taxonomy (NCBI): domain Eukaryota; kingdom Viridiplantae; phylum Streptophyta; class Magnoliopsida; order Santalales; family Viscaceae; genus Viscum; species Viscum album. The sequence goes on from OY728160.1 coordinate 1,417,146,541, forward strand.
GACGAAGCAGATATAGCCGCTAGGTGACCCTTAGGAACCAGGATGGGTAGTAATTTATTTATTTGTCTTTGTTTATATTCTGTTATACCTGCACACTGCTTTAATTTATATTGAACTATCTAGTTTGGGCTAGACACCTCTGAGATTTATATATCACACCATGCTCGGTCCGCCATTGAACTAGGATACCCGAGTAGACTTTCTTGTTCTCAGGACTACAGACCTTAGCTGATTTCATATTATTGTGTGCAAGTACCTTGACTTAGGAGAAAACGACCATGTTGGAGCTTGAAATTCTCAAAAAATATTTACAGTGGGGATTTGTTTTCTTATCGTTATTTTTGTATTATATTTTAAATAATGTTGTTTGTTTACTACTTTAGCTTTTGTATCATCCATCATCCCTGTATTGTATAAATTATTATTGGCTATTTTTGTTTAGCTATATAAATCTATTTACCATTATTTATTCATTTCATTGTACAAATTCTAAAACTATATGTTTTTTACTAAATAATAATACCATTTTGAATCTATGAATAAAGGGTATAGTGTCCCCACTATCACCTACTGATACCCTCACTACTATTCGGTAGCCTCTACCATATGGGGAGTTGCTCTTGAGGCCATGTGACCTACCAATCTGGCTATAGTTTTTATGATAAGCGGGGGTTGGACATTACAAACTAAAACTCCTATTTTGGTGTAGACCCCCCCCCCCCATTATAGCATGGAGATTTAAATAAATCCGGAGACAATTTCATTCATATGGGACATATTTTTATAGGTTATTAGTTGTTCCTTTCCATCTAAGGAAATAGGTGATGTGTGGTGGAAACCACTCTAGTAGGGTGATTCAACCCCACGTTTACCATAATGATTCATGATTTAAAATTAAGGTACTAGTGGCCTTGAATGAAGTAGGAAATTTATAATTTTTTATCATAATTCCTTATAGTAAAAATGTTTAAGGATGAGAACCAGAAGAAAACATGGTTATTTTATAATCTTCTCCTTCCATCATTGATGTGGGATGTGATTTATATGGATTTTATTATAGGTGCATATTGTTTCTATTATAAGTGGAATATAATATTGATGGTTATCAACTGGTAAAAAAACTAATACCAATCACATACTTTTAATAAGTAAATGAGAGCGGAATGTATTTGGATCATTTATATGAAATATATTGTCAGGATTCAAGGTGTGCCTTCAACAATTGTTTATGATCATGACCACCATTTAACCTCTAATTTGAGAAAGCATCCCCAAGAGGATATGTTTTCTCAATTATTGTTGATAACACCCTCTCACACTTAGATATATGGTCAATATAATTGGATAATTCATATTCCTGAGGATATGATTTCATTCTATATTCCTGATTTCAGTAGTTAAAGGGATTAACATTTATTTTTGGTTGAGTTTTTCTACAAAAACATTTATTCGTCCTTCATAAAAATGGATACCTTTAATGCACTTTATATATGGAAATTCTGGTCCCCGTTAAATGGTTAAAATTAGGTTAAAGTTATTTTTTGGTATGAAGCATTATCCAAAAGATGAAGTTGATGGTATAGTTTGTTACGAAGAGATTAGCGATGGTACATTATGTTCAGATGACTTACATTATCCACCACCAACACCTGTTGGAGTTTATATTGGGTGATTGAGTTTTTCTTAATATCTCTCATAGATTGGGACATCACCATCCAAGTAAGAAAAGTATTTCAATGAATCTGTATGTCTAACCCCTTGAGATTATAGATCATCTCAGGAAGGTGGCGTACCACCTAGACATTCTAATTCATATTTAATCCTTTCATGATGTATTCCATGTCTCACATCTAAAAAAATCTTTAAGAAAATTCTTATATGTTTAAGTGGGAGGATCTAGATTTAGAGCTCGATATTATCATCATTGAGTAGCCTTTCAATATAAAATATTATCAAAATAATTTGATGTGTCAAGAAATTTATTCCATTCACCAATGTACTTTGGTAATATAGTTGGGATATCCATGAGACATGAGAGAATGAGGCCTAGGTGAAAAACCAGTGTCCTCAATTCATCTCAAATGTATAACCATGAGTACTTTCTAGGGTTAGAAAGTTATATGGTGTAGATAATTGTAACACTTGTTGGGTCTATGTTTAAATTATATATTTCATTTACTTCTATAAATTTTGGATGTTTGTTGGCTTTTTTGGTGTCTCTATATTTTTTGGAAACATTCATTTTTGGATTTTAGTGTTCCTTTTTTAATCAAAGAAGGTCACCCCATGAAAAAAATGTTTAGAACTATAATATTTGAGGAGAATTAGTGTGGCACCACAACCTAGGGAGATCATGTAATGATGAAGCTAAGGCAAGGGGGTATGTTTTCTAAGGGGTTGATTCATGACACAATAGTGAAGACCACACTTGGACATGGATTTTGCGGTTAGTGACTCATTTTGGGGGAAAATACCCATCTTGGAATGATGAGTGAAAGTGGTGTTGTGATCTGTATTCCTAGGTTTCTTAAAATGGGGAATGTGTGGTTTTTTTAACTACCAAATTTTAACCTCATGATAACTTATTTTTTTTCTCATTTGTTTTTCTTATTACTCCTGGTTTATCCTCATTCCAACCCATCACACCCTTAGTGGATCCCTTGTGATATGGGGTGGATTTCATCCGAGTAATCCATTGTGTCTATAAGATTCTTCGTATCTTTTCCTACATTGTTCATATTCTTACATATCATTTTACCAAATTTACCCTAGTTGTCCATATAGGGAAAACCTAGTGTTTGTTTTGTCATCTTGATGATACTTCTTTAATTTAAAGGCTTTTGAGGATCCATATTTCATGATCCACAGGATCTTAAACAAAGGGGAGTAGTTTATATGGATTTTGACGTAGGAGTCTCTATATAACTAATTTTGAAATTTGAATATATATAGGATTATTGTGTTTTCTTTTGATGAATTAATTAATAGTTCTTAAAATGAATATTTACATGCTATAATATATGTAAATTGTTTTTAATATTTAACTTGTCCTAGTAAAAATGGTTATTTCTCATAGTTTTTAAAAAACAAAATTTTTTTGTTCCAAAAATATTTGATAAAATGTTTCTAATTTAAAATAAGTTTATAAAATGGTTTTTGAAAGAGAGATTTCATTTGAACTTAATTTCTCTGATTATTGGTTTTATTGTCACATCCCAACCATGAATTTTTTTTATTCTTTTCATGATGTTGGATATTTTGGATGAGGTTCATGTAAGGATCCTAATTAGAATTTTTGAGTTTCTTAGTTTTTTGGTGGTTTTTATAACAATCCACTCTTTGTACCAAAGCATGAATGTCCAAGGGAAAACTATACAGTCCTCTTTTTTTACCAGGGAAAAGGCACAAGGCTTGCATATGGTTAAGAGAAACTATAAGGCATTCATGTGGGGGCCTCTTCAATTTTGAAAGAGGTGATTTTCATAGTTGGAAAATGGTTTTAAAAACCATGTGACCATCCCATTTTGGTTTCCTCCCTCTCAAATAGAGTTTTCATGGTTGGTGCATGGTTTAGAAAATTGTGCACAAAAATCGTGCAATTTTCCAATGTTTATTAAAAAGTGGAAATTCCAATTTTTACCCCTATTTTTAACTTATTTTGGGTGTTCCTCCCATTTTACCAACATAGGCATGCGAGAGGGATCCCCATGACCCTATAATTTGGTTATATTCCCTCCATGGATGCTTCTATAAAGCATTATAGTGTGTACATCATAGTTTTTGTCCAATTTTCTAAACTTCTTTTGTTTCCTATCTTGGTTCTTGGATATTTCTTAGAGGATTTCTCTCATGGATGAACCATAGATACCTAGGTTGTTGTGTGGATTTTGTTTCCTTGATTATTAGGGTGTTTGAATCATTCCTTCTGAATATTTCTTCCTTATATGGGAGTTTCATTTCATATTCATGTTGTTGAGGAAGGTGTTTCCACTATTTTCAATTCTGAAACATACAATTAATGATTAATATTTACTAATTTTTTTTAAAATATGTTAATCATTCTTATGGTGTATTAGTTTGAAATGATATGGTTTTTCAAATATTCATGTTGGAAAATATGTAATTTTAAAAGGTTTATACAATAATGACTATATGTATATGTATGGTGTTTGATAAAATGAAACTTGGACCATAAAGATGATTTTCGGTTCTTAGGTTGTTTTAATCATCTCTTAAGATTTGGTAATTTGGTATGTTCATGAATGGAATGTTGGGTATGGATTTTTGTGATTTTAATGTCTTGGTGTATACATATAGACTCTTTTAAAGTGTTCTTAAGATCTTTATAATTATTAAATTGAATCTATGGTATTATATAGACCCCAAAAAGTGTGTCATTAGATGTGGGCACATCCATGTGTGCGCAGGGTGAACATATGGATGGGATCACAAATAGTAATGGTCTACCATTGAAAGCACCCATTGGAATATAGTTTTTAAATTCTTCTCACCAATCAATTCATTTCATTAGACCTCTATTTTTCAAATGGATCTGCTAAATCCCCAATTGTCCCTAAATGGTTTCTTGGTTTTAAAATGATTAAAAATGTTTTCTTCAAATTTGTTTCTGAAATCCGGGAATGTTTCGTCATAGAATGTGGTTTGGAAAATAAATTAGATAAAATCCAATTTGTAAACATTCCTTCATGTTGTATGTTTTCACCTTCGAGTTGGAAAATTGATTGGAATTATTTTTTGGAAATATAAGTGTTAAAGACTGGTAGTTACATAGAGGTACTTTTTAAATTGGTATTAAATGAAATAATTTGTTTTCTTATTTGGAAAATGTAGATGTTCTGATGTGTGATAGAACCTCTAAGGTGGTCCCTCTGAGGATAGGGTCATCGTATAGGTGGTGTCGATTTTTCTGCTATGTAATCGTGGTGTAATTTGTTGTTTATTAGTTTATTCGACACATGTTAGGACATCCTCATTCATAATAAACTATGATCATGGGATTCATTCACTTCATCTAGAGCGTCAAGTGACAATTTATTATTGACCTCGATTAGATGGGTTGGTACCCCATAAATTTGTTGATAGGACATGTGTGTTGTGCCATTTCTAAGGGTAGTTTACAATTTCTAGTTGGTAATTAACAACGGATCTACACAATATGCTTTATGGTGAGTCAAATTTTAGGAAATCAATGTATTTCTTCTATAGATGTTTTTTAAATTCCCTTGATTTTTATGTGTATGCTCTATATTAATCTACTACACTTTGAATTTTTTTCCCTAATGGTATCTTCTTTCTTGTACCATTTCGTTTATTTTTTGAATGGTAGTTTGGTCAACTAGTTTTCCCCCTTTGTTTATTAGGTTTTTAAACATGATTTTTAAAATGTAAATATGTTTGAAAAAGAGGAATGTGGTGTGTGAGCTATTTTAAAAATGGAAAGCTATGTTTAGTTCTTTAAAATGATAAAATCATATTTTATAAATGTAATTCAAACTAACTTTTATAGAATATGTTATGAATGGAAATATATTCATCCTATGGTTATTGCCTAATGTGTTGTTTATTCTCACACCCTACTTCTTCCACTAACCAAGGGCAGATCTCATCTACTTTTTAGTATCAGGTAACTGGTTTGGGATATCCTTTTGATCCAGTTGTTATTACACATGGTTGTGACAAATAGGTCACATTGAGATCTAGTCAAGTTTTGGTTAGTTTTAGTTTTGTTATTAGTTTTCAGTTTTGTCCCTCTATTGGTATATCTATATCTAGTTGTATTTATTTATCTTCATTGTCAATGGTATGTTTAGTACTCTATTTGTTTATTTGATGATGGTTGTAATTGGTTTAAATCATTCCCACTATGAAATATTTGATTACTGGTGTTATTTTCTATCATAGGATGATCGAGAACACCTCGTAGGCCATTTCAAGGATGGGGTCGGGTGTCGAATTGAATGGATACATGGACTGGTTTGTGAAAAAATGTTATTAGAGAATCCTTTGTTATTTTTTTCATTAGGTATAAAAATATTCGGGCCATTGGGACTCATGAAGTGGACATGGTAAGATCGACATGAACTCTTTCTCATTTAGATACTAAAGTTTCCATCAATAGTAAATTATTTGATTCTTTTGTTTTGGTTTTTGGTGTGTAGATGTGGAATGAAAATGGAGGTAAACTAATGATTTATGTGGGATTTCGTGGAATAGTGACCCATGTGAATATTTTTGTTGAGGTTCAAAATGAGTTCTTGATGCTAATTTTTTATTTTTGGAATTTATTTGTGGATTTTTTCCCTCTATACTATTTTTGCATGGTTTGGCCCAAACCATGTGTGGCCTAGGGAAACCTTCCATAACGCTTTTGGTGTTTTTTAAAATGTGCACGACATTTTCACGGTTAAGAAAAACCATGTAGCAAGCTTATGATAACCTCTTCAATTTTGATAGTGGTGATTTTCATGGTTGGTGCTATAATTACAAAACAATGTGCAAAACCCTTGTGGGTTTCCTTCCACTCTAGTATGGTGCACATGGTTTTCACACAATTTGGAAAACATTTTGGCCAAACCATGGGAGTTTCAAAGCTTCATTAAAAATGTAAATTCACCATATTACCCTTCCCCTTTAAAACCATTTGGGGTTTTCCTACCCATTTCTCAACCTAATGTCATGAGAGGGCACCCAAAGGAACTCTCCTTCTTTTTCACCTCCATCCATGGATTTTTCTCTAAGGTTCTATGGTGATTCATTCATATTTTTGGACAATTGGATCCTCTGATTCTCCTTCATATATTGTTTATTGGTTCTTATGGGTGGGTTTCTCTCTTGGGAAAACAAACATTCTTGGTATGATGTGTGTTTTAGGTTTTTTTATGATTAGGGCGTGCTGAAAATTCTTTGGGCATAGTTATTCCCTCTCACTGAGTTTTCTTTTATATAAATTTCATTGAGGTAGGTTTTTCCATTAGTTTTTATTAGAGAATATTCCATTTATTCATAAGCTTTAATAAACTTTTTCTAAAATATTTTAATCATGCTTTGTTGTGTGTTAGTTTGAAATATTACAGTCTTTTCATAGTATCAAGTTGAATAAAGTGGGGTTTTAAAGGGTTTATATAATTATAAATATATTTATTTCTATTTTAAGTGTTTGATAAAATGAAACTTGTCACATAAATAGGAAAATTGGTGCTTTGGGTGGGGATTATCCTTTCATAAGATTTCTAAATTATATTTGTTCAAGAATTGGGTGTTGTGTGTGGATTTTGGTGACATTTATTGCATGGTATTTGTGGGTGGACACTAATTAAGGATAGTTAAACTCTTTATGATTCCAAAATTGGTACTTTTGTTTATTTCGGATCTTAATAAAGTGTTCCTTTGGGTGTTGTCACATCTATCTGTTCCTAGGGTTCAGATGTGGATGGCATCACAAATGTCAATGGACATCTATATAAAATACCACTCCTAAACCTCGTTTTCAAAATTTTATCACCCATCTCTTCCTTTACCTATCCCTTTTCATTTCATATGTTTTTTCTAAAGACCCCATGGTTCCTACATGGTTTCTTAGTTTCTGAATGATCTCAAATGTGGTCCCTAAATGTGTTTCTAAAACCATTCCTAATTTCCTCTTAGAACCTAGTTTGGTAATTAATTAAGATAAAGGCATGTTTGGTAACCATATTTATTGTTTTATGTTTTCACATTGGTTTTGGAAAATTGTATGGAATTCATTATGGAAATTTATATGTTAATACATGATTCTTCCTTTGTGGATTTTTTGTATTTGGATTTAAATAACATGTTTTGTAGTAATAGTTGGAACTTCTGAATGATTTTTTATGTTATGGGAACCTCTATGGTGGTCCCTCCAAGGAAAGAATAATCTCTTAGGTGGTGTTTATTTTTGGGATAGGAAAGAAAATTTTTTTCAGTGGGTTATTGATTTACCCATTCATGTGAGGACCACATCATTCATTGTGTACTATTATAATGGAATTCAAGGTGTCAACTAGATGGTTGAGTGATGGTTTCTTGTCGGCCCTGATTAGATGGGTTATTATCTGAGGATTTATTTGGAGTCCAAGTTGGTTTTTCCACTGGTGAGGCTATTTTATATATTCTAGTTGGTTATTGACTATGGATTTTCACCATATATCCGTAGTTGAGTCTGATCTAATTTTATTCCTAGATTTCATCTACATATGTTTAGAAAATTTCCATGATTACTATATATATGTTCTATTTTATTCTGATGCACTTTGATTATTTTCTTTACTAGTATCTCCTTTCATGTAAAATTTCTTTTATGTTATGGGATAGTTGTTTGGTCACATAGCTTGTTTTTCTCCTTTGGTATTATCCTTTAGAACTAGGTTTTAAATATGAAAATATGTTTTTGGAAAAGAGGAATGTCATGTGTGTACTGTTTTAAAAAGGGAAAGAAGCATTTGGTTTTTTAAAATGATAAAATTATATTTGCTAAATGTATTTCAAAACAGTGTTTGTGGACTGTTTTGGAAAAAGGAATTTATGGAAAATATAGTTCTTGCCTACTGAATTGTTTATGCTCAAACCATACTTGTGCCACTCACTGTTGGTAGACCCGAACAATTTTGAGGATTCAAGTACATTGTTCACATTTTTCTTCGGATCTAGTAGGCCTTATAGTTTTTTGTGACCAATGGGTCACATGTTCTAATTGGCTTCACTATATTTATTAGTTTTCAATATATTATCGCTATTGTTGTATTTCAGTCTAGTCTTATTTATTGATGATTGGTATTAGTGCTTTAAACTATGTTCTCCATTTTTGTTATTTTATTCTAGTTGTTATTATGATAAATCATTACCACTATTATATCATTTATGTACAACTCTAGTATCCATCAAGGGAGGATCGGGAATGCCTTTTAGGCCTTATCATGGGCTGAGTTGTGTGTTTGGTCAGATGGTTGCTCGACCTAGATTGTGACATTTACAAATGATTTGATGTTGATTATGATTTGCACATGGGATACCTTTTATTATTCTCTTTAAATTCCATATTAATAAATGATTGAGGTCTAGGCTAGTCCAACCATGCTTCATTGTTAAATGGTTAATGTTTTTTTAGATAATAACATGACATTCCCTACCAATGTATAGGTTTAATTATATCTAATTTTAAAATAATTAATTATAATTTCAATTTTAATTATTCAGTATTATTTAATAATATTCTTAATTATATATTAATAATTAGTATTTTTTACATTATTATTATTAATTAATATTAGTTATGTTAGTACTTACTTATTTTAAGAGGGATGGGTTAATATCTTTAACCCATTATATTAAATGAATGTGTTAAAGGCCTTAACACGTTTTTTCAAATATAAATACATTAATAGTTTTAATAATTTTTTACATTTATTAATAAAATTAACATAGACATGTTAATAGTTTTTTTAAACCTACTAAAAATGTTTTTAGAATAATAAAGTAACAACATGGATTAAAATAAAGATCTTTAGTTAGGTTTATTTAGGCTAAAGATAATCACACTATACTAAGGAATATGAAAACATTATATACAGAAAAAGAGAATAACATAACCAACTCATGGATTCTACATAAATCAAAATAGTTATACATTTTAGAAGGAAAATGGAAATTTTCACCATATATTACAATACATCGAATACTCATCCTCCCCACATTTCAACTACATGCATGCGGCTAGCTTCAAGTAAATGCATGAATTTTGAAACTTTTAGGAAGGCTTGGTGCAATAGAGGTGACTACTAATAATAGTTTGTGACCATGTTTTCATTAATTGTTTATAACTAACGGTAATAAATTTGGTGGGTATTATAAATGATTCTAATGATAATAAATATACTCCCTTTAAATTTATAATTTTTTTTATTGTGGATCCTTTATTTATTAAGGCTTAAAATTTCTATTATTTCACCAAAAATAAATAAACTAAAGTTAAAAAGGATGAACAAAACTGAGATTGAAAATAAAAATAGTGTTGTTTTTAATGAAATAAATTTAATCTAATATCAATAAACTATATCATTTCTATATACTTATCCCAAAATACCTTGAAACTAGTACATTTTCTGCATACCTTACAACACATCACTCTTAAAATCTCTAAAATGATGGATGATGTGATGCACCTCCATTTTAAACACTTCCTACTCTATATTTTTCATTTCATTACCTCAATACCCATCCGAAAAAAAAACTATGGAGCTACCAGAAATGAAAAGGCTAACATATAGAGGTTGGGACATACAACATATGGTTACACCAAAACACCTACCTTCAAAATATTTAGAGATTAAGTTATTTTTATAATGATTAGATTATTCAAACCAGCATCACCATGAGCTCCAAAATTTACTTCTTATTATAAGGCTTACTTGTGACACTCATCATGTCACTAATACATGTTTGAATTAAGTTTTACATATAATTATTTTTTATTAGTCTTTTTAGAGGTTCTGGATGTGTATTTTATATTTTTTGGAAACTTATTGTGCTATACTACATTGCTTCAGGACATGACCATGGAGGGTCATGCTGTAATTGGTTTATTTGGGACTGGAATTTTAAGGGAACAGAGCGTTGTGACATGCCCTGGGGGACCGATCATGTTATAATGAGTGAAGGATATCACATGAAATGTATACCCCATTATCTCAAAATGTGTAACTTATTAGTCTTCCATTATTGAATTTTATCCCCACCCTCCCCTCTTTTCTTCTCATTTATAAGATGTAAGATTATAAGTCATTTATCTCTCCCTCACTCCCTTGGTGGGTCCCTTAAGATTTTTGGTGGGATTATTCAAGGTAATATATTGTTTATTGTCACAACCCCCCTTTATTGTTATCAAGTCCTTGGATTGTAGTGAATAAAAGTGACCCCTGACTCCCACCACTAGTAGGCATCGAGTTGAAATCAATAAATGATGGTGTAAAACACTCAAATGAGAGGAATTACCCTCTATTTCGAGAAACTTATCAAGTTATAATATAAAAAATCATCAAAAACCATCATTGTATAATATAAAAGAACCCAAAAAATACACAATAAATGTAATTAAATATAATAAAAATCTGCAATGTAAAACCAAAAAAGAAAACCTAAAATAACAACAGCACCAAAAATCCAATGTCAAAGATAGTCATCCAAAGATCAGTCCCCATAACCCTCATGGAAACCTAAAAAATAGTTTATATATTCATATAGTGATAAAAAAGTTTATAATCAGTAAAATCAAACCCATGTTCTCCCATTTAAATAAGAAAAGAGCATACTAATGCACCAATGAATAGATAGTATATCCAACAACACTGAAATAGGCCTATTGTCCATCCTGGCCTCACAAAGGCTCACTCGCCAAATAAAGGATAAAAATTAGTAAAATAATATTATAGATCACAAATAAAACTTCCCCATATCAAATACCACACTAATTTTTAGCTCTCACACCCCAAAAGTAAATATCTAGCGATCCCATCCCTTACATACCTCTGTCAGTCATCACATAACATGTCATATCTTATGTGGGTTAGGTCACAACCCTACCAACTAAGTCAACCCATAGGGACCAACATCTTGTAAAACCTTTTATATTTATTTCCTTAATGAAATTTATTTCACCAACTTTATCCTCTTTATTACTGGGGTGACCTATGTTGGGAAAATCCATGAGCTATTGGAAAAGATTAAAGAGGCATAAAAAGTGTTTTTTGAAAAGTTTCCATCAAAATGTATGCTACCATGCCATGATATAGATCAATAGGCCACAATACTTACATGTATATGAGGAAAAATAACTTCATAAAGAGTTGGGTTTTAATAATGTCATCTATGTGGAATTGTTCCATAGATTTCATCATAGAGGAAAATTCTTAGAGGTTGTGTCATGGTGAGTCCGACCACACTGTAGTGGATTCTCTATGTTAGGTTCTATCAATGAGAATAGGTTTTGGTATTAAAAATATTTCCCTCCATAAAAATATATAATGAAATTGAAACTGGGAATATGATTCATATTTTTTGAGGGTGGGTTAATAGGGTATTACTCATGTGGATTTAATTTCTATTTATCCCCTTTTATAAACCATTTCCCTCTTCTAGTTGTGATCGTTCGACAACTCCGAAGGGCTTTAGTAGATAATCCATGCCATATCATCTTGTGACACAAAAAAGTTCTATAAATACTCTCCCACACTACACCATGGATTTAATTCTGCAATACAATATATTTTGAAGTTCCTTTTCATTGGCCTTTGGTGCTCCGTTGAAAGATAGTATATGTTGCATTCATAGGTCTTGTGTCATTGTGGTCTTCTTCTAGTTCCCCCTACACCGTGGGGTTCCACCCTAAACCTTAGTGGCTCTTTTCTGCATTGTGGTTGCCCTATCCTACACTGTGGTGGTTTTTTATTATACACCTATAGACCATAGCACCTTTATTGAACCGTGGAGCCTCCCAGACATTCGGGAAGCCTTCCAAAAAAGGGTGTGGGTTTCTAATGGAAGACCTTGGGAATGAATTGGCTCTAGTTATTAGTATTTCTTCTCCTTTCCTTACACTACAACACTTGTCATGTTGGTTTGGAACTGGTTCTAGGAGTTCTTGGAGGATTTTTTTCAGTTTTTTTATGAACATGGTTTGGGTGATGATGCCTTCGATCAATCTTAAGGTTGACATTAACAATGGTGAGGTATGAATTTCCTTACCTCGTGGGTCTTTTTTAGCACATGTAGCTTTATTATAATTTCTGTGATTTCTTATTTTATATATGTGCTTTAATTTGGATCATATGTGGTTGTGTATCAAGATCAAGAGACTGTTGTGACCATATACACAACATAATTGTTGAAATATCTATATTCCATGTTTTTTATTCACATGTTGATTATATGATGGATCTATAATACTTATGATGTGTGGTATGATTGTATAATGTTATGAATTGTTATGAATTATATAAAATTTGGAGTTATGGTGCTTGGTTTGCATAATAGGAGATAGTTATTGTACGATTTCCATTATAGGGTTATTGTTCAGGATGTAAGATGATGGTGGTGGTGGATAATGATAGCCCTATTGGATGGAAATGATTTTATTTTTTGAGAATTCGAAGGTAACATCCTGACATTGGATTCCCTATGGATTCTGAGAAGTCTATTGACTATATTACTTGTAGATTTTGAGTAGTATTCCAACATAATTACTTGTACATTATTAGTGATATACTGACATCCTTGAGGATGGTTGTGGTGCTTATAACTCCTTGACCACCATTTAGGTTTCGAGTAGAAGTAGGTATGGCCAAGGGATAATGGAAGCTTGATTTTAACACTACCACTTGGCTTTGGGATGAATGGTATTATGATTTTTTTGCATTTAATATATTAATGGGATACACTCATCTACTTGATAACACTTGGTCAAACATGCATTGGATATTTCCTATTGAGTCTTGAACTCTCACCCTACTCGTGCATCTCAGAATTCTTATAGATTTCATGATTGATATAGTGAAGGGAAATTGTTTTATATAGGATATATTAGCATAGGAGAAAAGGAAAGGTACCATAACCACAAGTACATCATAGTACCCCAATGGTTTTTTATTTATTTATTTACCTAGTTCCTTATATATTTGATAGGTTTGTCACATTGGGGCCATATTTATTTTTATGACTTCTATTCCATTTATTAGTTTATGCATGTCTACTCTAAATATTTATTATATTATATATTATTTATTATTGATATAATGAAATTATATTAAGGGAATTGTCTCCTTATTGACATACTTATACCCTCACTAATATTCAAAAACCTCTTCCATATGGGGATGCATGCAATATGTCATGTAGAATCCAGATAAAAACCTATGGACTAGGTCAGGGTGTTACAAAATTGTATCAGAGGACTAGTATTCATTAACTTTTTTTCATCTCTTATCTTGATTGGGGTAGGGTTGACATTTGACAGTAAAATTGAGACTCGAGTAGGGGAACTATGAATGTTTTTTACCATTGTTGTATAGTGGATCTATGAGTTTACAGAAAGTGGGTAAATTATGTTTTTTCTATTACAATTGATTAATTTCACCTAGGTCGATGCGCATTATGTAGATATGTGATTTTTATGATTTTGGAAGCATTCATTAATCATGAGTTGGAACATAGGTTTACATTCAATATATATATATATATGTTGTTGTACTTTATAGTATTTATAAATTAAATTCATGGATCATGCTACTTGTTCAGGATAGTTTATATATTGTAAGATATATATGTGTCTCTATGTTATTGAGATACAACATTATTAGAATTAATTAATTGATCTTAGAATACTGTGGTGTTAGAATATATATGATGAATGTGACTAACACGTAGGGAAGGGGACCGAGATTAGTGCTGGGATGGGAATACCTTAGGTGATGGGTGGACTCTTAAGATAATATTTTGTTCTTCCATAGGCTTTCAAGTACTCAATATGTTCCTAATGTTCATTATGTTGAATAGATGACACTACAGAGGTGTTTGATGGGGTAGTTTTCTATAGTATCCCATGATTCTCATATACCAACAAGCATGGTTTAGAAGGACATCCCATAGAACACTCCTACACCAGCGTGGGTGATTCGGGATATAGAACCCGGAACTTTTATCAACTCAAGAAATAGCACTGATAAATGTTCATTATATCAATTATACTATTATAACTCATAAAAGATCCATTAATCAGTGATAATATTAGTTGTAACAAAAAAACATCATTTCCAGTAATGTTTCACTACATTAACACTACATTAATTCATCCCATTAAAAAATAAAATTTAATTTCAACTAAATTTTCATAATAAAAATTTAAAATTATAAAAAATTTACATTACAAGTATTTAAATAAACCACTATCACATTAGTATATATAATTTGATATAAACATTATATTTATATCAAATTTAAAAACCCCAAGGGATTACCTATATTCTGCAATATTTGAGACCCCCTTTCAATATATCATAATCGTTCTACTAGTTTCCAAAAACATCACCCCAACATAAGAACAAAAGAAAAATGTTCATTTATTAGAAAATAGTTCTTATGTTACTAGTACTATACAAAAATTATTATAACATAATAATTGTAAAACTCATTAACAAAGTATCATTTTTAAATAGAAAACACACACATCGACTCATATCAGGAACACCATGTGTTAGATTAATATGTGGTTGATTCATATTCATCTCAAATGAATTATGGATTTTGGTACAAATTATCAAGACCATCCAATCCTTTTTTCTTTTTATTTAAAATATGATGTGAGTTCTAAACTTAAATGGTGATTTTTAATTAAAAACACACCAAAAATTATTTCTCCCACACAAGTTTCGTTGGACTACATTCATCTACATATAAAAGCTCGGGTAATTTTGTTTATTTCCCTTTCATTGTTTTTTATATCTTCTAATAAATATTATCCATTTGACATGTATCACAAATGTGACTGTGATAACATGTGTCCATAGTGGTATCTTGAGATCCACTATTGTTTTCCAAGTTTCCCAATGATTTTTTTTCTAAAATAACTAATCTAACTATACCATAATATATTTTCTTCATCTTTGGACTGCAATCATAAATTTTCATCACCAATATGGTAAAGATTAAACCTAGTTTATTACCATATAGATTTATCAAACTATCTCTAACTTTGACAATTCACTTCTTATTGTCGAATTATACTACATGACCCTAGTCGCAAAAATATCTTACACTCATCCAGTTTTTTAAATACCTTCAAATAAGAGGAAATGTGTTCTGGTGAGATATCTTCCATGGACCTTTTCCTTTTTAGAATTAGTCGTTTTATATTGCCTATCATTTTGAAACAATATAACTACCCATATCATGCTTGATCCATATAACAAGGATATAATTTCTAGGGACCATGGACATCCTATAGTTAATGGTGGGTGACCATGGACATCCTATAGTTTCATGTAGCCTTATTCATCACACAGTACTATAAATAAATTTTAACTTTTTAGCTTGTTATGTGATTCTTCTTGTCACCATCTTCCATATTTTTGAACCTCCTTTATCAACTTCCCTTGCACCCTTGTTGTAAAATGAATCAAATTTTCCCCAAAAACATTATAACAATTATTGTACCAATTAGTATTATAAAAAATTATTATTTATGTTTACCTGTTTTTGTGATTTTTACACTATAAAATTTATCCCTCTGATATACAACACATATTTATTGTGTCCCAAATTTCTTAAACAATAAAAACTAATTTATATATATTTATTATTATATTATATTCCGCAATTAGTACTTTTATATGAATTGTATAGTCCTACTTCTCTAAGAGATTTTTATACATCATTATTATCATCAACCAGGGTTATATTATTCATCGTAAAATATAATATTATAGATTTACACTAATTCTTAAAATATTGAGCATATTATAAATCCGCAATACCTTCCACAGACCCTTCCAAATTTTCCACAGCTTCCATAGAGGTTCATGTGTTAGGACTTTCTACTGTCATTTCTAAATTTAAAAAAATCATTTCTTGGTTATCACTCATTTCCGATAAAGATATGACTTCTCCTTTAATCTCGTCGCTCTTTTTTACACTATCATTTAATAATTAGTAATAAAAAATACATTATTTGAATAATTAAATTTTTTATTATATCTCTACTTCTCTTTCATAATTATTATATTTTTCATTTAACACGCAAAGATTTTAATAGAATACTATATTCGATAGCATATACTACACACCACACTAATCCTAAACAAACAACTGAATAATAAAATTTAAATATGACTGTTATAACCCAATTATTGAATTGGAATATATGAATATTATTAAACAAATTTAAAATATATAATGGTCTATAACATTTATGATTAATTCTTTATAAATAATCACTTTATTTTTTTAAAATTTAAATTATTCCTCAAAAATATGCTTTCTTCAAAAATAATTGTTATTTCATTTTGTGAGAAAATATTATAATAAATTTCAAGATCTAAAATAAATTATATTATACAAAAATAATATCAATTTTCAAAACATTAAATTAAAATTTTCTTGTGGTGAATATTTGAGTTTTTCGGAAAAGGTTTATTTTCTTGTGAATTATGAAATTAATATTTTTATAGAACTCTCATTTTCATTCATTAAAAACTACCATTATGCTATGAATTTGATCTCAAATTAACTAAATTGTTATTTATTTATATATAATATAATTACATTTAATTGAATAATAGTTATATAATATTCTGGTTTAAGTACACTTTTGGGATGAAAATTTCATGTTTCTAAAAACAGTTTTTTGTTGCATTTAACACAATTATATTAAAAGT
Organism: Viscum album; assembly: GCA_963277665.1. Lineage (NCBI taxonomy): Eukaryota > Viridiplantae > Streptophyta > Magnoliopsida > Santalales > Viscaceae > Viscum > Viscum album. The sequence continues at coordinate 1,417,164,000 of OY728160.1, forward strand.
AATTTATGCCACTTATGTGAATTAAAATTCAAAAATGGATTATATTTTCTGGAATCATGTTTTCTAAATTTATAAAATATTAACCTTTTATTTTTTTGTTTAATTTCAATAGTAACCTTATTAATTTTTGTTTACCACTATAAAGGGTAAATCAAGAAATTAAAGTAAAACAATAAAATCAAAATGATAATAAAGTGACACAAAAACTTCAATTAATTTTTTTTTAGTATATTTCATCCATAATCTCCAAATATTTGGTTATATGTAATTTTATATAAATTTTGATGATATTATGACATTTATAGTGTTTTATTTCATGAAAAGTGAAACATGTCACACTATTTTTTTTTAATAAATATAATATTTTTAATATGGTGTTATCTAGTGGATACATTTAACTATAAATAGTATTTTTTAATATTAATGTTTTATCTTCTTCATGGTAATTTTTTATTTTAAATAAATAAATATCTATCTCAAATAGTGGGGAAATGCTGATTGATTAATTATTTAATTAAGGGAAAAAATTAATATATGATATTAAAAGTTACATTATTTGAGATAAAAAATGTGATACATCAATTTTATATATTACCATGAGGTATTATGGGTATAATAAAATATCGTGTTCAAATTATATGGTTTATACTAGTATTATTAAAGTGTGTGTATTAGATATTTAAAAAAATAAACATTATTGATATTTTATAATAAATAATATTTTATTAAATGACATAAAATTAATTAAAACAAGAAATTCAGAAAAGTGATTTGGATATGAATTATAATATCTAACATTGTCTATTTATGGATTTTTTTTCTATTTATAGTAACTTTATTAACCCCAACATTGTAAAAATCCTTTAAGTCATATTAAGTTTAGAAATGATCAATGAGGGGTTAAAACTAAATAATAAGGCTAAAAATATGACCAAAACATGTCCAGAAAAATATTTTATAATATTATTTTAACCCATCATCATATTATATTTTAAATAAATATGTTATTATGTTTTTTTGATTAAAATTAATTTACATGAATTTATTTTTTTAAAATTCCAATAATATCCCTCCCCTATCATATAAAAGGGTACCTCTTCTTCTCATTCATTAACACATATAATCCAATTTTGTTTAGACAATACATAACCACATAGCTCTCTATTATCTCTCCCCCAATTATAGATTCCTTAGTTTTGGAAGAATTCCTATCTTATTTGCCTTAAGGTTTTAAGAAAATGAGGTTTTCTAAAGAAGAGGTATAATTTTCAACTACATTTGTTTGTTTTGTTTTTTCATCCGCCTCCTTCATATATTATTAAACCATGATAAAATAATTATTCCAGTATTATAAATATATTTATATATTATTATGTTAATGTAATAACTTACTTCCGTCTCAATCATCCATCAAATGGGAAAGGAATTCATTATTCAGGTGTATGGGGGACTGCAGCCTAATGAATCGATTAAATTTGTTTCTTATTACCATCTCTAAATACTTTTTATAATGATATAAATATTTTTTATATATTATATTCCATAAATATTTATCATTATAAAAACATAATACATCATCTACCTTCTTACCATTCTAATCGTTGAAAAAGTGTAACGTTCTTCGAGCGTACGTGTGGACTACCACCTCTACGAAGTGATGTGATTCGTTCTTCATTAATAAATCACATGGATGATATATATAAACATATTAAAATAATTAATATGACATTTTTTATATTCTGATAATTTTGGAAATTTAAAATAATACTTACCTTCTTGGTATAATGATATCTGAAAAAATTGAAATTTTATTCATGCATATGATTGTCCTACGGTCTCCCGGATTGTAACATAGTTTATTTATCATAACCATATATAATTGTCCAATTTAAATGTATAATTAGTGTATAAAATCTTAACTATGTAATTATTATTATTCTAAATATAATAGAATAATGTCTACTATTGGTCCGACTGAGAATCTCAATAGGTAATGAATTGTGAACCCAACAAAAAATTCTATAAAAGTATGTTTAAATAAAATCTCTTGTCTTAATTAAATCAATCCGGTTAATCCAAATAAAAATAGATATCAATTTTTATCTTTTGTAATATTCATTAAAGTGTGATTAATTATTAGTTAAAATAATATATAGAAATTACATTAAATTTTGAAACCAATTTACTTAATCGAAACTTTATATAAACAGTAGTTAAGAATAACTATCAAAGTAGTGTTTTTGTTTATAATTTAACAGAAGATTAGTTTAAAGATTGTATTTGATAAAAAATAAATATAGGAGTAAAAAATAGGTTCAATCTCAAGAAGAGACAAAATCAACTCTACATAGAAATTACTGGCTTCCAAGATGATTCTATAAATATAATCCTATTCCACAACCTGGATCGGGTATAAAGACAATATCTACAAGCTATTAAGAGAAAATAGGGATCTTTTACACAATAACAACGGGAATAAAACAAAAAAAGTCCAGACATCGACCTATTACACCACATCATGGGTAAGAAAATCTTAAATATTATAGATGATATATTGTATCTTCCAGTTAAAGTTTAGGAGAAAGTGTGTGTTTGATAAATAGGGTAAATTATATACTGCACGAAATTAAATGCAGCAAATAAATTGATAAATTAAGAAAATATAGATGATATATTTTTTCATGATCTGAAGTGCTGTAAAATCTTAAGTCTCGTTGAATATATCCTAGAGAGGATCTTGTTTCATTTTTCTCAAAACTGTAGTAAAATAATGGCGTATGCTCTCTTGTTATATATGTTTGAAAGGGTCCAACATTTATGTAATCTCCACCATATCATAGTTGAATGTTATTTAAGAATTTAGAATGATAGATTTCATTAAATACCCACAATTAATAGGACCCCTTTATTTCATTCAATATTGTTCCGACTTTCATCTTGAATGCATGATGTAGTATGCTTTTTTATTATGTTAACCACATGTAAGAGTATGCATTTGAATAACAATCATCTGGATCTTCTACTCCACATACTGAATGTTGCACACACTATAATGTATCTCTCTAAAATTTAATAAAGCAAATATAAAATAATCCATTTCATTGAAATCACTAATTTATTCATTAGAAACATTTAATTCAAATTAAACAGAAATAGTGATGGTGAATCTTCCATTAGTGAGAGGACTCTTATGAGGACTCATCCTAGCGGTGACTTAAGTTGGCGGTGACATAGGCTAATGGTGATTTTGGATTGTGGTAGGTTATAAAGTGGAAGGAAATTATCAACAGTGACCCATCACAGTAGTGACTCTTCTAAATTGTTACTCATCTCAACAGTGATTCGTTTCCAGCAGTCGGTCCTTTCAACACTTCTCCAAACATCATAGATGAATGTAATGTTTGATGGAAGGACATCATCAGTAGTGAGTTAATTCTAGTTGTGAGTCACCATCATTGGTTACTCCTTTTTAGTGGTAGTTATTTTCAATGGTTATCCCAATTTCCATCCCGATGGTGACTCAACCCTAATGGTAGGTTTTTACTAGTGGCGACTCATATTCAACGGTGAGTCATTTTTGGTTGTGATTATAGTCTGTTGAGGACTCGTCATCTTTAGTGAGTCATTTCTAGTGAATATTAATTTATGATAGTAGGTATTGTTTCACTTATCCAAAATCTCATCAACTTCCTTATATTATAAAATGCTATCATAATGCATAAAAAAATTAAAAACATAATTAACATTATTTATGAGAAATTAAACTTGGAGGTTCCAAAATATTCCCCTTTTTGATGATCCCATGTCATTGAATTTTATAATCATGTAAATAATAAACATTTTATTAAAATATATTCAATTGTAAAAAAGTAGATATATCTGCATAACACATTAAAAGATAATGTGAGGGTTTAAACATAAAGTGTAAATTAAAAAGAATGATATCAAAGATATTAAATAAAACTGAAATTAATGATACCAAAAAAAATTCAAATAATATCATAAATGTGAAGAAATAGTCTCATAAAAAAGTCATTGTAAAGAAATTACAAATTTATTTTTCCCCTTTGGGGATTTTCAAAATTTGATAATTAAAATATAAAATATAAAATAAGTAAAATATGAGTAATAATAAAATTACCATTGAAGGAAAAAATTAATTGAATTACATCCAAAAATAGATAAAACAAAATTAAAAAATAATACCCCCTAAAAATCCTAATCTCAATGTTTCTCAGCCTGGGTGGTGGGAACAGGAGGTTCTTTCCAATTACTATTGTCAGAAGAATAGAGAAAAGAATAAAAGGCTCATGTTGAGATAAATGAGGAGGAGGATGTGTAGAAAGATACTATAGCTAAAGAAATAAAGGTAGTATGTGAAGTCTATCTAACGATCATTGGATAAAGATGCCAAACTTCTTTGGTTGAAGATAAACTCTGAGGCTAAAAGCAAATAGGCATAGGTGGATTGAGATCCTTAAAATAGCTAATCTAAAATACATAGGAGTAGTGGATGGAGGAGTTAGATGAAAACTCATATGTATATATTCATGTTCTACCATTGTAGTCCCAAAAACATATATAAAAGTGTTTGTTAGATTGAATAATTCCATAATTATTTTTCCACCTCACTCCATAGAACTGAAGAAATTTTGTTTCTTATCTTTGACCAACTAAAGAAAATGTGTCACTTCATTCCACCTATATACATGTTAATTGAAATCTCTATTAACCGGTGCAAATAGAAGGTTCTCAATTAGAAATATAAAATTAGAGTTGAACTAATTATTAGTAATAACCCTTGAGAAGTAATATTTTATAGCTTTGATAATTTTCTCTTTGAGATCTAACCTCTTTCAGGAATTCCTTGACCATCCTGTAAACATGATCACTATTATCCCTAATCTTCCTCAAACTCTCCTAAGGGGTATCTTGAAAATCACCTAAAACTAATTGATGTTCCATCCAATAAAATAATTTGATCAACATAACATCCAAAGTAGGATACAGAGCACTAAAAGTATAATATATAGATGATATAATCTACATCCTCTCTAACAATGAATACATACTTATTGAAAAATAAGTATTCATCCCTTATATTACTAATCGCAAAGATTCCATCTCAATGGCTTGTCATATGTTCTCTATCTCCCCTTCCTAAATGTGATGCATCATTATAGGATGGTTGTGGTGAAGCAAAATATCCAAAAAGTGTCTTTTATTGGTCTTAATATGTTTAGTGACATGAGATGCCTTATTTCTCAAAAACATGTCCAAACTAAAGAGAATCCCTTCTCTAGTGGAATCTAATTCCACACTGTATACAACATCAATAGGGGAAATGAAAATAGTAAGAGCATCCAGGGGAACTGAAGATCTATAATTGGAAGAAACCTCTACAAGAACTGGTCTGGTAGGAATATCTAAAGAAAATATCTATAACTCCCCAAAATCATCTCTTTGTTATGCCATTGTTCCATTAGGATCCATCACAAATCAAACTATAATAGCAGGTCCAAAAATAATTGGTGGACTTAAATCATCATATGAGTCAGGGTAGTCAATTCCTAGCCTCACATACCCTATATACTTATCACATACTTCATGAGTTGGGACCCAAACCTAATAGAAGACACACCTGAAGTCCCAACAACTATATACTCAGAAATTATAGGCTCACTATCAATCTGATAATCAACATTCTTCACATCAGTTGCCTTCTCCATAGATTCCCCATCAATATGCTTAGAAAAATATCTATTAGTTGGGTCAACATGGTAAGTAATAAGGATTGTGGATTCCTCCCCATCAATAGGTGCTCCATACATGTATCTACTAGCTATATCAACATCTTAAACTAAGATCAGTCTCTCCTCAGACCAATCAGAAATATACAAGCCTAGATAAGAAACCAATACCTGGGGCATCTCAACATCCTTAGTAATAATACTGCCATTAGGACATCATGATATAAACCACCTCCATCTTCACTTTTATTTCCATAACTATTTATACCATCTTTACCGTCCAAAATTTCGTTATTTTTTCCATAATCTTTATTGGAATCACCTTGTTTTTTTCATCATCACCATTTTCTTCTTCACCACCGTTTTCTTTTTCATTTATTCCTTCATATTATTCTTCTTCTATAGTCTCATTATCATCATTATCAATTCCATTTTCATTTCCATTTTTTTATAATATTTAGAAGATCTATTATATTATTTCTCTCTATAAACCTCTGTTTCATCTTCTTAACATCATTCTTTTAAAAGAGTCTCTCAGATATGGAGAGAACTAAGAGAAATAGCAGCACCATAAGTGATAGCTGGAGGAATATTAGGAAAGTATAGGTCACTACATTCATCAACTAAGAACTCTTCTTCCTCATCACCAGAGGAAGCAGTAACCTCTTCTTCTTCTTGTTACTCATCGGAATAATCTACCACTTCATCCATCTCCACGTCAAGATCAACAACAATCAGGATTCTGACATTAGATCTCACTAGGAATTATCTTTTATAAGAGGGATTACCCTAGAAATCATTTTTCATTTCTGATGTGGGATTCTGGTCCTCCCATTCTTTTGCAGAACATTCTGCACTTCCGATGTGGTATTCTGTTTTAAGTACGTGACTTTGAAAGACTATAAAATATATATTATAATACCAATATAAATGAAACATAAAACATGGATAAAAAATTAAAAAATAGTTGAAAACCAAAAGATTTTCATAAAAATGATGATGAAAAATAATTTATATTCTTTAAAACCCACAAACATGAAACATATTAAATTTTCAAGTACGTGACTTCGAAATCCAAAAAAAATATTCAACTAGACCAACATAAATGAAAATAAATACATAGATTAACCATATAATAGATAGTTTAAAATAAAATGAATTTTATAAAAAATTATGATGGAAAATAATTTATAAGTTTTCAAAGACAAGTACATGATACTTAATAATGTTTCAAGCACATGACGTTGAAAGACCGTAAAATATAAACTATAATACTGATAGAAATGAAACATAAAACATGAATTACAAATATAATAAATAGTTGAATATAAAAATAATTTTGTAAAAAATGTTCATGAAAAATAATTTATATGCTTTCAAAACTGCCTACTTCAAACATAAAAATGATTCGAGTATGTCTTTTTGAAAGACTATAAAATATAAACTATAAGACGGATAGAATTTAAAGTTTAAACATGGATTAAACATAAAATAAATTATTTTATCAGTTAATTAGTATTATTAATAATTAATTATATAATAAATAATTAGTTATTTATTAATTATTAATAATTAATTATATAAAAATTTATTAGTAAATTTGTAATATAATTATTAAGAATATAATAGTAAATTAATTAATTAGTAATATAATTATAATTTTTATTTATTCATAATAAATAATAATTAGTAATTATTAAAAACTATTATATAATAATTAGTTAGTTAATTAGTAATATAAATATTAATTATATATTAGTTAATTAGTCAATTATAAATATATTTATAAATTATAATTAGGCATTATAATTAATAATTAGAAATTATTAAAAATTGTTATATAATAATTAATTAGATAATTTGTAATATATTTATTAATTATTTAATTAGTAATTAGTTAATTATATTTCATTAATCATTAATTGTATAATAATTAAGTAGTTAATTATTAATATAATTTTTAATTATATAAAATTTTATTAGTTAATTTTTTGAGAAAGATAGAGTTGATCCCCTTTTTAAAATTAGTTAATTAGTAATATAATTATAATTTATAATTATTATTTATAATTATTAATTAGTATTTAATAAAATTTATTATCTAATAATTAATGAGTTAATTAGTAATATAATTATTCATTATAATAGCTCATTATAATTTGTAATTATTAATTAGTAATTAATAATCATTAATTATTAATTAGTTAATTTGTAATATAATTATTAATTATATAATTATTAATTATATAATAATTAGTTAGTTATTTAGTAATTATTAATAATTAATTATTTAATTAGTATTATAGTGATTAATTATATAATAATTAATTAGTTAATTAGTAATATAATTATTAATTATAATGAATAGTAATATTACGAATTAACTAAATAATTATTATATAATAAATAATTAAAAATTATAATTAAAAATGTAGAGACCCGAACCTTGAAGTACATGAACATTACATTACTTTTGCAGAATACTTAGTACATAACAAAAACACACAGACAAGGATCGTAATAGTTTAGTGTCTTTGGAAACTCGGAATAAAATCTTCTAATCATGGTGAAAGATCTTCAACATCTCCCATAAAGAACTTCCTTTTTTTTACCTAAAACCTTTCTTTATATCCTGGGGAAAAGAAAACATAAAAGGGTGATCTCAAATGCTCAGTAAGGGTAAACAAAAGAAATATCAATCACATCGTATTCATAAGAACATAACATTTTGGAAATCATAACCTGCAAAAGAGAGCATAATTTCATAACATGGGATAAATCATGGTAGTGAAATGTAATCACAATAATCATAACATAAAACATGAAACTTTGTGGCATTCACACATAATCATAGAGAATCATTTCTTGTTAGTCAAGACTCATTGCCAAGACTATCTTAGTGGACAAAGTCCCTTTCTGAATCGAGTAACCCTCGTTTCAGTCCTGTTTCACTAAACCGGTATAACCTACCATTCCAGCCATGTCTATCTCATGAGATATAAAATATTTACCCAATTCATAGGAGGGAGATATAGGTCCCACCCATCTTATAATGAATCCTTTCTTATGTGTGCCACATAATCATAAATCATACATCATCGCATAACACATGTAACAAAAATGGGATTCTTGAAACATCATGACATCATAAAACAAACCATATAAGGAAAATGACTTCATAAAAATAATTCCCTCACAACATAATCAAATCAATGTAATAATAGGGATAAAAACAGAACCCTTTATTATCTTAGATGGAAAATAATTTTGATAAAACACTTGAACTCCATTCTTGAGGAAAATATCCTTTCTTCTTCAAAAACATTTTTCCTTTCATAACATGTCATATGACTTTAAAATAAAAGAAGTTGATTAAAAATAAACTTGAAAACTTTTAATGTAAGCTTATTGGAAATAATGTTTTAAAAATCCATTCATGCCGTATAAGTTAAAAAAACAAAAAAAAAACGATCTTCGTACTTTTGTCGGAAAAGTCAAAAAGTACCTCGTACGAAAAACGACAAAAGATTCCTTTCATTTCTTTTAATAAAAACTCACCGAAGGGTAAAAATGGATTTAAACAATTGTAAGTAAATGTAAATAATATTACATATTGAGGAAACATGTATTTGGATGATAAAATACACCCCAGTAAATTTCAAAGTATAAACAATCTCGGATAAAAATGAGATTGTGATATTTCCCTTACCTTAGGTCCGATTTGCTTCGTATGTGTCCGAGCCTCCTGTATAATGATTTAAATAATGTCATTGACTTATTACAGAATCATATTCATTGTTATGATATCATATATGGTTCACTTATGACATTATATTACCCGTTCTTTTGTAAATTCCATGTTAAAGAAGCGTTTTGGGTAAAATCGTTTCATTTATCGTAGGTGTTTTCACTTGTTGTTCTTGACATTGTTATTACTTATATCATTATTTACTTACTTCCAGAATATAAAATATGATTTATATATCATATATATTCAGTATATATATATATATATAAGATAGATAAATGAAATGAAAAACACCGTTCATGGAGATGGTAGTCCGTACGTACGCATGAACGCTGTTTTCCTTTCCTTATTGTCTTGAATGGAAGTAAGTAGATGACATACATATACATATATACATAAATATCGTATCTTTATAATGTCATATATTTCATTATTATTTCTTATATATACTTTTTAATCATTCTTAAATGGTTAACATGGAGAATGAATCTCATCGCGTCGTGGAGACGGTATTCCGTACATACGCACGAGCGATGATATCGTTCCCATGGTCGTGGAATTGTGTTTAAGTGTATGTATACTATTTCAGTATCAATATCACTTTATAATAATCATATATAGTTACTCATTACACCATTATACCAATCCAATTAAGGTGGTGACGGAAAATATATTACACCACGGCGTGGAGACGGTATTCCGTACGTACGCAAGCGCGGTGATTTCATTTTTCTGTAGGATGGATAGAAGGTGAATTAGAGTTCTTTCATATTAATAATATCATATCAGTATATAAGAAATACTGATGTTATTACTTTATCATTAAAAGACTAAAGAAGAAGAAGTTGAAGAAGAAAGAAATTGAAAAGATCGGTAATGGATATTACCTCTTCTTTGAAACGCCTCTTTGAATCCTCCACTTAGGGAACTAAGATTGGTCTTTGAAGAAGACCAGGACCTCTAGGATTATTCTAGGGAAGTGGAGAAGGGATTTTGGCAGGGGTTGGCCGAGCTTGAGTGCTCAAATTGGTGTGAGGAGGAGGGGGAGGAGGTACCCTTTTATAAGGGAGGAGAGGGGCACCTTAGGAATATCTCAAAATATTATTTTATATTAAAGTCAAAATCGGTTTATAATGGTTCCAAAGGGTCTTATTTCGAAGCTAAAGTGGGGATGGGTCGAAATCCTATCATCCAATAGGATTTAGACAGGTTTAGGGTATTATTGTAACCTTATCAATTAGATTTAACTCTAAGTTAAATAATTTAACTTTTACCGTGTATTTTTGTTTTCCTTCACTATATGGTTAATACACTTACTATAACATGCCAAACGAACCCCAAATTGTTTATTATTAATATATATATCCTTATCTAAGTAATTTGGCCGAACCTTAGATTTTTAGGAATAAAATAACAATTAATAATATAATATTTTATTTAAAAACTATTTTGTGTCAATTTTGACACTGTTTGATATATGATTTTTGTGAAAGTCATAACAGAATTATATGTTCAAACCAAGTTGATTAAATCAACACTAATATATCATAGTAACCTATAAAATTAGTGGAATTCATAAAAAGTCTCAAATTACATTCATTTGAGTATTTATAACATCAATTATGTTAATATTTCCTTAAAAGGGTAATTATTGCATCATCGTTGTGTCATAAATAAATTAATTTATATAAAGTCTAAAAATTATAAATAAAATATCATTATTTAGTAAATCTTTTTAGCTTTCTAATTAATATTTATAGTCGAATTTATCTTATGTATAACCCCATATTAAAAATGTTTTAGTTATTAAATTTTGATTTTAACTATTTTAACTATTCATTAAATAAAATAATATTAAATGTCATAATCTAATCCAAGTGGACCTAAATGGTCATATTATATTCATAAGGTTGTTTTTGGTCGAATTACACTTATCCAATAGAATTAGGAAATGTGTTAGGGTAATTGTAATATCATATTTACCCTTAGTTACCCTATTTACTATTAACCGTGGTAAAAAAAGTAAAAAGTTACTATTCACCAAAAATTATTTTCATCTCATTGAACCACATTTTAGTCCTTGATATTAACCGTGTCTGTCGGATTTTTGAAATTCTATTCACAGAAGCGGTAAAATTAAGTTTTATGAAAAATTCAGTTTTTAACCTACCACTTAGTGGTTTCACTATTCATCAAAAATTGACAGTTTTCAAAAAAAATGCCAAAATTTCATCCTAAGCTATATTTCATATTCCGAATTCAAAAATGAAGTCTATTTTACCAAATTCATAACATAGAAATTTCATTAATTAATTTTATAATTAAATCCCGCTGTTAAAACTAATAGCGTGTTTTTATGAAACAATATCTATCAAAAGATTCACACTTGATTATGTCTGGTTTAAATGTGAAATTACATCCAATGACCAACATTGTATTAAATTGTAAAAATATATTCTAAATATACTTTAAAACAACTGAAATTAATAATTTATCACTATTAATTATTTTGATTAAAAAAAGTTGTTTTTAATTATAATTTAGTAATTTTCACTATTCATCAGAATATGAAAGTTATCCGAAAAGTACCAAAATTTCACGTTAGGCTAAATTCGATACTCCGAATCCAAAAATGAAGTCCATTTTGAGAGAAAAAAAAATCTAAAATTTAAAAAGTGGTTATTACTATTCATAAAGACTAGTTTTAATAATATTTTAATAGCATATCATTGTTTCGTGAAACTCAGTATTGCATACTACACACGCTATCGAGGAATGTTGTGATTGCGTGTAATGCAAGGAAAGTCAAGGATGCGTGTTGTGAAAGCTCCTTTTGCTGTAGCGTACAACACAAGTCATTAATGAAATTAAAAATAATATTTTTCATAAAATCTCGGGCTGTTACATTCTACCCCCCTTAAAATGATTTTCGCCCTCGAAATTCGTCCGGGTTATAAATGGTTTACTATTAGAAAGTTTCTTTAATAGAAACCCACATCATAAAAAGGAATATCAAAACCAATCTTTAAAAACAAAAGTATGAAACGTAACGGTTACCCAAATAAACTAATCACTGGGTTTCCACATAGATGAAAATATGGATATGGAAGAGAAATCTAACCATCATGTTCTGATGGAGAATGGTAGAGAACATGGCTATGGAAAAGCCAGCAATCACAAAGCCATAAATTTTTGACCATCTAAGGTACCATCTGATTCATCAGGTATAAGATCACTAAGACAACATTTTTGGTTTTCAAGATCTTTTCCCTAAAGTTGAAAATTTGAATTAGAATAAATACTTTCTTTATTTTGGTACAGTCTCACTGTTGTTCGTGCCATGAACAATTTCCACTTCATCTCTTAAATAAATGATGTTGAATTTGTTATTCGTGAAGTGTTAGCAGATCATGTGATAGAATGACGGGTCATTCCATCTGTCTCAAACAAAAGGTTAGCAAAAATTATATACATAAGTCGATCTATAGTGAGATTAACCACATGTGGTTCCTAAAATGGACTTATACTTCATATATCATACTGCTTAATATAATAAAACTAGTTTCTACTAAACAGGGACTTCCTGTAGGCCAGTGGTAGGCGATAAAGGCCAGTCGCACTTCGGTTATGGGTTCGATTCCCACAGCCTTGTCCGAAGCGATGGGCTGTCGCCCGTCCTGCAGGTTGTCCTTTTTCTAAAACTACATTACTATAACATCCCATCAATAATATCGAAAAAAACTTATATCCTTAAACATTACTCACTTATGTCCAACATAATCCATTTCAATCTTTAGGCTTATCCATAATACTGCAGTCCACTCTCATAACATAGTGAAAACGATTACCAGAGATTTAATACCATCATTGATCCCCATATATCATAAGATATGTTTTGTTGGTCACATTCCAAACATTCAAAGTCCTTAATCATGTATTCTCTTGAATACCTTAGTGAAAACATGAATGCAGTTTAAAGTTAACACTTTCCACATACCAAAATCCTCAAAATTCTATATACTCAAACCATGATATCACTTAGTCCTTATATCAATCATGAGCTCATGAATACTATTAAACATTTCATTTCCTCATTTTCCCTTCATTATGCGCATATCATCTTATTTCCAAAAAATATCTCAATCACTTTGAATACCACATCAATAAATATTGCAATACTCAATGATACAACATTATTTTGGAATCCCATTACATAAACACTTAATCATTCCACGACATCGTTGTCATATTCAACATTGCCAATAGTGATCGCATGTGACTTCCCTTTGTCCTTTTCCTTCAGTGGTTGCTCATGTTGATCATCACTAACCCTTGGATTAGGGCATTTATTAGCATAATGCCCCATTTCCTTGCACTTGAAGCATTGAAGTGTTGGTGGTGCGTTCTCTGCAGTGTTTTCTTTATTCACATCATTAGAAACCCTTTTTCCATTACTTCGACACTCAGCTGCTCGAGGACCTTCTTTTCCACACTTAAAACATTTTATAGTCCCTTTAAGACAATCTCCACCATGATTCTTTCCACACTTTGTGCATAAGGAAACATTCATCTTCTTTTCACCATTATTCTGAGATTTCTCCATGAACTCCATCTTTCGTTTCTTGTCAAAACCATGAGATGGATATGTAACACCAACTTCCATTTCTACCTTGATAGCACAACTCACAATTTCTTCATAGCTACTGAAGTCTCTTATAGATAATTCCCTTCGAAGACTTGGTTTTAAGCCACTGAAAAATCGATCAACTTTACTTTCAGGTTGGATGATAATGCCAGATGCATACCTTGAAAGTCTTGTAAAATTCGCTTCGTATATACCAACAGATTCATCATCCTTTTGCTTTAGTTCAAGAAACTCCTTCTCCATCTTTCTTAGAAGAATACGAGGGAAGTACTTATTAAAAAATAAGTTCTTGAACTCGTCCCATTCCATGGACTCAATTTCATCTCTTTGCCTTGTATTCTTGATAAGATTCCACCATTGATCAGCTTCACCTTCCAAACGATATACTGCTAAGATGACTTTATCATGCTCAGAACATTGAAGAACTGATAATATCTTTTCAGTGGTACTGATCCATTGTTCATCAACAAGTGGATCAGAAGACCCACTGAAAGAAGGTGGACGTTGCCTCATGAAGGACTCAATAGAATATTGTTCCCTTCTCTGCTCATTTGGAAGTCCAGAATGATTCATAGCTTGTGTAAGTATAGCAATAAGATTTTTCACTCCATCTCCCATAACATTTGTTTGTTCAGGAGGACAATCATTGCATTGTCCATTGCATTGATCAACACGGTTCCTTCGGGTTCCAGCCATCGTCTAAAACCCAAAAAGAATAGTGTGAGAGGCAAAAATCATGCTAGGGAAAACAACATAATAAAGGGGGAGTACCTTCAATAACTAACATCTTAGGTTTATTTCTATGATCGTTATCGTAGTTCTAGTACTATAACCTATACGTATACTTAACCTTAGAAACATCCCTAGACATACCGTAGAAATATCTCTAGGGATCTCACTAACGTTTTCGCATCCTAGTTTCCAAAGGTTGACTAAACCTTTACTCTGATACCAACTGTAGAGACCCGAAGCTTGACGTACATGAACATTACATTACTTTTGCGGAATACTTAGTACATAACAAAAACACACACACAAGGATCGTAATAGTTTAGTGTCTTTGGAAACTCGGAATAAAATCTTCTAATCATGGTGAAAGATCTTCAACATCTCCCATAAAGATCTTCCTTTTTTTACCTAAAACCTTTCTTTATATCCTGGGGAAAAGAAAACATAAAAGGGTGAGCTCAAATGCTCAGTAAGGGTAAACAAAAGAAATATCAATCACATCGTATTCCTAAGAACATAACATTTTGGAAATCATAACCTGCAAAAGAGAGCATAATTTCATAACATGGGATAAATCATGGTAGTGAAATGTAATCACAATAATCATAACTTAAAACATGAAACTTTGTGGAATTCACACATAATCATAGAGAATCATTTCTTGTTAGTCAAGACTCATTGCCAAGACTATCTTAGTGGACAAAGTCCCTTTCTGAATCGAGTAACCCTCGTTTCAGTCCTGTTTCACTGAACCGGTATAACCTACCATTCCAGCCATGTATATCTCATGAGATATAAAATCTTTACCCAATGCATTGGATGGAGATATAGGTCCCACCCATCTTATAATGAATCCTTTCTTATGTGTGCCACATAATCATAAATCATACATCATCGCATAACACATGTAACAAAAATGGGATTCTTGAAACATCATGACAACATAAAACAAACCATATAAGGTAAATGACTTCATAAAAATAATTCCCTCACAACATAATCAAATCAATGTAATAATAGGGATAAAAACAGAACCCTTTATTATCTTAGATGGAAAATAATTTTGATAAAACACTTGAACTCCATTCTTGAGGAAAATATCCTTTCTTCTTCAAAAACATTTTTCCTTTCATAACATGTCATATGACTTTAAAATAAAAGAAGTTGATTAAAAATAAAATTGAAAACTTTTAAAGGAAGCTTATTGGAAATAATGTTTTAAAAATCCATTCATGCCGTATAATTTAAAAAACAAAAAAAACATTCTTCATACTTTTGTCAGAAAAGTCAAAAAGTACCTCGTACGAAAAACAACAAAAGATTCCTTTCATTTCTTTTACTAAAAACTCACCGAAGGGTAAAAATGGATTTAAACAATTGTAAGTGAATGTAAATAATATTACATATTGAGGAAACATGTATTTGGATGATAAAATACACCCCAGTAAATTTCAAAGTATAAACAATCTCGGATAAAAATGAGATTGTGATATTTCCCTTACATTATGTCTGATTTTCTTCGTATGTGTCCGAACCTCCTGTATAATGATTTAAATAATGTCATTGACTTATTACAGAATCATATTCATTGTTATGATATCATATATGGTTCACTTATGAAATTATATTACCCGTTCTTTTGTAAATTCCATGTTAAAGAAGCGTTTTGGGTAAAATCGTTTCATTTATCGTAGGTGTTTTGACTTGTTGTTCTTGACATTGTTATTACTTATATCATTATTTAATTACTTCCAGAATATAAAATATGATTTATATATCATATATATTCAGTATATATATATATATATAAGATAGATAAATGAAATGAAAAACACCGTTCATGGAGACGGTAGTCCGTACGTACGCATGAACGCTGTTTTCCTTTCCTTATTGTCTTGAATGGAAGTAAGTAGATGACATAAATATACAAATATAAATAAATACAGTATCTTTATAATGTCATATATTTCATTATTATTTATTATATATACTTTTTAATCATTCTTAAATGGTTAACATGGAAAATGAATCTCATCGCGTCGTGGAGACGGTGTTCCGTACGTACGCACGAGCGATGATATCGTTCCCATGGTCGTGGAATTGTGTTGAAGTGTATGTATACTATTTCAGTATCAATATCACTTTATAATAATCATATATAGTTACTCATTACACCATTATACCAATCCAATTAAGGTGGTGACGGAAAATATATTACACCACGGCGTGGAGACGGTATTCCGTACGTACGCACGCGCGGTGATTTCATTTTTCTGTAGGATGGATAGAAGGTGAATAAGAGTTGTTTCATATTAATAATAACATATCAGTATATAAGAAATACTGATGTTATTACTTTATCATGAAACAACTAAAGAAGAAGAAGTTGAAGAAGAAAGAAATTGAAAAGATCGGTAATGGATATTACCTCTTCTTTGAAACGCCTCTTTGAATCCTCCACTTAGGGGACTATGATTGGTCTTTGAAGAAGACCAGGACCTCTAGGATTATTCTAGGGAAGTGGAGAAGGGATTGTGGCAGGGGTTGGCCGAGCTTGAGTGCTCAAATTGGTGTGAGGAGGAGGGGGAGGAGGTACCCTTTTATAAGGGAGGAAAGGGGCACCTTAGGAATATCTCAAAATATTATTTTATATTAAAGTCAAAATCGGTTTATAATGGTTCCAAAGGGTCTTATTTCGAAGCTAAAGTGGGGATGGGTCGCAATCCTATCATCCAATGGGATTTAGACAAGTTTAGGGTATTATTTTAACCTTATCAATTAGATTTAACTCTAAGTTAAATAATTTAACTTTTACCGTGTCTTTTTGTTTTCTTTCACTATATGGTTAATACACTTACTATAACATGCCAAACGAACCCCAAATTGTTTATTATTAATATATATATCCTTATCTAAGTAATTTGGCCGAAACATAGATTTTTAGGAATAAAATAACAATTAATAATATAATATTTGTTTTAAAAACTATTTTGTGTCAATTTTGACACTATTTGATATATGATTTTTGTGAAAGTCATAACAGAATTATATGTTCAAACCAAGTTGATTAAATCAACAATAATATATCATAGTAACCTATAAAATTAGTGGAATTCATAAAAAGTCTCAAATTACATTCATTTGAGTATTTATAACATCAATTATGTTAATATTTCCTTAAAAGGGTAATTACTGCATCATCGTTGTGTCATAAATAAATTAATTTATTTAAAGTCTAAAAATTATAAATAAAATATCATTATGTAGGAAATCTTTTTATATTTCTAATGAATATTTATAGTCGAATTTATCTTATGTATAACCCCATATTAAAAATGTTTTAGTTATTAAACTTTGATTTTAGCTTTTTTAACTATTCATTAAATAAAATAATATTAAATGTTATAATCTAATCCAAGTGGACCTAAATGGTAATATTATATTCATAAGGTTGTTTTTGGTCGAATTACACTTATCCAATAGAATTAGGACATTTGTTAGTGTAATAGTAATATCATATTTACCCTTAGTTACCCTATTTACTATTAACCGTGGTAAAAAAAGTAAAAAGTTACTATTCACCAAAAATTATTTTCATCTCATTGAACCACATTTTAGTCCTTGATATTAACCGTGTCTGTCGGATTTTCGAAATTCCATTCACAGAAGCGGTAAAATTATGTTTTATGCAAAATTCAGTTTTTAACCTACCACTTAGTGGTTTCACTATTCATCAAAAATTGAAAGTTTTCAGAAAAATGCCAAAATTTCATCCTAAGCTATATTTCATATTCCGAATTCAAAAATGAAGTCTATTTTACCAAATTCATAACATAGAAATTGCATTAATTAATTTTATAATTAAATCCCGCTGTTAAAACAAATAGCGTGTTTTTAAGAAACAATATCTATCAAAAGATTGACACTTGATTATGTCTGGTTTAAATGTGAAATTACTTCCAATGACCAACATTGTATTAAATTGTAAAAATATATTCTAAATATACTTTAAAACAACTTAAATTAATAATTTATCACTATTAATTATTTTGATTAAAAAAAGTTGTTTTTAATTATAATTTAGTAATTTTCACTATTCATCAGAATATGAAAGTTATCCGAAAAGTACCAAAATTTCACCTTAGGCTAAATTCGATACTTCGAATCCAAAAATGAAGTCCATTTTGAGAGATAAAATTTCTAAAATTTAATAATTGGTTATTACTATTCATAACGACTAGTTTTAATAATATTTTAATAGCATATCATTGTTTCGTGAAACTCAGTATTGCGTACTACACACGCTATCGAGGAAGGTTGCGATTGCGTGTAATGTAAGGCAAGTCAAGGATGCGTGTTGTGCAAGCCCCTTTTGGTGTAGCGTACAACACAAGACATTAATGAAATTAAAAATAATATTTTTCAAAAAATCTCAGGCTGTTACAAAAAATTTTATTACAAATTAACTAATTAATTATTATATAATTAATTATTCATAATTATAATTAAAAATTATATTAATAATTAAGTAATTAATTATTATAATGAAATATTATAAAAATAATTAAATAATTATTTATTATATAATTAATAATAATATTACTAATTAAATACGGAATAATTATATAATTAATATTTATATTATTAACTAATTAATTTTTATATAATTAATAATTATTTTACTAGTTCATTATTATATAATTTATATTGACAATTCTTATTAACAAATTAATTATATAATTAGTAATTAATAATTAATAATAAATAGTTATATTACGGATTTAATAATAAATTATTATATAAATACAAATTATATAACTAATAATTATTTTAAAATTAATTATTATATAATTAATAACAACATTAGTAATTTACTTATTAATTATATAATTAATTATTAATAATTATACTACTGTTTAAATGATTAATTATTATATAATTAGTGACTATATAATTAAAAATTATTTTACTAATTAATTATTATATTATTAATGATGATATTACTAATATACTAATTAATTATATAATTAATAATTAATAATTATATTACTGAATAAATAATTAATTATTATATAATTAGTAATTATATAATTAATTATTATATTTCTAATTAACTAATTAATTATTAACTATTTGTTATATGTTTAATCAATTTTTTAACTTTCATTTATATTGGTCTTATAGTATATATTTTGTAGTCCTTCAAAGCAACATACTTGAATCATTTTTTGGTTTCAACTAGATGGTTTTGAAAGGTTATAAATTATTATTCATGAACATTTTTTACGAAATTCTTTTTATTTTCAACTATTTCTTATAAGATTAATTAATTTTTTATGTTTAATTTATATCTGTATTATAGTTTATATTTTATAAGCATTCAAAGTCATGTACTTGAGACATTTGTATGTTTCATGAAGGTGTCTTTGAAAAATTATAAATTCTTTTCCATCAACTTTTTTTTGAAATTATTTTTATTTTCTACAATTTGTTATATTTTTATTTCATCTATTATGTTTCATTTATGTTTGAATTATAGTTTATATTTTATAAGCTTTCAAGGTCAAGTACTTAAAACAGTTTGAAGTTCCAAATAGGTGGTTTTGGAAGCTTATAAATTATTTTTTATCATCGTTATTTTAAATTCTTCTTGTTTCCAACTATTTATTATATGTTTAACCCATGTTTGAACTTTAATTGATATTGGTCTAACAATTTATATTTTATATTCTTTCAAAGTGAAATACTAGAAACAAAATCTCACATTGGAAATGCAGAATGTTCTGCATAGGAATGGGAGAACCAGAATCCCACATCTGAAATATAGAATGATTTCTAGGGTAAACCCTCTTATAGGATGGTGCCCTGGTTGAAAGCTTGTGTCAGAATCCGGGACACTATAATAGTAGTACTATAGGATATTAAATAGCTAAAAAATATACTAAAACTTTTTGTTTATATATATATATATATAAACAAAACAAAACAAAAATTAAAATTAAAATTTTTTAAATACAAAAAATTGTAATGAATTTTTTTTTGGTTTTATAAGAAATCCGGCAACAGGGTTGCCACCTTTTGACTTAACCCGAAAGGCAGCGGCGCCACTTCCGCCTTCCACCAGAAACCTAAAGGCGGCAGCTGTGCTGCCGCCATTAGAGCGTATTTTTAAAAATTCTTTTAAACTATTCATTTTTAAAAAAATATTTCAAAAAACCTTTTTTTTAAAAGATAGATATATAACTTGATTCCTCATTGTGCTGAAATCATCTTTCCTCAATGACAACATATGCTGAATAAATATGAAGTATAAACAACACTCACCATCTAACTCACTTACACCTGGTCTTCATATTATTCCATCTTAAGTAATCTCTTCTAAAGAATCATTATACAAAAAGGAAATATTGTCACTTGTTATAGATCCTTGATAGTTTTTGAAACACCTTATTGAGTTACTTTTAGACATCTCTCCCATTGACATGAATATAAAATAGACCCCTCCCATTTATTTGAGTTCAAACCAAGCGTTTATCTTACCCAAAGATAAACTCCACATTATGATAAAACTATTTCTCAAAACTAGGATAGAATGGCCTCCCATTATTCATGAACCACTCTGCCCATCCCTAATATTCAATTACATTAAGTACCAAAGATATACTCAACTCAACCACCCAGCATTCGCTTAATTGTTGGGTACTACTAATCAATTCTCAAGACGTAGGTTTTTCATCCCAACTATCGGTCTACTCGAAACTCCATTCTTCTACATTGAAGTGTGTAACTCATCTAGAGATGGAATTTCTTTTCACTTCACTAAGACCATTTCGAATGGTTCTAAGTGTTCAGATGAGTTTGAGGGAAGTTAAAAGGTCGGTAGAGAAGGGTCACAATGAGGATCAAAGGTATGTTGAAAAGGGGAGCATGTCGAAATAAGACCAAGTCCCATATTTATATAATTTAGATATTTTTAAATCAAAAAATTAAATAACATTTAAATAAAAAAGAATTGAAATATTTAACCCATGAATAAAAATTATCAACAGTAACTCAAAAGTAATGGTACGTTGTTTCAATAGTGGGTAAACTCGAAAAGTGGGTAAACACAAATGGTGGGTAAACCCCAATGGTGGGTAAAATCCAACAGTGGTAAAGATAAAATGGTTGAAACTCCAAAGGTAGGTAAATTACAAAGGTGGGTAAAACATAAATAGTGGGTAAACTCCAACGATTGGAAAACTCCAGTGGTGGGTAAACTCCAATGGTGGGAAAACTCCAAAAGTGGGAAAACTCCAATGGTGGGTAAACATCAATAGTGGGTAAAACTACAGGGGTGGGTCAAATCCAATGGTGGGTAAACCTCTAAAAATGGGTAAACTTCAACAGTGGTTAAACACCCACAATGGGAAAACTCCAATTGTGGGTAAAACACCAACGGTGGGTAAACTCCAATGTTGGGTAAAACAAAATTGGTTGGTAAACTCCAATGGTGGGTAAACTCCAATGTTGGTTCCCATGAAAATAAGGATAACCAAAATTAATCATTCCTAACTCATTATTGATGTACTTCATTCTCAAATAATTAGTTGTCTTAGTAAAAATATCAATAAGTTGTTCTTTAGTTCATATTTATTCAACAGTTATATCACCCTATTGAAAGTGGCCTCTCAAAAAGTGATATATTACATCAATTTTTTTATTCTATACTAAGATGTAGTATTTTTAAATATTTAGAGTAGTTTCATTGTAGAAATTTATATGTACATGTAGTAATTGATGTCAATAGTCTAGAAGAGTGTGTTTCATCAAAACAAATTGTGCATAACAGCTACCTGCAACTATATATTCAGCTTCAGAAGTAGACAATGAAATTGAACATTTTTTATAACTACACCAAGAAACTAAAGAATTTTAAAAACATTGACATGTTCCAAATGTACTTTTACTATCTTTCCGGAATGCACCATAATCTGCATCATATTAACTAACTATATCAAATTCTTGTCTTTGGTTGTAGAACAATCCAAAATTGGTTGTATTATTGATGTAATTAAATATTATTTTTACATAAAGTATGTGTTACCCTTTTTTCATTTCTTGAAAGTGATCACACATACCCAAATTAAACATAATGTGTGATCAGCTAGCTTTTATGTATAATTGACTACCAATCATGCCTCCGTAACTAGTTTGATCCACTTATTTTTTATCTTCATAAATGTACAATATACATGTGGTACTCATGGGAGTGTAACTACATTTAGTGTTATCCAAACCAAAACATTCTACAAGATATTTAGTATATTTACAACGATTTAGAATAATTACTTCTTTATTTTGAAAAATATGGAAACCAAGAAAGAATTTTAGATCACCCATTAGACACATTTAAAAAATTCATCATTTATAAAAATTTATTAAATAAAGAATTTTTAAAGGATCGAAATATAATATCATCTAGATAGATTTTAATAACAAACACATCTATTGAAATTAATTTTATAAATATTATTGGATCTTCTATACTTTTGAAAAATCCATTTTAAATAAGAAAATAATCGAGCCTATTATTCCAACATCAATGAGCTTTTTTGTAAACCATATAATTATTTTGTTAATTTAAATACATGATTTTGAAAATAAGGATTTTGAATTCTGATGGGTTGTTCAACAAAAAAACATCCCCAATTATATACCCATTCCTAAATTCACTTTTGACATCTATTTGATATACTTAGAAATCTAGATGTGGTGCATATGCTAGAATTACTCTAATGGCTTCATGTCTAGCTATAGATGCAAATGTTTCCTCAAAATCTATAAACTCTTCTTGAATATACCCTTGTGAAACTAGTCTATACTTCTTTCTTATTATTGATCCAAATTCATAAACCTTGTTTCAAAACAACCATTTAATTCCTACTTTCAATGTTTTATTAAGTCTAACAATAGGTTCCAAGACTTTATTTCTTTCAAATTGATTATGTCCTTCTTTCATATACATTACTCATGATTTATCATTTATTTCATCGTTGATGTTATTAGCTTAAAGTTGTGAAAATAATTCTTGATGTTCAACCTATTTTATTAAATAATATATACTTTGGGTACCACTAACTATTTCTCCAACCACAACATCGATTGTATGGTATTTAAGAGTCCTAACAGATCTAGAAAAAGATGTTATGGTCACCACATTGTTTTTTATATGTTATGGTTTAGAATGTGGAAGTTCCTCAAAAAATGAATGGATTTATCTGTATGTTTTATAGAAGAATCATAAGTTTTTTCATTTATGTTCAAAGTAGATAAATAATAATCAAGGTTTTTTAATGAAGAATTAGGTTTATGTGGTTATTTCTCAACAAATAGGACAAAGAAATACTCTTCTATAGTCTTGGTTCTTTTTTTAAATACACTATAGTATGTACTTAAAATTGTATAACGAGGGAAAATTGTATCATCTCTCTTTGAAGAAAACTTTTCAACATTTTCATTAGTATAATGAAATGACACTAGTAAAATAAAAATCTATAATGTAATTAACCTTAGAATTTATATTATTTTAATGATCATAAGGGGTTTTCTTTAAAATAGGTCTAATTAAAACTCTATTAATTATATAGAAGGAAATGTCCATAGCCTATTCCCCAATATATATAGGTAAGTCCCATTCATTAAGCATTGTTCGAGATATCTATCGTATTGTTTATTTCTTCTTTACATAGTTCTATTTTTTTAGTGGTATTTGGAGTAGATTAGTTATGGTCATATCCATTTTGTGAGAAAAAGGATTCAAGTTCTTGATTTTCAAAATCGTGACCATTGTAACTTCATAAGAATTTCATTCTAAGTCCACATAGGTTTTATACAGAACTAGAATTCTTGGTAAAATAATAGAAAGGTTCATTTTTTGAGCTAAAAACAATACCCAACTATACCTAGAAATGTCGTCTACAAGTACATAGATATTGTAATTCCCATTTAAACAAGATACACTAGATGGTCCAAACAAATATATTGGAACCAAATCAAGAGGTACGGAATTTGAATGTTTTTCTTATGTTTGAGAGATATGTTGTATTGTTTACCTTTTTGATAGGGGTTACATACTTTTTCATTTGAAAATTATTGTTTGGGTATATTGCTGACTAACCATTTCCGAGTAAGATTTTCTCAAGAGTATATATTAAAATGTCAGAGTATCTTATTCCCAAGAGAAAATTCTCTAGGAAACGGACTTATTCAAGAAATGTTTTATGAAATTAAATAATCAATATTAAGATCATACAAATTCTCATTTCTCAAATAATTAATCTCTAATGAATTTTTGTTTCCAAATAGATTAAAATAATTTTACTCAAATATCACATGAAAACCATTATCGTATAGATGTGATATTCTATGAATTTTTTTAAGTCTATCAACAAATAGTAATTCAAAAATTAAAACAGAGTTAGAGTTACTGATATGGCCAAGGACAATTATTTTTACTTTATAATTGACACAAAAGGCGACATGTCTACCATCATATTATATCATGTTCTTGAAGTTCGAGTAATCTTCTTTCATATATATAGAATAACTATTGTCCAGGTATCATATATTTCTACAAGATATTTTCAAGAAAACTATCTACAAAACTACTTTATACCAGAAATTATTTTGGAACCCAAATATTCTTCTATCTATTTTTGTTATTTATTATATCTTTAGGAACCCATATTTTCTAAATGGGTTTCCTATAATCATATTGTGAACTCTTTGAAATAAAAACATTATTAGGTCCACTTGAATAATAACTAGACATATAATTTCATGAATTGGATTTAGGAATAAAATTTCTCATATATAACTATTCTCTCTCTATGTTTATATCCTAGACCAGTAATATATTTTGGATCAATTAGTTTTCCTAGATTTCTGAAATATTTTCCCTACCATTTGTAAAACTCTCTAATTATTTATTTTGTTCAACATTTTATAATTTCTATTCATTATTCTCTTTCAACAATTGAGATTTCTTTACTATGTATATAGAAATATCAAATTTAACAATAATAGATAAAACATGATATTTCTTCATAATTTTTTATTTATGTTTAATCCCATTCAATGTTCCTTCATGAATAATTCAACATTCAAAAATTTCCACTTTTTACAAATCATCAACATTTGGTTCATCTCTATAATGATTTGAATTATGTAAATCATATACCAGAGGTTCCCCAAATATATTTTTCATGAAGCACATATTTACTCTATCAGGATTTTATTCATGTGTTTATTCTCAATCTCTAGAGTTGTATTCAGAGGAACTCCAGGTGGATTTTATTTATTTATTATGTTTTTTTATTTATCATTATACTTATTCTTATAGTTTAACTTGAGACGATCATCCTTAACATTTTTTTAATTAAACTCATAACAGGAAATGTCATCTGAATTATTATCCCTTTTCTATTCCTTCTATAATTCCCACTAACATCATAATTTCCCATTAAGCACAGTTTCCAAAATAATTTCTTCTTCTTATTGAATTTCTTTATCCATTTGGACAGATGAGTCATTTTCTAATAACTATTTACTTCTTATTCCTCATCACTCTTTTATCTTGTTTTGTTTTGTTTTTTTACTTTCATGATCTAGCAGTATAGAAGCCTATAAACTTCCTCTTCAGTTCATCATCCTCTTCACAATTAACTTGAAGCACATCATTATAAATCATCAACTTTCTAATCAATTTATTCCTAGATATTATACTAATGTAATGATATTACCTTATTGAAACTAATTTTTTTTCCATCTTTCAAGAATACATCTCAACAGCCACAAGATTTGATATTTTCTGATAATGCATTCCCCAAGAAGGTCATCATGTTCATGATTCCATTAATCCTAATATTCATATCATAAATCAACTCTTCTGGTTTCATCTTAATTATATCATATTTAATTAAACAATTATTAAATCCCAGTTCTCTATCATTAGTAGTTCCTTCATGTGAAATAGAAAATATATCCTAAATTTCACAAGAAGTTTTAATAGTATATATTCTATTGAACCGTTCATCACTTAAATCATATTAAATAGCATTCATGGATTTTTAATTATTTTTATACGTAATCTTGGTTACATTTTCCAATTTATTCCTAGAATCCATTAGTAATTCATTTTTATCTTCTATAATATAACATATTTTAAAACTCAGGATTTTAATGTGCAGTTTCATTTTTATTTTCTATTTAGAATAGTTATTATCATTAAAGATTGGTGTTTTGTTGTAGCTGATACTTCTTGTCTGTTGCCTATTTAATGAAATAAATTTACAATTAATATGAATTTAGGATCTTTTAAACACAACTAAAATCATAGGTGAAATTATTTTGAAAACCATTGATACCAAAATTTGGTCAGAATGAGTATATAGAGATGTGGCTGAATTGAGTTCCCAATAAAAATGTCTATTAAAAAAATTTAAATAGAATCCCTAGTTTTAAATAAAATAGACCAGTTAATCAAAATATGATATTAATATAAGTTTAGATTTATTAAAAGATTATTAAAATAGAGATTAAGTATCATTTAAAACAATATATGTAAATTAATTTATATTTTGAAAAAACATTACTTAATCAAAACCTTATATAAACAAAATTTTATGACTAACTATCAATGTATTGGTTTTTTATAGTTCAAAACTAGTTTAGTATAAATATAATAAATGAATACGAGAAAAACACAAAATGGAATAAAAACCCAAAGGTCTAGTATCATGCAAGGACCTAATACCCTCCACTTGAAAATCACATGCTTCTAAGCATATTATATAAATATAATCCTGATGCAAAACCTGGATCGAGTATAAAGACAACAGATACAAGTTGTCCAGGCCATATTGGAACCACTTCCATAATAACCATTTGAATAAAACAAACACAAGCCACACATTTACCTCTTCCACATCATTATTGGTAATCAAATGTAATAGCATATAGAATATATCTTTTATCTTCAATATGAAGTGTAGGAGATATTGTGTGTTTAATAAATAGGGTAAATTTTACACATCTCAAAATTAAATGCAAAAAACATAAAGAGAAAGTATGAAGATGTAGAATTTTTAGTGTTTGTTAATTTTATGTTCTGTGAAATATTGAGACTCCTTGAATGTCACTCAGATTGGAGATAGGGTCATATATCTGTATATTATAGTAAAATAGAGCATTTTAAGCTCTCATATTCTGTCTTTAAGAAATGTTCTAAATGATTTTAAGATCCACCCTTTCATAGTTGAATGTTATGTAAGGATTTAGCATAAAATATCTCACATAAGTCTCACTATAATGATATGATCCAAGTTACCCTCAAACCTGGCACCTAAACCATTCTGTCACATACCCATAGGGTGTTCCCAATCCCCAGGGGATAGGGACAAGCACTCGGGCATCAAAAAAACCAAAGGGAATGACTTCACCCAACCTGAACAACCCCCTGGAATATATATATATATATATATATATATGGAGTAGTAAGGAATAGAGAAAATTTAATAAATATATTCCATAACTGTAAAAAGATAGGAGAAACAAAAAAACATTAATTGTATCCAAAATCTCAAAGAGACAATTCCAACTACAAATAACCAAAACGAAATTTCTACTCCATATGATAGCATAGAAAAACTCCCACTATCTCACCACCAATTATCCAACTCACCTGACATAAATCCTCACAATCTCACCATGGTTCCCTGCCTTTCCATACATTAAAATATATACATAGGTCTATGAAGCGTCGAGTAGGTTCATAGGGTGTAATCTAATAGGCTCAATAGTATGCCACCCCATGTGTTCCGAAACAAGTCTTTATATATCAATTAAGGTATATTCCATTCAAATAAAATAGGGGATGATAAGCAGTATAACAGTTTTTATCAAAAACATGGTAAACATTTCCCTTTTTCACAGTTCTAAAAAAAATAAGGTATGTAAATTTCAAATCACAATTTTCGCTTCATTTATCAAAAGAATAAGCATGCATATCAAGGATAAAACAAAAAATCCATCAAACAAAAAATAGAAGCACGGGTATCAACACCATGTATCACTATGGATTAGGCTAGCAAGATACTTGTACCAAAATCAATCATGTGCACAATATAGTTCATAGAATACATGCCTAGGGAGATGAGGAGTACCCCATGAGTAGACCACCTTAAAATATTAAAATCAGTCCCCTATAAGACTAAGCAAACAGAGTAAATACTCATTTGAAATCCACTTGACAATCACAAAAATGGATGATTTCCCCAAGATTTACCTTCCACCTATGTACCCTAGGTAACCCATGTTCTCATTTTTAAAATTCATTTCAATGATTTGAAAATACGAATTTTCTTTCAATTAATAAGGATCATGGAAAAACTAATTTTCTTTAAAAACCCTTTTCATCACATAAAAAACATTCATTCTAATTCCCGGTATAAATCATTTTATAAAATAGAAACAACATACTTCATTAACATAGGCTAGAGACAAAACTACCTACCTCAAAACATGATTAACACGTGCTTACAATGGGATACATCGCCAATGAAAACTCCATGACATTAAAAAATTCCTTAGAACCCAGTCCACATATCGTAGAAATGATCTAATAGATAAATAGGGTCAATGGAGATGAGGAAACACCACATACCTCAAGAAAAAAGACTCTCCACATAACAACCCATAAAGTAATGGCCTATAGAACGAGACCACACAACAAATCTGGAAGGAGAAAAGAAGAAAAACCAATTTAGACCAATGAATTAGATAACACGATACAAAGGGTGATATCATGTTCAATGGAAATGAATAATTACAATGTTCACTCACCTGAACAGACACATTGAAACTACAATGAAGATTAAATTCTGAATAGATCGATATGCAAGGTACAGAGTCACAAAAAATCATAGGATTGGAACCTTAGGTTGGTAGAAATGGAGAACCAGCCACTGAATGGACACTCAAATCCCATATGATGCCCTAAAAATCTCAAATTTTGATATTATACTATGTGTAATACCTTTACAGGTCATGAATTCCATGATGTCTGAATACGCAGAAAACCCCATTTCAACGGATTAAAATGGAACATTTAATTAACTCGCAACCTGTAAAACATATCACATCATGTAACCTATCACAATGTGAATCCTTCTCTTGACATGCACCTAGTAACCATTACATGTCATTTGACCTAGTCACACAGCATGAAAATCTTCTACAGCCTGCAAAAAATCAAGAAACCAACATCTAAAACTCCACTAAAAAACTGGAACTCTGAGAGAGGGAAAACATAAACAGTCAATGTAACAGGATGTTACGAAGTCCCCACCCAAAAAACATTCCATACCAAGGTAGTCATTTGGAATATGTAACCCCAATAAAAATATGAGTCCACTACTCCCTCATCAACCACTCACATTCCCAAGTCTAATGAGAATCTGATCCTTGTTACCATAAAACTCTAACCAATGGAATCGGCTTTCCATGAAAAACATTAACCTAGGAGTCAATAATCTCAATTGGATTTTCCAAAATAGAAATATCTACCTCTAGATTTATTTCTTCTTAACTGAGAATGTGACTGGGATCAAGATGGTACTTCTGAAGCTAAGATATATGGAAGACATCATAAATACCTATCAACTAAACAGTAAATTCTAACTAATATGAAACCTACCTGAGCCAATCAGTGAGCTCAAATAGTTCAACATATCTTAGAGAAAACATTACCTATATTCCAAGATGATGGTTACCCAAATGTGGACAAACATTCAAGAGAACCTTGTCACCAAAGGAAGAATCCGAAGGACAACAATGTTGATCCGGCTATGATTTTGGTCAACTCTAGAATGTAATCAGACATTGATGTACATCATAAATCTTAACTGACATTTCCTAAACCGAACTTAGTCCAACCAAAAATACTCTACATACCTCATCCCAACAAAGAGGTGGTCTACATGGATTACCATACAACCCCTCAAAGGGATCCAATCTGATTGATGACTAAAAAGTATTATTACAAACAAACTCAACCAGTCCATATAGATATCCCATGATCCACTAAACTCCAAGACACAAGAAAGAATTATATCCTCTAGGATCAGAATAAATCTCTCTATCTAACCATATGTGTGTGGATGGTAATCCATTCTCAACATGACATAATTTCTTAACGCATCTTGGAGACTCCTCTTGAACATTGAGATAAACCTAGATTCCCAATCTGAAACAATGGAAGAAGTACTACCATGTAAACTCACAATATATTATACCTACAGATTACCTAGATCTTAAACATTAGTTGTATCCTTGATTTTAATGAAATGAGAAAAAATCATCAACTGAGAAACAACTACCTAGATAGAATTCCTCCCTCTGAGATTCAGTGGTAATCAAATAAAAAATCCATAGATACCTCATCCCATATCTAGATGAGCACAAGAAGTGGCAGAAGAAAACCAGAGGATTTCAAGTGCTCTGCCTTTATTAATTGTAAGGTGAAACAATGGGACAAATATTTTTCAATGTCACACTTCATACTCGTCCACCAGAATCTTTATCTCATGTAATAATACATCTTTTTAATGCCTATATGAATGGCCGAAAAAAATACGTGACAATTAAACAAGACAAAACTCCTCACATATGTTGGGATGACAACGTACATCGCAAAGTGGATCATAACATCTCAAAAGAGAGACCAACCAAAAAACATCTCTCCACCATAATGGATTACTCTAATTTTACTAAAATTGCCATCCATCTTTAGACAATACAAAATATAATTCAAGAGAGATGATGATAACTGATAAATGTTTAGAACCATACCCAAAACATCCACCATAGAATTCATGGGAAACTAAGTGAAAATATACATAAGTTTCCACTCCTCCATATATTATAGAACACCCTAGGAAGTTAAATTCGTACTAAGATCATCTTCAAGGACAGTACCCATCCTTGGAGTGTATATGATATGAAATTAAAATTTCTGAAGGTATTATACCCATCATATCTGTATAATATTCAATTATTTCTAAAAAAAGATATAGACAAAACTCTTACGATTATAAAAGACAGTGAACCTCTCTACAAAAATATAGTTCTACCAATATTTAAGTTCGTGCATAACTATAGAAAGCTATAAATTTTGAGTGGGATAATTCTTTTCATTTTATCGAAGCCAGCGAGAGCTGTAAGCTGCCACATGGTCATCCTGTATAAGCACTGTAATGGACCAGACCTCTCTGGTCCATTCCTTTGCGAAAATCTTGTGTATGAGGTGATTCGGGAGGTCAAGGTGACTTATCCCCAAGACTTTTCTAATTTTCCAGTTCGGTGAACAGTTCCAATGGTAGACATTTTTGAATTCTGCAATGGTAACCTTCTGTGAATAGTGCATCAGTGACCTTAGGTGAACAGTGTCATTAGTGACCCTTGGTGAATAGTTTCATTGGTAACCTTTTATGAATAGTTCCATTGGTGAACAATTCTATCAGTAACCTCTAATTGTAACCTCTCTTTCCATTGCAAAATTCCCAATTCTATGAATAGTTCCACCAGTGAACGGTTCTATCAGTAACCTCTATTTCCTTATACATATTTTCAGTTTGTGAACAATGTTTCCAGAATGGGGAGGTCTATCGGCAACCACTATTTTCTTTGACAAATTTTGAGTCTGTGAACAGTGTTTCCAGAACGGTGAGGTCTATTTCTAACCTCTATAGGTAACCTCTATTTATTTTTCCAAATTTTGAAATCATGAATAGTTGTTCTAGAATGGTGAGGTCTATCAGTAACCTCTATTTCCAATTCCAAATTTTGAGTTTGTGAACAGTGTTTCTAGAATGGTGAGGTCTATCGGCAACCTCTATTTCTTTTTCCAAATTTTGAGTTCATGAACAGTGTTTCTAGAACAGTGAGGTCTATTAGTAACTGCTATCGGTAACCTCTATTTCCTTTTCCAAAATTTGAGTTTGTGAACAGTGTTTCCAGTTTCCTACAGTTTTTCACCTTAAACGTTTCCTTTGAAATAAAATGCATTTAAATCCTTATTTTAAGGTATCTAAGGCCGATTCAAAGTCCATTACTCCTATATTAATTTATCATAAGGCTCGGGACAATTTTACTAGGTCAAATCGTGTTGTTTAATGCGATCTTCTTTTAATGGAAATCCTAATATATCATAAACCACTAGTCTGTTAAATCTTATAAAGGGATGTGATATATTTCTCCCTATTTCTTCCTCCTTGTTCTCGGCTATTAGATTCTAGAACATTTCATTCTATTTTGTAGGGGTTGTGAAATCCAACATTCCTCCTAGGATTGGTTTCACTCTGTTTTGATGCAACTAAGCAGTATCGATCAATCCTCGGTATAAGGTTTGATCTATCTCAATTCATTTTGGTTCGTCTCCTTCTGTTTCTCCTTACCCTGTTATGGTATGTGATCTCTAAAATTCTAATGGATTTTTCTTGGGTTTTTTTTGGTGCGGTCATACCGCATCATCCTTGGGTGGAAACAATTGTCATAAGAGGAGGCGATCGGGATTATTTGTGTATATAGTTCTTGTATAAAGAACGAAAAGAACCATTTGAGTTATGGGATTCAT
Organism: Viscum album; assembly: GCA_963277665.1. Classification (NCBI taxonomy): domain Eukaryota; kingdom Viridiplantae; phylum Streptophyta; class Magnoliopsida; order Santalales; family Viscaceae; genus Viscum; species Viscum album. The sequence continues at coordinate 1,417,197,545 of OY728160.1, forward strand.
TTTTTCTCTTTTATTTTATGTGAAACTGTATAGTTAGCATGTTTTTTCCCATTGGATCACAATGGAATTGATATAATAAATATTTGAACCAGATAAATAAATTGATATTGATCGTATTCTATTGCCTCTTGTTTTTCTAGATAGTGTGATATTTGTGCTTTCTTTGATAGTTGTTCATTCCTGATGGAATTTTATAATGAACGTAAACTAGAATTAATTGATAATTGTTCGGCTAAAGATAAAGAGGCATGTAAATGAATCTATTTTTTCTTATTTTTATTTGACGTCAATCAAAATAATGCAGTAAGCATGTTTAATTATTTGTGATAGCTTACTTTTTAGGTTATCCAATGATAGAACCTATGAATTAAAAATTGGTTAATCCATCATGGATTAAATAAATGGTTGTTTAATAAAAGATAATCCCTTGTAGGGTTCTAAGTTACCCTCTTGGTTGTTTAAGGTCCAAGAGCCCATTGGATATGATGTTTGTTTTTCCTGCTGCCTATGTTGTGGTGTGAGCCTGGATGGCTGTTGTGATATGTGGGGGCAGGGAGGACTATTGATTGTGGTAGTATTTAATGCCTAGAGTGGTGGGATGCATCGGTTTATGCATGAGGTGTCGAGGAGGACACCAGGGATGATCGAATGGGATGGATGAGATTGTTGGATTCTTGCTGATTCTTATTGGTTGATTATCTGCTTTACCTATCCCCATTGCTCAAGGAAGCTAGTCTTACATACCCTTCTTCTGAAGGGGGTGAAGACGCAAGGGGTATGCCTTGTTCTTTCCATGTATTTCTTCTAAAGGTATAATGGGTCTACGCTCATGCTATAGGCGGTAATGACTCGACAGGTAGTTCATCTACTTACTGTGTTGAGCCCACTTGTGTTTAGTTTCATAGAATATTTTTCTAGAAATCTTGGGAATATGGGAAAGTAATTCTGTAAATAAATAATTGAATAAATGATGTTAACCCATGGGGTTAGGAGCTCTCTAAGGCGCAATGTTGTGGTTGTGATTTTAAGGAATAGTGTATGTTGGGTGTGATGCTAATGAAATTTAATGTAGAATTTTTATCAATTAATTAATGTTTAATGAATTAATTAGCATATTGTGATACTAATAAATAGGTAATTAAATAATGTATTAATGCTCTTTAAATGGATGTGTGCTTATAGGATACCTAGTCTTAGATGTGGAAGCCCAGAGCCTGAGAGACTTTAGCTACAATTGAGACTAAGACTAGGTTATGCCCATGTTTTAGTTGTGAGATATAGTATATTCTATAATTTTTGTGTTTCTATATGCTACTCCACCCTTTCAGTAAGGAAAACTGACACCCCATGGATTCTGAGCCATGGAGGGGTGTTTTCCCCAACATTCCTTTGGGAGGATGGAAGGATGACTACCCCCTTTAGCCCCGCTCTCTTTTCTTGGTAGTTACTTGTGCTCGTAGGCACAATGGTTAGTTTTCCCCATATATGTGTGTGTAGGGATGTAATGGATTTTTGTTATTCACACACATATATTCTGGATATAGTATCATATGGGCTAATATAGGTGTAACATGTATAGGTTGTGATGGCTTGTGGATCCTTACTTATTGATTGGGCTATAATGGATTGAGTTATAATACCCGACGTATGATACACGTTATGTGAGATATGGTGGCTCACAGAAACTACCTGGTTACTTTTCTTATGTGGACGTAGTGTTTTTTTCACAAGGTGCATGTTGTGGTTCTTCGCCCAGGTGTCTGTGGGCAAGACTTTTTGGAGAGAGATGCATAGGACGTGTGATGTTGGGGAAAAGTGAAAAACCAATGGGGAAGTAGTAGCAGGGAACCCTTGATATTCTTTATTATATTACATACTCTTGTATGTGTTACTTAGTGAGCATAGCCAAGGTGAGGCTAGGAACTTAGTATACCTGTTTAGGTGACGAGTCAGTTTCACTTGTTTTTCATTGAGCTTTAGCATGCTTTGATTACTTTTTCACAAGAGGCTTCGGGGAGGATCCTACTGAGAATACTATTATACTCACCCCTTTGTTATATAAACATTTTTTTCAGTCACTTGGAGTAGGTTGGAGAACATGATGGTATTTAATAGCTTGGGGTTAGAGGAGCTATTTGGGATTCGTGGTCACTAATGTTTTTTGTTTCTTTTAGGTACATGGTGTTTTCCCTTTCTAGTTATAGTAGTTTTTCATGAAATTACATATGAGCTCTTGGGTATTCTTTTATATTTCAGTCTGAGTTGGATTTGGTGGGTGTCTATCTTATCTCTCTCTTCCGCATGTGTTCTCTTAGAGGGTAATGCCTCCCATTCGTGTGATTATTATACCATCGGTGCTAGTCGCCAAACCAGGGCTTACTAGAGGTAGGACTCGAGGTTCATTATCTACCTTCTCACATTGCTGGCCCAGGAGGGGTACACTATGTGGGGAGGGGGTCCTGATAGCATGGTATCAGAGGTCTGGTTGAGAGATAGGATGTTTTTTGGAGTTAGGAACAGGTGAGGTTGCATGGGTTGGTAGGTCAACATTGTCATTCATGTTTATCAATTGATGTAAAAGCTGGATATCGGCTAAGACATAGGCATTTAGTTCCCCCTATGATCTGATGTACTTACCATTAAGTTTAAAATGGCTACTAAACAAGGTGATACTAGTTACAGGGTAGATACCTAGGAAAGGATAATGCTTCATTCTACATTTAGCATCTCTTTGAATGGGTAAAATTTAGGATAGGTTAACCTAAAATGAATAAAATAAAACTATAAAATAATTAATTAATGTTTTGTCTTCCATATTCTAGTTTTAGGAGCTCTAACAATTTGTAATATCTTAGGTTTTCCTCTAGGTTGACAACATCGTCCGGATCACATAGATAATTTCCAGTAGGCTATGCCAGCATATCGCCACTGGGCAGAGGATGATGATGATGACACCTAGAGGAGGACACTGTGAGTGTTTCAGCACCAAAGTCTGCAGAAGAATGAGGGCTCCATTTCAGAAGCATTTACAGAATACTAGTTATAGGAGGTCGAGATATGCTTCAGTTCGATCTATTCTTAGAAGGATCACTAGGGGTACATGGTTTTGACGATGTTTATTGGAGCATCAAGACAATTGTGGTTCTTGTTCCTTGGGGGTCGTGAGGATTCAGTGATCTCAAGGGAGGAGTTCTGAGACATGTTTAGAGTCGAGTTTCTTTCCTTGACTGTAAAGGCGTCCAGTCTCCAAGAGCTTTTTCCCTTATAAAGGGGGGTTCTAGTGTGAGAGAGTTCGGAATCCATTTCTGGATCCGTTTATGATATGCTTCAAACCTGTTTCCAAATGAGGAGGTCAGGGCGAGGCATTTCGAGGAGGCTTTTCATCCAGATATCCAGCGCCAGGTCACCCCATTTTTTCTAACACATATCTTGAGGTGCTAGCAAGAGAAGAGGTTGTTGAGAGGACTTTGGCCAGAACCAGATCATCAAGAGAGGGGAGTCATCATGATTCCTCATGAAGCAGATTGAGGTTGTTCCAGCAGAGGCAATAGTAGAAGGTTGCACCAGTTTTAGATCAGTAGAGTGTAGATGAGGCAGGCAGAGGATATCCCCATGATTCTCCCCATCCTCATAGGGCTGAGTGTGGATATGGTGCTAGTCTTCATAAGAGTTATAAAGGATATGGAGGTGTTTTTGGTCAGCATCATGCTTTATCGTTGCTATTTCTAGGTGAGCATACGGAGTACGGTGACCTTGTAGCAGGCCGAGACTAGATGACTGCTTTTCCGATTTGATTCGGAGTGACTAGTACATCCTAGTGGGGAGCACTACTGTGTGTGGTGGTAGACCCACGGTGGAGGAGAACTACATTGTGAGGTGGAAGACCTGCGGTACTCGACAGAAGGAGTACCTCTGTAGGATATGAGGGGGAGCACTACTTTGTGAGGTGGCAGACCCATGGCGGGTAGCACTACATTGTGAGGTGGTAGACCCGCGGTATGTAGAGACTGTGAGCTAGTGTTGGGGCTGCCCCACTCTTGGGGAGATTTCCTATGTTTACTAATACAACCATATGATGTCATCCTCGGCATGGATTGGTTGTATACGGTGTAGCTTATCGTGGATTACTTTAGGAAGAAGGTTGCATTCTTCGATGCGGATGGAGATGTGGTGGTGTTTTTTGGTGATCAAAATCCTTGTATGGGTCGTAGGCCTATTCCTTCCTCATCATCCATGATGGAAGAGATGATGTTGAGTTCTTAAGTGGGTTATCATTTGGCATTTACAAGGGCTGTAGAAGATTTACCTGATGCCTTTCTAGAAGTGGTGGTTGCATTACCCCCTCGATGAGAGATCAAGTTTGGGATTAACCTACAACCAGGAGCGTCTCCTATCTCCATGTCTCCATATAGGATGGCCCATTATGAGTTAGGAGAGCTATGTATACATCTTGATGGTCTATTATAGTGAGGTTTTGTTCAGCCGAGGGTGTTACCGTGGGGTGTACCAGTTTTGTTCGTGAAGAAGGCTGACAGCAGTTTGCTATTCTGTGTCAATTACCGTCGCTTGAACAAAGTGACAGTAAAGAAACAAAATCCTCTTCCATGGATTAGGGATTTATTTTTTCAACAGAAGGGTGCAAGTTGGTTGTCAAAGATATACTTGCAGTCAGGATATCATCAGGTGTGTATGAAGGATGAAGATAACCCAAAGACTGATTTCTGTTGTTGTCATGGGCATTATGAGTTCGTTGTAATGTTGTTGGGCATGGAGAATTTTCCAGTTGTGTTCATGGGATTTATGAATGATGTGTTTCGTGAGTTCCTGGACATGTTCATTATAGTTGTTATTGACAACATCCTTGTGTACTCCAGGTCACAAGAAGAATCTAAAGAGCATCTACACACCATTTTGAGAGTTCTTTGACAACAGCAGCTATTTTAGAAGTTGTCGAAGTGTGAGTTTTGGGCTCGAGAAGTATGTTTCTTGGGGTATGTTGTTTCCCAGTGGGGATTAGTTGTGGATCCATCGAAGATAGGAGTATTTATGTCTGGGGAATCTTCCAAGACAATGTCAGTGGTGAAACGTTTCCATGGTATCGCAGGCTACAACAAGAAGTTTGTAGCCAATTTCTCACAAGTTGAGACTCATCTGACCGCTTTGACCAAGAACAGTTAGGTGTTCATATGTACTAAACAGTGTTAGGCAGCATTCCATAATCTAAAAGAGAAGTTATTAAGGGATCCAGTTCTTTGTCTACCTGTAGAGGGAGTTTAGTTTGATGTTTTCTGTGATTCTTTATATCTGGTGGTAGGTTTTGTTCTCATGCATCAGAGATCAGTTTTTTCTTCATGGGTATTGGAAATTGCGTCCCCATGAACATAACTATGCCACCCTTGATCTTAAGTTGGAAGTCGTGGTGATTCCTCTGAAGTTGTGGATACATTACCTCATTGGAGAGCGCTTTTTGGTTTTCACCAATCATAAGAGTTTGAGAAATATTTTCTCCTAGTGGGAGTTGAAATTATGACAGTGGTGGATAGTCTTCTTACCCGAATATGACTTCGAGATATCATATACACCTGGAAAGGGGAATGATGTAGCGGATGTGCTGAGTTGAAAGTCATGTAGTGATGCTTTGTGTAAATCTTGTGATTCCTGGAGAGTAATGGAAGATTTTTCATCATTACATCTTGATATGGGAGAAGTTGGGTGAAGAGGTCTTCTTTTTCAGATGATGGTACAGTAATCTCTAGTGTAGAAGGTGGAAGTGTCCCATTTGGGGGATCGAAAGGTTGAGGTCTGGAGAGACTGAGTTGTTTGTGGGGAGGCCCCTGATGGGTGGTCTAAGGATGAACAACAATGATTGTTATATCATGGAAGGAATTTTGTTCCTTTGGTGATGTGTGAGGCGACTCTCAGATAATTCCAAAGTTCTCCTTTAGCAGTGCATCCTGGCATGACAAAGATGTACCAAGCTTTGAGAAGCTAGTTTTGGTGGCATGGGCTAAAGTGTGCAGATGTGGAGTTTGTGTCTCAATGTTTGGTCTACCAAAAGGTGAAGGCTGAACATCGTGATCCTGGTGGTCTACACCATCCATTAGATATTCGTCAGTGGAAGTGGGAGGACATATCAATTGAATTTTTTACTAGTTTACCTCGAGCTCTGGGGGACATGATGGTATTTCGATAGTGTTGGATCATTTAACAAAATCGGCCCACTTCATAGAGATCAAGGAGTCGAGCATAGTGGATGTTTTATTGAGGCAGTATCTGGAGGAGGTGGTGAGACTTCATGGAGTCCCAAGGATGATAATTTCTGATTGAGATCCTTGTTTCACCTCTAGGGTGTGGAGAGGTCTCCATCATTATTTGGGTTCTCAAATATCCCTTAGCACTGATTTTCATCCTCAAACGGATGGTCAGACAGAGAGAACCATCCAGACTCTTGAAGACATGTTACTATCTTGTGTCCTAGATTTTTTAGGTTTATGGATGAGGAACTTACCTTTAGTTCAGTTATCTTAAAATAATAGTTTTCACTCCACCATAGGTATAGCGCCATTTAAAGCCTTGTATGGCTGGCCTTTCCATTCACCGCTGTTCTGGAATAGAGTCAGAGAGTCTGAAATTCTCGGACCGAAACTGGTGCAGAATTCAACAAAGATGGTTCAGGTGATTTGTGAGAGGATGAAGATAGTGAAAGATCATCAGAAATCATATTCTGATCAAAGGAGGAGACCCTTAGAGTTTAATTTTGTGGATCATGTGTTTCTGAATGGGACAACCTGTCGTAGGCAGCGGAGGTTTGGTTGTGGGAGTATGTTTTCTCCCTGGTTTGTTGGGCCTTTCGAGGTGTTATCTCGTGTTGTAGTTGTGGTGTATCTAGTGGAACTTCCCCCACAGATGATCTGGATACATGATGTTTTCCATGTATCACTTCTCCAACATCATCTTCATGATGACTCTCACGTCATCATTTGGGGAGAGATCAATGTTGATGATGATGTGACCTTTGAGGAGCGCCCTATGGAGATCCAAGACCGCAAAAAGAAGGTGTTGTGCGGGAATTCTATACCCTTGGTTCGTGTCTTATGGTGACACGGTGGCATGGAGGAGAGTACCTGGTAATGTGATTCACAGATATGTGCTCAGTACCCAGAGTTGTTTGATGTTTAACTCTTTTCATGAATCGATGTAGCCTTTTTTATTATAGACCATTCATGAACATATCATGGATTTTTTGTGTTGATTTTTGTGGTTTTCTCTCTTTTTATAGGTATCTATATGGGTGGTTTTTTGGACCCCGTTTGGTTTTTGCTTTAGGTGGGTTTTGAATTCTCGAGGATGAGAATGTTTTGAGAGGTATCTGATGCAATTCCCCAATCCTCTCTGGTCTATTCCTTTGTAAAAATCAGGTTTATGAGGTGATTAAGGTGGTCAAGGTGACTTATCCCCTACACTTTTCCAATTTTCCAGTGGGTGAACAATTCCAATGGTAGACAGTTGTGAAGAGTGCAACAGTAACCTTCGGTGAATAGTGCATCGGTGACCTTAGGTGAAAAGTGTCATCAGTGACCCTTAGTGAATAGTTTCATTGGTAACATTCTATGAACAGTTCCATCAGTGAACAGTTCTATCGGTAACCTCTACTGGTAAAATCACATTCCTTTTCCAAATTTCAAATTCTATGAATAGTTCCATTGGTAAATAGTTCCATTGGTAACCTCTACTTTTCCAAATTTTGATTTTGTGAACAGTGTTTCCAAAATGGTGAGGTCTATCAGTAACCTCTTTTTTCTTTTCCAAATTTTGAGTTCATGAATAGTGTTTCTAGAATGGTGAGGTCTATTGGTAACCTCTATTTCCTTTTCCAAATTTTGAGTTTGTAAACAGTGTTTCTAGAATGGTGAGGCCTATCGGTAACCTCTATTTACTTTTCAAAATATTTTAGTTCGTGAATAGTGTTTCCAGAATGGTGAGGTCTATCGGTAACCTCTATCAGTAAAATCTATTAGTAACCTCTATTTCCTTTCCCAAATTTTGAGCTTCTGAATAGTGTTTCCAGAACAGAGAGGTCTATCTGTAACCTCTATTTTCTTTTTCCAAATTTTGAGTTCGTGAACTGTGTTTCAAGCTTCCTATAGTTTCGCCCCTTTAATGTTTCCTTTGATGTAAAATGAATTTAAATCCTTATTTTAATGACTCTAAGGCCGATTCAAAGGCCATAACTCGTATATTAATTTATCCTATGGCTCGGTATGTTTTTACTTGGTCAAACGTTGAGGTTCAATGTGATCTGCTTTTAATGGAAAACCTAGCGTACCTTAAACCACAACTCTATTAAATCTTCTAAAGGGACGGGATATCTTCCTCCCTAGTTCATCCTCTTGGTTCTTGTCTATGAGATGCTAGAACCATTCATTCTATTCCGTAGGGGTTGTGCAATCAAAAACATTTCCTAGGATTGTTTCTGGTCTATTTTAATGCAACCAAGCAGTATCGATCAATAATTGGTGTAAGGTATGATCAATCGCCATTATTTTGGGTTCGTCTCTTTCTGTATCTCCTTTCCCTATTATGGTATGTGATCTCTATAATTCTAATGAAGTTTTCTTGTGTTTCTATTTGTGCGGTCATACCTCAACATCCTAGGGTGTATATAGTTGTCATGGGAGGAGGCGATCGTGATTTTTTCTGTGGATGTTTCTTGTATAAAGAATGACAAGAACCGTTTGAGGTTGGATATTCATTGATTCTCTTTTATTTTATGTGCAACTGTATATTTATCATGTTTTATCCGACCAGATCACAATGGAATTGACATAATAAATATTTGAACTGGATAAATAAATTGATATCGACAATATGTTATTTCCTATTGTTTTGCTAGATAGTGTGATATCTATGATTGATTCGCATAGCTGTTCATTCATGTTGTAAATTGGTAAATAACATAAACCAAAATTAATTGATAATTGTTTGGGTTAAGATAAAGAGTAGTGTAAATGAATATGGTTTTCATGTTGTAATTTGATGTTAATCAAAATGGTTTAGTAAGAATGTTTAATTATTTGTGATAGCTTTTTGTTTAGGTTTCCCATTGTTTGAACCAATGAATAATAAATTGGTTAATCCAAGATGGATTAAATAACTACTGGTTTGATAAAATATAATACCTTGTAGGGTTCTGAGTTACCCTCTTTTTTGGTTAAGGGACAAGAGCCCATTTGATATGATGTTTTTTTCCTGCTGCTTGTGTTGTGGTGTGAGCCTGGATGGCTATTGTGATATGTGGGGGTAGGGAGGCCTATTGATTGTGGTAGCAGTTGATGCCTAGAGTGGCGAGATGCATCGGTTTATGCATGTGGTGTTGGGGAGGACACCTAGGATGACAGAATAGAATGGAGTTAATTGTTGGATGCTTGCTGATTCTTATTGGTTAATTATCTGGTTTACCTCTCCCCACTACTCAAGGCAGCTGATCTAACATACCCTTCATTCGAAAGGGGTTAAGATTCATGGGGTTTTCCTCCTGATTTCCATATTTAGCTTCTCATGGGAGAATGGTTCTACGCTCTTGATATAGGTGGAAAATAATCAACAGGTAGTTCATCTACTCATTGTTTTTCCCCCTTGTGTTTAGTAATATTGAATGTTTTTCTAGAATGCATGGGAATATGGGAATGTAATTCTGTAAATAAAAAATTGAATAAATGATGTTAACCTATTGGGTTTTTAGCTTGCTGGGGAGAAATGATGAGGTTGTGATTTGAAGGAACAGTGTGCATTGGGTGTGATGCAAATGAAATTTAATGTGGAATTTTTATTGGTTAATTAATGTTTAAAGAATTAATTAACGTAATGTTCAACTGATAAAAAGTAAATGAAATAATGTATTAAATCTATTTAAATGGTTGTGTGATTATAGGATACCTAGTCTTAGAAGTGGAAGCCAGGAGTCTAAGAGACGTTGGCTGTAGTTGAGTCTAATACAAGGATATGCCTATAGTGTGGTTGTGAGCTATAGTATATTCTGTACTATTTGTGTTTCTATACGTTACTCCACCATGTCAGTAAGGGAAATTGACACTCAAGGGATTCTGATCCCTAAGGGGCCTTTTCCCGAACATTTCGGTGGGAGGATGGATGGATGACAACCCCCTTTGGCCCAGCTCTCTTCTCTTGGTAGTTACTTGTGCTGGTAGGCATAGTGGTTTTTTTCCCCATATATGTGGGTAGATGGTTGTAATGGCTTGTGGTTAATCACAAACATAAATTCTGGATATAGTATCAAATGGACTAATATAGGTGTAACATGTATAGGTTGTGATGGATTGAGGATCCTTACTCGGTGTGTGGGATGTAATGGTTTGAGGTATAATACCCAACGTATGATGCATGTTATGAGATCTGTGGTGGCTCCAAGAAACTACCTGGTTACTTTTCTTACGTGGATGTGGGGGTTTTGTTGCATGAGGTTCACGTTGTGGTGCTTCTCCTAGGTGTCGACGGTCAACCCTTTTTGGAGAGAGATGCTTAGGACATGTGACGTTGGGGAAAACCAGAAAAACAGTGGGGAAGTAGTCGCGGGGTACCCTTGATATTATTTATTATATTATATACTTTTGTGTGCATTAATTGTTGAGAGTAGCCATGGTGAGGCTGGGAACTTAGTATACCTGTTTATATGATGAGTCAGTTTCACTTGTTGTTCACCGAGCATTATCATGATTTCTATACTTTTTCAAAAGAGTCTTAAGGTATGATCCTATTGAGTATACAGTTATACACACCCATTTGTTATATAAACTGTTTTTTAGGTCACTTGAAGGAGGTTGGAGATCAGGATAGTATTTACTAGCTAGGGGTTGCAGGAGCTATTCGAGATTCATGGTCACTGATGTTTTTTTATTCTTTTGGGTACATGCAGTTTTCCCCTTCCAGTTTTAGTAGTTTTTCATGACATTACATATGTTCACTTCAGTTTTCTTTTATATTTCAGTTTGTGTTGGAGTTTTTTGGTGTCTATCTTATATCTCTCTTTCACATGTGTTCTCTTAGAGGGTAATGCCTCTAATTTTTGTGTTTACTATACCCTCAATGCTAGTTTCCAACCCAGGTCCTACTAGAGGTGAGACTCGGGCGGTCATTGTCTCCCTTATCACATTGTTGGCCCAGAAGGGGTACACATTGTGGGGAGGGTTCGTGACAAGAACGCATCCCAAACCAATGCCATGAGTAATAAAAAACAAAAAATACCCATTACTAGTCTCAGGTAATATTAAAATAGTGGCTGATGTCCACATTTGTTTTAGTTCATCGAAAGAAGACTTCCACCTCTCAACCCTTGTAAATTTCACCACTTTCTCGATAAGTGTAGTCAAATGTGATGTTTTCTTAGAGAAATCCTTAACAAAACCTCGTTTGTATCTAGAAACACCATGGACGCTTCACATATCAAAGGAAATATCTGGTTCTTACCATGAAAAGACAACCTTCACCTTCTCAGGATTAACTAATATGCTATCATCATAAATCATGTTCCCTAAGAACATCACTTCTTGAATCCATGAACTACTTTTTGAACACATTATAGAAAAATGGTGACTTTTAATAATTTCTTGAACAAAACTAAGATGGTGCAAGTGATTATGCATGAATTTATAATAAACCAGAATATTACCCATGAACACTACCACAAAAGTCTCAAAATATTGATGGAATATCTGATTCATCAAATCCATAAGAACCATAGGAGTGTCAACACAAGATATTCATAATGTCCATAACTGCTCCTCAATTTTGTCTTTAGTATATCAGACTCTCTAAATCTGAGCTGATGATAACCCAATAGAAGGTTAATCTTTAAAAACCACATTTCCCCCTTTAATTGATCAAACAAATCATCACACGAGGAAAATGAGACTTGTTCATTACTATGAACCGATTCTATATCAGATAGTCCACACACAACCGAAGTGGACCATCTTCATTCTAAGTCAAGAGCATAGGGGCTGCCCAAGGTGAAACACTAGGGATAATTAAAAATTTAAAATAGTTCATCTAATTTAATCTTGTACCCTTTTATCTCAAATAGTTTCATACTATAAGAACGTATCGATATCACTTGTGTTCATATCACTATGTAAACCAGAAACTCTACCACTCACTCTAGGGGAGATCCAGAGAAGTTATTTGGGAAAATGTCAAGAAATTCTTGAACAAAATTAGGAACATAAAAAATATAAGAAATGCCATCATCCTCAATCCCATCAATAGAAAAAAAATCTCCTGATCTCTAGGTGGGAAGGTCATGTATGACTAAACCTCGAGTCCCACTACCCTTGAAGCACATGAGAGCTCCCAATGATAGAAATAAATGAAACACCTTAATGATAAAAATCAACCTCATCTTGGTGAGCGACAAGCTAATCCAAACCAATAATGACATCAAAAAGATCCAAATCAAGAACATTAAAATCTCATATCAACTCTATATAAGCTATTATTTATGAACAAGGACACTGAAACCCCTTCCCATTACTCGTACAAATAGGCATCGTTAAATCCATTAAAAGGGACATAATTTCCAATGGAAGTTTAAGAATATCAAAAAAATGTCTATATATAAATTAGTTGGAGGTACTAGTATCAAATAAATCAATTTCTAATGATGATGCAATAAATATAGTACCTCTCAATATTGTCGGGCATGCATTGACTGTCACTGGGAAATCATCTACTGTGTGAAATTTCTTCACTCTTGAGACATGTGGTCAGATCCCATTAGTCTATGATGCATCTGACTACCATGTCATATCCTTTGGAGCTGAAGAACCCTAATCATAATGAGTTATAGTAATAGCACGATGTATGTGATGTTAGTGACCAACATGTACACATTTTTTCACATCTTCATTAGAATATGACAAGAATTTCTTCTGTGTCAGACATAGTCAGATTGATAGAATGACATAGGTGCATTGCTAGTTGTAGCAGATGTTGCAAATGAGGATCGTTACTGAGACCCACATCCACAACTCCTTTGATGATCCTTCCACTTCTTATTTTCCCATTTAAACCACTAATTCTACCACTGGAAAGAATATAATAGGTGGAGAAGACAATCTTTCTTACCATATTCATCTCTACCATCATATCATTTCCTAATATCTCTTCATAGGTAGAAATATTTAACATAAATACCTACATTTTTATATATAATTTCAAACCCTATAGTTACTTTTGGGACATCAACTAGTAATTCTTTACCACATCATGAAAAAAATGGACAAGCTCAACAAACCAGTCAGCTAAATTAAAACATTTCCACCTCACTATGGTGCCATTCCATTCCCTATATTGGAAGACATACATAGGTCTACACACCACTTAGTAGGTGTCCAAGGTGTGAGCTAACAGTCTCAATAGGATCCCACCCAGGTGTTCCATAACAATAACTGTATAATAATTCATGTATGTTCATTTCGAATAAAAAATGTGATGATAAGAAAAAAAAGTAGTTTTTATCAAAAACATCATAAACATTTCCCCTTTTCAAATGTTATAAAATAAAGGTAGTTATGTCAGTTTAAAATCCAAATTTTCATTTCATTTATCCTAATAATAATCAGGCATATCAATGCTAAAACAACAAATACATAAAACAAAAAACAGAAGCATGGGTATCAACGCCAAAGATCGTTATGGATTCAATTTGTGTTAAAGATATTAATTAAGATAAATGTGTGTTAATTTTTATAAATTTACATGAATTATCAAATCATTATCATTATGTTATTGATTAATTATTATATAGGATTAATTATTTATATTTCTATATTGATTATACATTATTGAAGATGCTTCATTTATTATGGATTCATGATAGCTTCCATTGAACGTAACTCTTACTAAGCATTTTATATTACCCTTTTCCTATGTTTTTTTTTCTATAAGTTACTAATAAAGGGGTTATGTACTCTCTTCCTAGTAATATTAATAGATTTTGATATTTTAGTGGGAGATGATGTTGATATTTATGAACTAGTTTTTTATGAAAGAATGTGGTTAAGAGTTTTTACAAATTCTCTAAAACATTGTACATAAAATTTCTTTGGGTATATAAATGAACCATTATTTTCTTTTTTAGATTTTCAATTATGAATGGAGAAATCAGGTCACCATTATTGGTATCAATATTAGAAACATAAATTTTATGTCTTTAATACCAGATCCAAGAGTGTTATCTTGAGGATATTAAATTCTATATTTTGATCTTTTAAAATTTTGTTCTTTATTCAAAATTTTATTCCTCCTATTTTATTTAAAAATCCGGGAGTCACATACCACTCCATTTTACATCATAATATTTTCCCCAGAAACATATATTTCATCAAGATCTTCCTCATGTTCTACTCAATGATCAAATATGGATTCAACCACATAAATTGTATCACTATCATCATCATCTTGTGCGTTCTCCAAAATAAACCACCTGGGCCTCTTCAACAAGATCCTTGAAATATTCCTCTTCTTAAATATGACTTTACAAATAAGTATAATCTTCTTATGATAGGAAATTTTATCTTCTAAAAACAAATATGTAGGGAGCTTTTATTTCACTTTATCCACATTGATACTTTTTAGATGGAACTTCTTCTTCACCATCCCCTTGATATTTCTTATAACATGTTGTCGCCAGATATCCCCACTTTCCGCACCTGAAGAAAAAAAAGAAGAATATTTCTTTTATACTTTATTTTTTTCTCTTTAAAGGGTATATGATAGAAATTACATCAAGTCATCCACCTCTTCATCATTTAGGTCTTCCATCATTGTGAATTTCTTCATAGCTTTAAACAACACATCCCTGGAACTCTTCTTTTTAATGGAATCTTTATCTCTATTCCTAGTTCTATATGCAATGAGGGTAATATATAATATTTAAAATAAAATATTTTTCTCATAGTAGGGTAAAATAAAAATATATGTTACATACTTTCCCTATAAAAACATAGTAAAGAAAATAAGTTTCAAGGAACAAAAAAGTCTTTTTGAAAGGTTGAACATAAAAAAAACACTTTTGTTAATTATAAAAGAACAATTGATCAAGGTAAAACTTATTTTAAAGGAGAACCATATAAAATTATATATTTATAATATTGTATGAGTAATATAAAGAATATTTCATAAATTAAATGATTGATCAAACTATTTCATTAAAACATTTATAAACTAAATGAATTAAAATTATTAAAAAATAAAAATATAGAAAGTACATATGAAACAAAATTTTGTAAGGATGTTTAGTAATATATCTAGAATATATCCTACCACTATAGTGAATTATCTCTATAGCCATAGTTTTCCCAAAAATATTTTCTATAGATCAGACATATAGCCATTGTTCATGGATCTGTCTCTAAAAACATTCTTTGTAACTACAATTTTGAAAAAACAATAGTTATAGAGTTTTCTCATTTCTATAGTTTTGATAAATTGTGGGTATAGGTTTCTCATTCTTGCATAGGGAAAATGTTCCAATGAAAAATGCATGGTAGGATCTATTTCCATGGATTATATTTCGTATCTATTGTTTATTATGATATATATAACAATATATATATTTACCTAAGGTAGTCCATGGTGGAGTTCTTAGGTTGATAAAATCCCATAGGTGAGGTACGAAGATCGAGTCCTTTTGGGCACATATTTTTTTAGTGATATATACATGGTTTACTAGGGCTATATCCACTGTTTTCCACCATAGAAATAACACTTAGAGTCATGGTTTCAATTTTGTCTATAGCTCAACTTCTATGTTGGAAAAAATTAAAAGATGTTGCCCCAATTTTCTAAACGGTGTCTATAGCTTGTATTTCCATTGTGAATAACTGAGGCAATAGCCCCAAAAAACATGGAAATATGTTTAATCTATATCCATTCTAATATAATCCACAATCAATCTAGACCATTTATATAGCTTATAGAGATTTTTTTAGGCTATAGCCACCGTTTTTTCCTATGTCTTTTGGGAAATTTTCTAGTGGTGTATGTCTACCAACTTAGTGGCTTGAGGATTTAAGGTATTAGACTATTTTATTTAAATGATGCCAAGATACCAAAACTCGCTTTATTTTTAAGTTATAGAAAAACTATAAATTAAAATCATCCTTATATTTTTAATGGGTATATCTTAAAGCCACAATAAGAAAAATCCCCACTGCATTTATTGTTTATGGGAAAAAGTCGAGTCCAACACATTAAAGATTGTGAGAATCATAATAGAACAAAAACTACTAGAAAAATTACCAATAACCATGATTTATAAATGTGGTTGTAGACTATGAAACCAAGGATATAGATACTATCAAGGGTTTCAATGGTCATTTCTTAAAATGGAATGGATATAGGAAGAAACATATAGCCATAATTTTTGACTATGGTGTTAGACACTTCAACGTATATTTATTCCCATGGTTTTTAACTATGTTAATAAGCCAATAGCCATGGTGAAAACCATGTAAATATGTCAACATCAATGGTTTAAAACTATGGATATATACAAAATTTTCTAGAAAAAAAACCCATATTATACTACAATGGTTGTGAACCATGGATACAAACATCAGATTATTTAAAAAAAGGACTTTTCACTGCACCCCCACTGCGGTGCGCTATACCCCTATAGAACCACACTATACACCACCCCAATTCATACTCATACACCAAATTTCCCACTCTTTACCCATATCACATACCCATTTCACCCCACCCCACTACATACTTACACACCTGCATTCTCACTATATACCAGAATCACATACCCTACTACACAAACGAATGTAGCTTAATCACGAAAGGTGTTATCTAAAATAAACCACATACCAAAAACTAAATTCAAGGTTAAATATATCCATGGGAAAAAAAGAACTGTGGAGTAATATGGAATGAGTAGAATGGGACTCTAACCAAACATACCACCAACACCAATACCATAGGAAAGTTGAACAATTGAACATATACCAAAGCTTAGCTATCCCATAAAAGATCCCACATCAAATCATATACTTATCATGCCTAATTTTCAGCTAGTGGATATTCAAGTCTACTGTGATAATTGATTTACATCATAAGCATTAGAGACAACACATTTAGGCCAATAAATGAACTAGAAAAATCATAATGTCTCGGACTAACCACAAGGGTAAGTGGAAAATAGAACCACTCAATTATACACTATCATGATATAATATCACATAAAACTAAAAAAAATTGGGTGAGGTTCAGTTTAGATCTACACAGTATGGTGCCTACATGATATCGTTTCCCATGTAAATTTACTACATAACCCACATATCCAATGTCTTATTCATTTTAAACCTTTACATATATGGCTTCCCAATCCCATGTCAATGAATGGGGTTTGTGGAGTATAAGTAAAGAGAGAGGTAAAATTACTGTAAAACCTAACTGAAGGATTATTTAGGGGTTGGATTCTTAGTATGGATAAGTTTTTGAGATGATATGGGGACATAGGATGTTTTATAGGATTGATTGGGTGGTGGTTTAGTGTCTTGGTCATTCACTACATTATGTGTTTAACCAATATCTTCTTAGTTTGTTGAAGGTAGTGTTAATTTTTATTTCTATGGGTGGTTGACTTGTTTTCTTTGATCCATGTAGAGGGTAATGAGTGAGAGGTTAGATTGGGGTTTCGTAAAGGGTTATAATAATTATTTCATGTTTGAGAATAGAGGTAATGTATTGATGGGATATTGGGGGATTTGGGGTGTTGTTTGGGATATAATGAAATATATAGTTATTAAGAGATGTAGAAAAGTATATAAATTGACTTAGGTAGGGTTTTGAGGGGTTACCTGTATGGTTAAATGGACTTATTGGTGGAATTTCATGAATATTGGGTGGATTGGAGTTAGAACCATGACAAGGAAAACGGTTGGAGATCCATATAAAAACTAGGGTTTAAGTTGTGTATTTAAAGGCATTTCAAATGTTCTTACCAGACACCATTGGATATTATAAAAATATATTTGGTTTCAATTTCCATGAATTATTTAAAATTATTTTCTCTAAAGTGTTTCTTTGTGGTATATACCATCATCATGTTACATTAGCAAATAATTGTTCTACTTTATTCATTTTGGGAAGTCTTATTGAATGAAGTGACCCCATCAATGATTGGTTCCATTATGTTTATCTTCACTTTTTTGATTTTAGAATTACCTATAACCCTCAAACTATAATATTTCATGTAAATGAGTATTTTTAGTAGATTTATTCTATCAAATCCATATACTAGAAAGGATTTATAATTACAATGTTTTTCTATTGAATCCTTTTAGTATAAATTATTCATTATGAAAAAAAATTCTATATAATTGACGGAAAATCATGGATTATTGGTTACATAACCATTTTATATAATCTATAATCAAAAAACGAGGACCATAATAATATTAGTCTCTCCAATCCTCTTTTATGATGAAATATATACGTGATTCATCATGGAAAATCCCCAAAAGGAAATATATTGGGTCCCCTTAGTTTTCCATTGGGTTCAATGTATGTGAATATCAATCAGAAGATTTTAATCGTCTCAAAATATTTTTTATAACAACATGATTAAGAGATTAATCAAAATAACATATGGGTTATAGAACCCAATCCTAGTAATCTACTAGTATCTAGAATATCTTGTTTTCCTATATCGAGACTAACATATATCCAGTACATGTAACATCCCAAGGTTTTCTAAAAATAAATTGAAAATTCTTGAAATTTTGTTTAAGGTATATATTTATAAGTATCCTTTAAACATAATTTTATTTCTTCTATGATTTGAATTTCAAGAAACTGTCATCTACAATTGGGTTCAGTATGTTATTTAGAGTCTGATGAAACAAACATGTTTTTTTTGAATAGTAACATGCCCTTATAAATAGTAATATGAATAGTAATATGACCTCATGAATAGTAAATAATGGTATTATTTTATTTTCCCATGGCAATAGGATAATGGGATCATAATTAATTTTCCAATGTCACATGAAACTAGTTGCACTTAAATATTGTTATTTTTCGAATTCACTGTGACCTTATTTAAAAATTAAATTAATAATATTTAGAAAGTTATTTTTGAAAAATGGAGTTCATTCTTTAATTCTACACATCGAAAAATGGTTGGGGTAAATTTTTGGTATTTTTCTAAAACTCTTGAATTTTCGGTGAATAGTGAAATACGATAAAATACCGTATAATCAATTTATCGGTAAATATGCACTATTTATGACATCATAAGTGATGAAAGGCCACTTGCCTCAAACTCACTTGATATTTTCACTAATTAAGGCCACTTGATTTGAGATTATTCATAGTCTTGATAAAAATATTATAATAATAATTAAAATAATCTAAAATACCTCCCCTACTCCATTATAAATATCACCCTCACTCCCCTCTTCCTCCCACACCTCTCAAGCCTTGAGCATTGTCTAATTTCATCCAAATTCCCTCCCCAATCTTCTTCCCCACTTCCTAGAGCTGCTGGTATCACCAAAAGACAAAAATCAAAGCCCTTAATATGGATCTCAAGGAGAAGAGATCAAGAGGTAAACATCCTCTTTCATTTTCATTCTTTTCTTCCATTTTATGTTATTCTCTTCCTTTCCCTTTGTATTTTGTTGGGATATTTCATTAAATATTTCCCCTTACTGTCCAAATTTTGTATGAATGATGAGATATTCCATTCCTCTCTTCAATATTGTTTTTATGAAATTTTAAGAGACGTCGTTAGGCTGCCGAATTTCCGTAAGAAATTTCTCATGTTTTCTTTATTTCATGATTCCTTTTTTTCTTCATTCACCCCCTCTTATCCAAGAGAAATGAAATCTACAGAATCATGTATATTCTGTATTTTTTCATGTTTATGGAAAATTACAAATCATTATTCCTCTCCTCTCTCACTTATTTAAGGAATAAGAACATTGTCAGTGATGTGTCGAATTACCGACATCATGGACGATGTAATTTCACTTTCCATTAATTCTTTCAAGTCTGGTCATGAAACCATTTATATGGTTTAACCAGGTTATAATATATGTTTTACAACTCATATATGGGTCTGCAATTCTTTTGTACCCATGGTTCAAATTTATAAGACTAAATGAGGTTGTAATTATCAAAGAACCACTTAAATTATCTAAATAAACATAATTAATGTTTTAACTAATAAATCATCATCATATAAAGAATCAAAGTGATAAATGGTATAATTTATGGTACTGGAAATATGTAAATACTACTCCATTCCAATTCTGGAGTTTCACTTCCGATCAACAAGAACGATTCATCATGAACCGATTGTAAAAATCACAAAAGAACTCACCCAAAATAATGCAAGGAACAAAATACTAACAAAAAAGGGGTGAAATGAGGTTATGAAATGACCATATAAGATGTTATAAACATGAACATGTTTCTGTAAAATACTAATAACACTCTTTTAACCATTATACAGGAGGTTTAAACAATTTTGAAATAAGACAAGACCAAGGTAAGGGAATTCTTAACCCGATTTCCATTCTTTGGGTTAACCTTCTACTTTATAATTTATGTGATATTTAAATTGTTTGTGTGATGGGTTCTGTTTATATTATGATTAATTATGTGTATTTACAGAGTATATACATATTCCATCCACTCAATTAAGTCTCACTTCAAGTATATGATGTTTATAAGGTACTTTTCTTCTAAAATCCTCTTTTAAAATCCTGTTTTATAAGATTCAAAGGCAATGTTTTTATGCTATTGTTTATGTTGTATGATTATGTTTTTGTTATTGGGAATTGTTTATGATGAAGTGTGGGACCTATATTTCCCTCCAATTTATTGGGTATGAGTAAGTTGGAGGTCGGCCGTATGGTTACTCCAAGTGTAACTGTGATGGTTACACAAAGTAAGGTAGCCGTGAGGGTTACAAATTTTAAGGTAGCCAAGATGGTTACAAGATTATGTAAGTAATGCCCCAATATACCTCTATGATTATAATTATGTTTGTGTGGATCTTTTGTAAATATAATGTTACACAAAGTAAGATTTTATGGGTGGAAATCATGTCTTTTGAAAATGTTTTCATACGTCATGCGTATTCATGGACTAATGTGATTTTTCCTTCTTTTTCATACCTTACTGAGATTTTGTGCTCATCCCAAGTTTTTAAATGATTTTTCACAGGTTAATGGATGATTAATACAAGGAAGGAAGACATGTTAAATGTTGAAGAATTTTCAAGGAGTCTTGTTTTATGTTTTAATGTTTTATATTCTGAGGAAAATGGAAACTGATTTTATGGTATCCACTATGTAACAATGTGTAATGTTATGAATATTTTGTCTTAATTACCTAAAGCTCTAAACTTGAAAAGATACTCAATGTAAACTGAAGTGTTTTCTTGAATAAATTCAAGATTATGTATAAAATAAGTGCGGGTCCTTATAGTTGGTATTAGAGGTCGGTTTAGACAACTTTAGGGATTAGGAGTTCTTGTGAGACACGTGATTAGTCCCTATATCTATTATTTCAGTTAAATCCTTGTTTTATAACTTTTTTTTCAGGTCAAGTAAAGTTGGTTACAAATGGAAGGAGAAGGATCTCAAACGACATTCCTATCTCTTCCTGATGACATGCTTGCAATAATTATTGCAAAGTCATCTTCAGATGATTGTGAAACTTTTTCTAGCATACAACTCACTTGCAACCAGTTTTTTGAGATATCAAACACCTCCTCTATACCTCGTTATCATCGTGGATCATGGGTTGTTTATATACAAATACTATTTTCAAAATATTCACATAATTTCAAGAAAGGTAAATATTATCAAGGTATTTTCAAATATTTTACCTTATCACAAGAATTTGAAGCATATTATGATTTTAAAAATGGTGCTGAGGAAGGAGACCCTTGTGCAACCTATTTATATTTGCTTTTAAAATATAGTCTCACATCACATACTTATAGTATTTTAAAAGGACCAATAATAGAAAGTTTCAACTCAATATCGGTCCGACTATTTTATAGAAATCATGTTTTATCGGATGTTTTGGAATTATATGTCATACATGATTATTTTCCAAAACTGTTTTTCTGTGAACACCCATATGACCCAAGTTGTACGAGGTGTATTTGGATGGAGGAAGAAAATGATTTTGAAGGATCTCTAAATCATTGTTGTAATGCATGGGACTTCTACCTATGTGAACAAATGACGATGAAACCGAGTGGACACCTTGATCAAGGTACCCTCACTTGTTTAATAAGTAAATAAAATTGCGAGGATGCAATTTCAAGAAGGTGGGGATAATGTAACATCCCAAGGTTTTCTAAAAATAAATTGAAAATGCTTGAAATTTTGTTTAAGGTATATATTTATAAGTATCCTTTAAACATAATTTTATTTCTTCTTTGATTTGAATTTCAAGAAACTGTCATCTACAATTGGGTTCAGTATGTTATTTAGAGTCTGATGAAACAAACTTGTTTTTTTTTGTGAATAGTAACATGCCCTAATGAATAGTAATATGAATAGTAATATGAACTCATGAATAGTAAATAATATTATTATTTTATTTTCCCATGGAAATAGGATAATGGGATCATAATTAATTTTCCAATGTCACATGAAACTAGTTGCACTTAAATATTGTTATTTTTTGAATTCACTGTGACCTTATTTAGAAATTAAATTAATAATATTTAGAAAATTATTTTTGAAAAATGGAGTTCATTTTTGAATTATACACATCGAAAAATGGTTGGGGTAAATTTTTGGTATTTTTCTGAAACTCTTGAATTTTCAGTGAATAGTGAAATACGATAAAATACCGTATAATCAATTTATCAGTAAATATGCACTATTTATGACATCATAAGTGATGAAAGGCCACTTGCCTCGAACTCACTTGATATTTTCACTAATTAAGGCCAATTGATTTGAGATTATTCATAGTCTTGATAAAAATATTATAATAATAATTAAAATAATCTAAAATACCTCCCCTCCTCCACTATAAATATCACACTCACTCCCCTCTTCCTCCCACACCTCTCAATCCTTGAGCATTGTCTAATTTCTGCAAAATTCCCTCCCCAATCTTCTTCCCCACGTCCTAGAGCTTCTGGTCTCACCAAAAGTCCAAAATCAAATCCCTTAAGAAGGATCTCAAGGAGAAGAGATCAAGAGGTAAACATCCTCTTTCATTTTCATTCTTTTCTTCCATTTTATGTTATTCTCTTCCTTTCCCATTGTCTTTTGTTGGGATATTTCATTAAATATCTCCCCTTACTGTCCAAATTTTGTATGAATGATGAGATATTCCATTCCTCTCATCAATATTGTTTTTATGAAATTTTAAGAGACGTCGTTAGGCTGCCGAATTTCCGTAAGAAATTTCTCATGTTTTCTTTATTTCATGATTACTTTTCTTCTTCCTTCACCCCCTCTTATCCAAGAGGAATGAAATCTCCAGAATCATATATATTCTGGATGTTGTCATGTTTATGGAAAATTAAAAATCATTATTCCTCTCCTCTCTCACTTATTTAAGGAATAAGAACATTGTCCGTGATGTGTCGAATTACCGACATCGTGGACGATGTAATTTCACTTTCCATTAATTCTTTCAATTCTGGTCATGAAACCATTTATATGGTTGAACCAGGTTATAATATATGTTTTAAAACTCATATATGGTTCTGTAATTCTTTTTTACCCATGGTTCAAATTTATAAGACTAAATGAGGTTGTAATTATCAAAGAACCACTTAAATTATCTAAACAAACATAATTAATGTTTTAACTTATAAATCATCATCATATAAATAATCAAAGTGATAAATGGTATAATTTATGGTACTGGAAATATTTAAATACTACTCCATTCCAATTCTATAGTTTCACTTCCGATCAACAAGAATGATTCATCATGAACCGATTGTAAAAATCACAAAAGAACTCACCCAAAATTATGCAAAGAACAAAATACGAACAAAAAAGGGGTGAAATGAGGTTATGAAATGACCATATAAGATGTTATAAACATGAACATGTTTCTGTAAAATACGAAAAACACTCTTTTAACCATTATACAGGAGGTTTAAACGATTTTGAAGTAAGACAAGCCCAGGGTAAGGGAATTCTTAACGCGATTTCCATTCTTTGGGTTAACCTTCTACTTTATAATTTATGTACTATTTAAATTGTTTGTGTGATGGGTTCTATTTATATTATGTTTAATTATGTGTATTTACAGATTATATACATATTCCATCCACTCAATTAAGTCTCACTTCAAGTATATGATGTTTATAAGGGACTTTACTTCTAAAATCCTATTTTAAAATTCTGTTTTATAAGATTCAAAGGCAATGTTTTTATGCTATTGTTTATGTTGTATGATTATGTTTTTGTTATTGGGCATTGTTTATGATGAAGGGTGGGACCTATATTTCCCTCCAATTCATTGGGTATGAGTAAGTTGGAGGTTGGCCGTATGGTTACTCCAAGTGTAACTGTGATGGTTACACAAAGTAAGGTAGCCGTGAGGGTTACAAATTTTAAGGTAGCCAAGATGGTTACAATATTATGTAAGTAATGCCCCAATATACCTCTATGATTATAATTATGTTTGTGTGGATCTTGTGTAAATATCATGTTACACAAAGTAAGATTTTATGGGTGGAAAGCATGTCTTTTGAAAATGTTTTCATACGTCATGCGTATTCATGGACTAATGTGATTTTTCCTTCTTTTTCATACCTTACTGAGCTTTTGTGATCATCCCATGTTTTTAAATGATTTTTCACAGGTTAATGGATGAGTAATACAAGGAAGGAAGACATGTTAAATGTGAATAATTGTCAAGGAGTCTTGTTTTATGTTTTAATGTTTTATATTCTGAGGAAAATGGAAACTGATTTTATGGTATCCACTATGTAACAATGTGTAATGTTATGAATATTTTGTCTTAATTCCCTAAAGCTCTAAACTTGAAAAGATCCTCAATGTAAACTGAAGTGTTTTCTTGAATAAATTAAAGATTATGTATGAAATAAGTGTGGGTCCTTATAGTATATGTCATCATATCATGGTACACATTAATAAAAATAATATAAAATATCACTTACTAATAAACATAGGATAACCCTTAGATACCATGATCTGATATATAATCCATAATAATGTTTATGGATTTTCAATCCCACTTCATACATGGTAATCTATCACACTTTGATCCATAAGTTCTATATAAATTTCATTTCATTTAAAAAAGACTCATTTCCTTCTCATCCTTAGGTATTATATAGACTATAAAGCAAACCCATTTTCATATCAAGATAAATATTTATTTTCTACTGTTAATATCATTAATTCTTTAATACTTATATAGTGGTTACAAATAGAAGTTATATTCACAAAAATAAGGTAATTCACCTATGAATGTTAGTGATCCCATCAATAAACCAACCCCTAATACCCCCTTAGGATAATTACAGACTCATTCCCACTTTGACACAAAAGGATTCCCCTTACTATTAATTCCTTAACAGTCATTATATATTTCTAAAATGAGAGATAATCTATCAAAAATCTCATTACTTCATGTTGAATTTATTTATTCTAGAAGGACATTCAATTTCATGAAATTAGAGGATATATGGTGAGGAAACACCATAGTTCATTCAATTTATCACCCAATTCAAAACCCTTTGAACCTTATTCCATAATCACATGATCATTGAACCTTCAATGGAGTATTGGAAAATCAAAGAGAACTGATTAAGGTGCTTCAATAAGTTCAAAGAAAACTAATTACATAAGTATTGAGCGATGAATTATTCCTGGTAAGGTAGTTTATTTTATAAAGTTAAATTTCATAGTGATGTTACTAAAGAAAGTATCATGTATTCAAGGAGGGATTTTTTTAGTTGATGAAAAGAAATTGAATATTTTAATTAAGTTTTATATTTTCATGATAATTCTCAGTTCATGTTTTTTCAAAATTTGGATACTTTTAACTTTAGAGTGAAGGAAATTTCATTTACTACGATTGAGTTGGCTGAAATTTTTTACTGGCCACATGAATAAATATTCATGAATATCCATAATATAGATAAATATGATTTTTTTAATTCCACAAGATGATATATTCCATCAATTTGAATCCCATACAATCATTTGGATTCTTATAAAATACGTGGATCTTGAATAGAAGGTCATTGTTATGTTAATTTGGTAGTGATTTCTCAATAGATAGGGAATTCTGAAAAAGTCTTGTTTCTAGACATATATTTTATTTATTTTATAACAAAATAGTAGAAAGTATAATTGAATAAATATCTATTGGTATACATCTATCATTTCTCACATAGATGAGTAAAAAAATTACCCATATAGTCAGGTTTCAATCCTTCATTTTGACAAGGTACATGTAAATTCAAATCATCTAATAAAGTTTCATCATAGTGTCATTATATTAGTTCATAAACATAGAAGCTTTATATTCTTCTTAAATTATTTCTTCAAAAATATAGTGGTTACTAGAAAGAAATGAGAGGATGAAAAAAAACTAATGAATTCCCAATAGATTTTCTAGAGAAGAATCATTTAGAATATTTTTTAGTCCTTGAATTTCCTATAGAAGATGAGGTAGAGAGTCCTGCCTCACCTATAGATAAAGTCAGATGTTATGGGGTTAAACAGTCTATTCAAGATATACCTACTATAAATACTTTTATTTAGGATTGTGCGGTTGTAGTTGATGATGTTTAGAGGTTAGAAAGTGAGGAAGAATGGATGTACAATCTCATCAAGAGATAGTAAATGAGATTATTTAAAGTGTTAGGAAAAGGGAACCTACCTCAACCTCAAGGTGCACTGCATTTGATGAAAACAACTGGAATATTTATTTTTTTTGGCTTGCACGCATATGCACCTTAACATATACATAAGGACCCCAAGCCCTTATTTAAAAAATTTCATGTCCAAATATGCAAAAAGGTGTCCTTATATATATTTTTATACTTGAATATACCCCTTTACACTAACACATGTATTCATTTTTCTTATATATACATAATGACACCTCTCCCAAATATATATATTCATACAATCATGAGTGAATATATTTAAAGGGAGAACTTATATATGTATATACCTACCTATGCATATACATGCACATCACCTTTGATAACAACCACTCAAATCCACATCAACGATATCCAAAACGCACTACAAAAAATATGGGGAACCCAAAAATAAAAAAATCTCTATTGAAAATTGGGCCTATGAATAAAAAAATTTAACCATACCCAAATAAAATTTCTAATCCACTACAATTGAGATAAAACTCGCCTCATTATAAATAAACAACTTTTAAGAAATAATGGGAAAAGTGATATATAGTAACTTCATGTATATATGTAATCAATGTGTCAATTATAAATGAAAAATAATCAATGACTCCACAACCAAAAATGAACAAAAAATATTCAGATTGATATGTATATCCCAATACTAAATAACATGATCATTAATAAATTATTTTTTTCAAATGATATCCAATTTCACTCAATACATACATAATGGAGTGGTATTATGAATCACCAGATTACATAAAACAAACATGTGAGATTTTACTACATCATTACTTATATGTTATTTCATATATGTAATAATCTACCTCTTTCACATATGCATCATAGGTTTTATTCAAATCATTGCACATAATTGTGAAATTCTTCCAACTCATTTCAATATAATTTATATATAAGTACCCTCGAGAATTGGGAGATAATATTTTACAAAGATTCATCTTAAATCTATGTCAAGATATATAACACTATATGCTTTTTTAG
Organism: Viscum album; assembly: GCA_963277665.1. NCBI lineage: Eukaryota > Viridiplantae > Streptophyta > Magnoliopsida > Santalales > Viscaceae > Viscum > Viscum album. Next base: position 1,417,225,485 of record OY728160.1, read on the forward strand.
AATTTAAAAAAAATTATAATTCCCAAAAAAATAATTTTATGAAAATGGTATCTCATAGAAAAACATTATTTCTACTCAAGCTATAAAGGTTTATATAATGGTTACCATAAAACAAACTAATATGTTCAAATGAAAGTGTCCACCAATAGATATATTTATATACATCATTTGAATGTTTTTATAATATATTTTTTAAGGAATTGAGAAAAATACTCATAAAAATGTTAATGTGTTATGTAACATCTCATATGTTCTCAATTATTTAAAATAGACTAATGAATTTGAATAAACAATACAAATTTCATTAATCTATGTGGATTAGTAGGTCACATGTCACTAAAATTAGATGTGTTAAATACATTGGTTAGATAAATGATCACTATATTGGATTATTAAGAAAAAAATAATGGGTACTGACCTTATTTCATGTACCATTCACCACATTTGATAAATAGTGTGTAATATTTTATAGAAAAATGAACTCTATAAAAAATTCAAAGCCAGTGAATTGAAGACTATTAAATTTATATAAGAACTGGAAAATACATGATAGAAGTAGTTTCCAAAAAAAATACTGATCACATGTAATTTTTTCATCTAGAATGATATATAAAAAAGGAATTAAATATGTAGTGTTAATTGATTTTGATGTCAGACTTATATGTTAGGAAGATGATATAGGTGATGACCTAAAATTTATGATCATGAATAATTAGATGTAATGAAAATATGGATGGTCATAATTAATAAAAATCTAATTGGTAATTACAAAATAAAAACATGAAATAATGAACAAAGAGAAAAATTCAAACCTCAAGATGTTAACAAATCGAAATGTATTCGGTCCGGAGAATGTAGTGGTGTTTAATGTACCCATAATAATTTAAAGCATAAAAAATAACTAAAATAATTTTAATGTTAGTTATTCAAACACGATACTAATATATATTTAAAGCATACCATTGAACAATAAATAATTAAAAAAACAATGATTTAAAATATGAGTTTTATAAAATATAACCATTCCGAAATTCAAAAAATTATTATTGATAATTGACATTCGTGGATAATAATCCATTGAAATGGTTATTTTGTTGATAATTTCAGAGACACACATATAGTTTAAATCTAAAAAATATACTATATAGTTTTTCTTGGGTAGGTGCCTAACAATCCAATAATTAATAATATAACGAATTCCTCAGGACAAGGACTCTATAATAGTGATTTCATGTTCAATTAGGAAATACAAACAATGTATTGTTCAAGTAAAATATGTCACTTCAACCATCAATCAAGGAATAATGATAAAAGTGAGATAGTGTTACGAAGGACTTGAATAAAATCTAAACCAGGAAAAGGATACTAACCCATCGAGTACTTGAAAATGTGAGGGAAATTGGTAGGATCACCATCATGAGATGAAACCTTCAAGGACATTGAAGGTTAGCATTACCATTCCTTTTTATCTTTATATGATTTCAAATAGAGGCATTAAAATGTATAATATGAAACAATGAAACAAGTACAAAATGAGATATAATATAAACTATATTTATTAATAGTAAATCGATAATGTATTATAAATCTCAATATTGTATAAAAGATATTAATTTTATTGATGAATGTATCTAGTGCCTGATATGTTTTGAGGAAATTGGACATATTTTCTATATATATGCTCACATTTATAAATATATTTAACAATATACATGTTATAAATTAATTATTTTTCAATAAAAAATATTTTGAACAATTTATGTTATGATCATATAATAACTTGAAAAAAATTATTTTTTATAATGGATATTAAAATAAAAATATATAAAATAAATGAAGTGGTGTTTCTCATAATGAAAATACATTTTTTACATATATAAAAAACACTAAAACGTAATGTATGAAACAATTTAAATGCAATTTCAACTTTATTACCTTATTTTATTAGAATAAATATAAAGCATCATAACTATACAAATGTATAGATTAAGTGAGAACAAGAAATCAAAAAACATCGTATAGTAATCAATAATGTAAAAAATAAGTAAATTTAAAATGTCTCCTCTATAATGATAAGAAAATTTATTCCTACTTATAAATATACAACTTTTTATAGTATATTAAATAATAAATAATTTTAGATATCCATATGTTATGAAACTAATCTAATTGTACATTGATGTAACGTTTGAGTTAATAAAGTAAATTTTTTTAAGTATAATCATATATCATACTTGTTACCACATTATATGTTGGACTTCCCCTCTAAAAAGTCTCTTTATTTGAGCCTAAAATATAATATTCAAATATGAAAATATATCAATTAAATCATTAAAAATAACAAAAATAATTAAATAATAAAATTATTTCTATCCTTACCTTGCACATGTATATATGGTATAATTTATATCCATTAAATATTTCAAATGGTCCCATTGAAACAATTTTTAGAAGAAGAACAAACTCATGTATTTGTAATCAAAAATCAAAGATCATAATAATAATCAAAATGAAATAATTATATAATAATAATTAAATAGGAATTTATATTAAAAAACATAAAAAATAAACTATTATAGAGTATTTATTGCTAATGAGCTCAATAATGAAATTAAAGAGGAAAACTTAAGATCCAAATATAAATTAGATAGCATTCCATACACAAAAATAGTAATGACTCTATTTTTTAAACATTATGATGCCTTCATGTTATGATGCAAACAAAAACTACCCAAAAATCAATAACACGGTCAAACATGGTGATTATTAATCAAAACTCATAAATCATATTAATAATCAATAAACAGTAATATTTTGATAATAATTTAAAATTTATTTGTGTTAATAAATAAACAAATTGAAATATTATTTATGAGTTACAAGAGATTGGAAAAATTAAAAATTAATAAGAAAAATGAAATATCAAAATTATTTCAGAAGGTATTTAGTATATAAAAACCTCAATGGTGATCAGAATGGTGATGAATTCAGTTTAATAATTATTAAAAAAATCAATTTGAATAATCTTATTTTTTTAAATTTCATGACATCAAGATTGTGGTCGTGGTTTCTATAAAAGTTTTCATATCAGGTACTTGGTAGACAACAGTATGAATATCGGAATCAAATGTTAATTTTCTATATCAAATTTATCTATCCCAAAATGGATGAGGGTGGAAGGTGGGAGAATGAATATACATATGGTTTTTGTAACATCCCGGTTCTGGAAGCCACCCAGAGGCGCCTAGTACCCAGTTGGTCACATGGCCTCAAGCGTATTTCCACGAATGCCACAGGCTGCCGACTAGCAGTGGGGGCCTTGGGTGTGATAGTGGGGAAACTATGGACTCATTGGAAGATTACACAGCAGAAGTAAACAACATATACAATAGTGGAAATAATAATTATCCAATAACATTAAACAGCAGAAGACTGGAATAATAAAACACCTCAAGAACATATATATAAATGATGCACGATACATGTCTAGGAATGCATCCAAACAAGTCACAATGCTGGAATAGAAAAAGTACTAAACCAAATACAAAATTAAAGATAAACAACTCTTCATCATCAAAATCCATAGCCTAGTATCATGCTCTCCAGTTCCATAGCAAGTCAACTACTTAAAGTAGAAGGGCGCTTTCCCTTATCTATAGCTGAAACAAAATAATCTTTTTGGGCCCAAAAGCATGACCGAAATAGGCAGTGAGAATAAATCCTAGTAGGCAACGACCTGAAGACTTGTGCCTAACAATCAATTAGTATATGGAAGGTAAAAGTACAGTAAACAGTAAATAGTAAACAGGACAGTACTCAGTAGTAATCAATCCACAGATCAATACCAAGCAATAGTGAAGCAAACAACTAAACCACAAACAGGTAACCCTCTGGGAAGTACCCACAGCCATCCCCTCTAGTCCTACCTAAAAAATACAAGCAAACCTCTGGGCAGCACACTTGGTCTAACCCCTCTGGTTCTATATGTGAATATAATAAGACTCTCTGAGGAATCTCTCACAGTCTATCCCCTTATAGTCAAAGGTATAGTAAAACTCACCGAGGAAGCACACAAAGTCCATTCCCTGTATAGTCTATGTAAAGCAAGACTCTCTGAGGAAGCTCACATAGTCCATTCCGCATATAGTCTAGGACACTCAAGGACTCTCTTGGGAAGCTCACATGTCAATTCCCCTTATATCCCCAAGGTCTAGGAGTCTGTGAGGAAGCTCACTCGGTCAATTTCCCTTATATCTCAGGTCATTCAATTCTAACAAACACTCTCTGAGGAACCTCACACAGTCAATCCCCTTATAGTCTAAAGTAATCAAGGACTCTCTGTGGATTCTCACTCTGTCAATTCCCCTTATAGCCCTTGGTGGTTCTAGGCTCTCTAAGGATTCCCACTTGGTCAATCCCCTTAGAGCCAAAAGTGATCAAAGATTCTCTAAGGAAGCTCACACGATCAATTCACCCTATAGTAAACTACACCAGGTTCTCATGAACCTATTTAATTCAACGAGCATAGTAGTGTAATACATTCAAAGTAAACCTACAGAACTACTTGTCTAAACATTATAAAACATATCAGGCATGTCAGATTATAACTCTCCATCCAACAGCAACAGGAATGGAAAACAGGCAAGGCATCCAATGGCTAAACAGGACCAAACGGTCATAAACAGAACAATTCATGGTCAAAACACATCCAAAGAATAGTAATCATCCCAATTCATATCCAAATTACCTCTAAACAGGCCTACAAGCATGGCAGGAAATAAACAGGGGTAAAATGGTCAATACGAAATACCCTATTCAAGGGTATTGGAGGAATTTTCACATAATTCACAAATAAATTGAACAGAAAGGCATAAACCACCTACCACGAGGTTAGGATATCAATATACCTGAACCTTGAAGCTTGAATCTCCTTGTAACTTTGTATATCAAAGAAAACGTCCAAAACATTCGACCTACGATAACATGGAAAAGAAGAGGAATTAGAAAATAAGGCTCAAGAAAAAGGGAGAAATCACCGATGGGATTCCAACGCAATCAAAAGTGTGAGAATCAGAGGTCGGATGGAGACTTGAGGTCTTGGAGAGATGTCATGGTCGTACGGGTTCTCTCGGACGAAGACGAACTAGAAAGAGGTCTTTCTGTCTGTTAGACACAACCCAGGTACGTTTAATGAAATAACAAAATACACAACATGTAATTATAGAGTACACAGCATGTACTTTCTGTTTTGGTACTCTTCATTAGGTGGCCTCCAATTCACACCAACACGGCTGTGTGTGCAGCTACTACATGGCTAACCCAGGGCCTGAAGCGGTAAGAAAGTACAGGGTGTGTAATCATAAAGTACACGATGTGTACATAGAAAATTTCCAGAAAATTCCTCTTTTCTCCAAAAACAACCAGAAAAGGAAAAACATACCTAAAAGGAAGGTCTGGGTTCTTACAAACTTCCCCCCTTGAAGAAATTTGTCCCTGAATTTCCCTAGCATGGTGTAGAAGAAGAAACCCCGAACAGTTCCGGCCACTATGCTCATACATCAGCCTCCCTCTCCCAAGTCTCGTCTTACACCCACCCGTTCTACCATAGCACTCATACCAGAGAAATTTATTGTCCACCAAGAAACTTTGTACTATGATCCACAATCTAGATAGGATGCTCTTCAAAAGACGCATCCACTTTGAGCTCAACCTCTTCGGGTTGAAAGACATGAGACATCTAAAAATAACATCTATGCTGAGAAACGTGGAAGATGTCGTGCATAGGTCGGTATCTCTAAGGTAACTACAACCAATAGGCAACTATTCCAACTCTCTCCAACACCTCAAATGGCCTGACGTACCTCAGTGAAAGCTTACCCTATCTCTTAATCGTCTTGTGTCCCAACCTCAATGCAACACACTGGAATACCTGATCCCTGACCTCGAACTCCAGAGGTCGCCTCTGGTGATCAGAATAAGACTTCTGTCGAGACTATGCAGTAGCCATCCTCTTCCTAATCAACTCTATCTGCTCTATGGTCTCATGAACAAGACGAGGTCCCAGCAAACCTGCCTCTCCTACCTCTAGAAAACATAAGGGTGATCGGCATAGCCTACATTACAAATCCTCATAAGGTTCTATCTGAATAGTTGCATGAAAAATATTTTTGTAGGCAAACTCCACAAGAGGAAAGTGCTTTTCCCAAGAACCTCCAAAATCTAGAATGCATACTCAGAGAATATCCTCCATCACCTAAATCGTAGGCTCGGACTAGCCATCTGTCTGGGGGTGGTAAGATGTACTCAAAAGTACCTGTGTACCCGAATCCTTCAGAAGACCCTAGGAGAACTGAGATGTAAAACATGCATCCCTCATTGAAACAATGGAGTGTGGAACTCCATGAAGACATACGATCTCTCGGATGTATAACCATCATATCTCATCAACACTAAAGGTCTCCTTGACCAGAAATAAGTGAGAAACCTTCGTGATTCTGTCAATGACAACCCAAACAATGTCATTCCCTCATGAAAACCTCGGAAAACCGGTTACAAAGTCCATCACGACATCATTCCCCTTACACTCGGGAATGGGTAATTGTTATAAAATCCATGATGGTCGTTGATGCTCCGCCATCACCAGCTAACAAGTGGAACACCTCATGATGAAACCTGAAACATCTATCTTCATAAATGGCCACCAATACTGATGGTGTAGATCACGATACATCTTGGTGACGCCCGGATGAACTGCCAAAACTGAAGAATGAAAATCCTGCATCAGGTCCTCGCATATATCTGCTGGCACCCATACGCGTCCCTCGAATCGCAAGATCTCATCCTCGCATATGGTCCATAAAGGAATAGGGTCCTCTCCTAACATGAATTCCCTTAGGACTAGGCCTTCAGAATCTGATAGCCGCCTCATTCGAACTCGATCAAGAATAATATAGGTAATAGCTACATAAGAAAGAAATGTCTTCCCCTGACTATCGTGCACCTACAAATGCATCTCAGAGAACAGAGACATAAGTTTCCACTCAATATTGACCTCCAGAAGCACCTGTATTTGAGTCCTCCTACTCAACACATCTTCCACTATGTTTCCATTCCCATGAATATAGGCACGCTCAAAGTCAAAGGACTGTAGGTACTCAACCCACCTGTGTTGTCTCAAATTCAGATCATGCTGAGTGAAGATGTACTTGAGACTCTTGTGGTCGGTAAAAACCACCAAGTGATCTACCAAAAGATATTGACTCCAACAGAATAGGTCATGAACAACAGCTGCCAACTCCAGTTCGTGCGTCGGGTAATTCCTCTCATATGGCCTCAACTGCCGAGACCCATACGCAACGACTCCATCTCCCTGCATAAGCACAGCTTCAAGACCAATACCTGATGCATCACAGTAAACAGTATAGCTCTCTATCAGCTCTAGAAAGTCTTTTTTTGGTGTTGAAGTCATCCTCCCTTTCAAATCCTGGAAGGCTGACTCACAAGAATCTGACCATAAGAACTTCGCACCCTTCTTAGTTAGACATATCAGCGGTGCTTCCAAGTGTGAAAAGACCTGTATGAAATATCTTTAGTATCCAGCCATCCCTATAAAACTCTAATCCTGAAAGACATTCTTCGGGTGCTCCCAAGAAACTATATCTCTCACTTTCTCTCGGTCTACTAATACTCCTTCCTCTGAGATAACATGACCCAAAAAGTGAATCTAATCCATCCAAAAGTGGCACTTTGAGAGCTCAGCATATAACTGATGCTCCCTCAGTGTACTAAAAATGATCTCAATATGGGTAACATGGTCATGTCTAGTGTGAGAGTACACCAAGATATCGTCCATGAAGACCACCATGATAGAATCCAAGTATGGATGGAACACTCAATTTATAAGTGCCATGAAAACTACAAGCGCGTTCGTGAGACCGAACGACATAAAAAAAGTACTCGTATAGACCATACCATTTAATGAAGGCTATAAGAGGTATATCTGATGGTCTAATGCACAACTGATGATAACTGGATCTCAGTTCAATATTCGAGAACACTCAGGATCCTCAAAACTGATCAAAGAGATCATCAATCCTCGGCAAGGGATATTGGTTCTTAACCTTCAGCTGGTTCACCTTTCGATTGTCCAAACAGAGCCTGAGGGTACCGTCTTCCTTCTTTGCAAATAGGACAGGAGAACCCCAAGGAGAAGTACTAGGTTGGATGAAACCATTTGCCTTCAACTCCTCTAACTACTTCTTGAGCTCCTGTAACTCTGGTGTAGTCATCCTATAAGGAGGAGTGGACACCGGTGCCACTCCAGGAACAAGATCAATGGAGAAGTCTACCTCACACTCTTGAGGCAAACCTGAAAAGTCCTCTGGAAAGACATCTCTGAAATGATCCACCACTGGAGGAAGGTCTAACTATGAAGTCCCCTTGTCATCTACATAAAGACTACCAATCTGAGTTGTAACTCCTCCCAACCCATGATGCTCCAGACCCGCTCTGCTCGCCTGGACATCCCACTCACCCCTATGAAGAAAGGATCCACCCTATGGTGATATGAAACACAAACTACAACAATAAAATTCGACGACTGCCTAAAATGGAACTAACTACTCCATCCCAAGAATGAAAGCATAGCCTATTATCTCTAGGACATAGAGGTACCCTAAGAAGTGACATCCACTAACTTGTAGTGAGAACTCTCTGTACTGATGTACACTAGCTGTTATAGTCCCCAATAGAGTGTCTAACATCAATATATATGCAGAAGAAATGATGCAGAGCCCAAGGCTCTCCACGACACAAACATATATAAATCTATGGGAAACCCCTGTATCAAAAATAGTAGATGCTAAGACTGAGGCTACTAAGATCGTACCTTGAATGGTAGAAGGTCTGGGATCCTTCTCCTGCTGGGTCTGCTCCACTACAAAATTCTGTCTAGTACTGTAGCCCTATGACCTTTCCTGACCACTCTGAGCTGGTCCATCCTGATGTCGCTGAAAACCGGGCGATTGGATTCCACTGCCATGACCTCCACCTCGGCTCAAATGGCCGGAAGAACTCCAGTTCCTAGACTGGTGAGAAGCAGGTGGCGCTACTCATGAACAAGGAGTCATAGAAGAACCCTTATCGCTAGTTGATGGTGAGAAGAACTGATAAAATCACTGAAGGTGACCCATCTTACCACAAGTTCGGCACTCTATTGGGTCCCCCAGGAAACGTGGCCTCATATACCCGCTTCTCCCACACGGGTAGCACACCACCTGGATACCAGAAGATGCATCTCACCTGCTCTAATATACTCGTGCAGCATCCCTGTGGCACTTCCTGCTATCAGCTAGTGTAGCACTAACTCTGGATGCCGAAACAACCTGGATCATAGCTCCAGAATCCTTCAGATAGCACTTTGTGATCAGCTCCTGGTTGATGATAGATGATATCAATTTCATCCTGAAGATGTTCACCTACGACCGGATGTTGTGCCTTAGACCATCCTCAAACTTCTATGCAAGGAACAAATCATCACCTCATGGAATAGGCATGAAATGCTGGAACTCTTTTAAGCAAGAGGAATACTCCATAACAGAAAACCTACCTTTCTCTAGACTCAAAAACTCTTGGACTCGATCGGCCCTCAAGGTCTCCGGAAAGGAGTAATTGTAGAAGATGCATGGAAACTCATCCCAAACCATATTTTACTGGCGTCCCGCCTGTGAGACCACATCCCACCACCTCTTGGTATAGTCTCAAAGCATATAGGTAGATATCTTAACCCTCTTCTCTATAAGTATCTCTAGATGCTCGAAAATCATCAATGTGGCCTCCATCCAGGACTCAGCAGCCTGGGGTCCTCCATCTCCTAAAAAATTGGGAGGATGCTACTGCTGAAAGACCCGCATCAAATTAGCCATCGATGGGGAAGGAGGCGGCACTCCCTGAAAGGTCTTCATTATCTTCAAAAATCCCTCCATGAACTATGCATCACCACCTATGTCAGGTACAAATGCTGGTGCCAAGGCTGTCACAATGGGAGGATTTGAAGGTAGTCCCTGATCAACCATGCCTGGTGTCTGATCACCGTCTGGCAACTGGCGCACAACTGAAGGATGTATCTATGGAATGACTCTACAAGTTCAAACGCACACCTTACATCAATATTATCAAGGAATGAAAACAAGGAGGGTAAGGAGGAAATAAAATACAGAAAACATTCATGTTTTACAAAACATGACTATACATCATGTTCATTTCCTACACGGCGTGTTCTCAGAAGTCATTTACATGTGTGTGTACTCCTTCCTAAGCTAGTCGTGTAACACCCCATACACATAGCGTGTACTTGAATTCTCTTTCTCTTCTCGAATCCTTCTACACTGTTAAGCCACACGGCTCTCTTATGGAACGACTACATAGCGTGCAGAATTCCTACACGACATGTACTAGACATGCCCCACATGGCCCGTGTTGTTAGTGACACGGCCTGACACACGGTTCACACTACACGGCATGTTCTAGACGGACACGGCATGTATGAAAATGAATAACACCAGCCCATGTTGTTTGTGACACGGCTGGGTACCAGGATCAGACTACACGGTGTGTTTAAGGAAGACATGGCGCGTACGTGAAAGGGTAACACCAACCCGTGTTGTTCGTGACATGGGTGGGCATGCGGTTGACACTACATGGTGTCTATTGACAATACACAGCGTGTTCACTCCATGTTTTCCCCATCCCATGTCTCTGCCCACATGGCCTTTGACACGGTTTAGAGATTACATGACGTGTATATAAATTACACGACGTGTACTTAAGAAAAACTACTTTTTCCCGAACAAAAGAACACACGGTGTGTAATTAATATTACATGGTGTGTATTCTGGGTTTTTCTAGATAGTAAGCCTCAGAAACTACTCCACAGCCCAGAAAACACTGAAACAAGCATTTATAGTGCCAAATTCTGATCCGTAAGGGCCCATACCCCCCCCCCTGAATCAATGTTTTCAATCTTATACACATTATAGCAAGGAAAAAAAGCAATGATCCACCAAATTTCTGTCCATGAGGGACAATAACACCTCAATAACTAAATTTTTTCATTCATTTAAGAAAATACCTACACAAAAATACCCTATCAAACAACTGGTATTTTTATCAAGTAAACTATCACAACGGCATGCATATTTTACACATCATCTATCATAACAACAAGAAATCTCTAATGCATCCAAGATGGCATGGAAAAAATGCATGACATGTGATTTCTATAAAGTTCCTATATGATTCATGAGATGGCATAACCTCATCTCATCGGGTTTAAATAGAAATAGAACCTCAATAACATCAACAATAACAGCACAAATCATGTTCGTAACTCATGGTGAAATCAAATCAAGTGTAATAATTGGAAAAATTGAAAATTTGAAATTTAAACAAGGTAGATTGGCATTTCGTTGTACACGGGTAAGCTACCCTCTGGCACAGCTTAACACCAAGTACCAATTCCTCCCTATCCCTAGCTATAGGATCCAAACATTAAGTCAAGATAAAATAAATCCTTTCATACCACTTTGTAGTGTCCCGTTTCCGGAAGCCACCCAGATGTGCCCCGTACGTGGTTGGTCACATATCCTCAAGCGCATTTTCATGAATGCCAGAGGCTGCCGAATAGCAGTGAGGGCCTTTAGTATGATAATGGGGAAACTAGGACCTCATTGGAAGAGTACAAAGCAGAAGTAAAAAACACGTACAATAGAAGAAGAAGTAAATCTCCAACAATAGTAAACAGTGGAAGACTAGAATAATAAAACAACTGGGGCACATATAAATAAATGATGCATGATTCATGTCTAGGAAAGCTTACAAACAAGTCACAATGCTGTAATACAAAAACTACTATACCAAAGTACAAAATAATAGATAAAAACTACCCAGAATCACAAGCCATTGCTTGGCCCAATGATCTCCAGCTCCATAGCAAGTTAAGTACATGAAGTAGAAGGGAGCTTTCCCTTATCTATACCTACAATAATATAATCTGTTTTTGCCCAAAAGCATGACCCAAATAGGGTGTGAGACTAAATACAAGTAGGAAACCACCCAAATATTTGTGCCTAATAGTTAGTGAGTATATGGAAGGTAAAAGTACAGTAAACAGTAAACAGTAAACAGGAGAGTACTCAGTAGTAAACAATCCATAAGATCAATATCAAGAAACAGTGAAGCAAATAGATAAACCACAAACAGGTAACCCTCAAGGAAGTACCCACATCCATCCCTTCTGGTCCTACCTAAATAATTACAAGCAACCCTCTGGTCATCACACTCAGTCTAACCCCTCTTGTTCAGTATGGGAATATAATAAGACTCTCTGAGGAAGCGCGCAGAGTCAATCCCCTTATAGTCAACGGTATAACAAGACTCTCTTAAGAATCTCACCCATTCCATTCCTCATAGAGTCTAGGTAAAGCAATACTCTCTAAGGAATCTCACACAGTCCATTCCTCGTATAGCCTAGGGCACTCAAGGACTCTATGAGGAAGCTCACATGTCATTTACCCTTATAACCCCAAGGTCTAGGACTCTCTGAGGAAGCTCACTCTGTCAATTCCCCTTATAGCCCAAATCATTCAATTCAAACAAACACTCTCTGAGGAAACTCACATAGTCAATCCCTTTATAGTCTAATGTAATCAAGAACTCTCTGAGGAATCTCACTTGATCAATTCCCCTTATAGCCCTAGGTGGTTCTAGGCTCTCTGGGGATTCTCACTCGGTCAATCCCCCTTATAGACAAATGTTCTCAAAGACTCTCTGAGGAAGATCATCCAGTAAAATCCCCCTATATTCTAATACACGAGGGGTAAAACGGTAAACACACAATACATCGTTTAAGGGTATTGGTAGAATTTTCACATAATACTCAATGAAATCGAACGGAAAGGAAAAAACCATCACCCTCAGGGTTAGGAGATCGATATAATTGAACCTCAAAACTTGAATCTCCTTGGAACATCGTAGATCTAAGAAATCGTCCAAAACATTTAACCCACGTTAACTTGGAAAAGGAGAGGAATTGGAAAACAAGGCTCAAGCAGAAGAGAGAACTCACCGATGTGATTATAATGCAATCAATAGTGTTAGAATCGGAGTTCCGATGGAGTCTCGGGGGATTGGAGAGAATTCACAGCCATATGGGTTCTCTTGAACGAATACAGCCTATAACAAGGTTGTTCTGTCCGTCAGATGCAACCCCTGTGCATTTAATGAAAAAAACAAAAAACATGGCTTGTAATTATGGATTACACGGCGTGTACTTGATGTTTCTGTACTCCGCATTAGAAGGCCTCCAAGTCACTCCTACACGGCCGTGTGTGTGGCTACTAAACGACCATCACACGGCCTATTGCGGCAAGAAAAGACACAGCGTGTACTCATACAGTACACGACGTGTACTTAGAAAATTTTCATAAATTCCTCTTTTCTCCAAAAACGACCAAAACAGGAAAAACATACCTAAAATGAAAGTCTGAGTTCTTACATTTTTAGTGTTAATAATAGAATGAATGTAAATGTGAAATGAAATATATAGTAAATAATATACTTAATAATTTATAGATGGTGGTGAATATGGTATGAAATCTAAATGGATGTTAAATATGTGCTATGGTTTGGGGATTAAGAAGATACTACACACAATGAAAGGTCGAAAAGATAGAATATAAATATATGATCAAATGAAGTTGGTCGGAATCATGTTTGGGTTTAATGAGGTTGTATTAGTCGATGCACTAGGGGAGGAGGAGGGGAGGCTACCTAGGAGAAGTATCGGTGGGGTGTGGGGTGGCTGTGTTGGGTGGAAGTGTTGGGATAGGAGGGTTGCTAAGAGGATATATCCTAGTGGGGTGGCTACATAGGGTGGTAGTTTCGGGGGTGGAGGGACACCAAGAGTAGAGTTCACAAGGGTAGAGGAGGGTTTTTTAATGGATAGGTCACAAGGGTAATGGGAGGGGGTCATGAAGAGGAGTGGAGTGGTGAAAGGGAATAGACCCAACTTCCACAGTTTTCATTAAATTATGGATTCAAATAACCATAGTGCCACAGTTTTAATTAAACTATGGTTATACATTAATATATATCCATAGACCTATAAAACCATGGCTATATGTTCGTGGATATAAAAAGTATTTGAAATAGTGAAAGAGGAAGAAGATAAAACTTGTAGAAGAAGTCATGTTTTAGCGTGACCTTTTTTTTCTCAAAAGTATTTTAACTTCTAGGAGATAATGACAATGATGGAGGAGATAACAAATAATATTACAGTATGATCACATAATTAATTGGATGATAGAGTACTTAGAAAATGATATCACATGGGAGACACTTGGCGATTGTAGAACGTTGGTGTTGGGAATTGTTGAGTAGGTAAGTTTTCAAAGTTCCCAAGGGGAATATTTATAACATTAAAATAGTTATATAATAATCTTTAATTCATGATGGTAAATGATGTTATTGATGGTTATTTTTGTAGTGTTTTGAACATCATTCACTACTGACTTAGAGATGTTGCCCCTAAACCGTTGGATTCCCAATGGCCTCAGCTATGTTGCAGAAGTGGCTGCTGCTACTATCCATAAACCTATAGAACCCACAAGATGGTAGGTGATCTCCCACTAGATGTTTGGTGATCATCTTCTCTAAGGGGTGATACTATCCATCTACATCAGCTAGTTAGTTCTCCTCTATTTGGTATTCATTGTACATCTGCTACAAGGAGAGGAAACTAAATTCATGACTAGTTAGCTAGTGGATATGATTTGGCTAGATAGTAATTCCAATTGGTGTAAAATCACATTCAGGGACTCGTATATTCCTTTTAGGGATTATAAAATTCTATAACATTACTCAAATGACATTAACAAAAATATAAATACATATTCAAAGGTCCTTCATGGTTTATTCAAGAATTTAACATTATGTCATCAGGTTTCTAAATATTAATAACTTAAATTATATCACTAAACACTTTAAATAGTTTTAATGATATATAAATCAAATTATATTGATAATTACAACAACATCCCCCTATCTTATGATTACAAACACATAATAAAAAATTTATCAAAATAATAATACCAAATGTATTGACAGATAAACATGATACTATTAAAAAAAGTATTATTTACATTATTTATCCCCCATAAAAATTTTAAAATTTCTCTCCCATAAATAAATAACAACAAGATTAAAAATAAAAAGACATTTCTATAATTACCGATATTTTTACCCCTTTTAATAATTGAAAGAACTTTCCACCTTTTGATAATATCAAAATGAATGCGTATATGGGGATTGAATAAATTATGAAATAATATCAAAATATATGACTATCATCATTAATGTTCATTTAATAGGGATAAAAGATAAAATTATGATAAAATTACAAAACTAAAAATTAAAAATAGATAGTTTCAATAAAGATAAATATAGAAGAAAAAAAAAATTCTATAAAATATAGATCATGTGAGAAATAAAACATTGGTATTTTTTAATAAACTCAAGATTTAATAAAATTTTTAAAAATAGTTCAGAAAAAGTTTTTCTCTTATTTGAAAATTTCAGTATTAAAAATATTATCTCTACAGAAATAATTCATTAAATATATGGGGACCCAGTAAAACAAAAAAAAGAAATAATGGTCCTAAAATTGAATATTTGTAAAACCATTAAATTTTTATGGTTTAGTGAATATTTTGTTATAAACAATAATAAATTTCCTAGGAGTTTCAAAACATGTGTGCAGTAAAGGCCCATAACTCATTCCTTGGGTGAAGATCCAAAAAAATCCAACCATCCATTTTTATGGTAATAACCTCCAGTTGTATCTACTCCTTAAACACATAAATTTATTTATATATATAAATTAATTTTTATCTTTTATTTTCAATAAATCGTTACTTTATTGGAATTATAATAATTTATGAGAAAAAATATAATTTGAAAAAAAAAATAATTATAAATCATTTAATTTTAGAAAATAAATTATAAAATTTGAAAAATAAAATTATAAGGTTTTCAAGATTTCCAAGGTCAAAATATAAGTATCAGAAGAAAATCACACCCCTCATTCCACTAATGAATTAAAAGATATGATGTGGAAGCACTTTTTGAAGATATCTACTAGATAAAGGTTGGTGAACACAAACTCAAGAACAAAATCAATTTATTTAAAGTGATCTGAAAACACGGTGTCCCAGATCAATGTGATTAGTGTGAGAGTGTTGGATAGGATTTTTAGATATAATAATCATGTTATTTTGATTCAAAATTGATATATACGTGATCATATATAATACTAATGTCTAGGAGAGTATGTTTTATTAATATAATTTTGGTACAAAAACTCCCAATGGCTCGGTATTCTGCTTCAACTATAAAAATTGAGTCCAAATTTTTGTTCTTCCATATGTTTTACTAGTATGTGGAAGGTCCCACTATTAATTTTCATATACAGATAGCATCCACCAATATCATCATTATTAAAACAAGTAAGTTCAATGTAAGTATATTTTTATAAAATAATCCATGGATTTTTGTTCATTTAAAATATTTAAAAACTCTACGGATGGATTATAAATGTGATTCTTTTCGATTTGATTGAAAATAATCACCAATACATATTCTAAACTTGATTTTCAGCTAGGTCTCAGTAAGGTAAAGTATATATACAATCCAACATCTATAAACCTTATTATTTTCTAATTTTTTGACTTTATGCAATATTAAGTTACAAATTGTTCTCATGGGTATTCTAATTTACTTAGGATGACCCACAAAAAAATTATTTTGAAATTCAATAGTTTATTTAATTTTGTTTAAAAAAGATCCATTCTAATTTTCAAAAAATTGAAATAATGAAACAATTTAAGTACTCCATAAAACTCATTTCAAACACTTTATTCAAAAAATAAAAATACTCACTATAATGAGTATCTTTATTATATTTGAAACTAACATCATCAAGTTAAATTTAAAATATTATTAAATCATTTGATTTTTAAAAAAAAATTGAATCAAATCTTACAATTTTAAAATTATATGATAGAAGAAATTTATTTATCTTATCATACAAACCCCTATGGGGTTTTTTAAACCATAACCAGATTTGGTTAACTTGAAAACATGATTCAGAAATTTTGGATTTTCAAATCCAGGTGGTTGATCAACAATGACATTTTCATAGAAAATTCATTTAGAAAAAAAATAAAATCCACTAGAAAATGATTAAAATTAAAAGGAGAAAATAATTTGAATGTGATTATAATAGATTTTATCCGTACAATGAAGGAAAATTATTCACCATAATCAATACATTATTGTTGATTATAGCCTTCGAAACCATATTGGTACATGTTAAGGATGATAATTCTAGGATCATCATGTTTATTTCAAAAAACCTACTTAATTCCAATAATATGATTATTATTGGGTTGTTCCACAAGAGTCGAAATGTTGTTCCTTTGAGAACTTTCAGGAAATGTAACCAATTTTCATCATTAATAAAATCATCAATGTAATGAGTTTCATGGGGAGAGATAAAATCTTGATATTCAATGTCATTTAAGATCAACCTTCTATTTCAAGTTCAGAATTTTAATTCACTAATTATAATTCCAAAGTGGTGGTGTTTGGATTCAACCCATGCCTTCGGTAATGGAGTAGAAGGGGGTTCTTGAACATCATTAGTTACTTTATAAGTTTGAGTTTTATATATAGTTATAGTAAATTTTTTATCATCATCAAAAATTTGGGAATTTGATATCGGATGATTCTCGTTAATTTTGATGTGAATTGACTTTTCTAATTTCTGGTTCCTCAAATTAAAGATACAGTATTATTTTCTTGAGTTTTAGTACCTAATAAAGATAAATTCTCATATTTTGATTAAATTATTCCTATATTATCCTTAAGATTAATGATAGATCATTTACAACTGAAATCATTAAAGAAACAAACTATAGGAATTCTGACTTTCCAAAGTTCATAAAGGCTATTTTCTAAGATGGGTATAATGAGAACATAGTTAATGATAATGCAAGCAGTATTGAACACTTATGTACAACAAAATTGATTAATATTAAACACATTCATATGAGTACTAGACATTTCGTGGAGGATCCACTTCACCTTCCAACAACCCCATTTTATTGACGTGTTCGTGGAGCAGACAAAGAGTGATGATAACTTTGAGAAGTATAAAAATCCTCAAGGTATTTGTTACAAAATTCTCTACCATAATCACTTATAACTGAAAAGATTTTGTTTCCCTTTTAATTATCAATTTTCATTAAAATATTGGTAAATACATTATAGGCCTCAAGTTTATTAGATATAAATAAAACCCATGTAAATCTAGAATAATCGCCTATAATTGAAAAGGTGTAAGAGTTTCCTATAATACTACTAACTTGAGTTGGTCCAAAATATCAATGTGAACTAGATCTATGGATTAATATGAGGAAAAAACATTTTTAAATTTGATATAATATTTGTGTTACATTCCATGATTGAAAGGTTTAGAGACTAAGTAATCTTTAAAATAATATTTTGGTAAATATCATACTAGTTGGTTATAATTTATCTTGACTGTAGAATAACTATTATAGTTACCTAGTATTTGATTACAAATCCATGATTCATTAACCTAGTCTCTTAATCACTATATAATTTTACAAGAAATTGTTATTAAATCTATAATATAAAAGTTTTATAAATAACATACGCTAAATCAATCCTTTATAATTGAAAAAAATTCAAATTTCTTTAGAAAAATGATTTTAGAACTATCATCACATAATTTAATAATATTAAGTGAATTATACATCAATAAATTAAGAAAAATACGTTATTAAAGTATATTAGGATAATCTTATCATACCTCTACTAGTATTTTTTACCTTTCAAATCATCACCAAATGTAACATCTTCTCTATTAATGTTTTTGAGATGATTTAATTTTGAAGGATCTCCATATATAATCCTTGATCACCCCTACCCATATACCAAGTATCTTCTTGAGTTTTTATCATGATACCCTTATCCTATAAAAGATTAAGAGACTAATTCTTTTGAAACCCATATCATTGGCCCTCTTAACTTATCTAATAATGGCTTTGTAATCCATATATTATTGTAATATGTTTTCCCATTATATATATTATATGAGATATGAACTCAAATTAGTCACCATATATTGAGTTTTTTAACAGTATTCATAAATAATATGTTCAAATTTTTTAAAATAACTAAAAAATATATTTTGGTAATTTATTTTTACAAAAGTAATCTTTTTATAATTTTTTGGAATATTTAATTATATTTAAAAATCAATCCTAAAATTACTAATAACAACATATAGATATCCCAACATTTTATTCAATGTTTATTTAGCTCATTTGAAATAAGAAATATTATTATTAATATCATTAATTTTAGATTAAATATTTTCAATATTAGGTTATTCTTTTTGTTTTAAAACCAAATTATCATTTTCTTTTAAAAAGTTATCATTTTTAAAAACAACAAGATTTTAATTATTTTAATGTTTTTAAATTTTGAAACAATTTCACAAATACCATTTTTATGTTCATATCTAGCATGAAGAAGATACTCATAACATAAATAATATGTTTTAGAGGTATAATAGTAATTACAAGAACAAGTATAATTTACTTCATTACAAACCATGATATGGACTACATTGCACTCAGAACTATTGTCTCTTAATTCATATGTTGAAATTGAATCCTCACAAGCTCTCTGAGTTGAGACTTTTATAGCCTTCTTACCAATCTTTTTTAAGGGACAATATATCTTGATGCGACTCCTCTTTTTTAACCCGAAAAAAGAAACTTTAATTTCATGAATTTCATTTCTGAAGGATTGAGTAGATTCCTTCTTATCAATTATTTTGTCTTCTTCATGCAAGTAAGAGTAATATCAAAATCACTTTCGGATGTTTCATGGTTAATTTCAATGAAAGAAATTTCCATTTTTATTTCTTTTACCCCATTTTACTTATTTTAATCACTTTGTCACATAGTTATATTATATGTAAATATAGACCCAATGAGTTATTTAATCAAAATATACTTTCTATTTTTAGCTTCTTGGATTGTGGTAACTTTAGGTAACCGATGTTTCGGTAAAAACCAAAGGATTTTCTTGAATAAAGACTATTTACAATGAGTATCTTTGGGATCCTTTCATCCATTACAAATGACAATGATTAAATATGACATTTATATAATATATTCACTTGGATTCATAGAAAACTCCAAATGTTCCATCTAAATATATCAAATTTAGTATCTCTAAAAAATTTTGGTTCCTACATGAGTTAATAATAAGATATTAAATAATTCATGGGTGCTTTTTCATACAGAAATTTGATTAAATTAATCTTTTTTAAACATCAATGCATGACATTACATTCTTTACCATATAATTCAAAAATTGAAATATCATTAAGAGTCCATTTAAATTATTTTTAAGTAGCTATAATATAATGATTCATAAATATCATTCATATGGAAAAAATTATATCTAATAAATGTATAAATACATGGTTTCCAATAACCATAATTTTTACCATCAGAAAATGGAGACAGACCCATAGAGTGTCCTTTGGGAGCAACATGGATGTTTGAAAAAGATTTTTTGACAAGAAAATTTTATTGAATAAATGGTCAATGATTTTGATAGAAAATTATTCTTTAAAATAATTAATTGAAATAATTAAATCTATTCAAGATCCATTTGATACCAAATGTTGTTAGAATTAGGGTAAATTGAAAGGCGGGTGGTAAATTATCATTTAAAAACTGAGTAAACAAACCCTATTTTAAAGGCTACAAAATTCTAGTCAAAATATTGAAAATAATTAAATCATTTTGTTATCATAAAAGTAACATTTTTTTGAATTTCAAAAATGAAAACGTAATGATATAATAATATATATTTATAAAAGTTGAAGAATAATAAAACTAGTGATTCATAAATTAAATAGTTATGTGAATTGGTGGATTATAAAGCTGATTAATTATGTGAATGAAAATTAATAATAAATAACAATTTGGAATTTAAATAAGCCCCAAAATTTGGAAAATAAGTTCCTAAATAGCTCACGAATAGACCCTATATCTACCACCTCAATTTCTTGAGGATTTAATCTATCAGTCCCTTAGATTTAATGGTTTATAGGAAATAATAAATCCCTTTTTTTAGTTTATAGTAAAAAATGAAATTATAATTGAAACTTTATTTTTATTGGGTATAGTTAGAAACCTCAAAGAGATAGATTCCCTTTCCTTTTAGTAGCTATGGAATGAAAACCATAGTCTGTCACTTTAAATGTAGTGAGAATTTATCATAGAAGAAATTGGAAGAAGATAAGAATTCTATAATAAACAATGTTTTAGCACTGTCTCCATTATCTAAAAAGAATAAAAATAAATACTAAGAGTGAATGATAAAGACATTTGATTGTGAAAATAACATTACAACAAGATCACAATCTTTAATAGATGATACATCACATAGAAATGTCGATCACTTGAAAGAAATTTTAAGAGTGTAACACATTGGAGTTGGAGAATTTTTGAGAAGTTTTGTGCCCAAGGGTCCCAAGGGGTCTATTTATAACCTTCCTAATCTTTAGGAATATTTTGAAGTTATTCAGAGGAATTAGAGTCGTAGAAAACCATTTTATTGTATTTTTACCATAATTAAATGTGGGCTCTATTTTGTTGTCCTAACAATATCAGATTCATAGTATCCTCCACTGAGTAGTCGGTACAGAAAGTACTAGTATCCATGAACATGTAGAACTCACCAGATTGTTGGTGAGCTACCATCAGATGGTGGTGATAATATTCTCCAAGGTGTGTTATTGTCTATCTTTACTAGTTATCATGTGATCCTACAATAGGTATTCGGTGGAATTCTACTACAAAGGGTGGCTACTACCTTCACCACTGGTCTGATGATGGATATGAATCGGCTAGTCGGTTCCATCAGTGGGTTTCCAATATCATTTATGGCCTCCTAGATTCATTTATTTCCTTAAAAGGGTCTAGGAACATTAATCCAAGAGATAAATAATAATAAAATGACTTCTCCAAGTACCCTTCAAGTTTATTTCAAGATCCCAACATGCAGTCATAAAGTTTATATCTTCTAATCACTTAAATGAAATCATTAGACAATTTAAATAGTTCTTGTGATCGTTAAAAATATATGATGATAAGCATAATAAAATGTCCATTAGATCTTTGTCTTCAAGCACTAACACTGTTACAATAAAATATGGATGAATTCTTCCTTAAATCCCTTTAAAATTTTTAACATTATCATTTTCTTTTCACATTTTTTGGATATCATTTACTAAGGTATTATTCCATCCAAAGAACATGTCAACCATTTAATTTGTAATTTTCCTTAAATATTAATATTTATTACCCAAACACTATATCATTACTTCTATAAATATTGAATATCTTTTATAAATATTAAATAGATTCTCTGGTATAACATGGGAAGTATTACATTACATAAGCATCAAGTCAATAGGGTTTTCCTAGACTCCCACTAATGAATTTATAGGTTTAGAGTCTACTTATAATTATACATGGTCTTTCACTTATAAGTCTCAATTCTCTATGCTAGCCAAAATAATACTATTTTAATATAGGAATTCATACAAAATGGTCAATATTAATTCTGAATTTTAATCATACATAGTTGAAAACTAAGGCCTTCTATAATGGGTATTAACTTGTGGCTAACAGTTATCATCATTATATTGAGAGAGAAAATTTCACCCTAAAACCCTTGATTTAATACCATTTGTTGGCCCATATCAATTATTTTATAATAATTGGGTGGGGAGGATTTTTTTCCTCAATTGTATTCTTGACCTCTTAATATGAGAACCACTTTTTTCTCTCCCTCGTAATATTTCTCAAGAAATAAAAATAGTATATAACATAAGTGATTTTAAATTGTTTTTATAAATTGGGATAATCCAATGGGATTGAACATGGTGGTGGGAACATTCACTTGAAACACTATAGTTCACTAATTTTATGTTCTTACACAATAAAGTGGTCTCACTAACCCTCCATAGTCATTATACATGAAAAGAAATGAAATGTAAATATTATTATTCATCACAATGAGAAATCAATAACTCCTCTTAAAAAATGGGTTCTCACTTCTCCTTATATAATTATATTTTTCTCTACAAAATAGATATAAGAAATAAAAATTGAATTTTGTGTCCCTTCTTGGATGTATTTGAAAAAAAAATCTATGAAGTATAACACTTGGATTATTCCCTTCACTAGTTTCACAAATCTGATTCACATGCCTGGAATTAATTTTCTTTATTGTCATTATTTGGACTCTCAATTGAATATTCATTGTAAATATCTATATTCTAATCTACCTACCGAGTATATATGTTGATTTTGTAAGATGAATTTAAATTTATAATTCAAATTCAAATTCAAAGTCAAATTATAACTTCTCCCAATCAATATCATCCTTTGGATGTTCTCTTATAATATCACCATCATCCTATTTGAATTTGGTAGTTGTTAAATTCCAAAATAACTAGAAAACCCCCGTAAAAAATTCCTCATATTAATATTTTTTTGAATATTACAGGTTGAAAAAAATAACATTGTGGAATACCAATTTTGTAGTGTGACAAGTTGGTTTCCTTTTTATTTTTCCTAAACTACCACATAGGTTATGGAAAAACATTAACTCTATGTATTGAAGGACCCAAGTCATCTAAAAAAATGAAATTCTCATTCTCTCTTTGCAGTTTGGTTTCTAACTAATGATGTGGACCTTCCCAATGTGGAGGATCCACTAAAGATAACTTTAATCCCTCTGAAATTTAATGTATGAATTGCAGCATGGCCTTAATCATATAGAAAACGAAGTTTTTCTTCACTAATTCTATATTTCGACATGTGAAACCCTTTATAGCGTATTATCATTGATTTTACTAAAGCATGTGGCATGGAACGCTATACATTATTGTTCCCATTTTTATGCATAGAATTATAACCCCTATTGTGGCACAGAACACTTTTTGCGTTGTGGAGATTGGAAACCATACAAATCCACTACATTCCATCTGGTCCATATATCTATAGGTTATTAGTGGTTCTTTTTTCTATATAGAAATAGGTGTTGAGTGGTGGAAAACAATCTAGCTAAGAATTTAACAACATTTGCTACCAAAATGTTATATGGTTTAAAATAAAAGTACTAGTGGCCTTTAATAATTTAGTAAATTTTTAATTTTTTTATATCAGTCTATTGAAAAATAGAAGATTAAGGTCGAGCTCCAAAAAAGAATAAGATTATTAAGAATCTTCTAATTCTAACGTGGTTTTGGGATGGATTTTCTATAGATTGTTTTATTGGTTTATGGTGGTCTTATAA
The DNA here is from genome assembly GCA_963277665.1 of Viscum album. Taxonomy (NCBI): domain Eukaryota; kingdom Viridiplantae; phylum Streptophyta; class Magnoliopsida; order Santalales; family Viscaceae; genus Viscum; species Viscum album. The sequence goes on from OY728160.1 coordinate 1,417,250,016, forward strand.
TAAGAGGAATTCAGTATCAGTGGTTATAGAATAGTTGAAAACAAAATCCCAATTCCATCCTATTAATTATTTAATGAGAGTGGGTAATCTTGGGAATATTTATGTATTAGAGAGTGTTAGGATTCATGTTAGGATTTCTAAAACTTTTTATGATCAATAACTACATTTTACCTCCCATTTCTAGGAGGTTCCACAAGACAAAATGGGTTCTCAACTAATGTTGAGAATTCCCTATCACCTATAGATATATGGTCATATTAACTTGGCTATTCATATTCTTAGGGATGTTCTTTGATCCCACGTGATTGATTTATGAATTTCATGGAATAAACATTTAACATTGGCTGAGTTTACTAAAAATAATATTTAAAAATCCTTGATGAAATTGGATCACTTAAAAGACATTTATAGATGGTCATGTTGTTCCTCGATTAATTGGTCAAAATTGGTATAAAGGCCTTTATTGAGGATAATAATTATCTTATTAATGAATAAGAAGTTTCAATTGATTTGGAATAGATTATTGATGGAACATTTTTTTCATAAATATTACTTTATCCACCACCTTCGTCGATCGGAGTTTATGGTGGGTGAGAGAGTTTCTCATACGATCCCTCTGAGATTGGGACTACAACATCATATAAAATGTGTTATGTTAATGTAGTTGTATTTCTGAACCTTTGAGATCATACAGTGCCTCGAAAAGATATCATACCATATAGATATTCCAAATTAAATGTCATATTTACATGATGTATTCCATGGTTTATATCTAAATAAATATAATACAAAATATTCTTGCGTGGTTGAGTGAGAGGATCTATATTGGACCCCGATATTGTCATTATTAAGCATCCTATATATATCCCATATTATCAAAATGAAGTGTTCTGTGGGTAGTTGGTTCCATTTTTCTATGTACTTTGGTATCATATAAAGGATACCCATCAGAATTGAGAGTGTGAGGCCATAGTGAAATACTAGTGGCCTCAACCTTCCTTGGATTTAAATCCCTGAGGGAATTTTGAGGTTTGAAGGCTTTATGGAATATAGAATTGTGACACCCATCAGGTCGGGGGATAAATTCTCTATATCATTAATTATTTTAATTTTGGATGTTTTGGGGTTTTGTCAATGAATTGATATTTTTGGGAAACCATAATTTTTGTGATTTAGTTAGTCATTACGTGACCAAGTAAGGTGACCCCATAACATGTTTATTTAGGACTGAAATTATTAGGGGGAGTGTCCCAACACACCCTTGGGAGACCATGTTGTGCTGAAGCAAAGGTAGTGAGAATGTTTTCTAAAGGGATGTTTCCTTCCATGATAGGGAAAAACACACCATGAAATGAATTTTGAGAGTGGTGACATCGTTAGAGGGAAAAGACCCATCATTCCAGGATTAGTGATGGTCATGTTGCGACCTTTCAACATGGGTTTCTAAAATTGGGGTATTTATGATATTTCTACTATCAAATACTAACCTCACGCTCCCCTATTGTTTCCTAATATATGCATTTTTAGTCTTTTGGGGGAAACTTCTCCTTCCTTCCAACTCCCTTAGTGGACCCCTAGTGATTTGGGGTGGATTTATTTCAAGTAATCCATAGTTTCTCTTGGATTTATCCTCTATTTTCTTTATTTTCTCTTTTTCATCCATTTCATTTTACACCATTTACCCTAGTTGAACATGGGGTGAAACCTAGGGTTTGGGAAGGGTGTTTGAGAATATTTATTTAATGTATAGGATCATTAGGATCCAACTTCGTTGATCCTTGGGATCATAAATAAAGGGGATTAGTTTACATTGATTTTGAAGTTGTTGTCTCCACTAAACATATTTTTCCATTGGAATACCTAAATTTATTGAGTTTTACTTCGTTTTTATTAATGAATTGTCCTTAAAATTATTATTTGAAGGTTTTAATATATTTTAATTGTTTCAATCTTTAAATTTTTATTGTAAAAAATATTGATTTTTCATGGGTTTTAGTCACAATCATTTTTATATTAACAAAGTATTTGATTAAATGTTTCTAATTTCAGATAAGATTATAAATGGGGTTTTGAAAGACAACTTTGTTTTGAATTTAATTTCTTTTAGTATAGTTTTTATTGCTTATAGTGGATATTGATTACTATGTTGGATTTTGATTATGGGTTTCATGGGAGAGATATTCAATTGTGGGTATTAAAGGCCTGATTAATAAATGAGTGAGGTATCAGTTAGTCCATCCATGCCTCGTTAACAAATAAGTCGTGTGTTTTTCAACAAGAACATGAAATCATTACAATAGAGTTCACATTAAACATCACTATATTTTATTAGTGATAAACATAAGGTGCTGATAAAAGGGTTACCTTAAATTTTTCTTGAAAAAAGCACTGATAAATGTAACTTTTATTATCACTAGAATGATCTGAAAAAAAGTGACCCCTTTTCAGCGCATTTTTTAGCACTGATAAAGGTGCATCCTTATCAGCTCCTTTCTTATCACTGACAAAAAATTTAAATAAAAAATATTATTAATATATATATAATTACCATATGTATATTAAATAATTAATGGTTATTTATATACATTAATAAAAAAAATTCTTGTTTATAATTAATATAAATATGACATTTAATATACATTTTTTAACAATTAAAATTAAATATATTAATACAAATAATGTATTGTTAATATGTGATATTTGAACTTATATATTTATATAAATTTCTATGTGCATATATATGTATGCATTATGTAATGTGTGTGTGTGTTTTGTAAGTTCATATATAGATGTGGTACGTGCGGAGATGAATGTGTATGTATGTATATGTGCCCATGTACGTGGGGTGTATATATATATATATATTACATGTATACATGTGCATGTATGGCTTGTACTTATTTCACATTTGATGTATACTTTTTAATTTAGATATAATACATTTAGAAATTTTTCATTTTTCATACATATTTATATTTTACTAAGTTTTATTATTAATATGTTTTTAATTTACATGATTAGTATTTATACAATTTTACTGAGTTGTAAAATTTTTAAAAAGTTTTGAATTTATATAATTAAGTTATTTAATGAATTTTTTTACATTTCTTTCATTTCTATAAATGTTTAAAATTCATGTATTTAATCTTGTATGAAATTATTTTTTTGAAATAGATTTATCTTTTAAATTATGTTTATTCCTTTTTAATATTGCTCTCATTTAATTTTTTTTTCAATTTCTAATATTTATTGTTTTTCAAATTATTTTTGAATTTACATATTTTTTAATATTTTTATATACATATATATATTTACTCTACATGTAATATTTTCAATATGTTTATAGTTTATATAAATAATATTTATTAATTTTGGTTTATTAATTTTTTATCAATAAAATATTTGTTAAATTTATATAATTAATCTATTTAAATGAATTTTAAATAATTTTTAAATTAAAATAATAAATTATATATATATAATTATATATATTTACAAAAATTATAAAAATTGTAAAATAATATATGTATATACATTTATATTTATATTTACATAATTTTAAAATTATAATAAATTTATTTAAATAATAAATATATTTATTATATTTATAATTATATATATTAATATATTAACAAATATATATATATATAAATAATTATATAAATACATATGATAAGAGGGATGGAAGATCAACGATAGTATCTTTCTCTAAAACTCAGTGGTGATTACGGCTTCAAGCAATTGTGTCATGAACATTCCAATCTCTGGATGATGTTTTCCTCACACAAGGTCAATTCACTTTTTACCAGAATGTGAGAGATAGAATGGATGATCGAAATGTTTCTTATGGATTATTTTTTGTAGCTACTAGAAGTAATTATGGTCAGTTTAGTAGATCATTCTCTCTCTAGAAAGGATTTTTTGCTGGTGGTTTTTATCAGAAGGGAAGTGTTTCCCATATAAAAGATAATCTAGTTGCTGTATTGGAACACTATAAATTTGTGATCATTGTATTATCACGTATCTTATTTTTCCAAAATGTTCTAAACCATTGAGTATTGGAGACCATTTCAGACTTCTTTTTGGTATTTAGGGATTCTCAAATTGGAAATGTGTCTTGTTACGATGTGGAGTTTTCATATTATCTTCTCTTATGAAGATTTTAAAATGGAGACTTGCGGATTTGGTTCATTATCTCTAAATCTTGGATTTCTACATATCTAAGAATGGTATTGAAATATCAAACCATTAAATATAGGTAAATCTTTTCTTTTTTTCGGGTTAATGATATGGGTTAAATTGGATATTTGGTCACCCTAGGAATTTACATGGTATAAAAATTTCAATTAGAATGCCTATTTAAATAGATAAGAAAACATAAATCTCGAGGTTTGTCCACTATGATCTTCTCCTTATGGAGGTGGATAAATGTTCTATGTTAATTTGGCCTGAATCTTTGTACTATATGCAATCTGTAGTGTGTATTATATACTCTACTTAAGGGCAAGATGAAACATCTTGTTTAAAAAAGAATAGAATATGGAAAACGAATGTGCAAGGTGGTCTTAGAATTGATGATTTGGACTAGCCTAATGTTAAAAAAGTGAATATTTAAGGAGCTTTGGTGATGAATGGTTTCTCTAAATATGGACCAACAAGTCATCCTCCTTCTATTAATGGGGATGGATCTACAAAATTAAAGACTGAACATCATCTTTCCACTACTCCAGTTCCAATAAAAATTCATCATTATATTTCTTTTGATGGAATGATGCAAATGAATCATATTGCTCAATTTACCATGTCTTGGTAATATATTTTCATTAATATCCAATATGGGGAGGCACAATCATCTGATGATGTGACAAAATGACAAAATAAAAATTGGGAACTACTTTATGAATAGATTATAGACTAAAGAAATCATAAAGGTAACAAAAATATATATATTAAGGCCCCATAACAAGAAAAATTTAAAAATGTGGAATAAAACCATAATTTAGATGAATTTATATTAGAGAAAAGTGATTTACAAGGTCTCTAATAGCTCTCTAAGGATGGATTTAACTAGTTTAGAATGTGAGTTCAATAGGTCCTTGATGGATATACAGGTGCCCAACATGATTGTTCTTCCAAATGATGTAATCATAGAAATTTATGGGATATAGGGTAGGAATGGTGATAATAATATCATGTTGATGGAAAGTCAGAAAAGTAAGACTCCTCATGACAGTGTGGATGAACCAAAGAATACTCTTAGCATGGATAGGATGGTCGATGATGTGGAGGATATGTGATCTAATACTCTTAGAATCCATGTATAGGAAGAACATCATGTTCAGGATGGATTGGAAAATTCTGGTGGGCTAAATTACATTGTGTCGTTCCCTATAATGGATCCTACTAACAAGAAGCAGCAGAGAATAGCCAAAGAGATACACCTTACAACTAGTTCCATAGAAATGTCCTTCGTAGGTCAATTTTGGGTATTAAAAAGGATTATAATTTGAAACATTCTTGCCTTAAGTGCAAGGAATCCTTGGAGATGGTATTTTATTCTCATACTCTTTCTATAGTGGATGATCTATATGATGATAACACTCAAATGTAGGGAGTTTCAATGGAAAGATTATTAGCTTTTAAAAATGGAGATTTTTAGGTGGATAAGATCTCCACCTCTAATTCATTTCGTGTGATTTAATTCTCAAAGGAGGTTTTCTTATATTCTAACAGTGATAAAGGAAATAGGGATAGACAACCAAAATAGGAGAGGCTATATGAGGCAATAGTAAAATACTTTAGTGTTGTAGAATTGAATGAACCATCCTCAAATTAAGTGCATGAACCTTGGAAACATGCCAATACATTGAAGTGTTTCCAACATCAACATCACAGAATGCCATGTAGTAGGGTTTGGGGTTGGCTAAGTCCCAACCTTACTTGTGTGGTTGATTTTCCTAACTTTTAACACTAATTTTAATTTTTAGAGGGATTTCTTTCCATTTCTATCCTCTTTCAACTTATTTTACATTATTATTTTAATAAAAATGGATTGGGACTTTTTCCCCCTTCCCAAATGCGGTTAAATAAGATATTGGGGGTTTGCCTGAGTGGTAAAGGCTCCCCATAATTTTTCATCAGACCCAGGTTCAAATCCGGGTGGGATCGAATTTCCACAGGAATGCGGTGCTGCAGCCATGACACAGACATGTTGTGATGTTGGCATGATGTAGGCAGTCAATGACGCATGAATGATGTTAATGGTAGTATGAGGTGGGCATGATGTTTCATTAGGCCTTTGGACCATTTAGTTTTCTTTTGGTCCTTGTAATGGGATTCATTCCCACTGGCCCTTTGTTCCATGTATTGAATAGTTAATGTTTGATGCGTGGGATATCCCTTGGGTAGGTGTTATGGCCTACCTTTCTGGATGGTGTGTGTGGTGTGTTTGTTTAATGTAATTGTAACCCCAAGAACTATACATATTTATTTAAATAAAACATATATTTAATATATTTAATATTATATATAATATATTTATATTTATATATTAATAAATATATAAATATAATTATAATTATATAATTATAGAGGGATTTGGGTCTCCGGATATTGCTACTATGGAGACAATGGGTGTTATACCTTCATATATACTATGGTTTTCTCTCATAACATTGAGTTGTAGCTTTTTCGGGACATGATCTTTCGGTCTCCATCCTGCCTGATGATCCTCATAGGAATAATGGGGAATCAGATTCTCCACCGAATGTAGAATCAGATTAGGACTCTAGTAGCTTTCATAACAGTATCTTATCTTACTCAAATATTGGGGCTCCAAATCAAGTGATTAAACAAGGTAAGATTGTACATATCATTGAGAATATTTATTCCATCTAGAAAATATTCATGATCTAGGAATATTCGGTAATTGTCTTTTTGATTCATACTTCTATATGTATGTTTTGGAATACCCAAGACTCAAGTAATCTGTTATCAAATTCATTTTGGGTTTTTTATTTAATGTGTATTTATATGTGGTGTGAGTATTTCCACATAATAATTCCCTTTTATGAAATCAGTGAATACAAATGGGATTCATCTCTTTTGTGTTAAATCCATAAATTTTATTCTTATAGGCATGGTATCATTGATTCAATCCCATTGTGGAAAATAATTATAGAGCACAGGTCTTGGTGAAAATATTAGGTCAGAGCTAGATATTATGGAATCAAAATGTACTCTATGACATTGTTTTCATGATAGGTATTCCCATTAAAATAGAGAAGAAAATAGAATATTCCAAATTTAGATTCTATACAAGTGTTCTGTTTGATGTGGACATATGATCTATCTTGGTTGGGAAGGTTGTTCTTATTACTTTAGATGATGAATTCTCTCTGAAAATTGATTATGATAAGACTACCCTCTTCTGTTTGGGGTTTCTTTCCATAGGTAATGTCAATGAACAATGTCAAAAAGAACATGTATTCTCTTTCTTTCCTAAGATGGGACATGATATGTTTTATTGTCTCATGAAACTATCTCAGGATGATGTTGGTTAGGCCATGAGAGTTGATACTGGTGTTTTATTGGGATATGATGGCACCACATCCATAAAAGACTAATTCGGTGCTAACAAGAGGCAAGACACTTCCATGAGGGGTCAGTTTTATATGGGGGAGATTTCTACTAGAAATAATATTGAAACTTTGTATGGGATGTCCCTATAAACTCAATATGAAAACATGATTCCATGTTGTGACAAATCCCAATTGGATAAGAAGGGAAATCAGGATATTGTGGATGATGTCCCTACAACATGGGGGAAGGGATGCATATTCTAGGACGTTTTGGTGGAGGCTTATGAGGATGTACATAGTCTTTCTAATGGTCAAACTCATGCTCAAGAATCTATAGAGAGTCATTTTATGTAGGAACAATTAATTTTTTAATGTCTCAAAGGGAAGAAGAAGGTGGTAGATGGTGAAGGATTAGATTTGGTCATATCTAAGAAATATAGAACTAGTGATTTTACACTAAGATCTCAGAACATCTCAATTGATGCAATAACTATTCAAACATATGATGTTATTCATGAAACTCTTCTCAATGTGTAGCAGTCCTCTGCTGAGTTTGAAACATATTATAAGGTTCCAAATGCTCTTATTTTGATTGATCATAGTACAATGTCTATTTCTCCCCCAGCGGGGATGTTTATCCATTTGAATTTGAGTAGGGGTTTTAGCCATCCCATTTTTTTGACATTATGTGGTCCTGATATGGCACTTTTTTGATGACCTCAATTAAATAATGTGAATATACAATGGAAAATAATTTAAAAACTCCCCCATATGACTATGAGGGAAAAAGGCTACCTCAAGGGTCATAGTAATGAACTGAAAAAATGGGTTTACTTGTAGCTTGAAGACACTTTTCCAAAAATGAAACCATATATTTTTTACTTTAGGGACTACCTCATCCATCTAAAACTGTTGTCGAAAATTATTGAATAATCATGTCATGCTAATGGATATATGGATTTATGATAGATCCCTTTGAAATATAGGAGATGTCTTATTCTAGAGGTTATCTCTAATTCATTATCATATGATGATCTGGGGCCACCTCAAAAGACCATATCATGGTGGATAGGGTTTCATCCAAAGGGTATAGGTCAACATAACAAAAATATGGGGGCTCAAGAGAGCAGCAGGATCTGATCTCTTTCTTTTTTTCTTTGGGATTTAATGCTTTGACATACCCTGTATTCCTTTGTATTATCATGTCTTTTATACTTTTATTTTTTTATAGATTTGGTGGGTGTGGGTAGCCTTTCCAATCCTCAGTCAGACTTCTTTGGTTATATAATTTTTTATAATTATATTAATATATTTATTGTTATATAAAAATATTTTAAAATATATTTATTCAGTATTATAATTATAAATATATATATATTTAAATAATTATAAACATATAATAAATATATTTAAATATTAAATATATTTTCCATATTTAAAATTTTAAATATTTTTATTTTAGTAAATATATATAATTATATAAATATATTTATTATTATATACATATAAATATAAATCTATTTATTTATAATTCTAATTATAATTATATATATTTAAATAATTATAAAATTATAATAATTATATTTAAATAATAATTATATTTATTATATATATATATTTAAAATAGGTTTAGGATTGAGGACACTTTTATTAATAAAAATAATGATAGAGAAAAGAGGAGGACTAAATTATATGGACAAAGTCTACAGACATAGAAGTTGAATGAAAAGAACCTCAAGAAACTCAAGAGTGAGTGTTCATACTATGAAAATAGAAGTACCCACACCTTCCATGAGTGTGACTCCTACAAGTCTTAATCTCTATCCATGGCCCACCTACATCTTATGTAACTCTGACACTTATATTTTCCCTCATCTCATCAGCTTTAGGCATGATGTTACTTTTTTGGAAATTTTCATCACTCCTCACAGAGGAAAGATGTTCAAAATAAATAAGAGTACTTACCTTCATTTTTAATTTCTCCTTAATCATTTGGGTTGAAGAAAAACTTCTTGATGTTTCCATACTTTCAATGTCAAAATCCTGGAAAAATGAAATAGGATAAATGCTAATGGGGGTCATATAACTTGGTTTTGTCCCTACAGTCTCATCCAAACTCCAGGAAAAAGGATCTCCAACATGGTGATCCAAATTACCTAGAATAGAACGTAGTCCTAAATGGAATTTAGTGTCTATTAGAGACTGTTTATCCTTCACCATCTTAGAATCAGGTCTTAAAGGGTAAATTTTGAGCTTCAAAGTATTAATGCTTTGTTATGTTATATAACCTAAACATTTGTTAAATGAGGCTTGGATAGAAACCATCATTTTAATATTATAGATATAAGCAGTACCTGACTTGTCCTCTTTCACATCCTCCATCATGAGATATAGAAAACCTAAAGTAGATACTAAAGGAGATCCCCTATCCTGAAGAGTCTTTGAAAAATCATGTCCCTCATTTGTACAATTGTAAGCAAGATCGCCAGGGGAATCACAATCCTTATAGCCTTTGACTGAATGAACACAACCTTATTTTTAGTATTTATAGGAGAAGATGAAGCTTAAAATTATAATTATTTCCAAATATACACTAAAATATTCAGATGACCTTAAATAAATGTGTTTATTAGAAGGTAATGAACCATTCTCATTACCTTATACAGGGAAAATATTATATTACACCTAAATATTCTTATTGTATTTAGCATTTAATGATGTTGATACTTCAAGTTCAGAATTTTTTTTATGATTCATTGAATGGATCATCTTATTGTCTTACCAAAACTGATGTCCATAGATTCTTGTGTAGATCAATACATGAGAGATTGGCTGTAATATGATTCCTCAGCAATATGTTCATTAGAAATATTCCTAGAAAATACATCTATAAAAGAAACACATGTGTTAGTTATAAGATTCACCAACTCTATAGAAGCCTATGAATTGATTAGATTAGCATGAAACAACTGAGCAGTAGAAATAAGTAGAGTACCATCCTAATTAAAAATAACATCCCTGGAATTAGACCTTCCATGATAACAATTTCTTCAATAGGGAAATCAGGATAAAGTCCTATTTTATCATGGGAATTTCCCCCACCATTATCAGGATTATTCCACAATAGGGGATTTCTATTACTGGTAGATGAAACTATCGCATCATACATAACATAGTCCTTGGATAGATTTCATTTGAGCAGTGCAGATCATTTATCACATTTCTGTATTTCTAAAAATCGTGTCCACTCAACTAAAAGTTAGATAATTAAAAGATCCTTCTACATTTATAAATAGAATGACCAATAATATGTCATGAATCACAAGAAATATTCTTTTTTTATTCTAAAATTCAATATTAATATCATCTTATGGAGTAGAAAGGACTAATTTATCAATCATGGGAGAACTCCAAACAATATCAACCAACACCCAGGGAAAATGGCCAAGGCTAACCATTTTAGCAGTGTTATCTATCCTTATTGGAATGCTAAGTAATATCAAATAAGATTTCTATATTCTATAATATCCAATTTAGATGGTTTATTTGACCCAAACATGTGCTCAAGTGTCCTTAGAATCATTTAGATTAAATCTCAAATTCTAATCATTTCACCTCAAGGTAACTGACCTTAAATTTATCGAGTTCATGCTCTAATATTTTCCATTCAAATATGCATATGGGAAAAGGGTGTGAAAGAGACCACATACTAATGAAACACGTTTAAAATATGAAAATACCCAAATTGATGCAAGCCAAGAAACTAGGTCAAATATTTTCTAGGTTTTCATTCAATTCGATTGGTTGATGCAAGAAATAATGGTGTACTTACATAGATCAATTCTTTCTGTGATATCACCATCAATGGTGGAGACATGAGAAGTGGTGTCTATTTTTTTATCATCATTTTGGTGATTGGTTTCTTCTTCTTCTTTGTTTTTTTTTCTACAAAAATGGTGGTGGTTTCATTATTGATTCTTATGAATTTCATTCTATTTTGTATTGGTCACAATGGTTCTGTTTTCTCTTGAGCTGCTGATTTCTTTGCGAGTTCTTGTTTTCCTTGTTGCATTTGGTGAGGCGCATCTTTCTACCTATGTCACTGGGTGGGTGGCCTCAAATTAGGGATGGGTGTGTTTACATTCATCATCTATCCATTGGTCATCATCTTGATGGACTAATGGGTGCCATGCCAAGAATTTTTCTCAGTGTTTTTTGTCAGATCTTGTGTCACATTAGGTGACATTGCTTGAATCCTTTTCATTATTTGTTTGGGAGGGAGGCTCTTTTGAGAGAAGGGTGTGATGGTGCCTTTCACCCAGCTCTCCTCCATACTCCTATGATGGTTGGAGAGGTTCTATGACACATAGTACTGCCATCACGAAGCAACTTCTTAGCAGAGTGGGAGATGCAACCTTTAGACTGATCTCACTATTGCACTGTCTGGGGAGGGGGGAAACGAGGCTTTTACTTTATCTTTCATGGATGTTTTCCTCCTTTTAACATATAGTCACATTTTCAACTTTGCCTTTTTTTTCTTTCCTTTGGCATTTTCACTTCTCTGTAATAGGTTCCCTCTTACCTAGTCATAAAAGAGGCTCTTTTGTTTTTTGTTCAATAAAGAGGGCTTGACCCTCAATATGTTTTAATAAAAAATAAAAAATTATTTAAGTAGATTTATAATTATATATAAATTCATAAAAATATATATCATTATAATTATAATTATATATATATATATTTAAATAATTATTAAATTATAATGAATACATTTAAATAATACATATATTTATTCTATTTATAATTTTATAAATTTATATATTAATAAATACATATATAATTCGATAAATATATATAACTATATAATTATATATAATTATATAAATATATTTATAGTTATGTTGAAATATTTATAAATATATTTGTTTATAATTATAATTACAACAATATATATAATTATTATAAAATTATATTAAATATATTTAAATAATAAATATATTTACTATATTGATAATTGTATTTATATTTATATTTATATATTAATATATATATATATATATATATATATTATAGGTGATTATGGGTATAATTATAGGTGAAACACATACACACACTGCACACAAACCAATGGCCAGGTCATGGCCCCCTAAGGGATAATCCATATATCAAGGCCACTATATTATTACATTGTATAGGCACATAAACCCCGAACTATATCGGCCCGAATAGCCTTAAAAATCATGACCCAAAAATCCCAAACCTCCAAATTCATCATGGAACATGCAATCCAAGAGAGGTTGTCCCCACCGAACCTGCCTCCATTACATTTCAATAATGAACATCCTATATGCCATTGTCTCAACAAATGCGAGGTTGGATTGACAAATGCAACCATCGGATCCCCTAACCCGCCTTTGAGTGGGGATTCATTTTTTTCGTTCGGCAGTCACCACACCCACGTTAGATTACCTCCCCTGTTAGATTACCGACCACATTAATACATAATGACGAATCTACACCACCACCACCTATGGCCTCTTCATCTTTACTACATCATCACATCATTGACCACCATTTGGCACATCCATGAGACCTAGATGCACTACCGACCATCATCCAAGCCATCCCACTCAAACCTCTCCACATTTCATTGATTCCTATCATCCACTACATGCCATAATCACCAAAATTGACCCATTCAATCACCTACTTTCCTGCTACCTCCATATAGACTGAAAAATCTCCCATCGACCTATTGTATGTCAATGAAGCACTACCACTATCTTTCATGTGCCTGCTAACCTGCTGCCTCTGTGGGTACTGAAATATCACATCAACCAGTCGTGTTCAACTGAATAATTATATATATTTGTATTTTTTTATAATTATATAAATTAATAAAATTTAATTACATTAATTATATAATTAAAATGAGTTATTTATAAGTCATTTTTTCAAATCACTCATAAAACCCTTCCCAATATTTTAAATCAAACACAAACTGAGTTCTCTATTCTGGAACAATCCAAGCACTCACGGAATTGACTCTCATTCATATCTCTCTTTAGAACACTTCGGATGAGTCAACTTCTCCAAAATATATTGCATGTGATCACTTGTGATTCTTTTCTCCCCCTCGAATAGCACTGCTTCGTTTTAGTTTTCATAAAAGATAAAATGGCACGCACATCGATCTGATTTGAACTTGATCTTCCTCACTAATTATCCACCCAATATCTATTACCTCAATCCATTATTGATTCTTCGTCTACCATACCTTCATGTTCATTTTATTCATTTATCATTATTTCTTGATCTGATCTCATGGATATCTTATTTGTGCATAGAAAAAATCTATCCCAATTATGATGTAAGGGGGTTAAAAAAATGATTAATAGGTATAATTTTAACAATGCATAGATTGTAATTACCACCAATATTGAATTATCTCTCATGGTCCCATGGATTAAAATTAAAAATTTCTTCACATTTCCTTCAATTAATAGGTATAATAACCACAATAATATTAATATCTCCTGAATTGTTTTTAATTTTTATATTAATTATGAATTGGGGTTAGTTTAGTTTGTATGATTTGTTCTAATTTTTTGTATTTATACTGCTTGATGAAAATTATTTCATTCTAATTTTGATACCAATATGCATACTCTTTTTTATATGATTTATTTTTTGTTTTTTGTTTCTTCTTAATATATTTTTCATGGTATATCATTAGTAAGTTTTTTATATTTTTTTATATTGATTGGTATTTTTTAATATTCTAATTATATATTTTTTATGGACACTGATTTATTATACATTTTACACATGTGATATGACAATAGAAAATGGGTTATTAACATGGATTATGGATGCATAATGAACTATCACGTATGAAGGAACATGACCTTATGATATAATAAGAACATGGGTGGTATCAATTTCTTACATGCCAAAAGAATTATATTACATCATAATGCATCACATCTTACATTACCAGAAATGGAGTATTATTATATTGATACAAAATATGTCATTTATCCATTTCCAACATTGCAAACAAAATCAACCCAACACAATGATAATGGTGATTCTTGACTCCTCCACATTTTTTCGAGATCCAACTTACGACACTACATTTTGTGTATTTAAAATTGTTATATCTTCATGATATTGTTCTATATTCCATAAAAATAATGTGACTTTAATTAATGTAAATATTCTTGATTCAAACTCAAATAATTTTGTAGTTTATGAAAATGATAGTTCATTTATACATGGATTTACCAAGATAAAGAAGAAATGTTTTTTTTCATTTATTTTTATTAAAGAAATTAACGACTGCATTGATATAAAAAAAGATATGTTATTTCATATCTTCACACAATGATGTGTGAATATGTGAAATAAGATTAGTTGTGTCCATATTTATAAATGAAAACTTTTATGAGGATAAAGGGTGGTTTAGGAACTCAAATTATTTATCTTGAACTTGGGAAATAAAATTCTTTATCTTGAACATGGTTTTTTTATATTGGTTTTTACAAATGAAATTCTCAAAATGGTATTTCCCAATGTTCTTAGTACTTTTAAATTATAATGCCCGGGTTGGATTTTAATAGTTTAATTCCATGTATTATAAAATGTTTCTTAATTTTTTAAATATTTTTAATGGTGATAGTGAAAGTTATTTCATGCCTTTTTTTAAAAAAAAATATCTTACTCTGATTTAAGAAATGTAACATTTTTAAGGTAAATGTGGTGTTTAATGAATTAAATTTCATTGAATGGGGTTTTTAAAGGAAACATCGATAAAATGTGAACTATATGAAATGGGAATAGAATATTAAAATCCCAACATGATACTTCTGATTCATTTGATTTAAATTCATGTGTTTCTTTAAACATTAGACCTCATGATGGCCTTGTTCTCTCCCAGAATTCTCTCCCAAGTGTGCTTCTCTTCTTCTTCCTCGGTTTCCTTCCCCTGATGTTAAAGTGTCCTTCCAACCTCTTCTCTCTTCTTAAAATCTCCTATGATTGATATAATTTCTTCTTCCTATAGTTTCCTCCATTGATGTTCCTTCTGCAAGCATATGGCTTTCATCTTCTGTCATCTTCATATCCTTTTTCTTGTTTAGGGATTCACCCCTACTCCTTTTGAATTTTCCTTTCTTTTTCTTATTTGGGTTTTAGTCTCATGTTCATATTAGGGTTTCATTCCCATTTTATCCTTGTTTCCATGGTGTTTTTGGGTTACAATTTGGTTTTTTTGGGTGTTTTGATGGAGTCGTGGTCTCTATTTTTTCAGGTGTGGTTTCGGTGATTCAGACACTCTTGCTTGGTCATGACTTTCTTTTGAAGTCATTCCTCCTTTAACTCCCCATTGGCCTATATATTCACTGATCCCTTCCAGTTCAGTCAGGTGAAATGGTTTATAAGTTCTTTTGGGTGGTGTTGGGCATTGTGGTGGGGGGTTCCAGGTGGTTCGACCCCTATTCCGATGATGGTGGAATTTCAATTTGGTGGGGTGATGTCGATGAGTATCTTGACTCCATGTCAATGCTCCATGATTCTAATGATTTTCTATGGATTAGGGTACCACCTCCACTCCCTATGTCGGTCTCGGGAGGTGGTTGTCTCACAAGACATGAGAGGTGATGTTCAAGTGGTTATTAGTGATGTAGGAGGAATTTTCTTCGTTCGGTTGATACAATGGATTTTTTGTTGGTTCATTTTCTTATGATGGGGGACGGAAAAATGATGTTGTGATGTGTTTCATCTTTTTGGTATGGTGTTTGAATGGAAATGGCAATGACGGTCATTGATCGGTGTTCATGGCTATCCCGATGGTCATGTGTGATAGTGGCGATAGTGTTTGGTGTAGGAAGTGGATGTCAGAGAAGTGGTCGATAGTGAAAAGATGATGAGGACGATGACTTAATTATGTGTAGATGTGATGGAGGTGACAGTGATGAGATGTCAGGTTGGCGATATTATGAAGGTGGTGAGTTGAGGTTTGAGTCCTCCTCGTGATTTGGATCAGGATGGTTAAGATGGTTGTTTGAAGTGGATTGTGGCAGTTTTTTTAATTTTGATTTCAAATTTTGAATGTTGATCTTTTGTATTTTGAAAATGTTGTGTCATGTAAATGGGGTATATGTTTGAATGGTGTCTCCCTATGTATGGTTCCCACTTTTCCCAAAAGTGGTTTTAAAAAAATATAAAAAAATGTTTTGTGTCTTCAAACATTGGGTACCCAAGAGAATATGACTGGTACCTATAAATTTTTTCATCATTTTAAAAATGATCAACTTCAGCTGTTAAACATCAACCTCTAAAAACCCACCTATTAATTCATGTACCAAGTGAAGAAATGAATAAACACCAACTCTATACTCTTGTTGATTCAATTAAACACTACTTTTTATGGATCTTTCCTATCTATTTAGTCATATTAGAAAACTTCAAATTAATCATATTTGAGATATTTTTGCTTTATAATAGATAAAATTTTAATGGGATTATAAGTAAATTTATATATATCACATATTATCATCTTTTAATTATTTCCAATACTAAAAACATACATAATACCCATCATTCAGCTGTTATATTCTTAGAAAAATAACTTAATTTATTTTAAATGGTTCATTAAGAATGTTTTTTATGTTCTTCATGATTTCAATGTCTATGTATTTATTTATTTCATTAAATATTATTATTTATGAATAAAATACTATGGATATGATAAAGGAATGAATGGATTCCAATTATATAAAAAAGATCATGGGGATGGGGTGAAAGAGTTCATCGTATTTAAAAAATATCATGCATATAATGCTTCTCAAATCCTTTTTTTGTGTTTACACTATTTTTATTCAAGTATAATTAATCTAGAGTTTTTGGAAGAACACTTGATCTATTAAAAAATATATTATGTCAATACTGTTGGACTAAACATGGGAAAAACATAATGTATCCAATGAATGGGATAAGACTATCTTTAAAGGATCATCTAATATAATTACATGTGTAGACGATGATGAAGACTATATCACCGATGTGATTATAGGTGTGAATGATGATGAAGATCATATTGAGGAAATCAGAATGATATTTGAATATGAACTTCTTGATTATCCAAAACTATTTGAGAAGATAAAGAGATGTTTATGGATTACATTGTATACTGGTTTTACTAATTATATGGAGTTGGAAATCATACTGTAGATATATAATTTAAAAGATGTAGATGGATGGAATGCTTCCTATTTTATTGAACTACTTACTCTTTTTATAAATATTCTCCTAGATGATAATGAGATTCCTTGCCAAACATATGATAAAAACTGAATACTACATTTAATGGGTATGATCTCTAAAAGAATAAATTCCTATTAAAAGGACTATATACTCTTTTTAAAGGACCACAAATCACTTTTAAATGATTGAAGTGTGGTGCTTATATACATAAGAAAAATGAATCAGGTTCAATGAAAGTTTTATGGTACATTCCAATCATTCTAATGTTTAGGTTCCTATCTAGAAGTGAGGAAACTACAAGATAATCAATGTCGTAGGGAGATATAAGAAATAACTATGTGAAACATAATTACCTAGTAGGCTCTAATCAAGTAGAAGATAATTTGGTATGACTATCCTAAATTATGATACATTCCAAGAAACCTTCATCTTGCGCTATTTACAGATGGGGTGAATTATTATAGTTTTTCAAAGCATAAATCATAGTACATGGACAGTTATGTTGGTAAATTATAACTTCCCACCGTAGTTATGAATGAAACTAAAATGAATTATGTTTTCTGTAGTTATATTAGGACCAAAACAACCAGGTCATGATATTGGTGTTTATTTGGATCCATTGATCCATTATTTGAAAAAAAAAATCGATTTAGGTGTGGCATTGTAATATGATTACAAAAAATTGGAATTTCAAATTGATATCTATATTTTAAAGGATAATAAATGATTTTATAGCTTATGGTAACATGTCAAGATGTCTAACTAAATGTACTTAAGGGTTTTCCATTTGTGAATATGGTTTGCAGTCAGGTAGATTGAAACATTCAATGAAGACTATATTTCTAGGACATCATATATTTCTATTCAAGTGACATAAGTACTGATCTTGGATGACATCATTCAATGGGAGTTCAGAATAACATATAATCCCATATAAACCAATAGGTTAACAACTATTTTAGTGAGTAAAAATATAGAGACTACTTTTGGTATCATTTTCAGAAAAACCATACAAAATCTTGTGGGAAAATAGATAGTTTTTTATAGTTATTATACAAGGATTGTTTATATATAAAGCATTT
This sequence comes from Viscum album, assembly GCA_963277665.1. NCBI lineage: Eukaryota > Viridiplantae > Streptophyta > Magnoliopsida > Santalales > Viscaceae > Viscum > Viscum album. The sequence goes on from OY728160.1 coordinate 1,417,268,944, forward strand.
TTTGAAGTTATTCATGTTGAAAAAAATGTAGGCAATAGTTTCATTTGAACATTACTGAATTCCTCCATCAAAACAAATTATGAAATTTAGTATAGGTTTGATATGACTAACATGGTAATATGAGAAGTGTTAGTGCTAGTGATGAATGAAAAATATACTTTTCTTAATCTAGCTACTTACACTCCTTTCATGAAAGTGAGATATCAGTTTTTCCTCTTTATTTATGTAATGGTTCTAGAGGGGTATTCATAAAATATCAATAATATCATGTAAATGATGGATTCAATGAAAAAGGGTCTAGAATCACATTATTGTAATGTTTTTATGAAAAGTAATATGTATATAGGATTGTGTTACATTTTTTTGAAAAATGTTTGTAATACATTATCCAAGATCTATTTATTTTTTCAAAACTATATGAATCAAAAGTATATATCTGAAGAAATTTTCAACAATGGAAATGGAAATCTCTGTCATATTATGTGATTAGAGGGTTTCTTCTCACCGACATTCCTTGATATGATGGTTCACTAGATGCATAACTTGGAAAAAGAGATTCAAATATGTGGTCATGTGCATTACATATGGATGTATCCCATTGAATTGAATATTAATATTTATAAACGGTGTGTCAAAAATAAAATTCTTCTATAATGTTTTATTGAAGAGAAATATGCTGTTTAGAGGGCTGTTTAATTCTGTATCGACTACCTTTTCAATGTGAAAAGATTTGGTCTACTAAAATATCATCACATTGGGAGGTTTGTGGGTGATGAAATTTTAGAAATATATATCTTTTTAATTACTATTATAGAGAGGTAGTAGGACCAATTTGAAAATATAGATTCAATTTTTAGAATGAATTCGATGGTTATTCAAAAGACCAAGTGTGCATGTATTATCTTATAATGGTGATATAATTAATGGTTATATGTTCCATAAAAATGAAGATAATTAATATAGTAACATGAAAAAAGGTGGAGATACACTTGTGACTGAAGAAATGCATCTATCTATTACTAAGCACATAAATACAATTTATGAAAATATTTCATACATTTTCACCATCAAACCAATATGGGAGTTAAATTATAAAAAATTACAAGTGCTGATTTTTCAATGCTAGTGGGATTATAATAGAGGTGTAGTTAAAATATAGGAATTGGGAATCATGAAAGATTATTTCATAATGGAAGGGTATAATGAGGAACTATTTATAATGTCTTAGTAGGATGTATAACTATTTTATGTTTGAGAACCTACAAAACAAATGTTTCCAATGGTTCTATGATTGAATTAAGTCTCTAAAGGGTAATATTTAAATTTAATTAAGGATAAACCTTTCAGTAGGACATCGAAATCATTTTCTAGCGGTCCCAATACAGATGAGGTCTAGTAGAGGACATCACAATGAGGGGATTTGGATACTCAATAGAGGGTTCAAATCACTTTATCCTTTAAAAAATAGTGTTCAGTAATAATGTTATGTTTTTTAGTAATATACATTGTGTTACCTTATATTATTTTATATTCACTTCTTCATATACCTAATAAAAATTCAAATTTTAACCCCTTTTACAAATTATGACTTATTTACATGTTGATTCTCTTGATATTAAAAAAACATGTTTCTTAACATGATAGTGCTCCCAATATAGTGGAACAGCAACCTTGTGCATAAGCATGTGCTAACAATCTGTAGGAACAACATATTGATGTTGTTAAAGATGAGGAAACAGTAGGTGTTGAACAACCTATGTCCCAGAAAAAAGACCATTGTATAGTTATTATGATAGATAATTTTATTAAAGTGAGTAAAAATTATCAAATTCAAGGCCAGATGGAATGGATATGTCCAGAACGTTAACCCCAACAAGGCTCTATTCTATATTTTTATTAGGTTCATGACACGAATGTGCATGTATATTGATTTATATTCATGGAACAACGTTTTACATGATCTTAAGACACTAATTTGGGAAGAAATTATGGTAATATTATGATGTACTTTCATTATTTTACAAAAAAATTAAAATAATAAAACTTACATTTACTCTTTATTATCAATTATAGAGTGAATATATAGTCGATAAATCCAGAATGAAATGTTTATTAATGATCTCTAGAAATTCTCATAGAGGAATTTACCAAATTATTAAGAAATATAATCTCAATTATGCTGAAGGGAGCATAAATTCACACCCACCACAAATGTATGCACACCTGATAAACCAAAAACCATGGGATTCAGTTATGGTTCATCATGAGGATAAACCATTTTAAGTGCATTATGATTGCAAAAAAGTTTATTGAAAATGCATTTATTAATAACATTAATTAAGATTTATTAATTTATGAAATATAAATTGAGTGATGAAAATATGTAATGAGCAGAAAAACTATCGTACTAATACAATAATGTAAGGATGGGGTACACTTCACCTGAAAAAAATGGTATGTATCTTAAATCTAGAATAATACCTTTATGTCACCCAAAACAAGAGCATAATTAGATTCTTTTTTACATATATATATATATATGAATCATAATAGAAATACACTTCCATTTCATATAATGTGCTATAGAAAGAGGCAAGTGTAAATAAAGATAGAATACTAACAGATGAAACCACGCAAAAAGTTTCATAATCATTTGTATGTGTGAAAAAATAAAATTAAGTTGTTATTATATAAAAATAATTACCTATTTTCCTATATTTTTATATGACGTGGAAAAAAACATTAACACTTTTCCCTGATGAACAACTACTATCACTGGCCTTAAATTGAAAAAAAATGTTATGCATTCATCGGAGGTGAGGGTTTTGGGGTCTCACCCCAAACATATTTTGAAAAAAGAAATAAATAGGGGGATAAATAAAATAAAATGGAAGAGTTTCTGGAAAATATATCTTATTTAGAAGAATAAATTAATTCTAAGTAAGAGTTGTTAGAAAATTTTATAGGAATGAATAAAAGAGAAGAAACAACACAATAACATCCAATACATGAATATCCCCACACCCCAACCCCCAACATCATTGAGGTGATCCATTCCCCCAAATTTGTTGTCTTATTGGATGAAATCAATATTTTCATAATATATTTGTGAAATTTTTATCTGGAAGAAACTAATATCTTAATTATAGTAATATTTAATTAAGTGAAAATTATTTTTATTTATATCAATAAATACTCAACTATCACCTTGTTGTGAAGGGTACTATTTTAAATATCCAAGGATATATTATACCTAACAAACAAATTCTAATAGGTCATCTGAGATTGGGGATTCATGTAGCTCATGAGGCAAACGTAGAGATTCCAATTCCACTTAATAGTGTAGATATTCATAAGGTCGAGAATGATATTGGAACTTTTTCAGAATGACCTTAGTTCTTGAAAAATTTCATTTCGACAAGGAGATATTAAATTCAAAATTATTTTTTATAAAAACCATTAATAATTAATGAAAAATTCTAGAAATAATGAATGTCATTATAGAAATGAAATTTTGAAGGGTTGAAATGGAAGGTCAACTCAAAAATATTCAAATGACCAGCCAGCCAATCAAAAAAGTTCTTCTAAATGTACTTTTAACCTTCCCATTTAATATCCACATTTACACATATTAACGGTTCAGGTGGATACTTCCTTAGAAAGTGTCTATAAAAACAAAAAAAAAATTAAGAACAGATGTATGGATTGGCCATTACAGATTATATTAGACTTGATAATGAAACTAAAATCATAAAGCATGAATGGTTAGGAGTTTTAATTATCAATGTATACTTGAGGTGTGTTTTCATGATTTCTTTTTCTAATAGATAATCTAAAATGTTAATTATGAGTAAATAAAATTCAAAAAAATTAGGATTATATATCAATACTATTTTTGGGGGAAATCCTTTGAACATAAACATGGACTCATTTGTCCTCACATCACTTATACACTATCATTCTCATTATAACCAACGCAATATGGAGTAATAGTGGAAAAACTAGCTATAATGTTTGAAATAAAATATAAATATGATAAAATCTTCTTAATAACCATGATTTAAGTTTAAAACTCTACAATTTAATAATATCAATTATATTATCAATTATTTCATTACTTATTCATTTTTTAGGAAACATCGTTTCATCACTTTAGTCAATTTGGACACTCTAAATATTTATTTACTGGATTAAATGTGTGGATAATCTAAAAACTAAACACATATGATAATGTCAATAAATTTTTAATACACTATATGAAACATTTTATAAATAAACTTTGTGCTAAAGATTTTATAATATGTTTTAATGAGAATTCTGTTATGATATGGTGGTGTTTAAATATCATCAAAATCGTGGAATGAGGACACAGCATGAGCCCAAAATCCCTATTGAAATCTAAAAATACATATGTATTAGGGTATATATAATAACCCTCCAAAATAAAAACATATATCAAAACAAATTTCTTATTTTTCTCATTGATTCTGATATTTCAAGAATAAACTAATGGTAAATATTGTGATTATTATGTTTACAATTTTATGAAAGATATTATGTTACATCAACAACTTATCATAACTAAGGAGGTATTTCTGATGATAATTAAAATTTCATTTACAATATTTAATAAAAATTTATTTATATATATTTTTTAGCAATGCTGTGAATGTCTAAATTCCTTTTTTTAACAAGAACAAATAGATTCGTTTATAAATTAATGAGAAGAATAAATAGTGTTAGATTGTATATAGACATCATAATGAGTAAAATTTATACTACTTATTTTGTGAATTTTATCAACATTTTCTCTATTTTTTCATTAATTTAATTATAATTTTTATATGATACTAATTTTGTTAATTTTTATTGAGACCACGAAGAAGGATAATACACTCATGATGCACTCATGTGCTATGATTATGCACTAAATGAGGATGATTCACTCATAATGATGTAGTTTTTTCTATTCTACAGAGAATTAAACATTTTGGGTTATCAATCAGCAACATTTCAAGGTAACACCAAATATTGAATATATTAAAGAATTAAAAGACATGTTGTGGTGTGTAAGAATCAACTGTGACTCAATATGAAACACAATATTCCAAGTATGACTCAAAGATTATGTTATTAGTTCAAAATTAACATTTTACTTCAAAAAATGCATTATATACTCAAAATCAAGAAAACACAATCATATTATTTTGATACTTTAGGAAAATTATTCACAAGTCTTTTGTGACATGTATGAATTAGTTTATCCACAATCTAATACACAATTTTCCTAGTATGACATGGATTGAAAAATGTTCAAAGCTGCTCGTGATCCTATAGGAATCATTGAGGCCTTAATCATTCACACCTCAATATGATACATAGTGTTATCAATATGACTATAAGTGTATGTTTTTTGTGAATAATTTACATTTTAGTTAAAAACACACATCACACCCTCAAAAATAACAAAAAACATTCAAATTGATTTGGTACTTTTAAAAAAAGATCCTTAAGTAATTTTTTAATTATAGGATTCAACAGTACCTTATTCTGATACATGGTACTTCTGTTATGGCTCAAACTGTGTGATTTCAATTTAAAATTGACATTTTTATTAAAAACTCACATCACATACAAAAACCTAAGAAAAAAAATCTTTATTGTGTTATTTTAGGAAAATGATCTATAAATTATTTTTCACATGTATTAATCAGTTGCACATTTATATGATAAATAGTGCTCTAACTATATCCTAAAAGCATTTATTTTCAGTTAAAATTATTCCAATGAGTTAAAAATGTTTTTCACACACAAAAACTAAAAAAACATTCTTGTATTGTCTTTATAATTTAGGAAAATTATTAATAGTTCATTTGTATATTTGTGAATTTTTTCTCATCTCAAAACCACACATGATCTGACTGGAATGACTCAAAATACGTGTTTTCTATTTAAATTAATATTTTAGTAAAAAATACACATCACACACTCAAAATAGAAAAAAAACATTCAGACTGTATTAATACTTTTTTTCAAAAATCAATAATTCATTTTTGACATATAAGAATCAACCTCACCTCAATCCGATACACGTTGTGTTTGGTATAACTAAAAGGGTCCACTATCAATTTAAAATTTTCAATTTAGCTCAAAACATGATTATCTAATTGAAAACCAAGAAAATGTGATCATATTTTCTTGATAGTTCATGAAAATGATTCATAAGTCATTTTTGATGTGTAGGAGTTGGTTTCTTGAAAAACCAAAAAATTATTTTACCGGGATTACTCAAACCATTTGTTTTCAATATGAATTGACATTTTCATAAAAAATACATGTGACATACTCAAAAACAAGAAAATGAATTTGTATTGTCTTGATACTCTAAGATAATTATCATTATGTTTTTTTATATGTACAAATCATCCTCATTTCAATCTAGTGCATAGTGTGACTGGTATGACTCCAAGGGTGTCTTTTTATTTAAAATTCACATTTTAGTACATAGAACATATCATATATTCAAAACCAATAAAATGGATTATTTTTTTCCAAACATTATTAAAATGATCCATAGGTAATTTTTGATTTGTATGACTTAGTTTCACCTCAATCTGATTCATAGTGTCCCTGTTATGACTCAAATTATCCATTATGAGTATAAAATTGACACTTTTGTTCAAAACAAGTATCCCTCACTGAATATGAAGAAAATACACTCATATTTTCTTAATAAATTATTAAAACTATTCATTACTCATTTTTTACATGTAATAATCAGTCTCATGTCAAACTGACACATGATGTGACCAGTATGACTCAAAGTGCATTTTGTTAGTTTAAATTCTCATTTTAGTGAAAAATAAACATGACATAGTTAAAACAGATAAAATACATTCATATTGTCATCATATATTATGAAAGTTACTTTTATGTCGTTTGTGAAGTGTAGGAATTAGCCTCACATAAATATAATACATGGTGTGACCAGTATGAATCTATGTGTATCCTTTTTAGAATTGAAATTTTATTTTAAAACACACATAAAATAATCAAAATTGAGAAAATGAATTTTCATTATTTGGATATTTTAGTATAATGATCCATAGGTTATTTTTTATGTTTAGGAATAATTCATACCTCAATCCAAAACATGGTGTTCCAAATATTACTCAAAGTGTTTGTTATAAATTTAAAATTGAAAATTTAGTTAAAAATGATTGTCACTCACATAAAACCTAGAAAAATATTGGGATTGAACTTATACATTAGTAAAATGATTCATAAGTCATTTTTAATGCATAATAATTAGACTCTTGTCAAACTGACACATGATGTGATCAGTATGACTCAAATTTGTGTTTTTAGTTTAAATTGATATTTTAGTAAAAAAGAAACGTGGCATACTCAAAAATATGAAAATTCATTTGAATTGTCTTGACATTTATAAAAATGATCCTTTAGTCATTTTTAGGTGTATCAATCATACACATTTCAATCTGACACCCGGTGTGATCATTTTTACTCTATATGTACTTTTTTATTGAAAAATGACATTTTAGTTCAAAATATATGTCACAAACTCAAAACTAATAAAAAACATTCATAATATTTTTATACATTAGTATAATGATCCAAATGTTATTATAGACATGAAGGAATCAATGGAACCTCAATCTGATTCACGATGTTAATGGTATAATTCAAAGTGTCTCTTATTAGTTTAAAATTGACAATTTAGTTAAAAATTATTGTAACTCACTAAAAATAAAGAAAAAACTCTCATATTGTTTTGAAACATTATAAAAAAATTCATAATTCTTTAGTGACATGTAAGAATTAATCTCACATAAAATCGACACATGATGTTACCATTATGACTCAAAGTGAATATCTTTAGTTTAAATTGAAATTTTTTTAAAAATTACACATGAATTACTCAAAACTATGAAAAAAACATTCATATTGTCTTGAAAATTATAGATAGTGATCCTTAAGTTTTTTTTATGTCAATGTTTTGTACACATCAATCTTGCACATGACGTGAATGGTATCACTCCAACTATTTCCTTTTATTGAATATTATTTAATAATATTCTTGATGAGTATGAAATTAATTATTTTTATTTACATTATTTTTAATAATTAATATTAGTTACATTGTTATTTATTTATTTTAAGATGCATGTCTTATGAGATATAACACATCATTTTAAATGAATGTGTTAAATCCCTTAACAAATTCGATCGAACATAAATACAATAATATTTTTTAAGCATTTTTTACCTATATTTAAATATATAATTAACACAAACTTGTTGATTTTTTTAAAATAACACATATAAAAAAATGTTTCATGAGTAATAGTGAAATAACATAGTTTAAAAAGTTGATCTTGGGATTTTTTTTATTTTGGGGAAAGATAGTCATGCTTAACCAAGGAACGTAGAAATGTCGGATAGGGAAAAAAGGAAAAGAAAAAAGAAAAACTCTTGAAAATAGAATCTTTGATACATTATATTTATTTTTACTTCACTACTATGTCATCTCGAGGAAACTCTGGTATAATCGAATTGCCCTAAATTCATCTAAAAAAGGCTCAATACACTGACCAAAATCTCAATTCGGGTAAATAGTATCGCCACTACAAATCACGAGGTCAAGTATTTGTGTGTTTTTGTTTATATAAATTTATTTCTTTATGTTGTGTTCTATGATGGAAGATGTAATTGATCATATATATATAAATAATCAATTCTCGAACCCCCTTATTATAAGGAATTCATTTTTAAAATTTATGAGTTATAATTTCCTTTATTCTGGTTAAAAAAATATTTATATCTCTTTCATCCAATGTCTGATTAGATCTATCTGGTAATACCTACAGCTCCACCCCATCATCCTCAGACTCCTTTAGTATAATATAATAACCATAAATTGATGGCCAAGAGGCCCAAAACATGGCCCGAATGCTTAATTCGGGTAAATGGGCTCACTACTATATTACCCCGCTACTTGTCCTATTACAGACCCGCACTCTTATAGTGCGACAGTATAGTAACTGTACCTCAAAAAATTCATTCCTCCTAGTTTTCAACTTGAATTACAAGTAGGATTATGGGGAGCCTTTACCACATGGGTAATCCCCCAGTTTTATTGTTTAAATACATTATATATAAATAAAATATAAATGAAAATATTATATAAAAAAATAAAAAAAATTGAATGTCATTTTTTATGAAAATAAATATATTATATAAATATAAATTTATACATATAAATGTGTATGTTTTTGTGTTCATGTGTGCTTTTTTATACATAATATAAATTTATTTACATATATATGAATAAATTTATTTACCAAAATATATTTATATAAATAAATATGTGTGTGAATGTATTTATGTATACTCTTATGAATACATGACATGTAAAGAAGTATGGGCCAATGGTATGGTCATTATTTTCTTCCAAAGTTTCAAAACAATCCACTCAATTTCAATATATATATATATATATTATTATTAGGATGATTTCTCAAATATTATTTTTATAATTTTTAGGAAGGGTAAAATTCCAAGCTAAACTCTTTCCATAACAATGCTTTTAGTTAACTACAGCTAATAATATAATGCATCCTTGTTTTCCTTTAATGTTTAAAACCCATAGTAAAGGATTTGGTGTGGGTTATAATTTCTAGTCATAATAAAAATAAATTCCCTTTAAATTCCATTTTTTATTCCAGATTCTTTATTTATTTATGCATATAATTTATATTATTTCATTTAAAACTAATAAATTTCTATAAATAAATAATAAAAATCAGAATAATAAATTAACAATAAATATAGTGTGATTTATAATGAAATAAATTTAATCTAACATCATTAAATTTTATATTTTTTACATACTTGTCCAAAAATCCCCTAAAAATGGTTTGTTTTCTACATACCTTACCCAAATTCTATCTTCCATTCTCTAAAATGAGGGAAGATATGCCTCCAAATCCATTCTAAACACTACCTACACCATATTTTTCTTTTCCTTTCCTCAATATTTGTCAATAAAAATGATGAAGATATAATAAATAAAAATGATAACATATAGGGTTTAACACTTACCAAAATTAAGACTACACCCTGCCTCCTACCTTCTAAATATTTTCATTTTAAATTGTATTTATAATGATTAAATTATTTGAACAAGAATCACCAGAAGCACAAAAATTTCATTCTTATTTTAAGGCCCAATTGTGACACCATTCTGGTCACTAATACATGTTTGAATTCTATTTTTCCATTTAATTCTTTTGAATTTGTGTGATTTTTGGTTTTTTATGTTTCTTTGATATTTTTCTGGGAGCCTATTGTTAATGAATACTTGGGTTCATGAACTTAGCAAGGGGTCATGAGGTGACTAGTTTATTTGGGACTTGAATTCTAAGAGAATGAATTGTCATGCCACACCCTCGGGGGGGCTATCATGATAGGATGAGTGATGGTTATTCCATGGAATTTCTGCAAAATTTTCTTAAAATATGGATCGTATTTTTCTTCCCTTGTCAAAATTTATCCACATCCTCCCATTTTTTCTTCTCATTTATAGGATTTAAGATTCTAATTCATGTCCCCCCCTCCTTAATCCCTCAATGAATCCATTGTGATATGGGGCAGATTTTTTCTAGGTAATATATTGTTTCTTATCACAACCATCCTCTATCAGTATCCTATTTTGGTCCTGTAGTGAAGAGAATGAGTGACCGTAGAGTCCCACCTCAAGTAGGCCTTGAGTTGAAGACTAGCTCTGATAGTGTAAAACACTCAAATGGGAGGCATTACCCTCTATTTAGGGAAAAATATTCAGGGGTAAGATAAAAACCACCAAACAACTTCATTATATAAAATAAAAGAAACCAATCAATCCCACAATATATGTAAATCAATTAAATAAAATACTCAAATGTAAAACCAATATTAACAATACCATGAAAAGTCCAATGCCCAATATAGTCATACCAAGATCGGTTCTCATAACCCTTATAAAAACCTAAAAATCCATTTATATATATAGGGTGAGGATGAAACGTATACTTAGTAAGATCATACCCAAGGTATCTGGTGAAAATGTGAAAAGATCATATTAATGAACTAGTGAACAAGAAGTATAACCAACAACACCTAAACAAGAAAACTATTCATCCTAGCCACACAAAGGATCACTCACAAAATAATGTTCCAAAATTAGTAAAATAATATCACTAATCATGAAAAATGATTCCCCACACCCACTCCCACACTAAGTTGGAACTCTCAAACCCCAACACTGAATATATCATTCTCTCATCTATTCCATGCCCATTTCATTCATCACACAACATTTCATATCATATTTGGGCTAGGCCACAACCCAACCTACCCACTCCACCCATAGAACCCAACATCTTATAAAACCATGTAACATTATTTCATAAATAAAATTATTATTATCCACTTTCTCTTCCTTATTATTGGTTTGAGCTTTGTTGGTTAAAGTACAAAGGGTTTGGAAAATCATAATGAGGATTAGAATGTGTTTTCTGAAAATATTATAGCGATGTGGGTGGTACCATAGAATGTTCTAGGTGGATGTGGAAAAGAAATGTCAATGAGATAAGGACATATTGTTGAATAAGAATTTTCACTATTGTAATGTCAACTAAGGGACTTTGTACCATCGTATTGATCATGGAGGGATGTACTTGGAGGTTTCACCATGGTGAGGCTGACCACTCTACAGTGTCTTCTCCATGTCTGGTTCCTCTAGAGAAAATAGCTACTGGTCGTTAGCTGTTTTTTCTTCTATAATTGGTTGTTACAAAATTGTTAAATTTAATTCATTTTGGATTCAATGGGGGCTTATTAATAGGGTATTCTTTGTGAGGATTTGATTCTTGGAGAGCCCCCTGAAAATATCCCTCCCACCTCCTATTTTTTGGCTCATTCAAGAGTTTTGAAGGGCTACAGAAGAGTATCAATGTCATTTTATTTGTTCTTACACCATAATATATCGCAATATAGACAAGTTCTACATAGTTGTCTCCAAAATTGCGTCCATTAGGTCATTCTGCAGTACCTTAAATGTCATATTACTTTGTCTTACACCTATTCTATTCTATTGAAAGAGATTGTATGCTAAAGTTGTTATTATGATACTATGGTGGTCTCCTCCCAATGCACACATTCCCCATGGTTGTAACCTCCCCGACCTGGAAGCCACTAAACCGGTGCTCCGAGTCGGGTCATCACATGACCTCAACTGTGCCTCCTTGTACGCTAGAGGTTTCCGTATAACAGTGAGGGTCTAATGAGTCATGTGGGGAGACTATACCCTCTTCACCAGAGTAATCCTTAGTAGAACACAATATAAATAACAAAAACAATATGAAATACCAATTAAACGACCATAATCAAGCATTTACAAAATATGGTACAAACCAAAAATCAAATACAACCATGACATGAAATACTAGTAGTTCAAAGTGGATGAATCTCAAAATAAAATAAATCTAAAAAACTCCCAACAGGTCCTGACTCCAAGTCCGGTTCATTTTCCATGTACAACCTGAGACCAACCCAACACCTCAGAGTAGGGCCTCTTCCCTTAACTTGTCCTGCAACCAAGAGATCTACTCGGGTACCCAACGGCGGCCTGAGCAGGGTGTGAGTAAAAAACTCAGTAGGCCGCCACCAATGGTGTCTCCAAAATATCCAGTCTAATTGATAGTTTATTCAAGTACGAAATAAATTTTATGAAATCTCGAGAAAATTCAGGTTCTATTAGTTTAAAAGGTTCATTTAATTCATGATTAGCATTTATCCAAATTCCATTTCTTATACCATCTTCATTACATAAGCCATATTGATCACATGTTCCATGGGATAGGCATAAATATCATCTACTCAAGGTCTAAGAAAATCATTCACAGTGTATATTGAAAACAATTAAAATCTCTATATCATTAGGAATCAACATATCACATCAGAAAATTTTCCTCACCTCGAAGCCTTGGTCCAGGTGGAATGACCTTAATAAAATAACTTCACCTTGGAGCCTCAGTCCAGGTGGAATGACATCAATAAAATAACCTCACCTTGGATCCTTTATCCAGGTTGAATGACATCAATACAATAACCTCACCTTGGAACCTCAGTCCAAGTGGAATGACAGCAATACATTTTCCTCACCTCGAATCCTCAGTCAGGGTGGAATGAAACCATTATAGGAATAGAGAATCAGTCATTATCCCTAACCTATGCATTGGGGGTGGAGTTTAGAGCATCAGTCCAACTCAAACCATGGGCATAGAACCTCAGTCAATACCCCACACTACCAAGCCATGTGCGCATGCTTATTTAAAAAATCACCATAACCATACCATAACACAACCAAGTATATTCAATTCCATTGGATATCACAACACATAACACAACATAACATAACCAATTCCATTGGGAATAAATATTCACAACGTATAACAACCAACATGGGAATTAATTCTATGCCACTACCCATTGACACATTTTCCACATTTCACATATTCTTTCCATTTATCCCAATTCTCTTTTTATCACGCTTATCTCACTAAGAATTCATTCATTATACCTATCTCACTAGGAATAATTCCATAGGCATAACTCATTATGGTCCAATATTGGGCTCATAATACATTCAATTATGGTCTCTAGTCATTTCCACTTAATAACAAATTCACATAATTTCCAAATACAATTCATATTCATTTATCCAGATTCCCATTTTTGTGCCCTAACCCATTAAGTGTATTCAACAACCCCTTTTACTTATCCAAATTCATCATTGACCATTCATTAACCCATTTATACCTTTTATCATTTCACATGCATTTACCGACTTATGAATTCCAACCACAATTCTCATATCACATAACACAATCCCTTCATTACATTCAATCATTTAGGTCCACCATCTAATTCTCATGTATGAACCCATTTGACAAGTTATCCCCAATTATCATTTACCATGTTTATCTCACTAAGCATAATCATGTATAAATCTAACCCCTTATCTTTTACCTTTATCTCACTTAACTCCTTTTTAAGCCCAACTACACCGACATAGGTCACCTCCCAACCCATGATTGTTACTTGGACTCCCAATCACATCCCTAGAGCTTTATATCATATTCACCATGGGCTCTATGTTCTCACACAATGGCTCTACATTTACTTCGCTAAAATCTAAGTCCGGGAACGCTGCCACACCCCATGGGTGGCCCTAACATAGGTCACATCATCCTCCATGCATCTTTCAGGGATAATGAGGGTTCAATTATGTTGTTTCTACTCCCTAAACAACACATCACACTAATGGAACAACAAACTTATCACAAAAGGGTAAGAATCAAAACACTTCATGCACAAATCTCTATAAATCTCAAGGTATATAATGTGTAGACCACCTACCTCAAATCTGATAATGAATGCACTATTAATCATTGCCTTGGATCCGGATTCAAGAACCCCTTGAAACCCCAACCTAGGTTCCACTAGAAAATAAAGTGGTTTAGAAGTTTAGAAGAAGATGGGAGAAACCACAATCCCAAATCCGAAGATGAGAGGGGTGAAGAGGATTAGACATACCCTGAGCTTAGATCTGAAACCAATGGTGTCCTAAACGAACAATAATCGAATGAGAAACACCTCATGGAAGAATGGTTCAGAATGGTTCATCACTAGGTTTGAAGGGTATGAAATGGAGGAAAATCCTGAGTTGGGGTTTTAAATCTGAGGATGGAAATTTTGTAAAATTTTTAAACTTTTCTGGGTCGCACGGTTTACCCGCACAGTTTTCCAAACCGTGTGGAAGCTACTGTCTAAAAACACCCATTTCACATGGTTCCCTGGGATCCTGCATGGTTTTTCCAAATCGTGCTCATACCATGTGATGTCTACTATCCGAGGATGGCTGGTCCACATGGTTCATCTGTATGGTTTCCCCTAACCATGCACAGACCATGCGCCTTGAACTTCTTGGCCTGATTTCTCTTATCTTCACACCTCGAGCCCCCAGGGCACCCCCGATCCCCCACCTAAACTTTGAAAATACTTATCTAGCAAAAAGAAGATGCCAAATCAAAACTTAAACAAAAACCATACCTTAAAATGATATGGGATCTTACAACCTCGCCACCTTATAACGGCTCTCCCCTAAGCCTCCCTTTTAAGAATCACTAAATTTTTTAACAATCGATCATTATATAAGGTCTACCTACCAACTCCAACCTTCTATGTCTCTGGTTGTACCTCCCAATTTCTACCAAACATGAATAATGGTTAAAGACATGCCCCACAAGCCTTCCTCTCCACAACCACTATGCAAGCTGAAAACTCCTAAAGGATTCATCAACTTCAACTATTATCACCATGAGAACTTCATGGGGAAAACATTGGTGACATCACATAACTGAAAACAAACTGAAACTCAACACACAATATCCCATCGTCATGGGGGAACCAATCAGCACCTCATCAACCTGATCCTTTGCACAACTCATGACCCAAATCACTTGGAGTCATTTTCGGTTCACCCAAATATAATAGTGACCCAACCCGGTATCACCTGGAGAAAAACACACGACACATCCAACCACATTTAATGAAGATCTCACTCCCCTAATATAAATACAAATGAAATTCAATACATTCGGCTAATTGACCAGTTAAATAGTGCCAAAGCACTCTACATAGGACAACTCACCCAAGCGGTGACCACTTGATTCCTTCCAACCTGAAACTTTGATCATGTCATCAACCAACCATTTATCTAGTATGGTTATATCCACCATTTTTAGTTATTTGGTACCTCCTCCATTGATGAAGGACCTCTAGAACTCACCCAACCTTCCAATTTTCTAACAAATTCCAACTTACAAGGCCCAAGCATCCATATGAGCATTACCCAACCTTAGCATCCAGTCGCACCATCACAACCATTCAGAAGACATCCCTATATCATCCATTCATGGACTAAGATAATCCTGACCTAACTCAGGTTAATATTCATTTTGAAAGGTGCTTTCTGCTACAACATGAACCTATAGGTGGGTCACTCTCACCACACCCATTCAAGTTTCCTATCTCTGGTCGGACCACCTTTGGTTGGCTTTCCTTAGAACACCCTCCTTTAACTGAGGTCATTTCCTAAATTCCAGTATAATTCCATCATAACAGCACTACCGCCCCCCCAAACCTCCATCAACTTCACCCTTGCCATGTCACCGCAACACATGGCCAAGGTTCACTCTCAAGAGGGTTTTCAACTGCTGCATCTTTTACTTGATCACAAGCTAAACCCCAATCTTAGACATGGTCATTAAAACTTTTCCCAATACAAGAAAATGAACATCACCCAGTTCTCGTTCCCGAGTTTTGTGAACGGAACCCATGACGTTTTCCATCATTCGGTCCATCCTAAGGACCTCACAAAAACCCATAGAGGGTGTTCATTCCATGCTAAATCTCTACATAGACTGTGTCCATGTGCATAAACTCCATGGTGTCCCTCGTCAAACAAAAAACCTTCATGCCTCTTGGAGCAAGCCAGATCTTCTCAACATAACTGGGAGGCTGTCAACATATTATGCATGCTCATCACTAGTTGTGGTACCATAAGAAGTTTTTGAAGATCTCCACAACCATCTTACCCATTTCCAATGTCGAACTATGGTACATCATGACCAATCAAGGATCTCAGGCTCCCTTGCGAAATTTATCTCATCAACACTTACCCACCACCACTTAGGTGTAATTTCTAACCAAGTTTAACCATCTATACACAAACAAACCATTCATTCAAACCAGTTTATCCACATTACTACCCTTACCTCATATGTCAACATTGAGAAAAAGTATATAACCACACATTAGCCACCCTTTCCTTTTCTATTCAATACAACTCCATACCTCCATTAATCCTCACTCAAACAGGTGAGTTGGGAATTCAAGGCATACAACCATTCAAAAAAAATCATACCTCTTTTCAGAAACAATATGGTTCCCTTATGAAATAACTATGCACAACTAGACCACCAACCTTCCCACTTATCCTTACATTACAAAACTAAACCATGCAGGACTCTATGTCCCACTTTCAATGTTCAAAACATCAAAATGTTTGACACACACCCAAAATCACTAGAATTTTTGTCTGAAATCTCTTATGGGTCACATTAAATGTTGAAGAAAACCAACTCCCTTGACTGATGTCACAAATAGGATAAGCCATTTTCCCTCTCTCCATACTACACATATCATGACACGAACGAAGCATTGTGCGTGAATGGAACTGTCACTCCCATTCTGACGCACACTATGCTTTTCATACCAAACAACCATCTTCTCTAGGTTACACACCAAAGGTGTACACATTCATCAGCACAACAGCAAATCATCCCCCCCCCATAATTAGAGTCATAACTCACATGGTCACCATGACCTCGGCACAATCCTTAGGGTGCATCATGCACTCCATATGGTCATTGACCTCGAAATTTTCCACTTTCACATTACCAAAAAACACCTCACAACACAAAGGCCTTATCCATACCAAGGATTCCCTAAATAGACCACCTAGGACATATCATGACCAGAAATCCCTCACAATCCAAGCCTATAATCTTTACTAGGGCACTCTCAACACCTCAACCAAAGAATAAAAGGGTCAAACTGACCACACTAGGGATACCCACATTTTCTCCCAAACATTCTCATTTAAAACTTTTAATTCACTTGACACATCGAAGAAATACCGATATAATTTAACCACAAATAGAAAGATCCCACACAATCACCCTTAAACAAACCATTCTTCATAATTTACCCCAACGGCCATCATTACACTTAGAACACCACCTATTACCATACATACCATGTTCATGGTCAACATTTGGAAACCAACTTACTCAATCACAAGTCTTTTGTTATTCAAAATTCATTAACAATTTTACCATCATTATTCAACACCTTTTTCTTCAGGACACCGAATCAAGCCGTACAATTATCACAACCAAAAACATTAACCCCGTCCCAACATTATTTATACACTATATTCCTTAACTAATCATTTTTATTCTATTAATTCACCCACATTCATTAGAATTATTAAAATAATTTTTTTCATATTTATCAAGGAAGTAAAAAATGTATTTCAATCTTTATGCCACAAACACCCTTCTTGTGTGCATGCCTATAAGGATTCATTCCATCAATATCATTAGGTACCTAAAATGATTCATGACTGCACATCCCCATTCCATTCTAAAAATGAGATAAATATCATAAATAAATAAAATCACACAACATTTATATCACCCAATGGTGAAATATCATTTAACTATTAGAACACATATCAAGAATAACAATTCCCAACAAGGGGGAATTGGGTTTTCCCTCGTACATGGGATAGCTACTCCCAAGAATGATCTCATTACCAAGTCCTAAAATTGTTCTAATCTCTTATCTACCATCCATAAATATTATCAAAGGGAAAATAACTCCTTTGATACCCTTTTTTTACATCCCTGACCCAGAAGCCACTAAACTGGTGCTACGAATCGGGTCGTCACATGACCTCAGGCACGCCTCCCCATATTCCATAGGTTGCCGACTTGCAGAGAGGGTCTAATGAGTAATGTGGGGAGACTATACCCACTTTTCCATAGTAAGCCATAGTAGAAGAAAATATAAATAAAAAACAATAGGGACATCTAATTAAATGATCATAACCAAGAATTTCCCAAATAGGGTACAAACCACAAATCAAATACAATCATGTCGTCCCTTTCTAGTGGTGTAATGTGGGAGAATCCCAAAATAAATAAAATGAAAAAAAACTCCAAATGGGTTACAAGTCCATGTCTGAGTCCTTATACATGAACACCGTGATCCTAACCCATCATCTTAGAGTAGGCCCTATGCCCTTAACCCAACCTGCAACCAAGAGATCTGCTCGGGTACCCAAAGGCAGCCCGAGCAGGGTGTGGGTAAAAAACTCAGTAGGGCACCACCAACAGTGTCTACAAAATATCCTGTATAATAGATAGTGCAAGAAAGTACAAAATAAATGGTAAGAAAAAGGGATAGTTTGGGAGCCATTAGTTAACAAGGTTCATTTAATTATTGACTAGCATTTATCCCAATTCCATTTTTTATATCATCTTCATTACATAAGCCATATTGACCACATGTTCCATGGGTTAGGAACAAATATCATCTATATCAGGTCTACGTAAATCATTCACAATGTATAGAGAAAACAAATCAAGTTTTTATCTCATTAGGGATCCACATATCACATTATCACATTTTTCTCACCTCAAAGCCTTAGTCCGAGTAGAATGACCTCAATAAAATAACCTCACCTTGGAGCCTCAGTCCAGGTGGAATGAAATAAATCCAATAACCTCACCTTAGATCCTCAGTCCAGGTGGAATGACATCAATAAAATAACCTCACCTTGGAGCCTCAGCCTAGGTGGAATGACATCAATACATTTTCCTCACCTCAGAGCCTCAATCCGGGTGGAATGAAACCATTAAGAGAATAAATCATAAGTCACCATCTCTAACCCATGCAATAGGGGTGGAGTATAGAGCCTCAGTCCAACTTTACCCATGGCTGTAGAACCTCAATCAATACCCCACACTACCAAGCCATGTCCACATGCTTATTTATCAAGTCACCACAACCATACCATAACACAACCAAGTATATTCAATGCCATTGGATATTAAAATACATAACACCACATAACATAACCAATTCCATTGGGAATCTACATTCACAATGCATAACAAACAACATGGGAATTAATACTATGCCATATCCCAATGAAACATTTTCCACATTTCCCATGTTTTATCCATTTAACCCAATTCTATTTGTATCATGCTTATCTCACTAAGAATTAATTCATTGTGCCTATCTAACTAAGAATCATTCATTAGGAAGAACTCACTAGGCTCCAATACTAGGATCATAATCCATTCAATTATGGTATATAGTCATTTCCCCTTAACAACACATTCACACAATTTCCAAATACAATTCATATCCATTTAGACAAATTCCCATTTTTGTGCCTTAACCCATTAGGTGAATTAAACCACCCTTTTGTCTTATCCAAATTCATCATTTACCATTCATTAACCCATTTATACCATTTATAATTTCACAATAATTTACCCACTTACGCATTCCAAACACAATTCTCATATCACAAAACACAATCCCTTCATTACATTAAATAATTTAGGTGCATCACCTAATTCTCATGTATTAACCCATTTTGCAATTCATCCCCAATTATCATTTAACATGTTTATCTCACTAACCATAATCATTTATAATGACAACCCCTTATATTTTCCCTTTATGTCACTTAACCCATTTTAAATACCACCAACACCCACATAGGTCACCGCTCAACCAATGTTTGTTACTAGGACTCCCATTCACATCCTTTGATCTTAATATCATATTCACCCTAGGCTCTATGTTCTCACACAATGTCCCTACATTTACATAGATAAACTCTAAGTTCGGGAATGTTGGGACACCCCATGGATGGCCCTAATGTAGGTCACATCATCCTCCATGCATCCCGTAGGAATCATGAGGGTTCCATTTTGTTTTTTAGACTCCATAAACATCACATCACACTAATGGAATGATGAAAACTTCACAAGTGGGTAATAATCAAAAAAATCATGCACAACTCTCTATAACGCTATAGGTATATAACTTGTATACCACCTAGATCAAATCCATTGATGAATGCACTCTAAATCGTGGACCTGGATCCAGATTCAAGAACCTTTTGAAACCCCAACCTAGGTTCCACTGGAAAACAAAGGGGTTTAGAACTTTGTAAGAAGATGGGAGAATCCACAAGACCAATTCTGAAGAAGAGAGGGGTGGAGAGTATTAGACATACCCAGATATTCGATCGTCAACCAACGACATCCTAAATGTCCAAGAATCGAATGAGAAACACCTCTTATAAGCTTGGGTCAGAATGGTTTGTCACTTGTGTTGTAGGGGATTAAATGGAGGAAAATCCTAAGTTGGTGTTTTAAATTCTGGGATGGAAATTTTGTAAATGTTTCCAAATTTTCTGGGTCGTACAGTTTACCTACATGGCTTTCCAAAATGTACATAAACCGTGAAAAAGATACTATCTGAAAACACTCATTTCACACGGTTTCCCAGGATCCCGCATTGTTTTCATTAACCAAGATCAGACCTTGCGAAGGATAATATCTAGGGATGGTTGGTCTACACGGTTCATCCACACCGTTTCCCCTTACCGTTCACAGATCGTGTGCCTTGCACTGCTTGGCTAGATTGCTCTTCTCTTTGCACCTCGAGCCCCTGGGGCTTCCCGATCCCCCACCTGGACTTGGGAAAAACTTATATATCCAAAAAGAAGAGGAAAAATGAATAAATAAAGAAAAACATACCATAAAAAGATCCAGAATCATACAATGGTTTTCCACCCTACACCGTAGTGTGCATGTTCTGCATCATGGTGGCCACATCTTACACCATGGTGTTCAGTTCTTGTACACCTCCAAGTCGTGACACCTTGATTGTTTCATAGATCCTCCCATATTTCTAGTATGTCATTAAATAGAACTTATGTTTTTACAATTTAAGACCTTATGTACTAATTTTTTATACTCGATGGTATTGTTTCTCATTTCCTTACCCTAGAACCCATTACATGTTGGACTGGAACTGGTTCTAGGAGTCCTTAGTAGATGATTGTGTTTTAGTGGGTATACAAATGTCATTCAGGTGATGACACCATTGAAAAACATTATGTTTACAATAAATACTATGAGGTTAAAATTTCATTAGCTTTTAAGTATTTTGTTACACATGTTGTCTCATGACACAATCATTACCAGGGCATGATTTACAACTACCCCAATCCATCCACCATGGGATATGGGTGGGAGAAAAGCACTAAAAGTGATATCTTAAATGGGTGGCCTATTTCCTAAGTACCTCTAAACACACACACATCCATCTCAATGAAAAGGTGAAAAAGAGAAAAATAAATAGACACAAAATACTAGGGGAAAACCATACATGTAAAAACTCTAGATAGTATAATAGTACAACTGTGAAAACTGAAAAGTAAAGTGGGAAAATACATTCCCAAAAAGATACATGTCCCAAATAGAAAATACTAGAAAGAAAGAGAGTGAGAGATCCTATATCTTGATCTCTAAAAAGAAAAAACATTACATAGTCCAAATTTCTAGGTATCCCTAAGCTCCACTATAGTCACCATCGAACTTCCCATTGTCTACATATGAAATTACAAGTGTGGGAAAATCCCATGCATGGGAAAGTATATAAATTCCTATAAAAAACCCAAAATATAAAGGTGGAGGAGTAAGATATACAATAGGAATAGAAAGATAATATGCCGTAAACAAAATAGAGCTCAACCCAAATCAAGAGAAATAATAATCTCATCCAATCACAACAGGCTCAACATAATGTGTAGATAAACATAAAATCAAGTATTTTCCACCGATATTAGAAGAGTATCCTCATCCAACCATGAGAAACTAAACACATAAAGCATTTGGTATACCATGGTCATCTTTGAAACTCATGTAAGGAAAGTGATCAAATCCAAATGTATGGATATAGATATATATATTCTCATTCAAAATTATCCCAAATGAGAGGGAAATGGGATCTCCATCTCCCAAATCATCCTAGAAAGAGAGTCTCCATCAGTTCTAAAAGTCCATCAATGATGCCTAACATATCATGTGTCTTTCCATGAGTAACTATGTGGAGTCCCACATGTCACTATTGTACCTCATAGTTAAGGAGGTACAATTTCCTAGCAGAGGACCCATGCCCTAGTGCATTAGGGGGTTCCACTCTGTAAATATTCATGAAGGGATCATGACCAAACTGATGGGGGAATCCATTATAGTGCCATGAAGACTTTCTCCCTCTATGAAAGGGGGTTTTCACTCGAACATCACAAGCACCCGTGCACAATATGATAATGGGGTTTCACTTTGAAAGTATCTATAGAGAACCCACTCCCAAGGATGATAGGGGGATCCACTCTGGTAATCAAGGAACTGCACCCTATCTGAAAGGGAGGGTTGACTTGGTATGTTGAAGACTCACGACCATGATGATGTGGGCTTCACTCTATAGGTCGAGGGCCCACACCCTTGTGTCATAGGTGGGATCTACTATGGGGTCATGAGGACCTTTACCCTATTTTATACGGGGTCCAACTTGGTAGGTAGAGGAACCTTTCCCATAATGATGGGGGGTTTCACTCTACGGTCTTCGTAATCCTCTTATAGATCAATTCCATCTTTAGGCATCGACTAAATAATAACTGTTCCTAGTACACTTCACATCACATCCTAAAATCCACAATAGATGGCACCATGGAATTCATCATGGAAAAAACTTATGATAGACTACTGAGAGCAAAACGTTTAGTTCAAACAATGGAGATTCTAAAATTTGATGTTTCTTAAAAGGATCCAAGGGGTACATGGTGTGTGAGGGGACCCACAGAGCTTTTTATCCCACTTCACCACATGGTAATTTTTCTCGAGTTACACATCTCTCGAAACACATAGGTATACACAATGTGTATGGGAACTACATGTTTTCCAATAACCATCGATTTTCAACATGTGTTCTTGGCCATGTCTATGTATCCATCCCATGTTCATGTGCTCAAGTCATGTATGTGTACATTGGTAGATGTTGTGTCTAGTTGTGCCTATTCACAGGTACGCTTAGAAGACATGATGAGTATTCTAGTATGGGTTCACATGGTTTGTTGGGGTATCACATGGTGTGTGATACTTAGGATCAAGTTAAACCCAAGCCGCCATAGCGAGGGCTCTCCGTGTACTGTTTTCTTAAAAGAACATGGTGTGTAGTCATGATTTTTCAATAATCTTATATCCACACTATGCATGCCAAATTTGGTCTTAGGAATTTATACCCAGCTTCTTCATCACCCAAAAAAGGTGGATCTTGTCTATTATAATCATTCCAATCTATCTGGTGCCTAGAAATCAGTTTCTGTTGGTATTCAAAGGTCTTTAGCACCACCCGTACACTTCTGGTCCTTTCTCTATTGATGGTTTGACCTCCAATCATAAAAATGATCAACCACATCCCAAAATTTATCATTAAACATGACTAGTTTGTCAATACATCCATCATATGTGGATTTTTCTTAACATTGTGGGTCTGATCGAGCTTCGAACCACCAAAAAATGTTGAACCTAGACCGTGGGGTCCAACTAGTCAAAATGCAATGAAATTGTGGGGGGAGGCAAAATAAAATAGGTTTAACCACACTTGGCAATGATTTTTGGGATATATATCTAGATCAAGGATATCTAGGGTTTGAAAACTAGAGAATAATCAATTAAACTGCTACATAAGTTCTTGAAAATGAAACAATTGATGCAGATCCAAGGTAGGGATCAATTTTCTCAATCAATTTAGTCAAAATTGGTGTAATCCACAAATTGATGAATCCTACCATGATATTTGATCATTATCCATAGAATAATGACTTTTCCAATTATCGAAGAATTTTGTTTGATTCTTTGTGAGTTGATCTACATTGATCCAATTTTTTATAATCGTCTGATAAGATCAACCAAGCAAAGGAGGAATGAGAAGATATGGAATCCTCTTCGGGTTTATATGGCTAAACATGGAGGATTTTCAATAACAATATTATCATAGATTACCAATTATATTAAATAAATTGAATTAGTTAACATTATTTAATTAGTTAAATAACTAAATAAACCACCAACTGGTGAGATATCCAAACACACTGCACTGGCCTATTTTAGGTCACGCTTAGGGTTAACATTGTCTTCCAAACTCAAAAGTGGTCTCAGATTCCTAATTCGAGATTCCATTTCTTATTTATTCCATTTTCATTAAGCAATTTCTCTTGTGTAATATAAATAATATTTAATATTTTCATAAAATTAATTTTGGGCACATGGACCTCGTAATCGCACGTCATCTAAGCGAAAGTCTCTGGAAATATATATAGAAATAATTTTAATTCTTATAAGTAAAAACTATAGCCTTTGTAAGTTTCCTTTTTATAATTTATATGATCTTATATTTGATATATTTTAATTTTTATCCCATGTGGGTGTGTGTGTATCTCATGATACCATTATGACATTATTCTTAGGATAATTGTTCAAATTTATAGATTCCATGTTTGATACTAACTAACATATTGATTATATGATGGTTTTATATTTCTCATGATGTGTTTTATGACTATTATCATTTTATGCCTTGTAATTTATTATCATTTCTTTACAGGTGTGGTTCCTGGTTCATGTGACAGTTGACTATTGTGGAATGATTTACCATTGAGTTAGAGTGTTCATGATGTGAGATGATGATGATGATAGAGTAGAATCATTTCCTAATGGGCTAGATGTGACTCAATGTCATTAATACTCAAAGGTAAAATGCTGACACTTGATGCCTTGTGGAATCAGAGTAGTATATTGAATCTATTCCTTGTGGATTACTATTATTATTCCCACTAGATTACTTTGGGATTTCATGTGACATGACATCCTTGAGGTTGGTTGTGATCCTTCAAACATCTTGACCATCGTTCCATGTTGTAGTTAAAGTATGTATGTATGGGGATTAGTGGTAGCTTGGTTTGAACAAAACTTCTTTTTTTTGGGTTTCATGATATTATTATTATTTTGAATTTATTATATTCTATGAATTAACCAATTTACTTGAGAAAACCTGGTTAATAATGCATTTATAGTGTCCTACTAAGTCCTTAACTCACACTCTAATTAGGCATTTCAGTACACATGTAGAGTTCACGATGGATTTGAGGAAGGGATAGGGATATTTGGTGGAATTCTATGTATAAGAGAATGAGAAAGTTGCATAACCGGGAGGGACTTCAGAGGATCCCTGCTATTTTATTTATTTATTTGTTGTTTTCTTTATATACTTGATAGTCTTGAAAGTTTGGGAGCCACATTTATTTTTATGACATGTCATCCATTTATTTTTTTATGTATGTATACTCAAATTATTTCTTATATTATTCATTGTTTATTATTGATATGATGAAATTAGATTGAGGATATATTCTCCTTATTGACAGACTCAAACCCTCGATATTATTCGACAATCTCTTATATATGGGGATGCACACGAAAGGTCATGTGGTATGCAGATCGAAACTAGTGGTTTGTGTCAGAAAGTTACAAAAATATATCTAATAAATAAGACTCAATAAATAATTTCTTCTCAGATATTTATTTGGATAGGGTGGAAAGAAGATATTCTGATGGAGACTCATCCAATAGAACTATGATAGTACCTCTCCAACATTGTAGATTGGACCTTAGAGTTTCTATAAAGTTGGGAAAATATACTTTTTCTAATAAAGTTGACTAAATACACTATGGGGGATGAACATGATGCTGATATGTGATTTGGGATATATTGCATGTTTTTATGAATCATGACTAGGAACATAGGATTACATTCCATATATATATACAAATGTTGTTGTGTTGCATAGTATTTATAAATTAAATCCCTTGATTGTGCTAATTGTTTGGGATAGTTTATTCACTATGCAATATATCTATGTTTTTATACAGTTAAGATATATCGTTATTGGAATTAATTATTTGAACTGAGCATGTTTTTTTTGTTACTGTATATGTGATAACTATTACTAACGTGCGTGGATGGAGGAATGGGTTAGTGCAAGGAGGGGAATGCCTAGGATGGAGAGTAGTCTTCTAGGAGAATATTACATGATCCCGTAGACTATCTAGGAATTTATATCTTCCAAATGTTTCTTGTCATTTAGAGAAGTATGATGACACCACTAGCTATGGTAGCATAGGACTCTTCTATACCACCACTTACGGCAGAGGAGGACATCCCTCATCACACTCATGAATCAGTATAGGTGATTCAGGATGTAGAACTTGGAACATTTATCAACTCTTAAAATTTCACTCATAAAATTTGATTGTGTCAGTGCTATTTTACCACTAATAAAAGATCCTTTTATCAGTGATAATAATAACACTGATAAAAACCACATGGTCCAGTAATGTGATGAAATATTTACATCACGTTAATTAATCTAATTAAAAAATACAATTTAGTTTCAAATAGATTTTAATAATAATAAATGAAATTTTAAAAAATAAATATTAAACATATTTCAATAGACTATAATCAGACTAGTCTGTAAATTTTATAATAACCGTTACATTTCCAAAAAATTAAATACACCAAGGGTTTCCCTGTATTTCATTGTATTTAAGAAACCCTTCTAAAATATCACAATTGCCTTACTATTTTCCAAACACCCCACACCAGCATAAGAAAAAAATGAATACTGTACCTGTAATAAAAAATAATGATTATGTTTCTGATACTATAGATAAATGAATAAAACACAAAAATGTTAAAAGTTATTAATCAAAATTCATTTTAAATAAAAAACATACACTTATATTCCTACCTGGAAAAAATATTATTTTAACATGTGGTTGATTCATATTAATCACAAATGATTTATGGATTATTTTCCTAATGTATCATGAAAATCCATGTATTTTTTCATATTTTTGAATATATGATATGTGTTTTTAACAAAAATGTTAATTCTTAATAAAAACATGCACTTTTAATCAAATCATCCACACATTTTTCATCATCCTACATTCATCTACAAGTAAAAGTTCAATTAATTTTGATGATTTATCTTTCATTGGTTTTTATATCTTCTAAAAAATATTATCCTTTTAACATGTATCACAAATTTGAGAGTGATCACATGTGATTTTGGGTATATCTCTAGGTTTACAATTATTTTCCAAGTTCCCCAATTATTTTTTTCTCAAACAACCATGCTTCTTATAACATAATCTATTTTCATCCACTTTGGACCACAAGTATAAATTTTCTATACCAATAAGGTAAATATTCACATGGTTTTGTTTACCTTATAGAATGATCGATCCATATTTATATTTAATAGTTAACCCCTCTTTATGAAATCTAAATCATATCCCTAGTCCCACACCTATAATATACCTAGACAATTATGGTTAATAACTTAGACTAATAGGACATCTATTCTTATATGATCTCTTCTACCAACCTTTTCCTTTTTGAAAACATAAATTTTATATTCTTGATAATTTACATGGAAAAGAACGCCATATTTATCATACTTGATCTATACGATAATTTCTTTATTTCTTGTTCTGTGAAAGGTACTCCCACTATACAGAATCCAAGATCTTAATCTTTTGATTATATCACAAAAATATCAGTAACATTTTCATTCTCAATTATTATTATATTCAACCACTAGTCAACTTTTTTTAATGGTGGGTGACTATTCTCATCCTCTTGTTTCGTGGAGTCTTATTCATATTACAGGACTGAAAATACATTTTTTTTATCTTGATGAATATTCTTCCAGTTTTCATATTTCATATTTTTGAGACTCCATTGGCACCTTCAATTTCAACCATGATTAAAAATGAATAATTTTATTCCCAAAAACAATTAGAATAGTTTTAGTTCCCATTAAAAACATAAAAATAATGGAAATTATACTTTCCCATTTTTTATTAATAAACTCTAAAATATCTCCATGTGATATAAAACACATATTTAATGTGTCACAACTTTATAAAAGAATATAACACCCGATTTATGGTGTTTTATTCTCATATTTTATTTCACCATTAGTACACTTATAATAGATTTAGAGATCTACATTTCTATAAGGTGTTTGTGGTTGAGTTTTAGTATCAAACATGGTGGTCTTATTCATAGGTTAATACTCAAATATAGATTTATGGTTATTCTTGAACCTCTAAACATGTGGTGAATCTACAATAAATTTGGTAGACCCTTCAAAAACATCAACATCCTTTGAAGAGGCTGATGTGTTAAAAATTTATAATTTCATTCCTAAAGTAATAAGTCTATCTTGATCTTCACACATTTTCCACACTTATATGACTTCTCCTTTATTCTTCTCAATCTTTTATACCATGTCTTTTACCAAGGCAGTCATGATATATATTATAAGTACCTATTCTAGAAATTTTAATTTGATCTCTACATTCCTATAATAATTATTATAAATTCTATGTAACACCCTAATATTTTCATATAACACTATGTTCGATATCATATAAGCCACACCACATAGATCCTAAACAAACCACAGATTATTATAATTTGAATATGAGAAGTATTACCTAGTCATTGAATTGGAAGGTATTAATATTATATACCACATTATTAAATATTTAATATTCCTACCCATTTATAATTACTTCTTTTAAATTAATAACTTTATTTTTGGAAAATTCATTTTATTCATCAAAAATAAGTTTTCTTCAAAAATAATTGTTATTTATTTTATTCAGAAAACATTATAATTAATATTTGGAAATTCTATAAATTTAATTTTATAAAAATAATATCATTTTTAAATCATTATATTAAAATTATCATGTGGGGAATTTTAGGGATTTTATAGAAATTGTTGATATTCCAGTTAATATTGAAAAAAACTAGTTTTTATAAAACTATCATTTTTATTCATTAAAAAGTATCATTATTATTTGAATTTTATCCCAATTAAATTTAATTATTATATAGGTATATACAATATAATTAATTATTTTTTAATCATAGTTATATAAAATTTTGCTATAAGTACATTTTTTTGCTTAAAATGCATTTTTCAAAAAAAAAAGAATTTTCGTTACGTTTAACACTTTTATATTATAAGTAATTTATCCCTATTATGTGAATTTAATCTTGATAATTGGATTAAATATTTGAATACATGGTGCCCATATTTATTAAATAGGCCACTTTTAATTTTCCACAATATGAATAGTAACCTTAGTAATGTTTATGACCATAATAAAGGGTAAATCTGGTCATTAATGTTAAAAATAAAAAGATAAGGATTATAATTTCACCCTAAGACATACTTTAATTATATTGGATGATTTAATTTCATTCATAATCACAAAATATATGTTTATATGTAATATTATGGCCATTCAAATGAGATTATGACATTTATAGTATATCATTTGAAGAAAAGTGAAACATTTCCACTCTTGTTTTTAAAATTTACAATATTCTAAAGATGGGTTTATCCAAAGGATATTTTTGACTACTAATATTATTTTGTAGTCTAAAAAATTAATATTCATAAGGGTATTTTATTTTTAAATTTTATTGAATAAATAATAACCTTAAATTCTTGTATAATGCTAATGTGCTAATTAATTATGTAGTAGAAAAATAAAATAAATATTAAAAATAATAAAATTAACATAATTTGTGATAAAATAATGTGATACACGAATTTTATAATTAACAATGACATTTTAGGGATATTATAAAATACTTTTTTCTAATTTTAAGTGTCATGTTGATATTTTTAAAGTCAAAGTAGTGAGTAATTATAAAAAAGGAAATATTGATATTTTATTATAAATAGTATTTTGTTAAATAATATAAAATTAATAAAAAAAAATTATATTTATTAAATTGAATAAAATATATTTTATAATATCAAATGGGGTTCATTTATTGGATTTTTTTCATTTATTGTAACTATATTGACCTTCAGAGAGTTAAAATATTTTTTATCACGGTAATTTTAAAAAGGGTTATTGATAGGTTAAAACTGATAAGGGTAAAAATGTGACCTGAACATGTCCCAAAAAAATTAGAGAGTATTTAGACCCATCCAAATCCTATATTAGAATTAATAATTTTTTATCTTTTCATAATTACATATAAATTTATATTAATTTAATATTTTTTGAAATTACAAGAATGTCCCTCCCCTCTCTAATAAATTAGAACCTCTTCTTCTCATTCCTCCACACATTAAACCCCAATTGGATTAGGAAAATACTGACCAAATACCTTCCTATAATTCCATAAATCATTATATATGGCTTATTTTTTTCAGAATTCGAATCTCATAGGTCTTAATGTGTTTAGAAAAAGAGGTTTTTCAAAGGAGATGTATAATTTAAAACAACATGATTTGTTTTTTTCTCCTAAAACCACAATATATTAATAAAACATAATAAAATAATAACAGTATTATCTTCAATATAAAAATTCACAATTATTATAATCTAATAACTTATAGAAATCTCCAACATTCATCAAAGTTGAAGAGAATTCATCATTCATGTGAAAAGCGGACTCCTACCTTGCAAACCGTTTTAATTCATTTTTTATTTCCATCAATTAATACTGGTAATAATAATATAATTAATTTCTTTATATGATATTTATAACATATTTAAAATTTTAGAAATATAATAAATCATTTATCATCTTACCATTCCATGCATTGAAAAATGATAATGTCGTTCTTATGTACTTGTGGACTACCACCTACATGAAGCGATGTGATTCATTTTTTATCACCACTCACATGGATAATATATATATATATATATATATATATATATAAGTACATTTAAACAATTAATATGATATATATCTGATATTATGATAATTTTCCAAAGATAAAATAGTTCTTACCTTTTTTCTATATTAATTTTTGAAAAAATGGAATCGTTCCTCATGGGTCATATGGCCTAGCTGGTCTATCATTGTAACGTAGTTCAATTTTCTTAAAAATATTTAACGTTTGGATTAAAAATTATGATTGGTTTAAAAATTTTAATTATTACATGATTATTATTTTTAGATTATGGAATAATTACCTCTTTTAACATAGTAAGCCTAATGACATCATTTTGGACTTATTTTGTAAATATCACTCAAATGTCTGACGTGAACATAAATGATTGAGTAATAGTTTCAATATGATAATAAGTGAGGTAAAAGGAATAATAAAAAATTAAAATTTTATTAAGTAATTAAATAATTAATATATTTTTATTATTCTAGAATATACTGAATGTATGTGATGAGTCGGACACAAGGTAAGTGACTCTCTCTCAATATCCACATTATTAAGACATATTTGGTATTTTGCACATATTAATTTGTACGTGGTTTATATGAGGTAATTTAAAAGAATATATATTTATTCCTGATTAATAAAGCTTATTTCATGTTTAATATCTTAAATATTTTCTATATGTTCTTACAACATTACCTCTATTTTAAACATGAATCGAGCAAATAAATATTTAAAATAAAAACCGATATTATTTCTATTTTGATCTCATATATTTTTCTTCCATATTGATAATTTCTAGAAAATGCTTCCAATTTTTTTTAAATTCTAAAATGATTTATAAAAATACATTTTTATTCATGTTTTACATTTTATAATGAATTTTGAATGAAATATTTTTGTCATTTTCCAAAGGTGGAACGTTGCTACTTTTCCGAAAAAAGTAAAGACGGATTTTTTAATTATAAATAATGAGACTATTTTCATGCCATCATAACTAATATTTTGTTACAATTATTGTTTAAAATTCAACAAAGTTATTTTAAAAAAAATCATTTTTATATTTGTAGTTTATTTTTAAAAGAGGATTTCAAGATGGGAAAGATATTTACCTCAAAAATATTTTAATAATTATTTCATGGTACTTTTATTCATTAATGACAATAAACGTTTAATTTAATTGATCATTACTGGAGATATCTTATAATGATACCATAATTTGAAATATAAACTATATTTTTATCATTGAACATTATATTTCTAATAAATATCCATGTTAAATAATCGTGGATATATTTTTTACCTAAACTATATGTCATTCCTGCATATCGTATTTTACATTGAATGTTATATGATTCACTGGAGATATAATTTTTGATCTATATTCCTTACTCGTTATAGAATTTTTTGGATAATGCATAATTTTCATTAATTAAATATGTAATTAGATATATGAGGAATGCATTGTACATGCAGATAGAGTTTGTGATAGGTTATAGAAATTCCCTAGATGCATCGATAGTCTCAAGAGGCAACTAAATTGGCTAGCCTTAGTTAAATGGTTTTATGGTGTATACTTACACATAAGTTTCAAAATACCTTATAAAATTTCATGATATTAAAGGTATCAAGATTCCTGATATCATCGAGTCCAATAATTAAGAATTTTCTTCATCAATAATTTTTTTATTATTATCCTTGATATTTTTACTATGATATTATATGTGGATGCATTTTGTGTTCATGATACTAATTAAATGATATGTGTGTTCATTTATTTTCATTTGCATGCCTTATCTTATCATTTTATCTAATTTATTTATTAAATATCATGTTTTTATTGTTATTTACCTTTCCATATTGATTATGCCTTATAGAATATGATTCATTTATTATTGATTCGTGATATCTTCTACTGAACATAACACTTACTGAGAATTTGAGCTTGCCGTTTTATTATGAATCTTTTCTCCAGGATACGAAGAAAGGAATTAAGAATGTTATTCCAAATAAGGATATTAGATTTTGAGAATTTAATGGGAGATGATGCTGATATTTATAGACAAATTTTTTGTGAAACTATGTGGTAATGAGTTTTTCCAAATTCCCTAAAACTCTAAATATAAAAATTCCTTGGGTATGTAATTGATCCTTGAATGTGGGTCTAGGGTTGTTACATTCCATAATTGTGATTTTTTATTTTTTTACATAATTATTTATTTTATAAGTTATTTTATCTTTTATAAATTAGGAATCCATATAACACATCGTCCCCAGTTACCCAGAGCCGGTGCATTATTTTAATACATTGGAATGATTACAAAGAATCAAGTCCTGAAGGGTTGATCAGCTTAGCATTCTTGGAAAATAGATCACATACATGAACATTACATTACAATTTCTAACATAAAATTCAACATAGATAATCCATTGAGAATTCCATTATTCTTCTAGATTAAACCTATATATAAATAATAATATAATTCTTGGCATCCTGGTAAATAAAACATAAGGGGTGAGCTCAGATGCTCAATAAAGATGAAAAATATAGTATAATCTATCATAAATAATCATAAAATTTTATGGAAAGGTATAAAATTGAAACACAATCCCTTTAAACATAAACATCATCTTAATATGGGAAAGATGAATAAAATAATGACATTTACATATTCCCAAGGATATTCTACTATCCAATTAATCACATGTAATATTAATAAAAAATCTCATAATGATGGAATACATAATCCCAGACATTATAACCACATATTTAAGGCCTCGTTCCAATACTAAAAATATAAATTTTATCAAGGCCTTTTTCCAGGTCACTAGTTTGTCTCATGAGACCTACTAATGCATAGAGGGGCTATAGTGGGCCCTACCCGTCACATATTAAGTCAAATGCATTCCTCATATGAAAATTTTGAAACATAAAATATAAGTTCATATTAAAACAATCATACGCATTGTCAATACTTTAACCATAAACCATGAATGGTATAAAAATAACACATCCATATTCAAACATATCATAAATCATTCAATACAATATAGAAGATGATATAATAATAAATCAACCTAAATCAAGAATAATATCCAATAAATGATGTTGACAGAGTTGAAAATGATCAATAAAACTCTTTGAGAGAAATGTTAATTTTTTGTGAAATCATTTAAAAGTCACACATTTATAAAGTTATTCATTTAAAAGTGATTTTGGAATCAAAGTGTCACATAAAACTTTGATACTTTTTAAAGTAATTAAAATTTTAAAACAATATCGTCCATATAAATAAATCCTTAATATCATTTTGTGAATATGGATATTAATTAAAAAGATTTAGAAAAATAAATCATTAAAACATTTAAAATGATGATCTTGCTAAAGAGTCCTCTGCATAGAACCATAAAATATTTCTTTTGAAATAAAATTATGAAACATGGACATGGATGATAAATATGTCCCATTATTTACTTAAACATAAAAAATCAAAGATAATAATGATATTGAGGAATTAACCCTTACTTTGTGCTTTCATTTAGTCAAGGGTACATTTAACCTCTTGTAAAATGACCATAGTATGTTTTTAAGTTACACCAGAACCATATTCATATTTATGATATCATGATAAATTCATTTATGGATTTATAATACCCATTTAATAATAATTTCTATGCTAACATAAAATTTCTGGTAATAATCACTTTCTTTATCGTATGTGTTTTAACTTGTTATTATTGATCGTATAGATTATATCGTGATATAATTTCTTACATAATATAAAACATTATTTATTTATCATATATATTTAGAATATAAATATGTATTATAGATAGATATATGAAATGGAAAACACCATTTATGGATACGGTAGGTCATACATATGTATAAACATAGTTTCTATTTTCATATCGTATTAAACAGAAGTAAGTGAATGAGATATTTTTAAATATGTTTATACATCGCGTCGTGGAGACGGTACGTCGTATATACGCATGAGCGATGATATAAATATATTTATGGTGAAATAGTATGTAATTGGATGGTATATTATATATATATAATCATTAACATGTTGTATTTGTTATTTACGTCAATTATACTCATTATTATACCCATCCAAATAATGAAGTGTTGAATAACAAACTACACCACAACATGGAGACAGTAAGTTTTACGTACGCACGTATAGTGACATTGTCATTCATAGGATTGAAAGAATAATGAATATGGTTTTACCATCTTTAAAATAACTTCTCAGTAAATATAATTAACTAGAGATATTATCTTGTTATGGAGTCAACAAAGAAAGAGTAAATGGAAGAAGAAAAGAACTTTGAATGAGGTGATTAAATAATTACGTCTTCTTCGGGTTATTTCTTTTTATATGAACAAAAGGGATCTTTAGGATGGATTTATGATCAAATTATGTCTTACAGGTTGAAGTGAGGTTATTTGGGAAGAGATTTGAGTGGGTTTTGTCCCAGCCAAATGGATTTGGAGGTGTGAATTTAAGAGAAGGGGAAGTATCCTTTTATAAGAGATGTAAGGGGCACAAGAAGAAAAGATTGAAATATTAATTTATTATAAAACCATTTTAGATTTTTAAATGGATTTATTAGGAGGATAAGGTGGGTATGGTATAAAAACCTCACAAACAATAGGTTTTGGACCTGTTTAGGTCACTATTTTAACCATATCCGTTATATTTAACACTTAGTTAAATAGTTTAACTTTTACCATGTCCTCTTGTATTATTATAATATATAGTTAATAAAATTACTATAAAATTACAAGAGAACCTAAAGTTGTTAATTAATGAAATATAACATTATATATGTCCTTTTTTTGAACCATATATTTTTAGGAATATTATATCATTTAATAATATAGTATTTGTTTTAAAAACTGATTTATGTCATTTTTGACACTATTTAATATTTGGTTTTTGTGAAAGTCATAACAAGTTTATTAAATTTAAAAAGATACATTAAATCAACCCTAACATGTCACATTCACCTATAAAATTAGTGGATGGAATCTAAAGTCTCAATTTACTTTTATATTGATATTTATAATATAAATTATTTTAATCTTTCATTAATAAGTAATTACTTCATCATCACTGTATCATAAATAAATTTAATTATATAATGCCTAAAAATTATAAATGAAATACCATGATGTTGGAAATATTTTAATATTTTAAATTAATATGTATAGTCCAATTTATCTTATGTGTAATAATATATTAGAAATGGTTTAGTTATTAAACATTGAATTTAACACTGTTAACTCTTCTTTAAATAAAATATAATAAATGTCCTAATCTAACCCAAATGGATAAAATGATCTTATTTTTTTCCCTAAGGTTGATTTTGGTCTAACTACACTTATGAAATAGAAATAGGACATGTTTTGGGTTAATTTTAATATTATTTTTACCTTTATTTACCTTATTTACTTTTAACCGTGGTAAATAAAATTCAAATGTTATTATTCACCAAAAATTATTTTCATCATATTGAACCATATTATACATATTGATTTCAACCATGTCTCTGGGATTTTTTAAATTCAATTAATAGAAGTTGTAACATTACATTTTATGCAAATTTTCAAATGTTCCTAGAAGGTGGTCAAATGTGCCTAGAAGGTGGGTAAAAAGACAAAATGGTTCAATAAACTTTTATATATATAATATTGTTATAAAAATACCCCAATGACATAAATTGTACTAATATATGTATTATGTATCTATTTTAAGATAAATTTTTAATTCAAAATAATTATTAAAATGAAAATGTCAGTTTTGATGTACTATGTAGTATTTTTCCCTATTCATCAAAAATTGGTTGTTTTCAGAAAAATACCCAAAAATCTCCCAAATATAATTTTGATATTGTGAATTAAAAATTTTTATCTATTTTAAAAAATTCAAAACATACAATTTTCATTAATTAATTTAAAATTAATTCTCTTTGTCAAAACCAGAAAACGGGATTTTGGGAAGTAAAAACTATCAAAAGATTGATATGTCTTTATGTCCAATTTAAATGTAAAATTACTTCCAATGACCAACATTGGATTAAATGATAAAAATATAATATAATTATATGTCAAATCTATTCAAATTTATGATTTAACAATATAAATTATTTTTATTAAAAAAGTTGTATTCAATTAAAATTCTGTATTTTTCACTGTTCATCAAAATATAAAATTTATTAGAAAAACACCAAAAATTAAACAAAACTAAATTTTTATGTCCCTCTTATAAAGGATAAGATTATTTTGTAAAATATAATATATAAAAGTGTCAAATATTGGATTTAAAAAAAGTTCCCCATTAAAAGGCTGCAAAATTTCATTTTTTTAAGACTTTTTTATCTGAAAAATTGAATTTGTTCTTATATTATGCCTAAAAAGCATATAATATGGATGTTAAAATTATATGGAGTATATAAAATTCAAAATGAAGTTAATACTATTAATAACCGCTTTTTAAATGGTTAGTTTGGTAACTCATGGTTCACTTGAACTCAGTGTTGTGTGTGGCGCAAGCTATTGAATTAATTTAAAGAGATAATGTTTTATGAAATCATATGGGGTTACGTTATCCTCTCCTTAAATAAATTTCATCTTCACAATTTGAAATTGGTCTTCAAAAATAAAAGGATGAAAATAAAAAATACCTTTGTGGAAACCCCACGTCAGAAATAGGGTTATTAAAATTTAGTCTTAATAAGTGGGAAATGGAAATGAAAAATTTGCCAAAAAATTAGGGTTTCGAATAAGAGAACATTGGTGGAAATTATTGACACATAATTTGTGGGAAAACTTAAATATATATAGTGAGTTACTGAGGTCATCAATCACAAACACATGAAGAATAAATGGAAAATTAATGGCCTCAAAGACATAAATCTATTATTATTCAAAATATCATCGGTTAAACAAAAAATAAGGTATTAAGACCACACATTTATGGTTTTAAGATCCTTTCCCTGAAGTTTAAGAATTAATTTCTTCATAGAATAAGAAAAAAAGTGTACGTGAAAAGTAGAGTTCCATCATTTAACTAATTTCTACCACAAACTCAACATTCACACCAAAAGATAATAGAACTCAAAAATATTATATTTATTCTAATAGTATAGGATTCCAAAAAAAATAAATTTATAAGTTTTTTGTCAGATCATTTTTAAAAAAACAACTTTATACAAACCAGGACATCGCATAGGCCAGTGGTAGGTGATGCACCCTAGTCTCCCTTTGATTGTGGGTTCAAGTCTCGTGGCCTTACTAGACGTGACGTGTTGTCACCAAACCTCCGATTTTTCCTTTTATAACAATGCAAAAATAATTTTAGGTAATGTTTTAATATTAAACAATTATATCTAATGTCCAACTTAATTCATTCCAACCATTAGACTTATCCAAAATACTTGTGTCCCAACTCACAGTCCAAAAATTTATATGTGAGGTAAACAAAATGAAGATCTCTTTTTTCACATAATAACATGTGAATAACTTCATCATGTATTCTCTTAAAACATGTTAACACCTAGAATTACTATAAAACCTTATTTGAATATGTATCTACTTTTTTATTCCATCAGTAAAACACCGAATACTGGATATACTCCTCAAATCCATAAATGTTGAAAATTCAAACAATGAGGGAATATACAAATCATTAACCAGTTTCAAGGTAGTCAAGAATATCCAATATAATTTATCAAAATCAATCATATCTTATTCCGAGTTCATTATCTCAGTTTCAGAAACATATTAAGGGTTCTATTTCTCCCAACCATGTATTTTTTTAAATGTTTAACTTGAAACTTTGTCACATTACTTGGTACCATAAAATCATAAATCCTTAATGAAAATGTGTTGTAGTAATATCCTTATATACTTTTTAATTCTTATAACATGTACATCATTAATACAACATTCAAATGATAGAATTATTTGATAACAACTTAAGAATGCTAATCATT
Source organism: Viscum album (assembly GCA_963277665.1). Lineage (NCBI taxonomy): Eukaryota > Viridiplantae > Streptophyta > Magnoliopsida > Santalales > Viscaceae > Viscum > Viscum album. Next base: position 1,417,308,581 of record OY728160.1, read on the forward strand.
CCTCTTCATCTTCGGTAGTATCATAACTTGATTATTATCAAATAGCATCATCTGTTTTATAATCTGATGATTGGGACATTGATTTGTATATTTTCCCTACTCCTTACAGATGAAGCATTATACATTTGAAACCTTTTTCTAACCCTCGTAATCACAATCTTGGTGGCATTTTTCTCTACACTTATAACAAACTCACATTCCTTTCATGTACTTCCCATGGTGATTCTTTCCACAGTTATAACATATAGGAAATTTCTTATTTCCCTTATTCCCTTTATCCACATTTCTCTCTATTATCCTCTTCTTCTCTAACATTACATCATATCCATATGACTTAGAGAATTATTTAATTATCTTATTAATACATGATACTATTTTTTCATATGATGAGAATACGTGAGATACTATGTGCCTTCTTAAATGTGTGCTCAAGACCATTAATGATATGAACCTTCTTACTCATTGGATCACGCTTATTATTTGAGTTCTCATTCCTTCTACTATGTTCCATTTATAAAGGACAACATGCACTAGGTTAGATAATCTCAGAATTTATAATCCAAAAACAATAAAAATTACCAGTATTAATTGAATATTTACGCACAACTATTCTCATAATCTTATCATTGGATTCTTTGCCGACATATTTATACATAAATCCTTCATAATGGTTTGTAAAGAAAATGTGAATTATTCAAATCATATATCCCGAGAGTGTCAAACAAGGTGCGCATTAAGGACCGTTTTCGTGTACCATGGTACCCTGGGTCAAGCCAGAAGCTCTTTTTCAGGGTTTTCACTCCTATGTAAATCTGTAGCATAACCACATCCACTTGTAGTATCTAGACAAAGATTTATTTATTGTGAAACCCACATAATATTTACATTAATAAAAAAATTGATATTCTCCTATACTTATCCTCAAAGTGTATCTTAGGGTAGTTTTTCTGAATTAGTGTTTACCTAAATCTATTTCACAGGTTGTTTCTAAACTTCCTCTGATACCAACTATAATGCATAGACCCCAGTTACCCAAATCCAGTTCATTATTTTAATACATTGGCATGATTACAATGAATCAAGTCTTGATGGACCGATCAGTTTTTCAGTCATGGAAAATATATTCCATTAATTAACTTTACAATTCAATTACTAACATAAAATATAGCATAGATAATACTTTTACAATTCCATTATTCTTCTAGCATAAACCTGCATATAAATCATAATATACTTCATGGAATCCTAGGAAATTAAAACATAACAAAGGGGTGAGCTCAGATGCTTAGTAACAATGAACAATATAGTGGAAGCTATCATAAATAATCAGAAACTTTTATGGAAAGGTATAAAATTCAACCACAATCCCTTTAAACATAAACTTCAGCATAATATATAAAATATAAATAGAATAATTCCATTTACTTATTCACATAGATATTCTACTGGTCCAATAATCAGATGTAACATAAATAACCAATCTCCTAATTATGGAATGCATAATTTCAGACATTATAAACAAATAGTCAAGGCCTCGTTCCAAGTCTACAAATATAAATTTTTTCAAAGTCTTGTACCCAGGCACTAGTTTGTCTCATTAGACCTACAGATGCATCAAAGGATATTGTGGGAACCACCCATCACTTATTAATACCAATGCATTACTCATATGAAAATGTTGAAACATAACATAAACGTTCGTATTAAAAATAGCATACGAAATGTAAATACTTTAACCATAAACCATGAATGGTATAAAAATTACACATCCATAGTCAAAAATAACCAAAATCATTCAATACAATATAGAAGATTGTATTATAATAAATCGACCTCAATCAAGAATAATATCTAGTAAAGGGTGTTGACATAGTTGAAAATGATCATTAAAACTATTTGAGAGAAATATCCTTTTTTTTGTGAAATCATTTAAAAGTCAAAAAAGTATAAAGGAATTCATTTAAAAGTGATTTTTGAATCAAAGATCCCCATAGAAAATTGAAACTTTTTAATGAAATTAACTTTTTTTAAAAATAATGTCTATATAAATAATTCCTTAAAATCATTAAAATTTTATATTCATTATTTACATCAGTTATACTCGTTATTATACCCATAAAAATAATAATGTATTGAATAACAACTACACCACGACGTGGTGACAGTAAGTCATACGTACGCACGAATGGTGACTCTGTCAATCATAATATGGATAGAATAATGAATATGGTTGTACCATATTTATAATAACATCCCAGTATGTATAATGTACTGAAGTTGTTATTTTTTTATGGAAACAACAAAGAAAGTGGAAGTGGAAGAAGAAAATAACTTTGAATGAGGTGATGAAATAATTACTTCTTCTTTGGGTTCTTCCTTTTGATTTGAAAAAATGGAACCTTAGGTTGGATTTATGATCAAATTAAGTACTCTAGGTTTAAAATAGGGTAGTTGGAAGGATATTTCATTAGGTTTTGTCCGATCCAAATGGTTTTGTCGGTGTGAATTTAAGAGAAGGAAAGTTACCCTTTTATGATATTGGTGAGGGGAACTTTAGAAAAAGATTGAAATATTAATTTATTATAAAATCATTTTCTGTTTCTAATACCTCCAAATGGATTTCTTTAGAGGATATGGTATTTATGGGTCTAAAACCTCTCAAAAAAAAATTAGACAAGTTTTGGTCACCATTTTATCCGTATCTTTTATATTTGACCCTTAGTTAAATTGTTTAACTTTTACCATGTCTTCTTGTCTTATAATAATATATGGTTAATAAGCATACTATAAAATGATAGAGTTCTTAAAGTGGTTCATTAATTAAATATATATCATTATATAAGTTCTTTGGCAGAGCATTAGATTTTTAGGAATATTATATATTTTAATAATAATGTATTTTTTAAAAACTCATTTATGTCAATTTTGACACAATTTAGTATTTGGTTTTTTTGAAAGTCATAACAAGTTTATTACTTAGAAAAAATACATTAAATAAACCCTAACATGTCATATTAACCTATAAAATTCTTGGATGTCATCATAAGTCAAAATTTAAATTTATATTGATATTTATAATATCGATTATTTTTATATTTCATTAATAAGTCAATTACTGCATCATCATTGTATCGTAAAAATATTTAATTATATAATAAATAGAAATTATAAATAAAATACCATGATGTAGGAAATATTTTTAGCTTTATAATTAATATTTATAGTTGAACTTATCTTACGTGTAACACTATATTAAAAATGTTTTTGTTATTAAACATTGAATTTAAGACTTTTAACTCTTCTTTAAATAAAATATAATAAATGTCCTAATCAAACCCAAATGGATCAAAAGGATCTTATTTTTGTCCTAAAGTTCATTTTAGTCAAAATTAACATATAAAATATAATAATGACATGTGTTGGGGTAATTGTATTTTTATTTTTACCTTTAACTACCTTATTTACTTTTAACCATGGTAAATAACATTCAAACGTTACTATTCATCAAAAATTATTTTCATCTTATTGAACCATATTTTACTAACTGATGTAAACGTGATTTCTTAGATTTTTGAAATTAAATTCACAAAAGTTTTTAAATTATATTTTATGCAAATTTTCAAATGTTCCTAGAAGGGGATTAAATATTCCGAGAAGGTGGGTAAAAACATGTTTAAAAGGTTCAATAAAATTTTATATATCTAATATTGTCATAAAATGACTCCAATTACTTTCGTTGTATTAATATGTGTATTATGTATCTGTTTTAAGATAAATATTTAATTAAAAACAATTATTTAAATGAAAAAGTAAGTTTTTATTTGCTATGCATTATTTTTCACTATTCATCAAAAATTGAATGTTTTCAGAAAGATACCAAAAATTCACCCTAAGATAATTTTGATATTCTGAATTCAAAAATGATGACTATTTTAAAAAATTCAAAACATAGAAGTTTAAATAATTAATTTAAAATTAAATAACATTTTCAAAACCAAAAAGTTGGTTTTTGAGATGTAAAAACTATCAAAAGATTGATATGTCTTTATGTCCAATTTAAATGCAAAATTACTTCCAATGACCGACATCGGATTAAACATTAAAAATATAATATAATTATACTTTAAAACCATTAAAATGTATAATTTAACACTATAAGTTATTTTGATTAAAAAATTTGTTTTCAATTAAAACTCAGTATTTTTCACAATTCATCAAAATACAAAAGTTATTAGAAAAACACCAAAAATTCATCCAAACTATATTTTTATGTCACGCTTCTAAAAAATATTTTTATTTTGTTAAATTGAATATATAAAATTTTCAAATATTGTATTTAAAAAAGTTTTCCATTAAAAGGCGGTAAAATTGCATTTTTTTATAAACACTTCTTTTATCTGAAAATTTGAATTTTTTATTATATTATGTATAAAAAACACATAATATGTATTTTAAAATTATATGGAGTATATAAAATTTTATATTAAATTAATACTATTCATATCCTCTTTTTAAATGGTTACTTTATTAAGTTGTGGTGCGCTCAAACTCGGTGTTGCATGGGATGCCAGCTGTTGAATTACTTAAAAGAGGTAATGTATTATGAAATCCTGGGGTGTTACATTCCACATACCACTCCATTTTAATTCTTAATAATTTCCCCAAAATCATTTATTTCTTCAACAGATTTCTCAAGTTATACTTGAATATCAAAAAATTCCTTTATTTCATCAATTATAAAATCATTATCTTCATCTTTTTGGTTGTCTGCAATAACCACCAAGGCATCTTTACCAAGATCCTTAAAATATTCATCCTATTTAACCTCAATTTACCAATAAGTATCATCTTTTTGTGTGATAAAATCCTTTCTTAAAAAAACACAATTGGGATCCATTATTTTTCTTAATCTGCTTTGATACTTCTTAGAAGGGACAAATTATTCATTATCCCCTTAAAATATCATAGAAACTTTTTCTGAAAGATTCCCTACTATTCCATTATCGATGAAAGAAAGTGGAATCATGCCTTTGAAAATTATTTTTTTCTTTTTCAAGACAATAGGATATAATGGAAATAACCACATCAGCCTCTTGATCTTTAGGGTCTTCCTTCACAGTTCATTTTTTCACATCTTTAAAATAAATATCTAGAGAACTCTCATTTTTTTATGGGCTCATTATTTTAGTTCCCCATTCCATATACAATAAGGTTACTATATACTATTTCTTTTAAAATATAGAGATTATAGTAGGTTAAAATGGGAAAATATGGGGGTTAATTTCCCTTTTAAACATAGGAAATAGAATAATTTTTAAAGACTAAAAACATCTTTCTGAAATAATGAATATAACTTAACCCATTTTTAGAATTAAAATTAAAAATTAATCAAATTAAAATAATTTTAAAAGCATAATGATATAACTATATATATCTATAAAAGTGGAATAACATAAAAATGAATGGATTATAAAATAAATGGTTCATATAATTGAATGATTAAACAATTGATAAATTAAATGAATTAAAATGATTATTAAATAAAAATATAGAAAGTAAATATGACACACAATTTGGTAAGTATTTTCAGTTATATATCAATATTAAATCCAACATCTACAACCAAAATGGCTTCAATATTTATGGTATTATTCCTTTTCCTTTTAAAATAACCAAGATACCAAAACTACGTTAATTTTTAAGAAGTAGAAAGAAATAAAAAATATAATTGGACTTATATTTTTAATGGGTGTATCTGGAAAGATAAATTATAATATTCCCCTTTCCTTTTAGAGGTTATGAAAAGAAAACGTGAGTCCCTCACTTTAATTGTAGTGAGCATCAATAATAGATGAAAGAGGAAGAGGATTATATTCCTAAAAGAAACCATGTTTTAGCATGACCTTGTTCTCTAAAAATAACAATTAGAACTACTATGAGATAATGAGAAATTTGGAGGCAAGTGAGGGTAATAATACAATAATATCAGACTCTTGATTGGATGAGAGAGCACATTTATACTGAGATCACATGAGAGAAATTTTAGGATTCTTGTACATTGGAGTTGGGATTATTGAGAATGTAATTTTCCAAGGCACCTAAGGGTTCTATTTATTGACTTAAAATGATTAGAGAAACTTCTTTAATTATTATATGGAAATGAATTTGTGGATGATCATAATTATGGTGTTTTGACCGTCAATAAATACTAAAATAGAGATGTTGTCCCTAAGACATCGGATTCCCAGTGACCTTAACAAAGTAGTCGATGTGGATACTGATACTATCGAAGAACCGAAATATGTTACAATATGGAAGGTGAGCTCTCACTATATGGGTGGTGAGAATCTTCTCCAAGGGGTGTTATTTTCCATCTCCACGGTCTAGTCAGTGCTCTTCCATTAGGTATCTGGTGGATTTGTTCTGCAAGGGGAGGCTAATCCCTTCCCCACTGGCCAGTTAGTTGTTATGATTTGAATAGTTTGTGTTGTATGTTGGTGAAAAATCTCCTTCATGGCCTCTTATCTTTCCTTACAGACTTAGAATGTTTTGGGAACATTACTCTATGAGTTAAATAATACTATCTAGACATCTCTAAGGATCCTTCACAGTAATTTAAATATTTTAACATGGGGCCATCATTTTTATAATAATTAATCACGTAAATGAAATCACTATACACTTTAAAGAGTGTTTGTGATCATTAAAACAAAATCTAGTGAGAAGGAAAATAATATCCACCTTTTTTATTATCATAAACACTCGAATAAAAATATTTGAAAATAATAATTGTAAAATTATATCAAGATAAAAATTAGTTGATTAAAACAATTTTCTGTTTTACATTATTTATCCCCCATAATAATTTTTTGAATTTATTTTCAATAAATATATAACATCAAAAATAAAAATAACACGATATTTCTATAATTACAAAAAAATACCTCTTTGAAAAATACCCAAAACATATCCCCTTTTTAGATTATTAAAAATAATTCATAAAAGATGTTATAGGAAATAATTAAATAATATTTAAACCTTATATAATCATCATTAATGGTTGTTTAAGAGTTGAAAAAATAAATTCAAGAAATTTTTAGAAAACTAGAAATTTAGAATGGAAGATTTTCAATAAATATCAATATAGAAGAAAACAAGAATCCTTAATTTAAAAAATATTGATCAAGTAAGAAATAAAATGGTGAAGAAGTTATTTAATAAGAATAATATAAAAATAAATATTTGAATTTTTTTTAAATAATGTCTCCTATAGTATCATTTCATTATTAAAAATATTAAATCCCCTCAAATAATTCATTATAAATATGTAGAGACAATAAAAAATAAAATATGTTTCAATGAATTAAAAACAAAATATTTTATAAAAAAATTCATTATTATATTTTGGTGAATATTTTATTAATAAACCATAAAAAATTCTGTAGGATCTTCAAACCAGGTCTGAATTAGAGGCCTACTGCCCATATTGAGGGTGAAGATTGGATAAAAATCCAACCATACCTTTTTGAGTTAATAACCTTCAGGTGCATCTACACCAAAGCCATATTGAATTATTTATATCTAGATATGAATATTTGTCTTGTTTTTTCAATCTCACATTCGTTGAACAAATTTATAAAAAGTTTGAAAACATTTTTATTTGGAAAAAAATTCTAAAACATGTCCTCTTGGAAATTACAATTAGAAAATTTTTAAAAGAATATTGTATGTTTCTCATGATTTCACATGTTAAAATATAAGTTCCAAAATATAATCATAACCAAAATTTCCTTTAATGTGTTCAGAGAAATGAAGATGAATGGTTTTAGTGAAGATATCATGAAGATAAAGGTTGGATCAAACAAATTCAATAATGACATCATGTTTTTGAAAGTGAACTCAATGAAAAATGGTGTCTCAAATTAGTGTGCCTAGTGTGAGAGTGTTGGATAGGGTTTTTAATGACACTTATCACATTATTGTGTGTCAAAATTTATATGGACATGATTATATATAATCTTTAATTCTAATATAGTATGTTTTATTAATACAATTTGTGTGAAACAACTCTATGTGACTATGTAGTCTGCCTTGGTTATAGAAAGTGAAAAAAAAATCTTCCATAATATATGGGATTTTCATAGCAGCTGTAAAGTAAAACTAGTACTTTTCATATCTACTTAAAATCCTAAAAATCATCATTTGAAACAAATTATGTTCAAAGGATGTATCTTTTAGATAAAATAATCAAAGGATTTTTTTAAAAAAATATAAAAAATTATTTTGAGAGATTATAAATGATATTCATTTGGATTTGATTAAAAACAAAAAAAATACATACATTAAACATGATGTGACGCAGGGTCACAATAAGGTAATGTATATATACAGTCATACTATAAAGAATATCTTTTACAGATATTTCAGCTTCATCCAATGCCATCATATAAGTTGTACATGTTAGTATTCTCATGTTCTTAGATTGATCCACACCAAACACCTTTAGAATTTTATTAGTTTATTTACATTGGTTTAAATAATTTACCTTGTAATTTTGTGAAATTGGAAAGAATAAATTAATTTTAGTACTCCCATAAAACATATTTCTAACACTTCATTCAATAATCGGAAAATTCATTATAAATAGTTTCTTTAGTTGAGCTGAAAATAACATAATCAACATAAATTTCAATGATTAATAAATTATCTGATAATGTTTTGAGAAAAATAATAGAATCATGTTTTACCATTTTTAAATCACTTGATAAAATGAAGTTTCTTATACTATCATAATAAACCCAGTGGGATGTTTTAATTGATAATGAGTTTGGGTTACCTACAAAACATGATTGGGAAATTAAAGATTTTCAAAACCATGTGGTTGATCTAATTATTAATTTTTATAAATAAAAAAATTACAAAATCAATTTTAAAATACATTAGAAAACACTTAAAACTAAAATTAGGAGAGAATTCGAAAAATATTATAATTGTTAAAATCAATGAAATAAGTGAAAAGGTTTCACTAGAATCATTAACTTCTTAATTATTATTTCTAATAATTATATTTTGAGCCTTGTTAAGGATTATAATTCCATGATTGTCATGTTTGTTTCAAAAAACCCAATTGGTGCCAATAATTTAATGAGTATCAGGTTATTCTATAAGATTCCAAATGTTCTTCCTTTGAAATAGTTTAACACCACATTCTTGGAAGGTATAAAATTTTCATCATTAATCGAATCATCAAGGGAATTAGGACCATGGTTTGAGAGAAAAGATTGATTTTTAACCTCATTTAAGAACAACCTTCTATTAAAAGTTCAGAAATGTAAATCTCCAATAATATTTTCAAGGGGATGGTTTTTGGATTCAAACCATGCTATGGGTAAAGGATTATAATGGGATTCTTGAGAATTTAAAATTACTTTATAATATTGAGTTTTAGGTATGGTCAAACATACCTGGGAAAAATTATTATAAATTTAAGGATGTGATAAATGAATATTCTCATCAAATTTGATGTGAATTGATTATTCTATGGTCATGGTCATTTAATTAAAGACTCAGTAGTATTCAATTGACTTTGAGAACCCAATAAATATAAAGTTATAAGATTCTAAGCCAAACATTCCTAGAATTTTCTTAGTGTTTTTGATAGATCATTTACAATTGAACACATTAAAGAATCCAACTATAGGAATTTTTTATTTTCAATGTTCAAAAAGTTTATTTCATAAGACGGGTCTTATGAAAACATTGTTAAGGATAATGTAAGAGGTTCTGAACACCTAATTATAAAAAAAATTGAGTAAGATTATACTCATTGAAGAGAGTCTTTGACATTTCTTTGTGGGTCCCAATTAATCTTTTGATAACCCAAATTTTTTGGGGTGTTCTATGAGTGGATAATGTGTGATGATAACATTGAGAAGTGTTAAACTCTTCAAAGTATTTGTTATCAAATTCTTCAACATGGTCACTTCTAATGATAAATATTTTTTATCAAGCTTGATTTTCAATGTTCTTTTAAAATTTGATAAATACATTACTAGACTCATTTTTATGAGCTAATAAGAAAACCGGCGTAAATATAGTATAATCCTCGATAAATACAAAAAAGTGAGATTTATCTCTAATAATACCATCTTGAGTTGTTCCAAAAAGGTAAAGGTGAACTAGTACTAAGGATTTAGATAAATAAAAAACCATTTAAAATTTGAAATAATATTTTTGTCACGTTATAATATGGAATGGTTCATAGACTAAGTTATCTTTTAAAATCAATTTTAGTAAATCTCATATTTGTTGGTTATAATTGATATTGATAAGAGAGTGAATGTTATATTGACCTAGGAATCAATTAAAAATCCATGATTCATTAAATTGTGCACATAAACACTTAACATTTTGACATAAAAGTTATTTTAAATCTATAATATAATAATTTTGTAGACGACGCATAGTAAATAAATCCTTTAGAATTAAAAACATTTCAAAAATAAAATTAAAAAAATAATATTAAAACTATTATCACATATTGAATGATAATTAGAAACTTATACATCAATCCATCAAAAAAAAATATTTATTAAAGTAGTGTATGAGAAACCCACTGTACCACAAATAGTAGTTTTACCATTTGAATCATATCAAAATGTAACATGTCCTCCATAAATGTTTTAGAGATAGTTTAAATTAGAAGGATCACCACACATGTTATAAAGAACCCTATATTCATATACCAAGTATCTTCTTGACGTTTTTTTAGGAGACCATTTCCCTATAAAATATTCATAGTATAATGATTTTCTTACCCATAACATCAGTGAACTTAAATTATCTATAAATGAATTTGGAATCAAAATTTTATTTAAATAAGTTTTCAATTATAAATTTGATACGAGAGATTAATTCACGTTAGGATATTATATGTTCAATTTTTATAATTTCATCTATAAATAATTTGTTCAAATTTATTATAATAATCCAAAAAATTATTTTAATAAGTTCATTTTAAAAAATTATCCCTTTTATAATTTTTGTGAAAATATATTATTTCAAAAAAAATCCCAAAATAACTTTTAACAACATTTTAATATCCCAAAATATTATTCAAGGTTTAATTTCCTTGGGTGAAATGAGAATGAGTATTTTTAAGGTCCTTAATTTTATTTTCAAAATATTAGGTTGTTATTTTATTTTTAAAATAAATCATTATTTTATTTTAAAATCTGATCTTTTTTATAAACAACTATATTTTAATTGTTTTTATATTCATTAAATAATGAAAAATGATCAAAAAAACTATTTTTAAGTGGATCTCCATATTGAAGAATATCTACATAACAAAAATAATAGTTTGAATAGGTATAATATTTTTAACTAGAAAAAGCATAATTTACTTCCTTACATACCACGATATTGACCCTGATTAAAAAAGAAAAATTTTATTTTGATTCATTTGATGAAATTGAATCCTCAATAGAATCCAATGCTTCAAATTTTTTAGTCATCTTATTTGAATTTTTGGTCAAGGGACAATACATCATGATGTGACCCATATTATTTCTACCAAAGAATGAAACTTCAATTTATTTATTTCCATTTTTAAAGCGTTGAGTAGATTTATTCATATCATGTATTTATTCATCCTTTTTTGAAATATGGGAAATATAAAATTCACTTTTGGATGTGTCTTTTTTGATTTTATAGAAAAAAATTATTTTTAGGTTCTTTTACACCCTTTACGATATTTTTATCTTGTTGTCTCATAGTTATATCATAATTCATTGTATATCCAATGAGTTCTCCAACTAAAATATTCATTATATCTATAGCTTCTTAGAATGTTGTGACTTCGGATGACAAGTTTCTTAGTAAAAACCAATGTATTATCTAGAATAAATTATAGATAGAATTGGTTTGACCAAGATCATTTCATCTGTTAAAAAAGTTACGGAATTGAGTCAACATGTTATTAATATATTCAATATGATTCATATAAAAACTCACAGAGTCCACTATAAACATATCTAATTTAGTATCTTCTAATTTTTTTGCTCCATTTTGAGTTACTTATAATAGTTTCAATATTTCATGAATCCTTTTTCATATAAAAATTTAATTAAATTCATTTTTTTCTAAATCAAAATTTAAGTAATTAATTTCATTACCATATAATCAAAAGATAGAAATATCATTAGGAGTCCAGTTTACTTATTTTTGAGTTTTAGGGATATAACCAAGAATAAAAATCTTCTATATGAAATAACAAACAGATATATTAAATTTAAAAATCAATGTTTTTAATAACCATTATTTTCACAATTAAAAATGGTGAATGGCCAACATTGTGTCTTTTGGGAGCACTATGGATGTTTGACAATTCCATTTTGATAATGAAAAATTTCATGAAAAAATAGTTAATGATTTTAAAAACAAATTATTATTTGAAATGTTTTTAAAATAGTCAATAAATAAATTCAATATCCCATTGATACAAAATGTAACTATGAGTAGGGTAAAATATACGGAAGTGGTGAACTTACCTTTGAAAAAAAAGGAAAAAAATTAAGTTCTGAAGACAAAAAACCCATTTTCTAATGATTGAAAATAATTAAAAAAAATTATTTATAAATAAAAATTGATCAATGTAAAAAAATTGTAAGAAAAATAATATAACTATATTTATTTAAAAAATTATAAGAGTAAAATAAAAGGTGATTCATAACATAAACAATTATGTGAATTGATGTATTGAGAAATTAATTAATTATGTCAATGAAGATGATTAATAAATAACAACGTGGAATATAAATATATAACATAATTTCGTAATGATATTTGGAAACATCTCGAGAAGATCCCATATAAATACCTGCTCAAGGTCATGAGGATTTAATGTATTATTACCTAATCATTAAAGGTAGCATGATATCAAAATAAACATGCTTTTTAGTTTGTATAAAGAAACTGGAATTATAATTGACTCCATATTTTTATATTATATAACTAAAATCCTCAAAGTGAAAATGAACCTTTACTTTTACAAGTTATATAATAAAATCCCAAGTCCCTCACTTTAAAGGTAGTGACAACTAATAATAGAAGCACAAGGAAAAAGAGAGTATTTATATAAGCAACAAATTTTTAACAGTCTCATTTATCTAAAAAGAAGAATGGGAACTAGAAATAGTTAATGATAATGATGTATGAGAGCGAGAAGAATATTAAAAAAATCACACACATGATTGGAAGATAGATCACATAGAAACTGAGAAAAGTTTTTAAAAAATTGAATATTGTAACACATTGGAGTAGTATAATTATTCAGAAATCAAGTTACCAAGTCACCCAAGGTGTCTATTTTTATACATTATATTCTTTATGAACCTCTAGAAATTTATTAGGGGCATTAAATTAATAGAATATCATTTTTATATCATATTTATCATAATTAAATGTGGGCTAACAAATTTTGTCCTAAAGTCATCAGATACCTATTAGCATCCACCAGGAAGTCAGTGTGGCTATTGCAGCTATCCCAAAAACTAGGGTAACTCACCATATGGATGGTGAGCTCCCTCCTAATGATTTTGTGCATCTTCTCCATGGTTTTTAATTGTCTATATGTACCGTCTAGATGGTACTCCTCCATTATGTATCTAAAGGAATACTACTAAAAGGGTAGGATACTATATTCACCACCAGTTAGTCAATGGCTATGTACTAATAATTCAGTTCTGCCTATTGGTGTCTAATCTCTATTATGGCCTCCAATCTTCTTTTATTTACATCAGAAGGTCTATGAACTTTACTCTAATATATCAATAAAAATATGAATACATCTCCAGGTATCCTTCAATGTTCATTCAGTATTCTAAAATGATTTTATCATGTTTCTAACATCTAATAACTTAAATAAAATAATTATTCACTTTAAATAGTGTTTGTCATCTTAAAAATAATATATAGTGAGAAGAAAAAAAGATAATATTTATATTATTATATTCAAGAACCAAGAAATTTACATTAAAATATGAAGTCAGTCTTCTCATAATCCATTTAAAAAATTAACATTAAATGATTTTTCAAAGTCTATACATATCGTTAACCAATGTATTATTTTAACCAAAGAACGCACCAACCATTTAAAATGGATTTTTAGGAAAATATTAAAAAAAATTACAAAAAATCTATATCATCACTTAAATTACATTTTAATATATTTTATCAATATTCCTAATATTATTTGATATAACATAATAACTATCTCCTAAAATAACCATCAAGTAATTATGGTTTCCCAAGACTCCCTCAAAATAATTGATATCTTTAAAGTGTATATCTGATTCTACATGATCTTTCTCTAATTGGGCTCAACTCCCCATGGTATCTCAAATACCATAGTTTTCATATATAAAATCATAAAAAATGATCTAAAATAATTTTTAATTGGAATTGTACACTGTTTATAATAAAGGCCTTCAAAGATAGGTATGAACATGTGGTTAACAATCATCAACATTATTTTAAGAGAAAAAAATAACCCTAAAACCCCTTGTTTTAACACCACATATTGTTCCCTAAAAAGGATTGTATCCTAAGTAGGGGGAGGATATTTATTCCATTACTCTAATATTATTTTCTTAATATGAGGTACACTTCATTCTATCCCTCACAGCCTTTCAAAAGAAATGATAATAGTAATGAACACAAGTGATTTTTAAATTTTTACCCAAACTAGGAAAATCCATTGGTATTGAAACTCGTGGTGTGGATATTCACTTGAAATACTCTTGAGAACTACTTTTATGTTCTTACATAATAAATTAATCTAACTAAACCTTCAGAATCATTATCAACAAAAAAATAAATGATCACAATTCTTATTCGTCATAATGAGAAACAAACTGCTCCTCTACAAAAAATAGGTTCTCACTTCTAATTATATTATAATATTTGTATTTACAAAATATAGATAAGAAAAACACCTTGAACGGTGTTTCACTTCTTAGAAATATCTGAAAACCTGCCAGTGATGAAGAAATATTGTAATATTCCCTTCACTATCTTTAACCATCTAGTTCACAAACCTAGAATTACTTTTTTTTATTCTCGTGATTAGGTCTCTCAATTGAATGGTCTTTTATATCTCCATATTCTTATCAATATACCTATTAGTTCATTATATTTTTTATGATGACTTCAATTGTAGATTTGAAATTCAAATATTAAGAAAACTTTCAACTTTTACCACTTTAATCATAGTCTTTAGATATTATCACATTAGATAACCATAATCCTATTTGAATTTGGTAGTTTTTAAATTCAAAAATAACAACCAGACCTCTAATTGGAATCCATGTATTAAAATATATTTGAATTCTGGAAGTAGAAAAAAAATTATATTTTGGCATAATCTTATGTGGTGTGACGAGTTGGTTCCCATTTCGGTTTTCTAAAACTACCACATAGGTTAGGGCACAAAATTACCTCAATAAAATGGAGGACCCCAATCATCAGAAAAATTTAAATTTTTATTATCACCTAACAATGTGGTTTCTATGATAAGATATAGACCTTAACAAAGTGTCGGATCCACTTAAGATCACCCAATATTCATTGTGATGCATTGGGTCATGTCATTCTTCATATATAGAAAGAATTTTTTCTTTGAAAATTATCCCATTAGACCGATAAAATCCTTTGTAAGTTGTATATTTTATTTCACTAATGTATATAGTGTGGAGCACTACACTACATGGTATTCCTTTGAGACTATGGATGGTTATCAACTAGTTAAAAAAATAATCCCACATCCTTCCTATTAATAATCAAATAATAGAAGAATATCTTAGTTACCTTTATATACAAGAGATCATGAGGCGTCATAGTTTTCTTTTGACAATTGTATATGATCAAGTCCTACATTTTAGCTCCCAATTTTGTAGGGTTACTCAAGAAGAAATGATTTCTTATATATTTTTGAGAACGCCCTATCCATCTTAGATGTTCATATTTATTAGGCTATTCATATTCTTGAGGATATTTTTAGAAAATGAATTCTTTATTTTGGTAGTTCGAGGGATAAATATTTATAATTGTCAACATTTTACTATAATAATAGTTATCAGTCATAGAAAAATGGATTCCTTTAAATACTTTTATAGATATCCATATCAGTCATTGATTTATTGGTTAATATTGGGAGAAATTTATTTATTAGGGTGAATCATTATCAAATATATGATAGATAAGGTTCAGTTGATTTGGAAGAGAATATCTGTAGAATAGTGTTTTTATTAGTCAAACATTATTCACCAACTTCACCAATTGGAGTTTATTATGGGTGGTCATTTTTTTCTTAGGATACCTCTTAGATTGGGACATCACCATCTTGGTATGTAGGGTAAGTTAATGAAGCATTATGTCACACCCTTTAAAGTCATAGATCATCTCGAGAAGGTGGTATGCCATATAGACATTCCAATTTAGATTTAATCATTTCATGATGTATTACATGTTTCATAGATAAATAAATATCATATAGAACCATAATATATGGTTGATTAGAACAATTTAGAGTTGCAACTTTATATTGTCGTCATTGGGTAGAATTTCCATATCATATATTATCCAAATATTGTGTTCTGTGGGAATATTATCCCACTGTTCTACATACATTATCATCAAGATTGGGATATCCATGAGTCATGAGAGCATGAGGCCTTTGTTAAAGACTAGTGGCCTAAAAATTTCTTGGATTATGATCCTGGAGGACTTTATAAAGTTATAAATTTTTATGATGTATAGAATTACAACACCTGTCTGGTTGGTGTTTAAATTCTATTTTTCATTTAATTAATTAATTTTTGGATGTATTTGGGTTTTTACGATGTATTGATATTTTTTAGAAAACTAATGTTTTAAAATGTATTGGGTCGTTGCATGACCTAGGAAGGTAACCCCATGAAAATCTTATTTATCACTAGAATTGTTAGGTTGAATGAGAGTCACACAACAACCAAGGGATACTTTGTCATGATGAAGCTAAGGTAGTGTGCTTGTTTTCTAGAGAGTTTTTGCATGCCCTGAAAGGGAAGACCACAACCTGATATGAATTTTGAGAGTGGTAACTTATTAATGGGGAATGACAAATCATGCCATTATGAGTGAAGTTTCTATCTTAACATTTTTTCCCAAGATTCTTAAAATGAGGAATTTATGATTTTCCACTATCAAATTTTAACATTGTGCAAACATGGTTTGTCCAAATTTGTGTGTTGTAGGTCTCATGGGTGAGCCTCTTTCATCCTCCTCACTCCCTTAGTGGATTCTTTATAATTTGGTGTGGATTTCTTTTAGGAAATCCTTAATTTATCCTGTATTAATCCACTCTTTTCTTCATTTTTTCTTCTACTTACATTTTATTTAAATCCATTTACCTTAGTTGGTTATGGGGTAAAACCTAGGTTTTGGGATGGGTGTTTTTTTTCATTAATTTAGAGTTTCATGAGGATCCCCCATTATATATCCTTATGATATTAAAAAATGTGGAGTATTTTACATTGAATTTCATATAGGTGTCCCTACTAAACTCATTTTTTTCTTTGGAATACCTAGGCTTCTTGTTTTTTCCGTGGTTTTATTAATGAATTATGCTTCAAATAAATAGTTGATGGTTGTAATATATGTCAATTGTTTGAAATATTTTAGTTGTACTTTTAAATTAATGTTATTTCTTTTGGTTTTTGGTGAAGGAGTTGTTTATGTTCACAAAGTATTTGATCAAATGTTTCTAATTTCTGATAAGTTTATAGAATGGGTTTTGAAAGAGAACATTGTATTGAACTTAGTCTCTTTGAAAATGGGTTGTATTAATTATGATGGATATTTATTATTATGTTGTATATTGATCATGGGATGCGCATGGGATACCTTTGATTATGGGCTTTAAAGGTGTGATTAATAAATGAGTGATGTCTGGGCTAGTCAAACCAAGCCTCATTAATAATTGGGTCATGTTTTTTTCAACCAAAACATAACATCACTACCATAGAGTGTGCTTTATCCCATGTTTTATTTTAATAAATCTTAACATAAAGTGCAGATAAAATAGTAACCTTTACCAGGGCTTGTTAAAGTTATTGATAAAGGTTACATTTATCAGCACTAAAAAATGATTTGAAATTTTTTTACCATTTATCAGTGTATTTTTTAGCACTGATAAAGGGGTATATTTATCAATGGTTTTTTTACTACTGATAAAATTTTTAAATAAAAAATCATTATATATATATAATTATAATATTTATAATCAAAAATTAATTTTTATTTATATACATTAATTACAAAATGATTACATATAATTAATATAAATATGATATATTAATATATATTTTTATAATTCAGAAAAATATATAAAATATAAATGATGTATTGCTAATATGTGATATTTGAAATTATATATTTATATCAATGTCCACATACATATATTCATATGTGTTATGTTGTGTGTGTGTTCTGTGTATGTGTATATATAGATGTTCAATTCATATAGATGTATGTATGTGTATGTATATGTGCACACGTAAATGGTATGTATATATATATATATAACATGTTTACATGTGCTTGTATGGAGTATACTTATTGCACATTTTATTTATATTTCTTTATTTTTAGTATAATATTTTGGGAATTAATTCATTTTTACACATATTTATATTTCACTAAGTTTTATTTTTAATATATTTTTAATTCATATATTTATTATTTATTCAATTTTATTTAATAATTTGTAATATTTTTTAATTTTTTAATATTAATATAATTATTTTTCTTAAATTATATTTTTGATATTTTCTTAATCTGTGTATATATTAACAATTCATGTGGTTAATCTTATATGAATTAATTTTTTAACATTGTTTTTTCTATTAAATTCTGTTTATTCATTTTTAATATTTCTTTTATTTCATATTCTAAATTAATATTTAATATTTATTAACTTCTATATTTTTTGTAATTACATCATTTTGTAATATTTATTTATACAAATATTATTTACTATACATGTAATATTTTCAATATGTCTGTAATTTATATGAATAATATTTATTCATTTTTTTATTAATTTTGTAACATTTTAGATATGTTTGAAAATTATTTAATTAATCTATTTAAATGAATTTTTTAATAATTTTTTAATTTAAATAGTTAATTATAAAATTATAAATATATATATATATATTAAAATAATTGTCAAATTATAATAAATATATTTATTATATATGTAATTAAATAAATATATATATAATTATTTAAATATATCCCTTTTGATGGAGGAGTGGGAAAGGTTTTCTCTGGTGATTTATGGTGATCGGGGATCATTTGATCAGCCAAGGTGTTTGAATATGTCAACTTATATCCTAAATCATCACATTGGTAGACAATGGTCATTTACTTCAAGGAAAGCTAAGGAGAACAAGGAGGTAAAACGTTTCTCTTTTGTCTCTTGTTTCTCAATAGGATCTTTTGACTTTCTCAAAAATTGTGCATCACATAGAATCATCAAGAAATGTGCTATGAATCATGTCTCAACATCTAAGGGAGCCATTTTATAAATCATTGAACTAGGTAAACACTCTTTTATTTCATTCATCTCATTTTCAAAATGTATGAAACCTTGGAAACTAGTAGACCTATTCGATCATTTAGCTTATATTTGGGGATTTACCGTCTTCAAGTGTGTCCCTCCTAGTCATGGATTGTTTTCATATTTTATTTCATTTTGTGGAATTGAACGGTTGATCATAGAGTTTAGGATCTATCAATATAAGTTTGGGTACTCTTCTAGTTCATTATTGGAATTTAAATTTCAAACCTAAGGATTTCAAAGATAATTGGACAATGGTTTGGATAAAAATCCATCATTTAAACTGGGACTTATGGAATCCATAAATATTTTTTGATATTGAATATGAAATATTAACTCCAATTTGGATGGACACTGACACTGATATAGTCAATTTTAGTCACTTTTCAAGGGTTTTGGTTGGATGATAACCTTAGTTAGACCTTGACTGATAAGGTTTTTCTTTACAGACCTAAGGAAGATATAAATCTCAAAATTCACTTTGAAAAGTGGATGTTGTTTTTCAATTCTTGTCAAATTATTGGTCACTCAAAAGAAAATATTAGCAGATATCTCTTTTTTCAAAACTATAATCTACAAGGTCATTATCTTCATCCATGTGAATGTAAGGATGGTAATGAGAGTAAATAGTGAACTAAAAACTCGTATATGGATCATCCCATAGTTGATGCGGCTCATGTCTCTGTTTCGAAGCATATGAATTTCATATTTTTTCAACCCCATTAACATATTGGTTGAGGCTCATCTTAGGGAACCAAAGTGATTGATTATAAAATTTGTAATTAAAATATAATATGAACATAGTTTTATATTTTTCTCATTTATTCTCATTGTAATAATACTCTATTGGTTTCTCCTCTCAAGTTGGCTTATAAACCAAATAATTCATGGGATGACATAGTAGATGTAGGTAAATTTGTAGTTACATGATTATATTTTAATGTCACCTTGACTAGGGATATAAGGGGAGAATATGATAGTGAAAAACCTTATGATAGTTAAGAATAAATGGTGGTTTCTTCACAAGATAATGTGGATTACAAGCAGTATTGGGAAAAAAATTGATTTCTTCTAAAAACCCTAATGGGAAGGCCAAGATGGATTCTTACATATATAATACCAATAATTTCCACATTGGTTTTTCTCCAGATAATGGTAATCCTACCCATAATATAAGGCCCCAGCCTTAAACCTTACTTAATCTTGAGTTATTACAAGATAACACATTGAGGATCTTTTCGGGTTTAGAGTTTTGGAGAATTAGATCATAAAACTTGCATTACATTCCACATATAAACAAAGTGGTTACATAAAGATAGTATTCTTCATTCCCATCAATGGAAACACAATAAAAATAAAACATGGATTATTTCTTGACACATCCTTGACTCAATCAACTTATCATGTACCTTTCCCTTGACCTGTGAAAAACATTTCACAAACTTGGGATGAGCATAAAAACTCAGTATGGGTTATAAAAAAAACATGGAAAGGAAACATGAGTTCATATATACATAAGAATGAAATCATACTTTACCCATAAAACATAGGCACTTTAACATACCTCATAAAATCATGAATAAATCATAGAAATCATTAGACATAAAGGTAACTTGAGGCATTCATAACATTCTTACATAGGGAGTAACCCTCTTGGTTACGTTTGGAATACCCATCACAGTATATTCCCTAAAATATCTTCGGAGAAACCTTAAAGTTTCACTCCTTCGCGTTACCCAATGCATTGGAGAGCTATAACGGGCTCACCCGCCCTTAGTTTATCACGGAACCAGCCGTCTTCATAATAATGCCCAAGAACCATAACATAATCGTATCACATAAAACATGCATAAAGGAAACACAAAGTTTCCACATTTCAATCACAAGATATCAATACAACACAAAAACATTGTGAAAACCATTTTCAATAACAAAATAAAAGAAAAGTAAAACATGGTATTTATTTTTCTTTTAAAAAGATGGTATGGCTTGTAGAGGAAGCCGAAACTCAAATAACAGTTACGACGGCGGAGAAGTCGTTGTCGCCGCATACGTACAACAAAACATTCCCTTTTTGTCGTTTAGTAAATGCTTCGTATAAAAAAGATTCCTTTTGAATAAACGTAAAAGTCAAAGGGGTTTATACACTGTATAAAAGAAAGTTGTGTGTAAAATAAAATATGCCTCAACGAAAGGAGATTGAGACGAAGTCCCATACCTCGTATCCGACTTGACCGGACCGTTCTTTAATCTCCTGAATAATAAACTTGAGTTAATCTCTACTTGCTTATGAATCTTTTTCAAGTTCATTATTCCTTTTATACCATGTTATAAACATCATGTAATCATTTAAGTTAATAATGTTCATTTTGTCGGTATTTGGTTCTTAAGTCAAAAATAGACTTCTTACACTTACATGTTGTTAATTTGGTCAAGGTTTCATTATATCCAGAATGGTATTCATGATGTTGATATCATATATGTCATATATATCCAGTACATACATTCATTTATAATATTACATAATCATTTAGAGGTAAGAAATGAAATGCACCGTCCATGGAGACGGTAAGCCGTAGGTACGCATGAACGCTACTTCCATTTCTATTTCATATTTTCTGCAATGGAATCATAATGATATATAAGTATATTATAATTACAGTATAATAACATATATAATATCATTAACTTTATCCTTTACACATCCCACATATGGTATTAACGAATCAAATCACTTTCAGGGGGCGGTAGTCCGCACTTCCTAAAATGAAGATATCGTGTTTACCCATAATGGAAACCATAAAGGTGTGCCCAAAATGAAAAAAACAGAAGCTTAAGGAAAACATAAACATATTATATATCATATATAAAAATAGTGACATCATAATGGCCACCTTTGAAGGTGTTAAATGAGTGTTGAACAATCATCGTTTCGGGAGGCAGAATTTCGCCATCCACGGAAACCGTATGTTATTTAACCATTTTATGTAGTTGTGTGAGAGTGTAGCTCAAATAAATCTTATAAAAACATACTAGTATATTGAATATACTGTTTTTGTTACAAAATAAGTAAATAAAAAGAGTTTAGGGGGTTGGAGAAGCAAAATAAAACAAATGAACATGAGAGGATGAATTACCTTTAAAAGTGTAACTCCTTTTGATATGAGCCTAAAGGCTTCCTTTGAAAGGATTCTGCCCAAAGGGAATCCTCTAGGATGAGGATAGGGATGTGGAGAGAGTAAATGGGCAGGGGTTGGCCGAGCCAAAGGCTTGAGGAGTGTGTGAAATGAGGTAGAGGTGGGGGCCTTTTATAAGAGGAGAGGAGGGGCACTTTTGGAAAGTAAAGAAATATTACATTACTTGAAAATGTTTTTCGGTTTTAAAAGGTCCCACATTGATATAATTAGTGGATAAGGTGATAAGGGTTCGAAATCCACTCATCCAATTGGTTTTGGACTTGTGTAGTTCATAGATTTTACATTATCTTTCTATTTTATTTAAATCGTCAAATAATGATGTCATCGCTGCATCATTATTATATCATAAATAATTTAATTTATTTAATGTCTAAAAATCATAAAAAAATACTATGATGTAGGAAATATGTTTAGCTTTCCAATGACTATTTATAATCAAAAATCGGATCTTTATAACCCCATGTAAAAATTGTTTCCGTAAAACATCTCTTGTTTGTGTCATTTTTACTTTAACATTTAATAAAAAGTTATTTATGTCATTTCCAAACCAAAGTGCCTCCATGGGGTCCCCAAGTTGACCCATGGCTTTTCTTGGTCGGCCATGACACAACCAATAAGGTTGGGACATGTTTCTAGGTCATTTCATATTACTAGAGCATTATTTATACCTTAAACTACCCTAATTACCACTAATCGCGATTAAGAACTTAATAAGTTACTATTCACCAAAAAATTATTTTAATCTCATTGAACCACATATTACTTCTTAATGACAACCATGTATGCCGGATTTTCAAAATTCAATATACATTAGTGGTAAACTTTCATTTAACTGAAAAATCAGTTTTCTTGATTACCACTTAGTGGTTTCACTATTCATCAAAAATTGAAGTTTTTCAGAAAATTACCGAAAATTCACCCTAAGCTATATTTGATATTCCGAATTCAAAAATGAAGTCTATTTTACAAAATTCAAATCATATAAGTCACATTAATTAATTTAATAATTAATTCCCGCTGCCAGAGCAAATAGCGTGTTTTTACAAAACAATAAGTATCAAAAGATTGACACCAATTTAAGTCTAATTTCAAAGTGAAATTGATTATAATGACCACCATTGGATAAAATGGTAAAAATATATTCTAATTTCACTTCAATGCAAAACATAATCATATAAATAAATTATATTAAGAAGCATTTTTGATGTAAAATGCATTATTTTTCACTATTCATTAGAAAATGAACATTGTCAGAAAAATACCAAAAATTCACACAAGGAAAATTTTGATGTCCCAATCATAAAGAATAAGTTTATTTTGACAAACATAGTTTATAAAATTGTCTAAATATAGATTCAAAAATGGTTTTCCATCAAAAGGCAGTAAAACAATCTTTTAATAATATTAGTGTATTCAATGCATAAGATTGTATTTATTTTCATTTTAAGCCTCTATAACACTATCTTAGTCATTAATAAACATAGATAAAAATATCTATTATTCATTACTTACTTGGGATGTTACATCCTTCCCCCCTTTAGAAAATTGCGTCCCCGCAATTTATTTACTTATCGAATAAATGGGGGTACTTATCCCTCATTGCATTTTCAGATTCCCATGTTGCCTCTTCAATCATGTGGTTTTTCCACAAAACCTTTACCTGCTTAATCACCTTATTCCGTAACACTTGCTCCCTGTGGTCAAGAATCTGGACCGGTTGTTCCTCATAAGATAGGTTCTCTTCCAGCTGAACTACCTCTGGACTCAAAACATGAGATGGATCTGGCATATACTTTCTCAACATCGAAACGTGAAAAACATTGTGTACCTGAGATAAACTCAGAGGTAAAGCCACTCGGTATGAAACTGATCCAACTCTTTCCAGAATTTCGTATGGTCCAATGAACCTTGGACTCAACTTTCCTTTCTTACCAAATCTCATCACACTTTTCCAAGGAGAAACCTTGAGAAAAACATGATCACCTACCTCGAAAGATAGATCCTTCCTCCGGTTATCCGCATAACTCTTCTGCCTGCTCTGAGATGTTCTCATGTGCTTCTGAATCAGCTGAACTTTTTCTGCCATCTCTTCTACCAATTCTGGTCCCATCAACTTCCTTTCACCCACTTCATCCCAGAAAGCTGGAGTTCGACACCGCTTCCCATATAATGCCTGAAATGGTGCCATCTGTATACTGGAATGAAAACTGTTATTATATGAAAACTCAACCAAAGAAAGATGTTGGTCCCAACTTCCCTGATAATCCATAGAAAAAGCTCGTAGCATATCCTCCAATGTCTGAATTGTTCGTTCTGACTGCCCATCTGATTGAGGATGAAAAGCTGTACTAAAATTTAATTCAGTACCCAACGACTTCTGAAGGCCTTTCCAAAAGTTAGAAGTAAACATGGGATCGTGATCCGATACAATGGAGAGAGGAACTCCATGTAACCTGACAATCTCTTTAAGATACAAACGGGAAAGTTGATCAAGAGATAAAGTATCTCGTATAGCAAGGAAATGAGCAGATTTGGTCAAGCGATCAACAATAACCCAGATTGCATTATTACCTCGAGATGTCTTCGGTAATCCAACAACAAAGTCCATGGATATATTTTCCCATTTCCACTCTGGCACTGGTAAAGGATGAAGCATCCCTTTCGGTAACTGCCACTCTGCTTTAACCTGCCGACAAGTCAAACACTTCACAGTAAAATCAGCAATATCTCTTTTCATTCCATCCCACCAGTAATACTCCCGCATATCTCTATACATCTTAGTACTGCCCGGATGAACTGAAAACGGAGAACTATGAGCTTCACATAACAACTCTCTCTTCAACTGTGAATCACAAGGCACACACAATCTCTTCCCAAATCTCAAAACACAATCATTATGAATGTTGAATTCAGGCAACTTACCATTCTGAACCAGCTC
The DNA here is from genome assembly GCA_963277665.1 of Viscum album. Taxonomy (NCBI): domain Eukaryota; kingdom Viridiplantae; phylum Streptophyta; class Magnoliopsida; order Santalales; family Viscaceae; genus Viscum; species Viscum album. Next base: position 1,417,334,379 of record OY728160.1, read on the forward strand.
TACCTTTTTCTGCAACTCACTGTCTTGCTTCTGTGCTTGCTTGATTCTATCTGATAGAGAAGATCTCACTGATACCTGAAACAAAACAGAAGGACTTCCTGCACCAACAACTTCTATGCCAAAGTTCATCAAATCGTTAACCAAAGGATCACGTTCCAAACACAACATTGTTAATGAAGCATTACTTTTTCGACTCAAAGCATCAGCCACTTTATTTGCCTTCCCCGGATGGTAATGAATTGTACAATCATAATCCTTGATTAATTCCAGCCATCTCCTTTTCCTCATGTTTAACTCTTTCTGAGTGAATATATACTTTAAACTTTTGTGATCGGTATATATTTCACACTTTACTCCATACAAATGATGCCTCCAAATTTTTAAAGCAAAAACAACAGCAGCTAATTCCAAATCATGTTTAGGGTAATTTACCTCATGAGTTTTCAACTGTCATGAAGCATAAGCAATTACCTGATCATTCTGCATTAGGACGCAACCAAGTCCCATCAATGAAGCATCACTGTATATAACAAACTCACCATTCCTGGAAGGTAGTGCCAAGACTGGAGCATTCACCAATCTTCTTTTCAATTCCTGAAAACAATCATCACATTCTTTTGTCCATATAAACTTAACACCCTTCCGAGTTAGCTTAGTCATTGGACTAGATAACCGTGAAAAATTTCAAACAAACCTTCGGTAATAGCCCGCCAAACCAAGGAAGCTACGAATCTCGGTTACATTTGTGGGTCTTGGCCATTCTTCCACAACTTTTGTTTTTGCAGGATCAACAGTTATTCCATCTTTAGAAACAATGTGACCAAGGAAAGAAATTTGTTGCAACCAAAACTCACACTTGCTGAATTTCCCATACAGTTTATTTTCTTTTACGGTTTTCAAGATAACCCTTAAATGTCTTTCATGCTCCTCTTTACTTTTAGAAAACACCAAAATATCATCAATGAAAACCACCACAAACTTATCCAAGAACTCATGGAAAATTCTATTCATTAAGTCCATGAATACAGCAGGTGCATTGGTTAGCCCAAAAGGCATTACTACAAATTCATAATGGCCATATCTCGTACGGAACGCGGTCTTCGGAATATCTGCCTCCTTTACCTTCAGCTGATGGTACCCCGATCTCAAGTCAATCTTTGAAAAAAACTGAGCCCCCTGGAGCTGATCAAACAAATCATCGATATGAGGCAAAGGATATTTGTTCTTAACAGTGATATTATTCAAGGCTCTATAATCAATGCAAAGTCTCATAGAACCATCTTTCTTTTTAACAAATAAAACAGGAGCACCCCATGGTGATGTGATAGTTCTAATGAAACCTTTCTCTAATAAATCTTTCAATTGCTCCTTCAACTCTAAAAGTTCAATTTGTGCTATTCGATAAGGGGGTTTTGAAATTGGCTTAGAATCAGGAACTAAGTCAACAGTAAACTCAACTTCCCGATCTGGTATTATTCCAGGAAACTCATCAGGAAAAACATCAGGATACTCATTTACCACTGGAACATCATTAATCTGAACAGTTCCTTTATTTTCAATGACGTGTGCAAGGTAACATTCATTTCCATCTTTTACAAGTTTCTCGGCCTCTTGATAAGTTATCAAAAGTAAGGGTTCATTCTTGTAAACAAACTGAATGTATTTCTGAAAAGAAACTTCTTTAGCTCTATAGTCAATCTTAGCATGGTAAATAGAGAGCCAATCCATACCCACGATAACATCAAACTCAACTAGAGGTAGAACAATAAGGTTTGCAAGTAGGTTCTTTCCACAGATAAGGATAGGAAGATTCTTATAAATTCTTTTTGCCTCAACACTTCCCCCAGGTGTTTTTACCAAAAGTTCAGGAGTCATTTCTTGAGATGGTATTCCCATTTTACTAGAAAAGGTTTCAGAGATGAAAGAATGTGTAGACCCCGAATCAAACAACACACTGGCATAATCTGAAAAAACAAACAAAGTACCTGATACAACTTCATTTGATGGCCCGACATCTACTGAAGTAGTTGCAAAGGATTTCACCACCCCTTTCTGCTTGTAGTCTAACTGCTTCCCATCACTCAAGCTCTTTTTCGGACACTCATTTGCATAGTGACCCATCTCATTGCACTTAAAACATTTCACTAACTGTAAATCAAATTTGTTCTTACCTTCACCTTGATCCTTTTCAGTGCAATCACGAGCCTTATGTCCCATCTTACCACATCGGTAGCACTTCCCAGAATTCAGAAGACATTCCCCAGCATGCCTTTTCCCACATTTATCACAAACTGGAAACTTAGTTCTCTTACCATCAGACTTTTTTGAAGAATTCTTACCTTTCTCCTGCCACCTCGGTCTCTTCTTCTGCTGGTTGTTATAGAAAACTTGGTCATCAGCAAACTCCATTTCCACCTTCTCAGCACATCGAAAAAGCTTTTCATAACTTTTAAACTCACGAGAAGCCAATGCTCTTCGATACTTTGGCTTTAATCCTGAGTAAAAACGATTGATTTTACTATCAAGGTCCCGGATAAAATTTGGAGCATACCTTGCCAATCGAGTGAACCTTTCTTCATAGGCAGCCACTGAGTCTTCCTCTTGCCTCAATTCCAAGAATTTCTTTTCCATCCTAAGTCGAACAGCCTTAGGAAAATACTTCTCAAGAATCATACCTTTGAATTCATCCCATTCAAGAGCATCAATCTCATCGGCGTCCCTGATATTTTTAACCATAGACCACCACTGATCTGCTTCACCCTCCAAACGGTAAATAGCAAGACTAACCTTTTGATTGTCTGAACACCCCATGACATCAAAAATCTTCTCCAGTGCTTTAATCCACCCTTCAGCTAGCACAGGGTCAGATGATCCTCTGAATGATGGTGGATGTTGCCTCATGAAATGTTCCACCACTGACATGTTCCTCTGCGGTTGGTCTGGCTGATCTCGTGCATGGATACCACCGCCATTTATCGCTTGAGTCAACTGCGCCATTACTACAACAAACTGTTCAGTTCCAATTCCGACCATTTCTGGATGCTGATTCGGAAGGTTATTTCCTTCTGTATGCCTTCCTAGCACTGCTTCCCTGTTTCCTCTGCGGAAAACCATTCTGAACAAACATGTCTTAGATGAAGCAACATGGTAATCTTTAAATGCTATATCATTTAAAAAAATGGATAATCATTTAATAGAATTATAACTCCTAAAGTTATCTAAACCGACCTTTGATACCAACTATAAGGCCCCAGCCTTAAACCTTACTTAATCTTGAGTTATTACAAGATTACACATTGAGGATCTTTTCGGGTTTAGAGTTTTAGAGAATTAGATCATAAAACTTGCATTACATTCCACATATAAACAAAGTGGTTACATAAAGATAGTATTCTTCATTCCCATCAATGGAAACACAATTAAAATAAAACATGGATTATTTCTTGACACATCCTTGACTCTATCAGCTTATCATGTACCTTTCTCTTGACCTGTGGAAAACATTTCAAAAACTTGGGATGAGCATAAAAACTCGTTATGGGTTATAAAAAAACATGGAAAGGAAATATGAGTTCATATATACATAAGAATGAAATCATACTTTACCCATAAAACATAGGCACTTTAACATACCTCATAAAATCATGAATAAATCATTGAAATCATAAGACATAAAGGTAACTTGAGGCATTCATAACATTCTTACATAGGGAGTAACCCTCTTGGTTACGTTTGGAATACCCATCACAGTATATTCCCTAAAATCTCTTCGGAGAAACCTTAACGTTTCACTCCTTCGCGTTACCCAATGCATTGGAGAGCTATAACGGGCTCACCCGCCCTTAGTTTATCACGGAACCACCCGTCTTCATAATAATGCCCAAGAACTATAACATAATCGTATCATATAAAACATGCATAAAGGAAACACAACGTTTCCACATTTCAATCACAAGATATCAATACAACACAAAAACATTGTGAAAACCATTTTCAATACCAAAATAAAATAAAAGTAAAACATGGTATTTATTTTTCTTTTAAAAAGAAGGTATGTCTTGTAGAGGAAGCCGAAACTCAAATAACGGTTACGACGGCGGAGAAGTCGTTATCGCCGCATACGTACGACAAAACATTCCCTTTTTGTCGTTTAGTAAACGCTTCGTATAAAAAAGATTCCTTTTGAATAAACATAAAAGTCAAAGGGGTTTATACACTGTATAAAAGAAAGTTGTGTATAAAATAAAATATGCTTCAACGAAAGGAGATTGAGACGAAGTCTCATACCTCGTATCCGACTTGACCCGACTGTTCTTTAATCTCCTGAATAATAAACTTGAGTTAATCTCTACTTTCTTATGAATCTTTTTCAAGTTCATTATTCCTTTTATACCATGTTATGAACATCATGTAATCATTTAAGTTAATAATGTTCATTTTGTCGGTATTTGGTTCTTAAGTCAAAAATAGACTTCTTACACTTACATGTTGTTAATTTGGTCAAGGTTTCATTATATCCAGAATGGTATTCATGATGTAGATATCATATATGTCATATATATCCAGTACATACATTCATTTATAATATTACATAATCATTTAGAGGTAAGAAATGAAATGCACCGTTCATGGAGACGGTAAGCCGTACGTACGCATGAACGCTACTTCCATTTCTATTTCGTATTTTCTGGAATGGAATCATAATGATATAAAAGTATATTATAATTAAAGTATAATAAAATATATAATATCATTAACTTTATCCTTTACACATCCCACATATGGTATTAACGAATCAAATCACTTTCAGGGGGCGGTAGTCCGCACTTCCTAAAATGAAGATATCGTGTTTACCCATAATGGAAACCATAAAGGTGTGCCCAAAATGAAAAAAACAGAAGCTTCGGGAAAACATAAACATATTATATATCATATATAAAAATAGTGACATCATAATGGCCACCTTTGAAGGTGTTAAATGAGTGTTGAACAATCATCGTTTCGGGAGGCAGAATTTCGCAATCCACGGAAACCGAATGTTATTTAACCATTTGATGTAGTTGTGTGAGAGTGTAGCTCAAATAAATCTTATAACAGAATCCTAGTATATTTAAGATACTGGTGTTGTTACAAAAGAAGTAAATAAAAAGAGTTTAGGGGGTTGGAGAAGCAAAATAAAACAAATGAACATGAGAGGATGAATTACCTTTAAAAGTGTAACTCCTTTTGATTTGAGCCTAAAGGCTTACTTTGAAATGATTCTGCCCAAGGGGAATCCTCTAGGATAAGGAGAGGGATGTGGAGAGAGTAAATGGGCAGGGGTTGGCCGAGCCAAAGGCTTGAGAAGTGTGTGAAATGAGGTAGAGGTGGGGGCCTTTTATAAGAGGAGAGGAGGCGCACTTTTGGAAAGTAAAGAAATATTACTTTACATGAAAATGTGTTTCGGTTTTAAAAGGTCCCACATTGATATAATTCGTGGATAAGGTGATAAGGGTTCGAAATCCACTCATCCAATTGGTTTTGGACATGTGTAGTTCATAGATTTTACATTATCTTTCTATTTTATTTAAATCGTCAAATAATGATGTCATCGCTGCATCATTATTATGTCATAAATAATTTAATTTATTTAATGTCTAAAAATCATAAAAAAAAATACTATGATGTAGGAAATCTTTTTAGATTTCCAATTACTATTTATAATAAAAAATATGATCTTTATAAACCCATGTAAAAATTGTTTCCGTAAAACATCTCTTGTTTGTGTCATTTTTACTTTAACATTTAATAAAAAGTTATTTATGTCATTTCCAAACCAAAGTGTCTCCATGGGGTCCCCAAGTTTACCCATGGCTTTTCTTGGTCGGCCATGACACAACCAATAAGGTTGGGACATGTGTCTAGGTCATTTCATATTATTAGAGCATTATTTATACCTTAAACTACCCTAATTACCACTAATCGCGATTAAGAACTTAATAAGTTACTATTCACCAAAAAATTATTTTAATCTCATTGAACCACATTTTACTTCTTAATGGCAACCATGTATTTTGGATTTTCAAAATTCAATATACATTAGTGGTAGACTTTCATTTAACTGAAAAATCAGTTTGCTTGATTACCACTTAGTGGTTTCACTATTCATCAAAAATTGAAGTTTTTCAGAAAATTACCAAAAATTCACCCTAAGCTATATTTGATATTCCGAATTCAAAAATTAAGTCTATTTTACAAAATTCAAATCATATATGTCACATTAATTAATTTAATAATTAATTCCCGCTGCCAGAGCAAATAGCGTGTTTTTACAAAACAATAAGTATCAAATGATTGACACCAGTTTAAGTCTAATTTCAAAGTGAAATTGATTCCAATGACCACCATTGGATAAAATGGTAAAAATATATACTCATTTCACTTCAATTCAAAACATAATCATATAAATAAATTAGATTAAAAAGCAGTTTTGATGTAAAATGCATTATTTTTCACTATTCATTACAAAATGAACATTGTCAGAAAAATACCAAAAATTCACACAAGGTAAATTTTGATGTCCCAATCATAAAGAATAAGTTTATTTTGACAAACATAGTTTATAAAATTGTCAAAATATATATTCAAAAATGGTTTTCCATCAAAAGGCAGTAAAACAATCTTTTAAGAATATTAGTGTATTTAATGCATAAGATTGTATTTATTTTCATTTTAAGCCTCTATAACACTATCTTAGCCATTAATAAACATAGATAAAAATATCTATTATTCATTAATTACTTGGGATGTTACACATAAGGTAGGTAATAATAATTTGTCCTCCCCTAGAAAGACTAATTATTTTAAATCTCTTTGATCCCATATGGAATCCTCAATTAGAAACTTGTCTCTGAGTGAATCAGTATCTTATTCCTCTCTACTAATTGACTATGGTAATATAGTGGACCAATTTGGGGGTAGAAATATAACTTTAAGTATACTATATTTCTCAAATCCTATGGACACTAGAAATACCCCTATGAATCCACTATGTTGTGTTTCTTCCACCCATCCAAGAAAAGGATTGGCATTTGAACTTACCCATGGAAGGTAGATATCTAAGTCTTTTCTTTTGAAATCATCATGGATCGATGGTGTTGATGTGGCTAGATATATCAGTTGTATATAGATCCCTGTTATCCTAAGTATTTTTGGATTGGCCTACATACTTTTGGGATCCCTATCTCCCGTAATGTAATGAATCATTCAAGACCTAGTGTGGTCTTTGAGTCTACTCATTATAAATAATCAAAACTTGATGTTGAACCAATTTCCCCAGGGATTCATAGTGATGAAAGATATATCCCTATTATTAGTGACTTACTGATTCCTACTGCACAAACCATTAGTGACCCAAATTTTCTATAGAAGTATTATTTGGTTTTACTTCCTAACTAGGATAGGAAGAACAACTTTTTTTCTTCATTTCCATCGGTTTTGGGATTTGATATTGCTAAAGGGTAAGAAGATATTGTTTCATACTCTATTAGAAATAAATATATTCGTTTTAAATATGGATTTTATAGGTTTGATACTAGGGATTCACATTTGGGGAATTCCAAGAAGGAAAAGTCAAACTTTTCCTTTTACACTCTGGGGTATGATCTTCATCAACCCATGAAGGATAAATCACAATTGAGTGTCACTACTCATAATTCATTTGAGTTTCTTGTATTTAGAAGAATTTAAAAGGCTGGAAAAAACTATTTTGGGGGAGACGGGGCAGAATAAATGGATTACATTATTGATTTTTTACATCCAGATAATGGATGTGGTCCATGGTTCCATGTCAAAACATGGAGAACATGATGACATCCTCATGATCAGGGTGGCTTCCCCAATCACTTGATTCTATTGAGTATTTCTTTGAAAATTCATGAAAATTATTTCAATAAGACATTTTTTCCATTTTAATATGTTTTATGCTTTCTACCTCAAGAGGCATCAGTCTGAATAGACTAAATCTAAAAGAGGTGATGAAATGGGAGGTGATCTCTCAGCAACCTGTTCACATTATCAGGAGCAGAAAGTTTGGATCTATGAGTTACGACTATGTAAACCATGATCCCAATATATTGGAGGCCTTTATTGGAATCCCTATGTATGGGTGGTGAGGGATTGGTCTATGGGATCGGGTTCATTATTGAATAATTGAAGTGGGATATGACCATTCCATGCTCAATGGAAGGGATAGTGTTTCAGTTCTTTGGATACCTTGACTAGTGAATTACTTATTGTGAGAAGAGACACATGGATGATCATAGTTAAGGATTGATGATTTTTTCACTAGAAACATGCGGTGTTGTAGGTGTGGGACCCTAGAAATAGTCGATGATGTTTCCTTGAGTATTCACTTTGACCGATGGTAGTAGGGATGTCTCGATACGGTGATGATTAAATTTACGTGTGTGAAGTGGTCTCTATGTCAGCTATATCATTCCGAGGATTTGGGATCCTGGAGGTGGTGAAGGACATGAATTCGGGGAGCTAAAGAAGATATCCTGACAAGGTATGTGACCCAAATTACTTTGATTCTAGATCCAACATCTACAAATTGTTCCTTCAATAATGATTTTTGAGAGACAATGATAGAGGAACGATGATGTCGATTGGTGTGGGAGGAAGGTCTACTAGGTCAAAGATATCTTCTAGGTGATTGAAGTCAGGGACCTCGGGTAGAGTAGCATCAGAGATGGAGATGAACTTTGGTGATGAAATAAAGTGCTGGTTGTAGTTTGAAGGTTCTTAGGATGTGGATTTTTGGCTGGCGGAGAAACCGTGGGGATGGGGAGACTCCAACAACCACGGGATGCAGTGGGGTGTAGGCTGATGACATTAAAGCAACATCCCTGAGGAAATATTGGTAATAACCCTGAGGATAATAGCATGACCTCAGTACATGGGGTGTGTAAAAACCTCAGGATGATTCAAGAGGCAGGCTGGTGATGTCCTGTGAGGACCATGAAAGTGACCTCAAAACATAGAACGGATGATGTTGTGTAGGAAAACATCAAGCGTATTTTTGCTTTCCTAGGATATGTTCATGAGAAAAAATGGACAATAGGGTTCAATTATGTGGACATCATGTTTGTGATCAGTTGTCCATGAGGAGCTCTTAATTTCAACTTACTTTGCAGCTACTCTTTGTTGCCTTTGGGTCTGTTTTTTTAGTATATTTGTACCATTTATCTATATTTTTGCATTTTATGCATTCTATTTTTTAATAAATGTTTGGTTCGTGGGTTTGGGTCCCCAAATACATGATTGATCCATATTGGTATAAATAAATAAATATAGATTTTAATAATTATAAAAAGATAAATATATTTTAAATAATAAATATGTTTATTATATTTATAATTATATATATTTATATATAATGTAATTTTACCCCCAAGAAAACAATATATATATATATAATTATATAATTATATATAATTAAATAAATACCCTAAATAACGTGAACCATGGATTATAGCTCATGGTTCCATAATTTAATAAAAATAAAAGACCATAAATTATGTGGGGAGGATAAACCACCTCAAAAAAAATCATCTATGGGACCGAACACTACCCCTTCCCCTCAGATAAAGCCCCTCTACCATGTTTCAGGTTGCTTCAATGTCTCAAAATCATTAATATTTTTATGGAATTGGATATTACATCGGACCCGATCCCTCCAATACTGACTTGGAAGTCTTAGTGCCTGAGTGTATTCCATCAGTAAGGAGAGCTCCATGAGCATTTCAAAAATATTCACTGAAGTTATCCTCGCATTTAAACTAGTTTAAAATGTCAATTAGGAAAAAAAATTATTACCGAAGTTCATTAGATCAATAGTTGTACCGAGACTATGGACATAAAATTCCCCTTCCATTGCATCAAGCTAATCAATACCACCCTTCCCCTGCCAATCCATGACATCCTTAGAAAATGTATCCATCCTCTCATCCTCAACTAGATGAGTAATATCATAGGAGACTAACAAGAGAATCCTCTTGTTATGAAAAGATTCTTTGGATAGTTTAGCATACACATAAGATTCAATGACAAACACTTTATTCTCTTTACAATCTGAATAGTTAGTCAAGAACTCATCCACATCCAATTGTATATTTATTGAAACTTGATAAGCACAATCATTATCTGATTCCACATGCTCAGTAGCATGTCCATGAGGTTTCTCATGCTGCATTGGAGTAACAGATTATCTTTGCACATGTCCATAACTAGCACCAGTATATAATTATATAAATATATTTATAACTATATATAAATAATTTTAAATATATTTACTTATAATTATTATCATTAAATTATAATAAATCTATTCAAATAATAAATAAATCTATTGAATTTATAATTAAATATATATTTCTATAATAATAAATATATAAATATATTTATAATTATATTTATAATTATATACAAATATTTTTAAATACATTTAATTATAATTATATATATATATATTTACAATAAATATATTTAATTAATAAATTTACTTATTATATTTAAAATTATATATTTATATATTTATATATATATATATATGATTATATATATATCTATATATATATAATTATATAGAAATAATTTTAAATATATTTATATGTAATTATAATTATAAATATATATATATTAATAATTATAAAATTATTACAAATATATTTAAATAATAAATATATTTATAATATTTATAAATATATATTTATATATAAATAAATATATATTTAATTATATAATTATATATATATATTTAAGTATATAAAATTATATAAATACATTTATAATTATATACATGTATTTATAGATATAATTATTTATAATTTTAAATATAAATTTATAAAATTATAAAATTATATTAAATATATTTAAATAATAAATATATTTGTTATATTTAAATTATATATATTTATGTATTAATATATATATATATATAACTCTATAAATATATATAATTATATATATTAGATGCTTGGGGTACAGTTACAATGAAACGCACACATGCTACACACCCTTTGAGCTGAACAGTCAGATCATATCCCCTCCAAGGGATAATCCAACCATTGAGACCCTCTTATTTATTATATACATATATATGGCCATGTGGATCCATGACCTGTAGACCCTTACTCACAATGCCAGCTGCTCAACCACCCACCTGTAGCCCTGCTCACCTGTCTCCTACTTTCCCATATGTAGAACGGATCCTTGATGTCCCCATGTCACCATTGCCTAACTACAACCACTTCATTCGGCCTTATTTTTCGACCATCACCATCTCCAATAGGAATCACGCCGCAAATAGGCCATCCCCACTTGTCATCATCCATGCCACCTAGTAAAGGCTCTCTCATCCAATGAACCTGCAGAGGCCATCGTCTGTCAAACCAGGGTGCCCTCATCTAGCAGAAACCACTGCCCACCATCTTATGCATCATCACCAGCCTACTATCATCGTTTAGCACCATCATACATCTCCACCAGCACGCCCCCTTCTTGTGGATTCCACCATCCATCTCTAGCACAACAGGCACATCCCATCCTGTGATTGAAATTTTCTTCGTCCTCCTATCAAATATTTCCTATGGTCAGTGTTGTACACACTGGATACCCTACTATACAATAGCCCCTTTATTGAATAAAAACCAAGTACAAAGGGGGAACATACAAAACATAAAAAAGTTCAAGAACGTATAGTCAAGTAAATCGAGATCGAGTAATCGTGATATTTTCAGAGGAAATACCACCTCTATTATTAGGATGTCATCCACTTCTCGATGTTTTTACCTATAACCATGAACCACCTATGTCATCGAGAATTCCAGCATTAACAACATCAATTATATTATTATCTCTAATTGTCTGATCATAGTCTTTTCCATCCTGCATGATACATTCAGATGAAAGAAACTCAAAAAAAATTATGATTACTATCCTTGAACTATAATTTATCCTTCATAGGTTGAACAAGCTCAAATCCTATAGTGAAAAATGCCATTTTTGGGTCCATCTTGGAATTCTCCAAATGTGAAGCCCAAGGACTAACCCTTTCAGAACCATATTTAACACCAACATTTTTATTTACAAAAGAGTCCAAAACTATAGCCTCAACCCCTTCAGCACTATCCAATATTGAGGATAACAGAAAAGAAACAATAAAAGTTTTCTTTATGACCTAAGTAGAAAGTGAAACCAAATGAGGTCCCTGTAGAAAATTTGAGACCCTGATGGATTGACCAGTATGAATCAGCATGTCACCAATTAAAGCTTCATCTATTTCAGCATTGTACAACTTATGGGAGATTGATCTAACAACAACATGGTTTGATTCCCTATCATTAGTAGGATCAACGGCCAAACCAGGCCTCGAATTATTTAATATATATCATTAGAGACTCGAAAAAAAGTTTTCTGCACACCACTGTCTATATGCTTCGGATAATCAGGGCTCCTCATGTTACTGGTAGATCCAACCTCATTAGGACCTTCCATCCTTAAGGATTTCATGACAACAGAATTTAATATCTCTCTTGCATGGGTGATTTATGATACCAATCCAATTCATGTATAATTCATAACATCATAGGATAGAGGATTCACAGGGTTCTTCCCAATATCTATAGTATTTTTAAAATCCAGCATACTTAAAGTAGGTCATCGACCCCCAAACAGCTCCACTGTATGTCCATATTCAAGTGTAGAAGAAGAAGAATCTGGTGATTCATTTAGATCCAAATTGTTGGTTAACGAGTTCCTATGGGATCCAGGTGGTTTAAAATAACTAGTATTTCTTGGATGTAGAAAAACCTTTTCATTACCAATCTTATGGGTAGACTTATCTTGCTCTTTAGAAAAAGAAATGTGAGCCTTTTTTTGATGTGTCAACAAACATCTTTCCCTTCCCTCTATGGGTTTTAGAAGAAATAAATATCTATTCCTACTATAGGTTGTAATCCATATCATCCTATGAAGAAGCTTCTAAGTTTTCATGAATATCACTATATTCTTCACCATCATCTTCACCGCTTATATCTTGGGTTAAGGATTATATTAATTGAAGTCTAGTAAAAGAAAAATTACTTTCAACTTCTATGTCATCCCTAGAATTTTTGGGCTTGTCAACTAGCTGAACAAAAGAAACCAATACAATGTTCATACAAGGAGAAAAAGTGGGAAAAATATTTTACAGTGTGCTCCTTTATTCTAAGGAGAACATTCAGAATAAATCATTTTGGTGCCCTGAGTGATTCTTGGCCAATATGTTCATGGGGAAGTCCACTTATGTAATTATTATTCTAGGAAATAGATTCATGAGTAGTATCATTTGGGCGATGATCTATAGCCTGGTTTTAAATGCATTGGGTATTCTCATTACTAGATTTCCTTCGACAGTGCTGAAGATCATGACCTCTTAGTCGATATTTATAACAAAAGGGATATCCCCTAAAATTTTATTTTGAGTGACCAATAATTTACAACGAATTAAAAAAACATTGACCACCATTCAAACTCAATTTTGAGATTAATCTCATCTTGAGGTTTAGAGAGAACAACTATATCAATAAAGGCCAGACTGAGGTCAGCCTCAACCAAATCCCTTGCAAAGTGACTGAAACTGACTATCTCAGTGGTAGTTTCTATCCTAATATAAATTTATATTATTGAACAAATATCAAACAATATTTTTATATGTGATAATACCCCATTAAAACTATGGATTTTGTTCCAGACCTATGCGCATGTACCATTAAAATCATCATGTTTGGAGTTTTAATTATAATCATGAACCTATAGGGTACCCATCATTAGATTGATTGAGATTGAACTCCATTCATGACCATTAAATTATGCATAAGTAATTGGAAAATGGAAAAAACCCATGACCAAGAGAAACACACTTGAAATTGGTAAATCCCCAAATTGAGGTTAAACGATCAATAAGATTTACCACATTCCAAGGTTTTATACCTTTTGAAAATGTTATTCGAGTTAGAAAATATTACATAAAAAATTCAATTCATTCACAAATAGCTCTATCTAATGTCGATACGTGAGGAGCAGCACCTTTCCTGATGATTATTTGTGAAAAACATATTTGTCGGAATGTGGAACAATCCTCCTTAGAGACTAAAGAGGGACAATAAACCATCCACTTACCTATTCTCCTTAGTCTTCTTCAATTTAGATGAACATTATCTACAATCAATATGATTTGGAACATTAGTTGATAGATTCTGATCCCTTGGATGATCAAATGTGATGTGATCGCCTAGAATCATCGAAGAGAATTTTTATCGTTCCTCCATCATTCAATAATGTATAAATATATTTATAATTACATAAAAATATTTATTGAAATATTTAGTTATAATTATAATTATATATATATAAGTGATAATAAAATTATAAAAAATATATTTAAATAATAAATATTTTCATTATATTGATAATTATTTATAAATATTATATAATTATATTTATAATTATATAAAAAATTTATAAATATATTTATTTAAAATATTAATTATATATAAACAATAAATATTTAAATGATTATATAAATATAATAAATATATTTATATTATAGATATATTTATTATATTTTTAATTATATATTTATATATTAATATAAAAAATTATGAAAATATATATATATAATTATATACAAATATTTATAAATATATTTATTTATAATTATAATTAAAAATATATATTTATAATATTATTTATAAATGCATATTTACAATTTTCGTATTTAATGAAATGTGAGGCTATCCCACTTTATTATACAGATTTAAATTTTTTAATTATATTCAATATATTATTAAAATTAGGACTTTATGAACACGAAGAAAGAACTCATAAGGATTGATTTTATTAATGCATATTATTTTAGCACAGATAAAACAACTATTTATGAGCTCACTTTTGAAATCACTAATAAAATACTTATATATATTTTAAATAAAACCCAAAACGAGTTCCCATAAATTGCACCATTAAAGGTATCCTATAACCAATCTCTTTCATCACCCTCCCTTGATCATTTTTGGATGAATTGACACCTTCTAAATCAAATTTATGTGATCACTTTTGATTCATCACTCCCCCTAGAAAATATGTTTTTCTTTTTATCTTTCAAAAATGGATATAATTACACACACAATGATATAATTTTTTTTAAAGGTTGGGAACAAAATCCCTTCATTAAAATATAGGAAAACAATGGATTAAATGATGGGGTCAGACATGAAAATACTTCCCTCATCACTTATTCTATAACCAATCTCCCTTTTGATCCATTGTTGGTTTACCATCTCTCCCACCTTCAAATTCATTTCACTTATTTATCATTATTCTTCACTCTGATTGCTAAGATATCCAATTTGTGCTCTATAAAACTACTTCCCATTAATCAGGTAAGCTGGTAACTACAAATGAAATGTTTGAAGAATTTTTATGGTGCACAGATGGTAATCAGCTACAAGTTCCAAGTATCCCTCTCACTACTAGGGATTAAAATCAAACAGTTATTCCCATTTTCTTCCATTACTAGGAATAATAAACAAAACAATTTTAATTTCTCCGGATTTTTATTTAATTTTTATAGGAATTATAAAATAGGATTAATTTAGTATGTATGATTTTTTAATGTTTTTATATTTATAGATCTTGAAAAAAAAAATTCCTGATACTTTTGATACTTATATACATACACATTATTTATATACTTTATTTTTTGTTTTATGTTGGTTTTTAATACTTTTATCTCGGTATATATTTAATATGTTTTTATATTTTTTAATTTTTTTGAATAATTTTTTACATTATTTTAATATATTTTTTTTATAAATACTGATTTATTATATATTTTACACTTATGACATGTCTTGAACACCTGGATTACACACATGTATTATGAATTTAGAATAAACGATCACATATGAAAGAACAAGATTTAAAAATATAACTAGAACATGGGTGGAATCAAATCCTTACAGGTCGTCTGAAGTTTATATTACATCACAACCCAAGATATCTTACATTATCACCAATAGAGTATGACTATATCGACATAAGATATGTTATTACTCCAACAGGAATATAGACAACAAAATAAATCCAACCTATGGACCATTGTGATCCTGGAATCCTCCACTTTTTTTAAATCTAACCTACTACACAACAAGCTGAGCATTTAACACCAGTTTTTCTTCATGATATTATTCTTTATTCACTATCAATTAATGGTAATTTAATTAATTTAAGGGTTGTTGATACAGTATTAGAGTATTTTGAAGTTTATGAAAATGGATGTTGATTAATATAATGCTTCACCAATCTGAAAGATAAGTGTTTTTTTCATTTCTTTTTTATGAAGGAATTAACTTAAGTCTAAATGGATATAAATATAGATTAATTATTGCATATATTCAAACAATAATGTGTGAATATGTGAAATGGGATGAGTTCTATCTATACTTATAAATCCATACATATATAAGGGAAAAGTTATGTTCTGGAACTCATATTCTAAATATTGAACATTGTTTATAAATGTTGTTCTTACAAATGGAATTAGCGAAATGGTATTTTTCAAAAGTTGGTAGTGATTTAAAATAAAATTCCTTGGTTGTCTTGTTTTACCATCATAAATTTTTTTATAAAAGGTGAATTCATTTTTGGAATCCTTATTATGATGACGGTGATAGTTTTTTATGCCTCTTGGCTGGTTTTAAATTTCATATTTTGATTTAAGAAATTTAATGTTTTAAAGTGGAATTTGGTGTTTAATGAATTGAAATATGTAGAATAGGTTTTTTAAAGTCCCCTTTGATAAAATGTGATATTTCTGAAATGGGAATGGAATAAGGGAACCCAATATTGATATTTCTGATTCATTGGATTTAAATTCAAGAGTTTGTTCAAACATTGGGTTCTCAAGACTATGTGATTGATCCCTATAAATGTTTTAATAATATGGAAAATGATCAACTTTTGATCCTAATCATCTTAACACTAATAAAACACTTGGTTCTCCACATACCATGTGATGAAATTCATAAACACAAACAACTCCTACTTTTTTATTTAAATTTATCCCTACTTTTTCTAAAACTTTTCTATATATTTAATAATCTGATATATCTTAAAATTAATACTATGTCAGGTCTTTCTGTTTTGTAATAGATTAATATTTAATTAGATTCTTTTTAAATTAATATATATCACAGATTACTTTCCTTTAATGATTTCCACCACTTACAAAATCTGAATACTAGTCATTTTGATCTTATTATCTTAGAATAATGAATTCATGTAGCTTAAATGATTCTTTAAGGATGATATTTTATGGGTTCCAAGTTCATACTTTATGTGGGTTTATTTATTTTATTAAATATTAATATTTATGAATCAAATAGTTTGGATATGAATAATGACTTTATGGATGCCAATTGTATGATAAAATAATATGAGGATGAAGTGAAAGATTTCATCATGTTTGAAAAGGATCATGAATATGAACCTTCTCAAATCCTTTATCAAAGTTTACAATATTATTATTCAATACTAATTAGAATGGAGGAGTTGGAATAACACTTGATCTATCACAAAATATACTAAATTTATAAATATTGGTATAAACACATGTAAAACTCAATGCATAAAGTGACTGGGATAAGAATCTTTTTTATGGATCATCAGATATGATTAGAAGTGTTTAAAATGACAAAGACCATATCAATTATGTGATAAAAGTGTAAATTATGGTTAAGGTCATATTGAAGATATGATAATTAAAGTTGAATATGAACATCATGATTTACCAAAAATATTTGAGTAGATAAATATTTGTGGAAAATGCCATGTATGTAGGCTATATTAAATATAGAGAATTTTTAAACATAATAGAGATATAAAATTTTAAATATGGAAACAGATGAAGGGAAGCTAGTATTTTTGAACAACATTCCCTCTTTAATGTTATACTTCCAAAAGTAATGAGCATACTTGGAAAACATATAACTCTAAATGAATGCTATATTCAATGGGTATGATATTTGAATAAATACATGTATGTTGAAAGTATTGCATAATGTTTCTCAAGGACCACAATTCACTTATAAAATTCCCAATGTTTGGTGCTTCATGATACAAGAAAGATGAATTGGTTCTTATGAAAGTTGTATAGTACATTATAATCATTCTAAGGATTAGGAACCTATATATATGTGAGGAGACTATAATAAAATTGATGTGACACACATATATAAGAAAGAAATATGGAAAATATTATCACCTGAAAGACTCTCCTAGAGTGGAAGAGAATAGATCTTGAGTTTATTGAATTTTAAAAATATCTCTGAAACCTTCATATTGTACAATTTACTAATGGAGTGAATCCTTTCATTTTTCAAAGAATCACTCATAGTACAAGGTTAGTTATGTTGGTAAAATATAACTTTTAATTTTTGTTATGTATGAAATGAAAATAAATTTTGTTATCTCTTTTTGTATCTAGGCCAAAAAAAACCAAGTAATGATATTGTTTTTATTTGGATCCATTGATCAATGATTTGAAATCATTGTGGGATTCATGTGTTACATTGTAGGATGCTTTAAAAAATGACGATTTCACATTTATATCCATTTTGTAAGAGATGATAGATGATTTTTATTCTTATGTTAATTTGTTTGAAATATCGTTAAAGGAAATCAATGGTGTCTCATTGTCAAATAATATAAATATTCAATTAGGTATAAACATTAATAAAAAAATGTTTTTCTAGTATATCCCAGATTTCTACCGTGAAGATATAAGTATTGATATTAAACGACATCATTCAATGGTATTTTAGAAAAATGTACAACACCATATCAACTAATAGGTGATATACTATTTGAGAATGTAAAATTATGGACACGGATATGGGTAATCCTTTTACGAAAAACCTTACAAAAACTGTTTTGAAAAAGTGATCAATTTTTTAAATTTCTTTACAAGAATTTCTAAAATGTCAGTCTTTTTTTGGATGTTATGCATTTTAAAAAAAACTATATCTGATAGTTTCATTGACACGTTACTTAATGCACATTCAAAATCAAATAATGGAATTATGTCCATTTTTGATATCATTGACATGGGAATATGGAAAGTGTTGGTGCTAGTGAAGAGTGAAAAAATATAATTTTATTCCTCTGGCTGCTTACACTATTCCCAAGAAAGTGAGATATCATTTTTTCATCTTCTTGAATGATGAAATGGTTATAGAGGTTTATTCATCAAAAATCAACAATATTGTGGAAATGAATGATTTATGGTTAATGGGTCTGAAATCACGTGACTATCTTATTTTGAGGAATGATTTAAGGCCAATATATTTGTATTTTATATTTCCCAGGAATGTTCATCATACATTGTCAGGGATTTATTTTTTTTCAAAACAATATTCAGCAAAGTTATTGACTTCTGGGAAATTACCAACTATGGAAAGGGAAATTGTTTCCATATTATGTGACTAACTGATGTTCTATCTAAAATCATTATTTAACGTGATGGTATTATGGATATTTAACTTATTAAGAGATGTTCAACCATGAGGACCTATAGATTATATATGGATGTACCTCATTCAATGATAAATCATGATTCTAAAAGGTTATGTCAAAAATTGATGTTGGTCAAAAAAATTGTTGAGAGATATTTTGTTGAGGAAGCCATTAAATTCTATATCGGTAACCTATCTGATGTGGATAGCATTGGTTAACTAAAATCTCATCATGCTAGGAAGTATGGGGGTGAAGGATTTTACGAAATAGATATTTTCACATTTAGTATATAGTGTCGGAGTAGACCCACCATTATATTTTTCATAACTGTTTAGAGTTTATGCCATATTTTGAAACTAAAAAAGTAATTCTTATCCATTTTAAAACATTAAGGGATAAAAAATGGATATCAAATACACATAACCAATAGTTTATAGGATGGTTTTGATACCATATTTTTAAATAGTCAACTAAAAAATGTCATTCAATTTCATAACCACTTTAATGGCCATCCAAAATACTATGTTTGTGTGTATTATCTTTCAATAGTAATGTAATTAATGGTTATATGTTTTTTAAAAATAACGTGATGAATGTAGTACTATGAAATATAATGGAAATAATATTGAGGTTGAAGCGATGCAAGAATATGGTAACAAGAAAAAAAAATCATTTTATGACAATATTTAATACTTTGGCATCATCAAAAAAATATGGGAGTTGGATTATAAAAAATTACAAGTGCCTATTTTTTCAATTCATGTGGGTTTATCACATGAGTGCAATTAAAATAGATAAATTAGGAATTGTGAAAGTGGATTTTAGTAAATAATGGTTTAAAGATGAACTTGTTATAATGGAATCATACTTAGTTTATGTATTTTATGTCCGGAATCCTGAAAACCTAATGTTCTCAATAGTTTTATTATCGACCAAAACCACTGAAGGGTCAAATTTCAACTCAATTAAGGATGAAAATTTCATTGGGATGTCAAAATAATTTTTCAGTGGTCCCAATGTAGATGAGGTCATGTATGTTAGATGATTCCATAATAAGGGGATTTAGATACTCAGTGTGGGTTTCAAATCCCTTCAACTATTAGAAAAAGTGAGTTCAATAATATGGATATGTTAATTTGTAATATAAATTCTGTTTCCTTATATTAAATTCTGTTCACTGTTGTATTTACATAATATAAATTAAATACTCAACAACTTATATATATTATGACTTCTTCACATGTCTATCCTCCAAATCCTAATGACCAATAGGTTTCTCAACATGTTGTTTCTCCCAATGCAGACGAAACAAAATTCTGAATATGATGATTCTAACAATAAAGAGGAACAACATATTGATGATGTTCAAGCTTAGGAAATAGTATGCGGTTAACAAAATATGTCCCAGAAAAAATAGGTTCATAATAGCGTGATGGGATTAAAAAATTTATTAAAGCGGGAAAAAAAGCAACAAATTTGAGGGTTGATAGATGCTAGTGACCAACCTATTAATTCAAACAAGGACATGTTTTGTAGTTACAGTAGGATCACCACCCAAATTCATCCATGGATTGACATACATTCAAGAAACAATGTTATTTGTGTTCTTAAGACACTAATTTTGGAAAATATTATGGTAACATTATGATATACATTTTATATTTTACTAAAACCCAAAATAATGAAATTTTTATCTACTCTTAATTATCCCTTACAAAGTGAATTTATAGTTTATGTAGCCTGAATGAAATTTTTATTAATGATCCCTATAAATACTAATAATGGATTTATCAAAATTTAAATTAAGTATCATCTCAATGTTTCAAAAGGTAAAATAAACACACACCAAACAAAAATTCATGCACATTTGATTAACCAACTAGCATGGGATGCATTTACTATTAATCATCAGGAGAAACATTTTCAGGTACATTGTGACTAGAAAAAAAATTCGTGAAAATATGGGTATTAATCACTTTTGTTAGTAATTGTTAATTTATGAAATAACAACTGATTATTGAAAATAATTAAAGTGTAGAAAAACCAATGTATCCCCACCATAAATCAATGATGGGGTATGCATTAGTCGAAAAAATGGTACATATTTCAAATCTGTAGTAATACTTTTATGTTACATGAAACAAAAACATAATTATATTAATTTTTTAATCTGGAGATTGATGTATCAAAATCCAATGGAACTTCCACCCACTTCATCTACTATGGAAGGAGTCATGTGTAAATAAAAATGGGAAACTAATGGCCAAAGGAACAAAAAAAGTGTGGGAATAATGTATAATAATGACAGAATATAAAAAATAATTAAATAGGTATTACATAACAATGATTACTTATTTTCCAATAATTCTTATCTGACTCTGACAGAAGAGTAGTAATTAAATGTACCGAATAAACAATTACTATTTCTGGCCATTAATTGTAAAGAACGGTATGGCTGTAGCAAAGGAGAGGGTTTGGGGTGTCTCCCTAAACATGTTTTGAGAAAATAAATGAACATAAGGATGATGAAAAGAAAGTGGAAGAGTTTTATGTATGATTTGATGATTTAGAATAAAAATGTAAATGTTAGTGAGATATTTTAGAAAATGTTATGGGAATAAATCAAAGAAAATAAAAAACACAAGAAAAACTAATATGGGAAGACCCCCACCCACCACCAGCTTTGAGGTGAACCATTCACCACATGGGTTCTCTTATAAGGGGTAGTCAATATTTTCGTATCTTTATCATTAAAATGTGAATCTAGTAGACACTGATACCTTTCCTTTATTTATATTCTATTGGATTAAAATGTTTTTCATTTATATCTATCAATATCCACCCCTCACTTTGTTGTGATGGTTACTATTCATACTATCTAAGGAGATATTCTCCATAAAAAACAAATTCCAATAGTTCATGTCAGGGTGGGGATTCATGTAGCTCTCGAGCTGAGTGTCGAGATACCTATTCCACTTGATTATGTGGATACTCATACAGTCGATTAATCTATTGTAACATTAAAATTGTGTTCATTAGATCTTGTAAAAATACATCTTAATAAAGAGGTATTCATTTCCAATTTATTTTCCATGAAAAACCATCAACAATTAATGACAAATTCATGAACAGATGAATGTTATTATAGATAAAAAAAGGGAAGGGGTGAAATAAAAGGTCAAATTAAAATAGTCCAAAGATCAAAAAAATAATTTAAAAGATCTTCAAAAATTACCATTACCCCACTGGTTAAACATCAGCATTTACTAACATTAACAGTTCATGTGAATACAACATTATCAAGTGGTGATACAACTATATTTAAACACACAAACGTCACCTTATATATATATATATTAGCGATTTGTGATATAAACACAATTGATTCTAAAGAATAGATGTATGGGGAGTCCATTACAGACTATACTGGTCTTGGAAATGTAAATGGAATACTTAATGATGAATGTCTAGGAGATTCAGTTTTAAATGTATATATGTGGTCTATTTTCCAGATTTGTTTGTCTAATAGATGATCTACTATGTTAATTATGAAAAAATAAAATCCATATTTTTTAGGCATATATATCAATCCTATCTGAATGGTAAACCTTGTGAACAAAACATTTGGACTCATTTGTCCTCACATCAATTATACAAAATTATTCTCATTGTAACCAATGAGATATAGGTTAATAGTGAAAAAACCGGACATAATGTTTGGAAGAAAACTTACAGATGATAAAAACTTATCAATACCCACAATGCAGGGGTCAAAATCTACAATTTAATGATATCAAATATATTTTCAATCATTTCATTAGTAATTACTTTATTATACACCATTAGTTACTCATATTCATCGATTTTAAAACCCCAAAAATTTATTTTTTGGATTAAATACATGGATACCCCACAAACTGAACACACTGGATGATTTTTATTTATTTTTAATACACTATGTGCAATATTTTACAATTAAATTTCAAATTATAAATTTTATATTATGTTTTAAATGAAAATATGTTATGGTAGGAAAGTGTTTAAATATCATCAAAATCATGTTGTGAGGATAGTCCATGAGCACAAAATTCCTATAGAAATCTATAAATTGATAAGTATTAAGGAATAAATAAAAAAAAAATTTATAGTAAAATGATATATCAAAACAAATTACTTATTTTTCTCAATGATTTTGAAGTTATTAAAAAAAACTAATGGAAAAAATTGTGGCTATTATTTTTATCAATTTATGTACGATATTATATTACATAAAGATACTTGAATTCCCAAATAGGTTTTTCGGATGATAATTAAAATTTCATTTAAAACATTTATTAAACAATTATTTAATTATATTTTTATAGTACTACCAAGATTATGAACATTACTCATATTCATAAGAGGAAATAGATCTTTTTACATGTTAATAGGAAGAATACATGGTTCCAAAATGTATAAAGATTTCATGAAGTGGTTACTTACTATTAAATATTTAGTAATTTTTTCATCATTTTACTTAATTTTTTAGTTATTTCCCTTATCATTTTTTTTCTGATGCTTACTTTTCTGATTTTCATAGAGATCATATAGAATGATGATACATTCATGATGTGATCATGTACTATGATTTTTCACTCAATGGGGATAATGTAATAATAATGATGAAATTTTCATTTTTATTCTATAATGTATTCCGAAATTCAGTTTATCAAACTACAATATTGTTAGATAACCCCAAATGTTGAATTTATTGAAGAATAACAAGACATAGTCTAATATGATTCACCTCAATCCAATACACAATGTTCTTAGTACAATAGATCTAGTAACATTTTATTATATTATCATGCTCATCTAGTAAACATCCACACCTAAATTAGATTCACCTCAATCTGATACATAGTGCTCTCAATATCAATCAAAGTGTATGTTTTTAATTTATAATTTACATTATTTACAAAAAATATTTCACACACTCAAAACTATGAAAACTCATTTTTTTCATTTTGATACTTTGGAACAATGATCCATATGTAATTTTTGACATATAGAAGTAAATCTCACCTTAGTCTGATACATGATTCATTTGGAATGACTCAATGTGCTTGTTTTCATTGTTACATTGACATTTTAGTTCAAAAAAATCACATACTCAAAACTGAGAAAAAAAATTTTGGATTGTGTTGATAAATTAAAACAAAAATCCGTAAGTCTTTTGTGAAATATAGGATTCATTATCACCTAAATATGATAAATTTACTTCCCAGTATGACTCATAAGTGTCTATTGTTAGTTTAAAATTGAAAATTTAGTTCAAAACATGATTCGTTCACTGAAAATTGAGAAAAAATTATTGATTTACATTTTTAACTTTATTAAAATTATTCATAATTAATTTTCTACGTGTAGTAATTTGTCTCACATAAAACCAAAACATGATGTGAACGGTATGACACAAAGTACATTTTTCCTGTTTAAATTGACATTTTAGTAAAAAGAAACAATATGGACTAAAATACAATATAACACATTAACATTTTTTTGATACTTTATTAATGTTATCCATAAGTCATTTAATACATGTAGGAATCAGTTTCACCTCAATGTTATACATGATGTTTTCAATAGAACTCAAAGTGTTTTTTGACAGTTTAAAATTGAAATTTTGGTTCAAAACATGTATTACTCACTGATAAACAAGAAAAACACTTAGATTATCTTTATAATTTAGTAAAATAATTCATAAGTCATTCTATATGTTGGAATTTTTCACACGTCAAACCGACACATTACGTGACTGGTATGACTCAAAGTGCATGTTTTCAGTCTGAACTAACATTTTAGTATAACAGACATGTGACATACTCAAAAATGATCAAACACATTCATATTTACTTGATAATTAAGGATAATTATCCTTATGTCATCTATAATGTGTAGGAATAAAAATCATGTCAATATAGTTCATGGTGCAACTGGCAAGACTCCAATTATTTTTTTTATTTTTAATTCACATTTTACTTCAAAACACACATCACGTACTCAAAATCTATAAAATGAATTTAGATTGGTTTAATACTTTATAAAAATGATCTATAAGTCATTTGTGATTTATTGGAATTAGTTGCACCTCAATCTGATACACATTGTGCCCGGTATGACTCAAAGTGTCTACTCTCAGCTTAAAATTGACTATTTAGTTCAAAAAATATGTCTCTCATAGAAAATCAATAAAACATTCTTGTATTTCATTTATAATTTAGTAAAATGATTCATAATTCATTTTTCATGTGTAGAAATTAGTCTCATGTCAATCCAATATGCGATGTGACCTAAACGACTCAATGTGGGTGTTTTCAGTTTAAATTATCATTTTAGTATAAAAGACACAAGATATACAAAAAAATAAGAAAACACGTTCACATTGTGTTGATATATATATATATAATGTTTCTTAATACATTTTTTATTTTTATAAATCAACTACACATCAATCCAACTCACGGTGTGACTGGTATGGCTCTAAGTGTGACATTTTTTAAGTGAAATTTTAGTTGAAAATACATGTTACACAATCAAAACTGATAAAAGACATTAAACATGATTTTATACATTAATAAGAAGATCTATAATTCATTTCTTATGTTTAGTAATCATCCTCACCTAAATCTGATACTAGGTGCGCCAAGTATGACTCAAAATGTCGCTAATAAGTTTTGAATTGACATTTAATGTCAAAATGTGTGTCAATCACTAAAAACTAAGAATATGCATTCATATTTTCATGATACTATAGGAAAAAGATTCATAATTCATTTATAATTATTATCACAACAAATTGACACATGATGTAAATGGTATGAAACAAAATGTGTGTTATTAGTTTAAATTTAAATTTTAGTAAACACTACATGTTACTTACATAGAACTATGAAAACACTTTCAAATTATCATTATAATTTGATAAAATTATCCTTAATTCATTTTTGGAGTTTAGGAATCATCTTCATGTCAATCAGATGCAATATGATCGGTATGACTCCAAAAGTGTTTTTTGTTTAAAATAAATATTTTTGATCAAAACACACATCACATAAACAAAACTGAAAATATTAATTTGGATTATTTTTATACTTTATAAAAAATATTGGTATGTCATTTTTTACTTTAATGAATCAACTGCACCTCAATCGGATACACATCATTCTTTGTATGACTCCAAGTGTCTGTTGTCATTTTAGAGTTAACAATTAAGTTCAAAACATGCATCACTCGTTGAAAAATGATCAAACACACTCATATTATTTTTATACATTACTAAAATGAGTCATTTTTTATTTTTTATGTGTAATAATCAGTCTCATAACAAATTGACACATCATGTGACCTTTACGTTTACCACCCCAAGACTTTATAATATTTTCTTTTAGAATAAATTGATTCTTGTACCTGGAAAGATTTTTATGAAACACCAAGTTAATATTATTTTACACACAACATAAAATTTATCTTTCTCTAAAATTAACATCATTTTTATCTTTTTTTACATGTAACGAAGACTTTCTTTGATAGATTACATTACAGTAAAGACCGGGTTTTTCTGAACAACAACATATTATTAAAACATTATTATTTAATATAATAAGATATAACCTATCCATTAAATTATTTATTATTAATATTAATAACTAATTTTTGAAAATATATGTTTTACACAAGTATAATATTAAATAATTAGTTTCTAATTAATTATAAACAAGAATATAAACCAATGATTATAAGGGTAAAAATTTTATTTTTATTCTCTTAAAGGAATTTTGTCTTAACAAATTAAATTAATTAGAATTATTGTATGACATTAGTGAAATATAAATGTTATAAATTCAATAAAATATTTTCTAAATTCATCTAATATATTTGATAATCATAATATAAGATAAACCCAATTATTACACCTAAATAGTTTTGTTTGTATAAAGGTAGTTTTACAACATTTTAATAGAGAACCTATTTTAAATCAAAAATTTTTTAACTTTTATATATTTCACATGTCAAGAAAATATAATCATTTAATTTAAAAAATAAATATTATCACATTGTTAATTTTTGATATTTTTCTGTGAAACTTCACATTTTGATTAATAATAAAAAATACTGAATTTTAATTGAAAACTTCTTTTTCATCGAATTTATTTATAAGTATAAATTATATATTAAATTGGTTTTAAAGTAAATATATATCAATAATAAATTAATTAATCCAATTTAGGTCATTGTAATAAATTTTAATTTGAAATTGGATATAAAATCTTAGCAAACATTTGAACACTTTTAATTTAAAAACCCACTCTCTCATCTCATTCACAGGATTAATTTGAAATTAATTTATTCTAGTTATGTGATTTGAATTTAGAAAAATGGATTCCCTGATTTTAATCCAAATAATTTATAATTTATAATTTATAATTATTTCAACTAGTTTTTTACAAAAAAAATATTATTAAAATTAATTAAAATTAATTTCAGTGATTAAGATAAAAATTATCTTAACAAAGGACAGAAGTGTAAACTAAAGGGACAAAATGGCCTAGAAACTAGAAAAATATATTTTTTAGATTCATATTTCTACCCTATAATACCATTACACTATTTTTTTAAATACTTTTATCCACTTGGAATGTTAAAAACGAGGGTAGAATTCCCTATTCATAAATTTACAAGAATGTCAATCATCTGCCACTATAAAAATCCATTCAACCCTCCAATTTATTGACACCTATAAATCTCTTTGTATCACCCCAAACCATATAAAATAACCACAAAAAACTCATAAATTCATCTTAGAAGTAAAACCTTGGGTATAAATCAATCCAAGGAATCCCTTTGATGAAAACCATATGGGGTTACTCAAAGAAGATGTAACATCCTTCCTCAAGATCTTTATTTTAATTTTCATTATCCACCCCCTAAAATATTATTATTAAATTATTAAATAATAAAATCAGTATCATAAATATACTTATATATTTTTATGTTAATATTTATACCTACACATACACACACTTACAATAAATGCGTAACAAACTTATCATTCGTGTTTGTATAGTGAACTACCGCCTCATGAAACGATGTCATAAATTTTTCCATTACAACCATTCATCGTTGAAATTTATGATGGAAAATATGTTTATATATGATATATATTATATTTATTATGTCATTATACTTCTTTAATTATTTTATAACATATAACATTATTCTTTCCATTTTTTGTCAATATGATAACATCATGTGTGGATTTGTGGACAACCCCCTCCTCAAAGCGATGTGATGCGTTCACACATTACATGGAATGTATTAAGGATAGGTTTAATTAAACTTATGTAGCATAACATAAATATATATGATATTAATAAAATAATTAAATTTCTAGAAATATAATATATCATTTTCTTTATTACCCTTTTTACACACTAAAACATGATAACATCGGTCATAGACATGTGGACTACCACCTACTGGACTTGATGTGATTCCTTTTATATCATAAGAATTGTTTATATAATTATATATTAATAAATAAAATTTACTTATGATATAATTATTATTATAGAAAGATATTATGTTACTTTCCTCCATTCCATAATGATCATTGACAAATGGGAATATTGCTCATGTGTACGCGCGACATGCCGTCTCCAAGATTGTAACTTTTGTTCATTTTTTGTAACCATAATTCATAATTGGTTTTAAAATTATAATTAATGTATAAATATCATTATTATATCTTGATTATTATTATGTATATGGTCATATAATAAATCCTTTGACCATAAGTTGACCTACCAAAGTAATTTTTGACACTTAAATGGAATATGGTCAAAACACCCAACATTAATTTACTGTTTAAGTAGTTGTTTAAAACATTGTAATAAGTGAAATAAAAGTAATGATACAAATTAATAATGTTCTAAAGCAAGTAAATAATTAATTTATGTTCATTATTCAGGAATATAATGACACACATGACAAGTCCGACTGATGGTAAGGGATTCTTGTCTCACTTTGGTTTCCTTGAGGCATACGACATTAAACCCACTTACTTATTTTGTGTTGTGTACCTAATTACCATTTTGATATATTATATCTTGAATAATTTTATCTACATTGTATTTAAATTATTACTCTGAATTATCACTTACAAGGGGTGTTGACTTTAAATTACCAGGTGGTAAGAGTTATCTTGGCAGTATAACGTTCATTTTTTATTATTAAAATTTTTAAGAAAAAATCACATCGTTATGATGGTTTCTATGGTACATTAAAATTGCCTTAAATATCCATATACTAATGTTATAGATATTAATATTTATTAAACCATATACCATTTTTACAAATGGTGTTCACTTTGAAAATTATTTAATTAACTAAGTAATTATTGATAAAAATGGATCTTTTATACAATATAGATATTTGATAAGTCACATTATTCAAGGGGTAAATCAATTACTCAATATATTAGGAACTCTTTGGACATGTATGACAAAGTGGGACCCAATTATAGATAACCCTTAATGAATCAGAAGTCTAGTGAGATGAATTTGTTGGCCAAATTAGATGGATTTTTACTAAATAAGTAAAATCATCTTGTGAAGGGTCTTGTTGGTAAATGATCCATAAAACAAGGAAACATGGTATCGAATAATTAAGAATATACCTTATTCCAGAACAATTATTATCTACCCATGTAATTTTTCTCTTTTAAAAGTATATGGATTCATTTCATTCTCAGTTTATTGATTGAAGGGCATGTGTTTCTGTTATTTAGCTTCCAAAATTGATTATTCCATATCTAGTTTTTTAAATGGAAAGTGTGTTAAGATATTTACCAATACATATTGATTATCAGTATTTTTCATGATTATTTCCACTGTATTCTTACCTTTATTTTGAATTCTATCTCACCATTTTCGTTTCTCTCTTCCCCTATTTAGGAAGAAGTCATTGAATAAGCTTTCAAGAAGCATGTTCATCTCATTTTATTACATAACATGTTTTATTTTACATTTACCGATTTAATATGGATATCATGTATGTAATATGGTTTTTCAAAACATGTAATCTGATTAGTACTTCGGGATTTTATTCCTTGTAATCAATCTTATGTAATAATGTAATGTAACGGCTTCAGGCTTCTAGGGTCAGGGTGTTATAGTGGGTATAAATAGAATTTTAGCAGCAATCTTGGAAACTAGATTCAGAATACTTAGATTAGGGAGAATAACACAAAGATATAATTTTAGGATAAGTATATAATAATGTCCTAGAATTTTGTTATGGTAGAAACAATGAGGTCTTCCTAGAAATATATCCCAGTATAGATACTAAAAGAGGACGTGGTTCTGGAAAAAATGTACCTAGGGGTAACAACTCTGACATGTTGTATAGGGCCTCACTCAATCGTAACCTAGTACGCGATAAGGATCCTTATTTCCCACCTAGTTTAACACTCCTATGTGATATTATGACGAAAATTTTCATTATATTTTCAAACTATTATAATGGAATTGAAAGTAAAGATACCCACAAGTAAACCATGTTTATGATTATGAGATTGTGTAAGTAAAAATTTTTCTATTTATGATAAGTATATCACTAATTGTGGGATTATACATTATGTTTCACAATTATAGTGTATAATCTAGTTTATATTAGGTTTTATAAATGGATCTTGAAATGAGGGATGGTATCAATACTCGTTGAAAATGTAAATATTTCCTTAATAAGAAAGTCAACATAACATGTTTTGGAATTGAGCAAGTTATAGATATATTAGGGTATCTTAATCACGTTATAATACATACACATTCGAGATGGATCATCCTATTATTAATTGATATTCTCAGATATTGGATAACTTCATATGATAGATTCCCCCATCATTTAGAGGGAGTACTAATCCAATAGTATCTCAAGAATGAACATCATATTTATAGAAGATATTTATGGATTTGGTATGTATTTAAAAGGAAACATTTATACTTGTAGGGTTTTATCTCAATGGAGATGCATAGCGGTATTTGATCCAGAGTAGTAGGTAGGAAGAATAAATAGAACTCATTTAATGGAGAACTTTTAAGGAGATGTTCTTCGATAAATACATCCCTTGTGATCAAATAACTGAGAGTAATATAAAGTTACATAGTTTAAAGAAAAAGAAGGAATAAAGTGTTTCTGATTATGAAGATACCTTTTCTAGGTATGATAGGTATATTATGGATTTCATAAGAAAAATGAATGAATGCTTGATCATTTCATTAAAAGACATAAGACATGTATTCTCGAAGGATGTTGTTGTCTCAAACCTTTTCTTTATATGATGAAATAGTTTTATGTTATATCAAGGTAGATAAATATTTTTCCAAGTTATTTGGATTAAAAGGGAAGAAATAGAATAATAGAAAGTAATAGAAAATAAAAGATAAAGGGAATAAGGGAAATAATTATTTTCCCACATGTGATAACTATGGAAAGAATCACCCTAGTAAATTCTTGAATGTATTGGGTGTTTATTATAAGTGTAGATAAAAGGGTCACTGGGAAAAATAATTCAAGGGGAAGAAGTAAAACATTAATATTCATCGTTACAATTGCATGGATATGTTGAACTATGTAAAATAATTCTACAAGTTTCAAGGGAATCTATAATAGGAGAAGCCAAGGGATCAAGACCAAGATTATATTATTGGAACAACCAAAATTAAATGATTATTTTTTTCATGTATTTGGATCCTTTAATAATTTTGTGAATTTTTTTTAGGATTTTTATGTTATAAGTAATATGGAATGTATAAGTATTTTACTACAATTATTTTTTATAGAGTATTTAAAAAACGTGTATTGATTGGTACTAATTATCAAGAAAATTAATTCAGTAATGAGATGTCCTTTTTTTAAAACACATGGTTTAAGGAAATATAGGCATTAAAATGTTCCTGATGTTGAGCTAATGGGTTTTGGATAAACATATGATTTATATGGTTAATGTAAATTGGATTTTACCGATTACCTTAGAACTGATTAATGATTTGTTGAAAACATGGTTTATTCTATCATTGATAGTTTTTACAACATTTTTGGATTTAGGGAGTAGATCTAATAATCTAGGTTATATTTACGGAATAAAGAAGCACATGTTTTTTCAATAAGGTTTTATCGTAATTATAGTTATTACCATTTTCACATGTCTGGTATATGTTGATTAAGACCCACTTAATGTTGTTCGATAAGTTCATTTCTGAAATTCTGTGACCTTAATTTAAAAGTTTTGTATCATAATACTTTGGAAAATTTAAACATTTATAAAATGTATTAAGATGATATTTATACATGGTTTTACATATTTTTGTATTAATTCACCATATAATATGTAATTTATAAATATTTCAAGGCACAACGTAATAATAATATTGTATTTATGAAATTGAAAATTTTATTTACTTATATTCATAGAGAGTAAAATAATACCTCTACTCTACAAAAAATGGTATTAAAACAAAAATTTTGTCCAATTATAAATTTTTATGATTTTAATGACCTATTATACACTTATGGATTATGTATTTATGGTCAAAAAAATCATATGTACGTGTTCTCTTCCATTCTCCATCAAAACTTGATGGTTGGATTTTTCATCCATGTCCATGTTTTCATGAATGTTCTACTATTTTAACGCCAATTTTTGTGGTGACCTTCATTTTTTCATTACATTTTATTAATAATATGTTCCATTAACCCTATTTTCAAAGTTTCTTTTTCAATAATAGTTTATTTTAAAATATCAATCCCTTGATTACCGATATAGAGTTTGAATTGTGAGTATGAAATTTATTTAAGGTAGGTATAATGTAAAACCCCTATACTTTATAATATTTTTCCTTAAGAATTAATTTAATTTTGTTTGTATCTTTATTTATATGAAAAAATAAGTTAATATTATGGTAAATTTAAAATTAAATTTACCTTTATCTACAAGGAACACTGAGGTTTTCTTGTGTTACAAGAAAAAAAGACATTCTTTTATATCTTTTATTACACGTAAGACATGGTTTTACCGAACAACAACATAATATTAAAAAATTATTATTTAATATAATAAGACATAACCCAGATGATAAATTATTGGTTATTAATATTAATAAATAACTTATGAAAATATATGGTTTACACAAATAAAAGAATAATTCATTGATTACCAATTAATTAGAAACAAGAATTTAAACTAATTAAATATAAAGGATATATTTTTAATGTTACACACTCAAAGGTGTTTTGTCTTAATAAATAAAATTAATTACAAATAGTGAAATATATAAATTAAATCTACATTTTATATATAAATTAAACTTTTTTTGAAATTCATCTAATATAATTTATAAGAATAATATTATAACAAACCCAATATTACACATAAGAAGTTATATTTTTGTAAAAGAAGTTTTACCACCTTTTAATAAAGAACCTAATTTAAATCCAATTATTATAACTTTTATATATTTGATATGTTAATATAAACATCATCCTTGAAATTGGAACATAGTTATTATCTTATAGTGAATTTTTGGTATTTTTCGGTGATGTTTCATATTTTGTTGAATAGTTACAAATACTGAATTTTAATTCAAAACTTCTTTTTCATAAAATTTATTTGTAAGGATGAATTATATTTTAAATTGTTTTAGAGTAAAATTAAATAAATTACACCAAAACTAATATAATTTTGGTCATTGGAATCAATTTTATATTTAAATTGGATATAAAAACATGCCAAGATTTTGAACATTTTTACATTAAAAGCATGCTTTGTCATCTGGTCTACAGGATTACTTTTAAATTAATTTCAATAAATTAAATGATTTTAATTTTGTAAAATTGATTTAATATTTGTAAAAACTATAATTTATTGTTTCTAATAAGGTAAATTTAGTTTTTAAAAAATATTATTAAAATAATTAAAATTAATTACAGCGATTAATAGAAAAATTAACACAATAATGGACTAAACCTTAATCTTAAGAGCCAAAATGACCATGATACTCATTGAAAATGAATTATATGTTTATTTTTAGACCCTAAAATAATTTTTATCTAATTTTTAAAATTATTTTATCCAATTTAAATGGTAAAAATGTGTGTGTAATTCCCTTTTCAAAAATTTACAAGAATGTCACTCCTCTACTATAAAAAGCAACTCACCCCTCCCATTCATTAACACCTCAAGACATTTTACTCACCTAAAATCTGATAAAATAAGGTCATAAAACCACTATATTTATACTAGAATAATCAAATTGGGAATAAATTCATCCAATTTATCTCTTTGGGGATAAACAAAAGGAGTTAACCAAATAATAGGTAACATCATTACACAAGATCTTTTGTTATATTTTCAATATAGACTCCCTAAAATATTATTATTACATAATTTAGTAATAAACTAAGTATTTTAAATATACCAATATATTTTTTATTAAGGTTTTGACCTACAATTACTCACACTACCATCAAATGGGTTATGAACTTACTCTTTGTGTGTATGGTGAACTACCACCTCACGGAAGAATGTCATTCATTTTTCCTTGAACACCTTTCATGGTTCATAATTAAGGTAAACATTATGTTTATATATGATATATATGATATTTTTTATATATTTATGGTTATTTAATTATTTTGTAACACATACGTTTATATTTTCCATTTTTTGTAAATACGATAACATCATTTGTGGTTGGGTGGACTACCACCTCCTCAATGTGATGTGATACGTTCACACATTACAAGAAATATATTATGGAAAGGTTTAATTAAATATATGTAAAATAATATAAATATATCAAAAATTCATGAAAAAATTACCTTTCAAGAAATATAATATATCATTTTCATTATTACCCTTTTCACAAACTAAAAAGTGATAATGTTGGTCGTGGATGTGTGGAATACCACCTCCTCGACATGATGTTATTATTTTTACATCAAAAGAATTGTTTATATAATAATATATTATTTTATAAAATTTTATTAATAATATAATTATAATTCTATAAAGATATAATTTCACTTCCTTTCTTTCCATAACTATCATTTAAAAATCAGAATGGTACTCATGTGTATGTAAGGCCTACCATCTACATGATTGTAACATTGATTCATTTTTCAAAACCATATTTCATTATTTTTTAAAATTATAATTGATGTATAGACATGATAATTATTTCACTATTATTATTCTATATATTTTTATATAATGACCCCTTTAACCGTAAGTTAACCTACCCAATTCATTTTTGACACATAAACTCAATATGGTCAAAACACCCGACGTAAAATTAATTGTTTAAATAGTTCCTTCAAAAAATTAAAAAGTGAAATAAAAGTAATGATAAACATTAAAAATATTCATAAGTAGGTAAATAATTAACATAATTTAATTATTCAAGAATATAAATACATATGTAGCAAGTCGGACTCAAGGTAAAGGATTCTTATCTCATACTTATTTTCATTTGAAATATTCCATTAACACAACATTCTTATTTTTTGTGGTGTAACTTATACCACTTTTGATATATTATATTAATAATCCATCTATATTCCTGGTATTTAATGTCTTACTTTGAATTATCTCATTCAATGGTTTTGACTTGAAAATTTCCAAACTATAAAAGTTATCTTTTCAATGTCACTTTCTTTTATGATTGTTAGATTTCTATTGAGACCATCCCAACTTTATGATCATTTTAAAGGTAAATTATATTTTCCTTTAATATCCATATACTCATTCAATGGATATTATTATTTTCTAAAACGTATACCATTTTTACATATAGTGTTCACTTTGATAGTTATTTGATTAAGTGGGGAATTATTGATAAATTTTTATCATTTGATCCATGTGGATATTTGATAAGGTACATTGTTCATGAGATAAATTGATTAATCGATATATGGGGAATTCATTGGATAGGTACAACACAGTTGGGTCCTGTTTATTAATAGCCCCTCAATGCATTGGTAGTCTCATAACATGAATCTTTTGGCTAAATTAGATGGGGTTTTACCACACATGCAAAACCTTCTTTTCAAAGGTCTTGATGGTAAAGGTATCTTGTACCTTAGAAAAATGGATACCAATAATTAATAATTTCCCTCATTCAGACTCTATTATTATTTTTCTAAGATATTATTTCTTTGAAATATCTATTGATGCATTTCATTCTTAGTTTATTGATTAAATTACATGTGTTTCGGTTATTTTCCTTTACAAATTGAATATGCCTTATCCATCTGTTTCAATGGAAAGTATGTTTAGTAATTTACCTTTTCATATTAATTATTAATTTCATTATACGCTTACTCTTTCTGAGCATTGGATATCACCCATATTTTGTTTCCCTTCTCAGGTTATGAAAAAGATATCTTTTAATAAGCTTCCAAGGATGTTGTTCATATCATTTTATTATGTATCATGTTTAATTTTTCATTACCCAATGTAATATGGGTATCAAATATATAATCTAGTTTCCCAAAAATTCTAAACTTATTGGTCCTTAAAAATTTCATTTCTTGTAATCATGAGAATGTAATAATGTAATGCATCTGCTCCTAGCTTCTAGGGTCGGGGCATTACAATTTGACTCAAAGTACATATTCTCTGTTTAAACAAATATTATTATAAAACCCAAACACGACATTCTCAAAACTGAAAAAAATACAAATTCATATTTTATTGGTACATTAAGAAAACAATCCTTATTTCATTTGTGACATGTAGGAATCATATGTACGTCAATTTGACACACAATGTGAACAATATGACTCCAACTGTGTACTTTTTTTAAAATTGACATTTTATTACTCTATTGATTCGTATTTATGTTTAATTTACTTATTTAATAATTACTAACATAATAATTTCTCTCTTATATATTTGGATTCTTTTTCTCGTGTTGGGGTGTTCTGTTCGGAAGGAGATACAATGAGCGAGCTTTTTTGAGAGGTCTTTGGTTTTCAAAGATAGTGAAATGACCATTGATGTTTTTAAAAGTTATTTATAGCACTCGATAATGTAATTGAACAAAAAAATGTTTGAAATTTATATAACATAGTTATTTTTTCTAATATTTGTGATGTATTTTTTATTTCAATAAAATTTTGAATTTTTCAAATATAGGTGTGTTTTTTAATAGTGGTGTGATATAATTTTAAGAGCATTCTACAAAAGTATGACCATTATAATGGATAAATTAATACTGATAAAGGAAAACATTTACACTACCATAGATCACGACATATGTAGTGCATGATTTTAGGAGGGTTAAATAAAAAGTGATGATAAAAGGGCTAATATTATCAGGTCTAGTTAAAAGCACTGACAAAATCCAATTTTATCAGTGCTAAAAAATGTTTTCATAAAGGTGTACCCTTTATTAGTACTTATTTTAGTGCTAATAAAGGTGGGTATTCTTCTATGCTATTATTAACACTGATAAAACATTTAATAAAAAATATTATTAATAAATATAAAAATATTTATCATATTTATATTCAAAAAATAAATATTTATTTATATAAATTAATTAAAAAATGAATATCTATAATTTATATAAATATAATATATTAATATTTTTTTAATAATTTAATTATATATAATGTTTTATAGAGTGTTTATAAAATTATAAATACATACATACATATTTAAATATTTATAAAATTATAATAAATATATTTACATTTAATAGACCAAAGTCCATGAATTTTTTCTGAATAATCCCTTTTTAAATGGGTTGAAAGGGAACCCATACAAGACCCATGGGACTAGTGGAATAAGTCCAAATTCAATACCTAGAGTCGTAAAGTCATAATTCCCCTTAAATAACCTGAAGGCCCAACCCAAGTACATTATAACTACCACTCCCATCATCTGCATAATAAAAAGGCACCTAACTCCCCACCTCACATTGTTGGTTAGCTATCATTGCCCCATGCATAGCTTTAGGGTGTATGGTACCAATATAAATAACCATAACATATCTACTTGAGGAAATAGATATTATGGTTCTTCCCCTTCAATGGATTCCTCATTTGATATCCCTTCGGCTGAATATTTTCTCTCACATTGGAGAGTTGATAGTCACAAGCATGTCAATGTTGATTGGGAGAGCACGAACCATTCTCGTAGTGGGATATCATCTCATTACTTGTGATCCAAATCTTGTTTCATTTTATCTCTCTTAAAATAAATCATTTTGGGAGGTCCCCAATGGAATGGTAATGTCTCACATTTGAAAGCTGACCTAGATGTTATCTCTGAGAGGCTAGAGAAAGGTAATCATTTTATTGTTTCCCGGATCATTGTTTTAAAGGGTTTCGAGACACAGAGAATATGTGACTTAAACACTCATTTCTCATAAATCTAGGGAATTTCAAATTGGAAAATTTCTTCTTTAGGTCGGTTGTTTTCTCGTTTTCTCTTTCCTATTGAGGAATTAAATACAAAACATGGGGCTTTGGAGCAGTATCTCTCAAGTTGTTTGTTATTCATATTAGGCAGTGGGATCTCCACTTCAATTTTCTAGAGGTATTTAAGTATTGTGTGAAATGTGGGTCAAAGTTCATGGCCTCAAATAGATTCTCTCACACCCATATATTCTCAAAGATATTGCACTATCTATTAAAATATCCATTAAAATTCCTAGGGAGATGGAATTGTCTAAGTTTGGGCATTATGAATTATTCTTGGAAGAGGTTAATTTGAGTTCTATGCTTGTAGATAAATTGGCTCATTCAACAGAGGATAAAAAAATTGATTGGGGAATCAAATATGGGATAACCCCTCGGTACTGTTTGTATTGTTGTAAAATTGGATATGATAAGTCAAATTATAGAAGGACTTTAGTCTATTCCTTTTAATTAGGTAGAGACTACAAGGAAAATAAATTCTTTTACGAAATTAAAATGCATGAAACCTTTTATTTTCAATGATTTTGTTCTGATTGAGAATGGAGGGGATATGTTTTAATAGGGTAATGCACATGGAAATGTTTCTGCGGGAAATTTTTTCCCTATAGTAGAGCTGTCATCTCATTTAATGAGGGATCACACTCGACTCTCTATAGATTACAAAGCTGAAAGGGCCAATGTAAGACCATTTCAACTAGAATCTACTCTGGTTTTTTCATCCTTAGGACCTCAAGGGAATCATGTCAGTTATGGTCTTGAAAAACATTCTGCCATATCATGGGTGGAAATTTTAGAGTATGGGCTGGCTATGGATGACATCTCAATTAATGAAGCAAGATCATAGGATTTAGATGATCATCAACTCTTATAAGAATAGATGATTTCATAAATAACAAGAAAAGGGAAACAAAATTTGGGTGAAGGAAGAAATCATAATTCAATATCTATTGTTAAGAAGAAGGGATGCTTGAAAATGTTTCAGAGAGTGTGCACAAGCTTACTGAGGATGTGGGCATGAGAAATTTAGGTTTTGGAAGATTTATACCCCTTAAAAATCAAGCCGGATCCGATACTAATGTGTAGATGGAACTTGTACCAGATATTTGGGTTCTTCAATGATTGGTAACTAGCTTCAATGGTCTTTATGGAAGAAGATCCTTGGTAGTGGTAAGTTCCCCTTTTGTTGCATAGGTTTCTAATTTCAAGTTGGTTCAACACAAAGGTGTTGATTCATTTACTACTTCCATCAGCAACATCAAGGACCATATGGATACTAAACTAAAATGCAAAAATATTTCCATCCTATGTGATTTTAGTGGATGAAGATGGATTCCAAACTATTCCATTTTGGAATTCCAGGCCACATTTTCCTTTGACTTGGTTGGTCTCTCCAACTAACACAACAATTGTGTCTTTGGACCCTATTATACTACCTCTTCTAATGCTTCCTATCACATTTATTCACACATTTAGGTATGTTTATGTTTCATATTCAGATGCTTCAGTTGACCCTACTATTA
Source organism: Viscum album (assembly GCA_963277665.1). NCBI lineage: Eukaryota > Viridiplantae > Streptophyta > Magnoliopsida > Santalales > Viscaceae > Viscum > Viscum album. The sequence continues at coordinate 1,417,375,019 of OY728160.1, forward strand.
ATAATTTGTGGGTATTCAGAAACACAAGCATGGTGCAGGAGACATCTTCAATCCTTTTCGGAGTACTTGATACACTCAATGATAGTAACGATCAATCATAGGTAGAAGAGTACCAATATCAACCCCTGAATAAAGGTTATATGAGGTTGGTTTTCAATTATGATTTGAAAGGAGAATCTCAATTAATGTGGCTCATCCACCCACAGATATGATCATGGATGTTCTTAGGTGATCTTATCCTTCGGCTACGAGTTCCTTAGAATTAACTGTGCAAACATCATAGGTAAATATGGTTCAGACTCACATGGATAAATACACTAAATACATCTTGGTTGATGACCATTCTAAGAGGGTAGAGGTTCAATTAGATTTTAGGAGAACAAACTCAGAGGGCGGTGACATTGAAGGACTCTTACAAAATTTTGTGATGAGGAACGAAGTATTGGAGATATTATTAGAGAAGAGACTCAGATTTTACTATTTTATTTATCATGAGGGATGTTTTCTATGTATGATCCCATCTTATTCATTATCTCTTTTCTTATCATTTAATAAAGGAATTTTTTCCCGACCATTTCACCAAATATATATTTTTTTAAATTAATATATAAATATGAATTATATAGATTTTAATAAGAAATGAATCTTATTTTCATAACTATATATATATATATATTTATAAAATTTATATTAGTGAGGATGATACCAAGAAGTCTACTCATTCCCTACCAATGTAGCAACCTCCATCAATTTCTTAGGAAATATATTCTGATTCCAAGGGTTTTTTCAAGGAATATTGTAGCATGAAACTGAATCTAGTGATCAACATGAAAATTTGGCTTTACCTAGTCAGTATTCCTTAGAATATTCTATTTCTTGGGATAGAGGAAGGGGTGGTAGATAGATAATCTTGGATGAAATTGTGGAATGGTCTTACCTAACTCAATTTTCCAATCTTATGAAGTCTACATATGATTCATTTGGAAAGTCATTGGATATGGAATGTAAATATTCATGGTCAAAAAATGTCAAGGAACCTTTGAAGCATTATGAGGGTGATATGTACCCCCATGGACTTACAATATGAAATGAAAATATGGTTTAATTTTTATCTCAACGTTACCTTCAACAAAATGGAACTGGATTTTTTTTGATACATTTATTATCTTATAGTCCAAAATGGTTACCAAAAAACATTTTAGATGTTTATCGGTATAATAGAAAGCATTACATTTGGGATATTTCATGGAAATACATGAGAAACATCATTCCATAGGCCTCCAAATATTATTTATTGAGAAATGAGCTTGTGATACCTTAATGAGCCAAGTCATGGTAAAGAGGGAGACACCCAAAGGACATGGGTTGACATACCAGGAATTTGGCTTCTAAAAGGTGTGAGAGGAGTTGAACACATGTTCTCCTGGTTGTGGGATTTTCTAATGTTTTCGAACCATGATTTCATTTCTTTTTTTACTTTAATTTTTTTCTATTAAATTTGGTGGTTGTGGGTCATCTTTCCAACTCGTACTCAGACCTTTTAGAGTTTATAATTATATAAATATACCAAAGTGGTACAGACCATGTGGTACAATAATATAAGACTAATTTTAAAAATATTTATTTATAATTATATCTAGATATAAATAAATATGTATTTAAATAATTATAAAATTAAATTAAAACTATTTAAATAATATATATCTATTATTATTATATATATTTATATATTTATATATTAATAAATATACATCTAAAATTATACAAATATTTATAATTATATACAAACATTTATAAAAAAAATTATTTATAATAATAATTATATTTATATTTAAATAATTACAAAATTATAATAAATAAATTTATTATATATTTAATTTTGTAAATATGTATAGTAATATAGATATAAATAATTATATAATCATATTTATAAATATATAAAATATTTATAAATATATAGAAATATATAAAAATATATTAAAATATTTCTAAATATATTTTTTATAATTATAATTATAAATACATATAAATATTATTATTTGGATTAGATCATAATGACGGCTTATTTAGTGCTGATAATGGGGTGTCTTTATCAGTTCTTTTTTGAAAGCACTGATAAAAGCGTTACATGTTCTTATAAAAAGAGCCCTAATAGAATCATCTTCTCTGTGCACCATCAAGATCTTTCAGAACCTAACCCTCATAGAACCAAACCCTCGCAAGACTGAACTCTCATAGCGATTCATAAATAAATCGTCATTATTCATCAAAGAATCAGTCTTCCCAAGATCTAGTGAATGGAATTATTTCTTCTCATAATTAATTTCTTCTTCGATCTAGGTATTTTCCTCATCTGACCTCTATGCAAGTAGTACCGATGAGTTTTAAAGAACATAAATACTCTTATCCATTTACTTTCCAATATTTTCTTATGATACTTGTTTCTTTTTTTCACTACTCTTTTGCTTTTTGTTTCCTCTTATACGGGTAATTTTCAAAGTGACCCTTTTCCCCCTTATATTCTTTCTATGTTCTTGGAGTTTTAGAGTTAAAGGAGGAACATTTTTTAATGAATCCTCTAATTATCCTGACCTCTCCAGAAAAGGATTCCAAAATTCATTTCCATTGTGATTTTATTCCACATAAGTATATGTTTACCTATATTATAATGATAAATTTCGTTAAATAATGATGGAATAATATTAATCCACTTATAATTTAAACCCAAAATTTTTTTAAAATATTTAATCACCTTCAATTTCGATCAAAGAAACCCTAATATATGAATCAAAGAATTCCAACTAGATATAAGAAACTAAGAAAATATATCAATGTTATTTTTTATAAAAAATTATTTAAAATTGATAGATAAATGGATTTAATACTAGTGTTGAATTTTCCCACACTTATTGAATCACTTATTATGTGTTTTTGTGGAAGTATTTCCATATTGTAAATTTATATTCAAATACTTTTTAAGGAAACACCTTCCTCAAAAAGAATTATATAAGTGATAAGTGGTATAAAATAAGTGATATAAACCAATTCCAAGAAACACTTCCCACTATAAAGGGAATTTATGGTGTTAGTTTCATTTTATAACGCTTATAAGATTTAATACCACTCATTACTCTTGATGAATTGATTTGAAAACACAATTGATATATGTTTTTTTCGAGAAAAAGAAAACAATTAATTTAAATATTATTAAAAAAATAAATAAGTGGTATAAAATTATTACTTTTCAATAAAAATTTTGAAATCATATTTTGTGGAAAATACTTTAAAATAATATGTTAAAATACATCATTAGGATGTGCACGATGCAATTACACAACATTTATCACTTATAATAGTGGTTTTAAAAAAATAGATAGTTGTTTGGTTTTTTAAATAACATTTTTAATTAAATTCTTGAAGAAAATCATTGAAAGTATATAATTTTTTATAATTATTGATTTCTATAATTTTAATTTTAAGATGAAATAAATAATAGTGTGTGAGTTAAAAGTATAATTTTCATCATTTAAAATATATTTTATTTATTTTAATGATTTTCACAACCTCTTTTTTTAAGATGTTTCACCAATAAAAACGTCTTTATTGAAAAAATAAGTCATTCAAAATCATTAATTCTTTTTTATTTGAAAAAAAAATATTTTAGAAAAAATCATTTTCAACTTTTTAGAAATATTTCTTGATTATCATTCTTCCTTAAAAAGTATTATCTTTTTAAAATTGTTTTTTGAATTGAAACTATTTTTTATGATTTAAACAATAACAAATTTTGATTTTCTCAATCATTTTTAAACTATATTAAACCAAACCTCTATGTCCATTTTTCCTAAATACTCTTACCACAAGAAGCTCTCACATAAAATAAAAATTCCCCAATAATCTATAACCATACAATCACATCCAACATTAATAATATTTAAAAGTAATAGGTAAATAAGTTTTTCCACTTGAATAATGTTGAATCTCTATTTATGGAGATGAATATCGAGATACATAACTAGAGATAAATAAAAAATAAATATTTTAGAAGAGAGAGAAATATATATATGATAAACCTATTCAAATAGGTCAATATTTGAAAGATACATTCCCTCATTATTTAACCATACTAAAAATATATTTCAAACTAGAGATTTATCTATCTCATTCACTAATTTTAAAACAATGGAACATACGGTGATAAACTTCCTTTGAATTCCAAGTTATTGACACATTGAATTATCCAATGTATATGATTCAAAATTTACTGTAAAATATTTTATTATATTAGTTATATTGTTTTCGTGGTCTTCCCAGACTTGAAAAAATATGTCAAAATAGGTTTAAAAATGGTAGTCTAGAAAATGATTTATAGAAAATATCATTTGGAAATGGATATATGTAAAATATTTTTTAGATAAGGATTCAATAAAATATTCATCTAAAATAAAACATAATATCATCAAATACTATGTAATATAAATTTTTGGAAAACATGTATAGAAAGAATATGAGTTACAAAGGGGCATCTAAAAGAAGCAACACTGGAGGGAGGGACAGAGGGAGAACTCTAAAGTGTCTGGGATCTGATACCATGTAGAAAGAATAGACCAAAAAAATATTCTTTAATAAACTCTAAAAATTATTTATAAAAATAGATAATTATATAAAAGACTCATGATATATAGAAAATTAAAAATTAAAACTAATAGGAAAGTGATAGGATGTACCTATTAAAAAATGGTCATAGATAGATCATTATCTTAATCCTTTAAGTACCCTAGTAGATTGGTAACACAAAATCATTATGCAATTCTACATAAACATTGAAATTTAAGAAACCAAGAATAACCCCACTATATTAAAAAAATTATTTGAGCAATAGTTAAACTTCTCTCCCGTACACTGAAACACAAACCTTATACCAAGATAACCACTATGTCTTCACCAATAAGAATATAATTCCACAGAGAGGTTAATTAATTTTTAACCCCATTTAAACTCCTAAACCTTCATTACATCCAACATCACTATAATGGATTAAATTTGAGGATTATTCCACAAATATATCTTGAATCTGATTTGGTGTTAGCCTCTTGGGGTTAATTTTAATGAAAATTAGGGGATATATGGGATGAGAATATATGTTATTTCTTTAGTTGGGGAAAAGTTATATGTTAATATAATTAATAATAATATTAATGATTTTTGGGTTTTATAATGGTAGAGGTAAACCTTGAATCCTAACCCAAATAATATAGATTAAGGAGGGTCTAACATCTTATGTAAAACAAATGACTATATAAATGAGTAGAAAAGAATTTTGATTTCATGTTTATTTATTTCTTAAATATATAGATTTATAGTGTGTGGATGTGTATTATTATTAAAGGAAATTTTTTTTAAAAAAAATATAGAATGTTTAATGATTCTCTTATTACTAATTTTCTTTGTTTTTTTCTAAGTGAGAATACCTCTATTAAATTCAACAGTGATAAAAAAAGTGAATGCCTCTTAAGGTATAATAAGGATTACCTAGGGTCCTCTATCTATCTTGTTCTTTTTATATATTATTGTTTTTCTCCAAAAATTCACCCATACCTCTAGAGGATTACAAATAACAATAATAGAATATAATTTACTTCCTTTGAAAGTTATGGATTTCAACTTTTATGGGTGTTTTTATGTCATTCCAAGTATCTTCATGATCCAGTCTTCTACCTTTACGAATATTCAATAAAGATAAATTATAATACTAATCTAAATTTCTTTTAAAAAAATTAAAAATATATAATTCATATGGTTTATTTTACACAAAGAAAATATATTTAATTCAGGAAAATTTATCAATACGGGAAAAAATATACTTCACTCCATTTTTTGAATATGTCCTCATAGTCCCACATTCATATAAATAAATGATATTATATTATTGGGAAGATTTTAACTCAATGTAATTATGTGAAGAGTTAACACTTTTTTCCCATTAGTCATGTTGAGAACATCATATTACATTATCTTTTTAGTATTGGTAGGTTAGAAAAATATTCTCCTTAAGTGACCTTACTCATGTTGTCTTTTCCAAGATGATCAATCAATCTATTCAATAATTGGATTACTATATTAAGAATTAAGTTGAATGATTTTTCTTTATAACCCGCTAAAATTATATTTCTAATTTTATCACTAACCTATTATCAAAATAAATCTATAAAATTATGTATAGGAATATTTTTATATTAATTATGAAACAATAAAATGTAAAAGATGTATTACCTTTGTAGCATCTACAAAAAATATCCACTCCAACAAAATAAAATGAATATTGAATATTTTTTACCAAAAAACAAAGAAAATTTTTCTAGTTCCTTGAAAACTCCCTAACCATGGAGCATTTATATTTAATGATACACTTGTCATCCCCAATCAACCTCATCTCCTGAATAGTTATTATTTCATTTTATTTCTTAATAATCATTTCTCATCTCTATTGGACATGCACTTATATTTCTTGAAATAACCTAAGTATTAGTCATCCCATACCATGTACTAGTGGTCATTGTGGATGAATTCGTAGGATAAAACCTACCACCAGTGGAGTGATTATTTTTCTTAAATTTAATAACCCATTTACTTCAAATCATGCTGAAATTATTTGAAAAATATATGTGTTGGATCCCCCTTATTTTAAAGGACCCCTTCTGTGTATTTACTCATTTTTAAAATAGTAATATTACAGAATCAAATGGGATGGATTTTAATTGAAAATAGATTGATGTTAATCGTATAACTGAAGAGTATGAAGATGGGGTTAAATATTTAATCAAGTATGAAAAAAATCAAGAATATGACCCTTCTCAAATACTTTGTTTATTTTGAAGATGTTTTTATTCAAGAATAATTAGTCTATAGGAGTTGGAAGAACACATTATTTTTCATGGAATATGTTAAACTTATAAATTTCGGAGTAAACACAAGGAAAAAGTGAATATAACTGGAGACATGGATAACACTATGTTTAATAGAAAATATGATATGATTACATGTGTGGATAAAGAAGAATTCCATATTGAGGATGTCAATAAAGGTGTGAGTGGTGATAGATGATGTATTGATATAAATTTAATGATAATTGAAGATGAACTTAGTGATTTACAAAATTATTATGGAAGTTAAAGAGTTGTGTAAAGATGTCATTATATGATGGTTTTACAAAATATACATCATCTTCAACCATATTGAAATTTTATAATTAAAAAGTGGGAAAGTATTGTGTGATGCTAGTTTTTCTGAACAACTTTATATCATGAATGATTTTATCAGAGAAGATAATGAGTTTCCCAGCCGAACATATTATGTTCAAAGAATACTTTGTTTAATTGGTATGATCTATAAAAGAATAAATGATTTTCCAAATGAATTTATACAATTTCTCAGGGACCAAAAATCATTTAAAGAATTCCAAAAGTAGAATAATATTATGGTTCCCCCTACTGGAATGTGGTTCACATGGCTTTGTGCTCGAGACCCAATTATCCCTATATGTTTTCTCATGGTTGTTGTTGATTCAGTGTAGGTTTAGTTTTGTTTTTGTTTGGGTTCCCACATAACCATGGTTATATAGGAAACAAAATTTAAATATCAATACTTATATAAATACCAAAACAACTGGGTAAATATTATGTTGTTTATTTGGCTCCATTGATAAAATTTATGCAATTTTAATGGGATTCTGGAATTTTGTTTCATTATGCTCACATAAATGAAAATTTCATGTTTACAGAAATTTTGTAAATCATGATAAATGACATTACTTCTAGTCGAAATTTTTAAGAATATAGAATTAATGGAACTCATGGGTGTCCCTTTTCTGTAAAGTTACACATTAAATTAGGTTATAAAATTAATTGAAGATAGTGTTTCAATGATAGAGATGTATCATACCCTAGAGAAATAAGTATTTATCTTAGATGACATCATTTTATGAGAGTTTATAAAAATTTATAGAAACATATCAACTAAAATGTGACCGACTATTTTTGAATGTAAAATATATGGAAACTACTTTTGGTAAACTTTTTAAAAAAACTTATGAAAATTGGTTGGAAAAAGAGATCATATTTTTTTGAATTACTATACTAGAATTGTTTGTACATCAAGAAATTTGTTGTTGTTGTGCATGCTGAAAATGATGAATGTGATAATGTAAATAGAACATTACTAAATTACATTGAAAAGAAATATTAAATTATGTCTAGGTTGGACATGATTGACAAGGGAATATAAGAATAGGTGGTTCTAGTGAAGGGTGAAAATAGACATTTCATCCTCTAGTTGTGTACACTCTTTCCAGGTAAGTTTTATATCAGTTTTGAAACTACTTGAATAATAAAGAGGTTTTATAGGGGTACACATCATATATAAATAACATAATTTCAATGACTGATTTAGAGTTAAAGGGTCTGAAATCACATGACTTCCATGTTTTGACTCAAGAATTAATTCCAATATGTTGGGAAAAAATATCTTGAGGTAACATTTTAGTGTTTTGGGTTGATTATGTTTGTTGAAAAATTTTATTTACAAGGTCACTTGTACAGATATAGAGAGATTTTTTAGAATTTATGTTGAAAAATATCCAAGACAAAGTAATGGATTCTCTAAAGGCAGTACAAAAACTTTCATATACTAATCAATATTCAGAACCATCACATCAAAATTCGGAAAAGTAAATTATTGTGTGAAAGTTAAAAAAGTGTTCAAAAGATGGTTTTTCAAGAAAAAAGTGATCGAGTTGCATAAACCCACAGAATAGAGTTACATTCCAAATACAATGTCAGACTTTAAGTTCAGTTATTGAAAAAATGTTGCGCACACAGAGGAAGGAGAGTAAGGATTTTGTGTGCACGGTAAGTTGGGTCTATAAAGAGGTAGATACCCCCCCTCACTCATTTCAATAGATCAAACCTTATAGAAAATCAGGGCTACAAATCTTGTAAGATTTGTGTGCAACGAATATAATTTTTGGTAAAAACGGTTGTGTGAAATTGTGAATCCATTATTAGATGCACATAAAAAAGGACGTGTGACAAGATGACCAAGGGATTTGTTCTGAAAGAATAAAAGTTTTTTTCCAGTTGGACTTACAAGAAATAACTTAAATGTTTTTTAGAAGTTTTTAAAGTTGTGCATAAGACATCCAAAGGCTGTGTGAAAGACAAAGTTGTGTTAACATGAAGGTGTTTCCCATTGATTTTCTGGTAAAGTGGTATTCACCAATTGGATAAAAGTAGAACTTAATGATGTAGTAAATGAGGCCTAAAACATATTTATTTATGTTGTCAAAGAGGATTATTATCAAGGAGAAGTGACCACACATCTATTGAGATTTCAGTGTTCTTTCAAAATGTGATTGTTTGTAAACTAAGAGGGGCAATGATTCCACTCCAAACATTGTAAAGATAGTGATCCTAGTTATATAAGTAATCTAGCCTAAACCAATTTTTTTAAGTTATACTTAGTTGATTTGTTATATCATAACATTTATTTTTTATTCCCCTTGGATATATCCCATTGAGGGTGAACAAAGTATCATTTTTGTGTCTCATTCATATTTTCATTTTTTTTCATAAATTGTTGTTGGAAAGCAAGAGAATAGGGTTTTTTAAGAATAAAATAAGATCCAAAGATGAATTTGTTCTAATCTATCATACCCTGATTCACCCCCCCCCCCAAACCTCTCGGGATACTCAACCTAGTTGGGAAAACACTATAGATTTTCTTTGAATTTTTTCCAATAATTTCCATCATAAAATAATAGAGATCTATTTCTATTTCCATGATATATGAAACCAAATTGTATAACTTGTGAAATTTCAAAATATTGAAAAGGAAATTTCCATTATATTATCTGAAATAGTAATTTTCTTCCTAAATACATTCATTGATATTATGGGTCACCTGATCGATCACATGGCAAGAGATATTTGACTATGTGGTCCTACATATTATATATGTCTGTATCCCATATAATAGTATGTGAATATCTTAAAAGAATATGTAAAAAAATGAAGTGAGAAATTGTGTTGTATTTTGGAGTGATAAATTGTTGAGAAATTCATTGAATTTTGTTCCAACTACATTTATGTTGTGGAAATAATTGGTTTACAAAAATATCATCACATTGAGAGGCATGTGGGATAAATAATTTCTTGAATAGATATCGCCACAAACAATATTAAATATTGGGAGAAATCACACCTTTTTGTTTTTGATAATAGTTTAGAGGTTTCCCCAAATGTCTAAATACATAAAGAAATTATTAAAAAATTTAATCCATCAAGGGATGAAATATGGATATCAAATGTAGATAATAAAAAGTTTATAGGATGGTTTCATGATTATATTTTTATAGAGTGAGATGAAAATATATATTCAATTTCAGAATGACTTTGATGGATACCCAGAGGACCAAGTGTGCATGTATTATATTATATGGGTTCTGTATTTTTTGTTTATATGTTTTATACAAATGAACATTATGAAGGAAGTTCCACGAAAAATAATGGATTTATACTTGAGGCTGAAGTGACTCATGTATCTGGTACCAAGGAAATAAATCCAGTTTATGTGAATATTTTATACTTTGGAATCATTAATAAAATTTGGGAGTTTTATTATAAAATATTCTATGTACTAATTTTTTAATGAAAGTGGTTTGAAATAGGGGTTATATTAAAAAAGATAAATTTTGATTCATGAAAGTGGATTTCAGTAAGGAAGGGTACGTTGAAACCCCATTTATAAATGAATAACATGAAGTAAAAGTATCTTTTGTTCAAGATATCGTAAACCAAAAGTAGTCAAATGTTATGTTATTGACCAAGACCATTGAAGTGTCAGATTAAAATTCAACCAATGATGACCCATTCATTGGAATGTAATAATCATTTTAGAGTGGTCCCAATGTAAATAGGGTCTTATATGTTAGATTAGACCATAATGAAGGGATTTGGATACTTGATAGAGGGGTCAAATTCCCTCACCCTTTAAAAATAGAGTTTAATAATCAGGTTATATTTTCTTGTAATATACATTGTTTTACGTCATATTTTTATCTCTACACTAAAAAATTTACATAATATAAATTAAATGTTGAACCACTTCTATAGATAATGACTTCAGCACATGATGATTCTCTAAATCCTCAGGAACAATGAGTTTCTAAACCTGCTGGTGCTCCTAGTATAGAGTAACAAAAACCTTCTTCATATGTTGATGCAACCAATCTAAAGGTACAACATATTAACTATGTTGAAACCGATGAAATTTTAAACTGTGAAGAACTGATGTCCCATAAAAAATAGGTGTTTCATAGAATGATGGTGTTAAAAAAATATTAAGGTGAAAAACAAAGTAATCAAATTCGACATTGGATTGAATGTGTGCAGTCAACCTTTTAACCCCGATAAGGCCATGTTCTGTAGCTTCATTTGTCTCACCACTTGATAGTGCATGTCTATATATGTAGATTCATAGAACTATGTTGTGACCACTCTTAATACATTGATTTGGGATTATATTTAGGTAACATTATTTTATTTTTATTTATTTTATTAGAAAATAAAATAAAATAACTTTGAATTACACTTCATTGTCCCATACAGAGTGAATTTAAAGTAGATGAATCCTGAAATATATTTACATTAATTCTTGTTATAAAGGCTCATAGAGGATTTCATATAGTTCTAATGAAGTTTCATCTCAAATATTTTTAAGTGAAAATAAACTCACACCCACCACAGAAGTATGCACACCTAATAAACTAATAAGTGTGGGATGTGTTTGTTCGTTATTGCACATGAGCCTCATCTCAGTTGGTGAGGACTCTGAAAGTGCATCAAAGAGACTCGAGATCAAATTTAGGTGGAGTAGGATATCCGGGTACTATAGCAGTACTGTAGCAGGTACTGTAGTAGGCATTGTTCAGTATTGTATGAGCCGGAACAATTCATCCATCTGGGCCTTTGGGCCACCGGTTTGGTCCTTGGGTCCTATAAGGCTTTTGGGCCACCCTAGGCCTTCAGGCCACCTTAAAGACTTAGGGCCACCCCAAGCCCTTTGGGCCACATGAAATGCAGATGTACCAGTCAGACTACAAGGGACATGGCTTCATATGATGATTTAGGGCAGGCACATCCACTAGATCAGAGTTAACTGTAATTGGAAGAAAGAGAGGGTATGGCTTTGCCATCGGTATCAGGCATGTGCAGCTTTTTATAGGACAGCTAGCTAACTAGCCCTGCAATGGTGGAGTGCTGATATCATGAAATATGTTGGGGAGGAGCAGTTCCTAGTTGTCTTGTCTGGGTGATTCCCTCTAAGACCTACGGGTCATGTAATGGTATCTAACTCTTCGGGCCTTGTAAGGGTACCACCTCACCCCTTGAATGGTGGATTATCAAAATAATAAAAAAATGATGGCCTTCGGGCCATTCCGAACTGTTTGTTCGTTGCCTTGAGGAGACATCATTTTTGGTACATTATCGCTGGTGATAAATTATTTGACCATATGTGTATTTTGATTAAGATTTGTTAATTTATGAAACGAAAAATGAGTGATGAAAACAATAAACGAGTATAAAAACCAACGTACCCCTACCGTAAGTCATGGATGGGGTACACTTCACTAGAAAGAAAATTGGTACGTATTTTAAATGTTTCATAATAATTTTATGTGACATGAATCAACAACATAATTATATTCCTTTGTTTATATGAAAATTGATGGATGGAAATCTAAATCCACTTCAATCCCACATCATGTGCTATGGAAGGAGGAACTTGTAAATAAAGATATAATTGTAGTAGATGAAAACATGTAAACATTTTGGGAACCATGTGAAAGTATGAAATAATAATAATAATTCTTTAAATTGATATTACAAAACAATTATTACCTATATTCATATATATTTTATCCAATATAGACAGAAGAATCATCATCAGCTATACTGGATGAGCATCTACTATCAGTGGCCTTGAAGAGGCCAGGAAAGTATGGCCACATTAGAGGTTCGGGTTTTGGGGTGACCCCCAAACATATTTTAAGAAAAGAAAATTACAAGGGATAAAGATAATAAAATGGAAGAGATATAGGAATGACTAGATTCCCTTGAATAAAAATTTCATTGGCATTATTAGTTTTTATAAAATGATAATGGGGGAAGAAAAGATAATAAAAAACTCAAGAACAACCAATGTGTAAAGATAACCCCCCCCCATAGATTTGAGGTGAGAAATTCCCCTCAAAGAGCTATCTTAGATGATGTTATCAATTTCTAATAATTGTGTATGTGAAATATGATGCTAGAAGAAAATGATACCATTATTCTTATGATATTATATAGGGTGAAAATGATTGTGATTTATATCTATCAACACTAACATATTTTTCTTGGTTACAATGGATAACATGTACAATATCGAAAATGATAATCTACACAACAGAAAAATTCTAAAAGGTCATTTATGTGTGTGAATTATCATAGATCATGAGCCAAGTGCTGAGATACCTTTTCTACTTTATTATAAATATATTAATATGGTCATGAAATCTGATATAACATTCATATAATGGTTTTATAATCTTATAAAAAACATATCGATAAGGAGGTATTCATTTCTAATTTATTTTTCATGAAAAACCATTAAATTTTTAAATAAAAAAGGTCTGAACTCGTGAATGTAATTTTATAAGGAAAAAGAGAAGGTGGTGAAATGAGAGGTCGAATGAAAACATTCTAAAGGATCGACCAACCAAGGGAAAATAAGTTTACAGAGCACCTTTACCTCAGCCGCTCAATATCTACATTTACTAACATTGAATATCCATATGGATAAAAGGTTACAAAATGGTAGTAATATAATAGTTAATTTTGAGGGAAAAAATATAAAGATAAGTCATTATAGTCTACATTGTTCTTGATAATTTAAATAAAATCCTCAAGTATTATTGGCTATGATTCACAACTGTAAAAAATATATTATGTGTGTTTTCATGATTTGTTTTTCCAATAGTTGGTCTATTATGCTAATTGTGGAAAAATAAAATTCATATTTTTTTGGATAATTCTATGTCAATATTATTTAAAGAGAAAATCCTATAATAATAAATATGATCTCATTAGTATCACAACACTTATAGATAACTAATCTCATTAAATCCAATTCAAATTGATTCAAGAGTGTATAAAATGTCAACAACATTTGAAAAAACGATTATTGATGACAGACTCTTCTTATTACCAATGATGCAGAGGTAAAACTCTACAATTTATTCATATCAAGTATATTTTCATTTATTTCATTACTTATTCCTTTTTTAGGTATCATTTTATACTCATTTAAATTATTTTGGATACTCTAAATATTTATTTTCTGTATTTATTACATGGATACCCAACAAACCTACCACATGTGATGACTTTTTACAATTTGTAATATACTAAATCCAAAATTTTAGAAATAAAATTCTAGTTATAAATTATATATTATGTTTTAATAAGAATTATGTTATGATATATTGGTGTTTAAATATCATGAATATCATGGTATGAGGATAGTAAATGTGTACAAGAAGCCTATCGACTTCTACAAGTGGATAAGTATTTGGATATATATAATATAATTTCACTATCAAAATAGATTACTTATTTTTTTCCAATGTTTCTACAGTATCAGAAACAAACCATTGGAAATTTTGGGGTTATTATGTTTTCATATTTATGAAGGATATCATATACCATCCACAAACTAGCCTCTCTATAGAGGTATTTTTGAAGATAATTACTATTTCATTTAAAATATTTATTAATCCTTTATGTCTTTTTATTTTCCCAACACTAACAAGACTTTTGAAAGTCCTTGAATTCATAGGACTAAATTTATTTGTTTATAAATGATTGGGCAGCATACCTGGTGTTAGAATATACACATATATAATGAATATGTTACTTCTTTATATTTATTTAGGTTATTTTCTCATCATTTTGTCTACTTTTTCTAGTTAATTTCCAATCATTTTTATCTGATACTTATTTGGTTAATTTTAATATATATTTTAAAGAAATTAATTATTAAATAGTGATTATTCACTCTTGTATTGTGATCATGCATTTTAGGATAAAAATACATTATGGAATCAACCATACGAGAATCCAAAACAGGGTGTGCCTAGTATAACTCAAATTTTGTCGTTTCATTTTAAAATTGAAATTTTATTAACGTATTGTTTCATATTATGTTTAATTTATATTTATAATATTTGAAACATAAAAAAATCTCTTATACAGGTGGATTATTTTTATGATTTTTTACTTTTCATTCAATTGTCTACTGCAACAAAAAAAAGATAGCATATTTCTTTTGGATAAGGCATTCTATTCAACATATGGTTTACTCTTCCATAAAAATTAAGCAATTCAATATTTTATAGATTAGTGAAAAAATTAAAAGTAAAACACACATCACAAAATCAATTAACTGCACATTAATTGGATACATAGAGTTCTCGATGTTACTCGAACTATATGATTTTAGTTTATAATTTACATTTTAGTTCCAAATAAACCTAACATACAAAAAACTATGAAAACACATTTATATTGTATTTTAATTTAGTAAAACTATCCATATGTTATTTTAGACATGTTGGAATAATTCATATCTCAATTGGACACACTTTGTTACCGGTATGCCTCAATGTGTGTCTTTTTCTATAAAATTAACATTAATTTTAGTAAAAAAATAAAATGATATACTCAAAATTTAGGAAAAACTTTATAACTATTTTTATACTTTAGGATAACTAAGAATAATTCATTTGTGACATTTATGAATTAGAAATAACTCAATCAGATGCACAGTGTGATCGGTATGACTATAGGTGTGTCTTTTTATTTAAAATTGTAATTAATTTTAGTAAAAGAGAAAATTTACATACTCAAAACCAATAAAATGCATTAATATTGTTTTGATACTTTAAGACAATGAACAATAGGTCATTTTTTGACATTTAGGAATCAGTTGTACTGCAATCTGATACACTATGTTTTTGATATGACTCAAAGTGTGTCTTTTTTATTTACAATTAAGATTAATTTTGGAAAAAAAAGACAAGTGATATGCCCAAATATATATATTTTTCATCTAGACTATATTTATACATTAAAAAATGGTCCAAATTCATTTTTGATGTGTATGAATCAGTTAAATGTCAATCTGATACATGATCTTCAAAGTATAACTCAAAGTGTTTGTTATTAGTTTAGTATTGACATTTTATTCCAAAACACATTCCATCCATTGAAAACCAAGAAAACATGCACTGATTATATTGATAATTTATGAACTGATTATATTGATTAATAACTCAAATTGTTTTTTATTAGTTTATCATTGAAATTTTATTCCAAAACACATTCCACCCATTGAAAACCAAGAAAACGTGAACTGATTATATTGATAATTTATAAAAAAAAATCAAAAGTCATTTTTTATATGTAGGAATCAATCTCACATAAAATGGATACATTATATGACTGGTATGACACAATGTGTGTGTTTCTAGTATGAAATGAAATTTTAGTATAAATCACAAGTGATATACTAAAATCCAATAAAACGCATTTTTATTATTTATATTAATCAGAAAAATTATTAATTACTCATTTTTTATGTGTAGGAATCAACCTCACCTCAGTATTATTCGTTGTGAGATTACTATAACTCCAATTGTGTCTTTTAATTTAAAATTGACATTAATTTAACAAAAAAGGATAAGTGGAATTCTCAAAACTGATAAAATGCATTCATATTATCTTGATAATTTATTTAAATGATCAATATTTCATTTGCGGCATGTAGGAATAAATCACACCACAATCAAATACGCATTGTGACCATTATGACTCCAAGTGATTGTTTGTTTTTTAAAAACTATCATTAATTTTTGTAAAAATTATAGGTGACATACTCAGGACTAAGAAAATGCATTCATATTGTTTTTATAGTTTATAAAAATGATCCATAAGACATTTTTTATGTGTAAAAATTATATTCACCTCAACCAAATGAATAGTGTGAATGGTATGACTCTAAGAGTGTCATTATAAATATAATTTACATTATTTTTATTAAAAAGTTAAAGTGAAATACACAAAAGAAGGAAAACGCATTTATATTGTTTTTATAATTTGAAAAAATAGTCTGTAACTCACTTTTGATCTGTAAGACACAACCGCACATCAATATGGTTCACGGTGCAACTTGTATTACTCTATATGTGCCTTTTTATTTTAAATTGATTTGAATTTTAGTAAAAAGGACAAGTGATATAGAGAAAATTCAGAAAATTCATTCGGGTTATTGTGATAATTTAGTAAAATGATACATAAGTATGTTTTTATGTATAGGAATGAACTGAATATCAATCTAATGTATGGTGTCACCGGTATGACTCCATGTGTACCTTTTAATTTAATTTTTACATTAATTTTAATAAAAAGGAAAAGTTACATACTCAAGACAAAGAAAACACATTCATACTTTTTTGATACTTTAGAAAAATAATTCCCAAATGATTTTGGACGTGTAGGAATCAACCTCACCTCAATTTGATACATTTGGTTCCTAGTATGACTCAAAGTGTCCATTATGAGTTTAAAAATTACATTTTAGTTCAAAAAGTGTGACACTAACTAAAAACAAGGAAAATTATTACCTCGATAATTTATAAATATGATTCATATTTCATTTCTTATGTGTAGGAATCATTCTCACATCAAACCGACACACGATGTCACCAGTATCACACAAAGTGCATGTTTTCACTTTAAAATAAAATTTTAGTTAAAAACCAAAGTGACATACTCAAAACTAATAAAATAAGATCATATAGTTTTTAAAATTTAAGAAAATGATCCATAAGTCATTTATAATGTGTATGAATCTACCACACCTCAATCTAATAAATAGTGTGACACTCATGACTCAAAGTTCCTCTTAACAGTTTAAAATTGACATTTAAGTTCCAACAATGTGTCACTCACTAAAAAAAGATCCAATGTGATCCAATTATCTTAATGATTTTTTAAAATTATTCATAAGTCATTTTTTACATGTAGGAATTATTCACATGTAAAACCAACACATGATGTGAACTATATGACTTAAAGTGTGTGTTTCCAGTTTAAGATGAACATTTTCATAAAAAACAAAACTAACATTCTCAAAACTGAGAAAACACATTAAAATTATTTTAATGTTTAATGAGAATTATCCATGATTCATTTTTGACATGTAATAATCATCTTCACATCAATCAGATGTGCGGTGTGACCTATATGACCCCAAGTGTGTCTTTCTATTTAAACATGATATTAATTTTAGTAAAAAGAATAAGTGAAATACTCAAAACCAGTCAAACACATTCTTATTGTTTTGATAATTTAGGAAAATGATCCATATATCATTTTTTATGTGTATGAATCAATCTCACTAAAATACGATGCACGATGTGACCGGTATGACCCCATGTGAGACGTTTTATTTAAAATTCAAACAAATTTTAGAAAAAAAGAGAAGTGACATACTTAATACTGAGAAAATAGATTCAAATTATTTTGATACTTTATGAAAATAATATATAAGTAATATTTGATATGTGATAATTATATGAACCTCAATCCAATACAAAGTGTACCCATTATGACTCAATATGATTGTTATCATTTTAAAATTGACATTTTAGTTCAAAATGTGTGTCACTCAATGAAAAAAAATAAAACACACTCTAAATGTCATGATAATTTAGGAAAATGATTTATGTATTATTTTTTATGTGTAGGATTCAGTTTCTTGTAAAACTAACACATTGTGAGGCAGGTATAACCCAAACTTCATGTTTTTAGTTTAAAATGGAATTTTAGTAAGAAAAACATAATTGACATACTCAGAACTGAACAAACTCATAGAGATTGTTTTGAAACTTTTGGAAAACAATCCACATGATATTTTTGATGTGTAGGAATAAAACGCACTTCAATATGATGCACTTTGTGACTGGAATGACTTCAAGTGTGTATTTTTATTTAAATTTTACATTTTATTAAAAACACTAGTGACATACTGAAAATTGAGAAAACACATTCAGATTATTTTGATACATTAGAAAAAGGATCCATAAGTCATTTTAGACATGTAGTAAGTAGTTGCACCTCAATATGATACATGATGTGTCTAACATGACTCAAAGTGTCCATTATTATTCTAAAATTGATATTTTAGTTCAAAAATTGTGTCACTCACTAAAAACAAAGTAAATGCACTTGGATTGTCCTGGTAAATTAGGAAAACAATTCAAAAGTTATTTATGATATATATGAATCAGTCTCACATAAAACCAACATATGATGTGACCTATGTGACTCAAAGTGCTTGTTTACAGTTTAAAATGATATTTGATTAAAAAAGGTGACATGCTCAAAACTGAGCAAATGTATTTAGATTGTTTCGATATTTTAGGAAAATGATATATATGTCATTTTTGATGTGAAAGAATCAGTTCCAACTCAATTAAATGCATTGTGTGACTAGTATGGCTCTAATTGTGTCCTTTAATTTTAAATTGATGTTATATTAATGTATTATTTCATAGTTATGTCTAATTTATTTCTTTATATTATTACAAACATAATATTTGTTTTCTTATATAAGTGGATTCTTTTTCTCGGGTTGGGCTGATTTTTCTGGAAACCAGTATCAAGAAAGGGATTTCTTGATAGGGGTTTGTTGGTGCCAAAGACGATGAAACATTGATGTATTTAAATGTTTATAGATGGTAATTGAAAATTTAATTATGCAAAAAAATTGAACTGAATATAATGGTGTTTCTGTGTTTGTGAGGTAAATTTTATTTCAATTAAATTATGAATTTCCATACTAGTGTATACACGGTAGCAGTAGGGGCTGTATTGGTGTTATTCATATCAGGGATATTATCACCCCTTTATCAACTCTAATGAAAGTTTTGATAAAGGGTTCCCTTTACCAGTGCTAAAAAAGCACTGGTAAAGGGGGTATTTTATCAGTGCTAAAATATAACTAACACTACCAGAGATTGCAGCTAAATTAGCACCTTCTTTTATCATCCCTAAACAAAAATCACTAATAAAAGTGATAACTTTATCAGCGCTAGCTAGAAGTGTTGATAAAGGTTACTTTTATCAGTACTGAAAAAACAATGATAAAGGTGTATCCTTATTAGTAATTTTTTTCATTGATAAAGGTGGATCTTTATCATCACTATTCTTAGCTCTAATAAAACCATTTAATAAAAAATATTATTAATATATATAGAATTATCATATTTATATTCAAAAAATAATGTTTTTTTATATATATTAATTAAAAATGCATGCTTATAATTAATATTACTTTGTTAAATTAATATATATTTTTTAGTAACTAAAATATATAAATAATGTTTTAAATAAATTATATATAAAATTAAAAATAAATAAATATGTATTTAAGTAATTATAAAATTCTAATAAATATATTTAAATGGTAAATATATTATTATATTTATAATTATATGTATATATTAATAAATATATATAATTATATAAACACATTTATATTTACATACAAATATTTATATATATATTTATTTACAATTAAAATTATAAAAAAATATACCTATATTTAAAAAATATATAAAGTTATAATAAATATATTTAAATTATATATAATTATTATTTATATATACATATACATATATTTTAATAATTATATATATTAATATAATTATATAAATATATATATTTAAATAATTATATTTATAATTATTTTTAGAACCATGATATTTCATAGTAGGAAACAGAGTGTATTTTGTGTTTGTTTTCAACCCACACTTAGCTTATCAAGGGGTTTTCAAGGAAAGGGATCTTATGGTGGAGGAGGATTCACTGTTGAAGGGGGCGTCATTTCCTAGTCTTTTCCCAATTGTTAGATCTAAAAATTAGGAGGAAGGAGTCATCATTGTGAAATATGGTTTTCCAGAACAAAAACTTCAAATACGTGGTAAAGGCGTGTATTTTACAAAGATTAGAGTTTCATGGAATATGGAACTCTCTGAACGAATTTGGAATCATGAAGTTTTTGAGGTTCATGAAAAATATTTTGTGAGAATGGATGAGTCACAATGAGTGTAACATCCCAAGTAAGTAAGGAGTAATATATATTTATATCTATGTCTATTAATGAATTAGATAGTGTTTTAGAGGCTTAAAATGAAAATAAATCCAATCTTAAGCATGGAATACACTAATATTTTTAAAAGAGTGTTTTACTGCCTTTTGATGGAAAACCATTTTTAAATCTATCTTTTGACAATTTTATAAGCTATTTTTGTCAAAATAAAAATATTATTTATGATTGGGACATCAAAATTTAATTTGTGTGAATTTTTGGTATTTTTCAGACAATGTTCATTTTTTAATGAATAATGAAACATACTGCATTTTACATCAAAATTGCTTTTTAATATAATTTATTTATATGATTAGATTATGTTTTTAATTGATTTTGACGTGAAATTAGAATATATTTTTACCATTTAATCCAATGGTGGTCATTATAATCAATTTCACTTTGAAATTGGACTTAAACTGGTGTCAATATTTTAATACTTATTATTTCATAAAAACACGATATTTGTCATGACAGCGGGAATTAATTATTAAATTAATTAATGTGACTTATATATTTTGAATTTTGTAAAATAGACTTCATTTTTTAATTTGGAATATCAATTATAGCTTAGGGTGAATTTTTGGTATTTTTCTGAAAAACATCAATTTTTGATGAATAGTGAAACCACTAAGTGGTACTTATAAAAATTGATTTTTTGTTTAAATGAAACTTTTCCACTTCTAGGATTTGATTTTCAAAAACCCTACATACATGGATGTCATTAAGAATCAAAATTTGGTTTAATGAGATTAAAATAATTTTTTGGTGAATAATAACTTATTAAGTTTTTAATCGCGATTAGAGGTAATTAGTGTAGTTTAAGGTAAAAATAATGCTTTAATAAAATGAGATGGGCTTGACACATGTCCTAACCTCATTTTATGTGTCATGTAAGACCATGAAAATCCATGGGTCAACTTGGGGACCCCATGAAGCCACTTTGGTTGGGAAATTACATAAATAACTTTTTATTTAATGTAAAAGTAAAAATGACACAAACATGAGATGTTTTACTAAAACAATTTTTAAATGGGGTTATAAAGATCATATTTTTTTATTATAAATATTCATTGGAAAGATAAAAATATTTACTACATCATAGTATTTTGTTTATAATTTTTATACTTTAAATAAATTAAATTATTTATGACATCATGATGATGCAGCGATGACCTCATTATTTAACGATTTAAATAAAATGGAATGATAATGTATACTCTAAGACCTATACATGGCCAAAACCTATAGGATGGTTGGATTTCGAACCCTTATCACCTTATCCTCTAAACACATCAATTTATTACCTCTTAAATCCGAATACCATTTTAAAATAAAGTGACTTTTCTTTACCTTCCAAGAGTGTCCCTCCTCTCCTCTTATAAAAGGCCCCCAAATCTACTTCCTTACCCACACTCCCAAAGCCTTAGGCTCGGCCAAACCCTGCCCATTTGGCTTCTCCACATCCCTATCTTACTCCTTGAAGCCTCACTTTGGTCATAAGGCTTCCCAAGAAAGCCTTTGAGCTGAAATCTAAGAGAGTTACCCGATTTTAAGGTAATGTCTTCTTTTGAGTCCTTTTGTTTGATTTTGCTTCTCCAACCCCCTAAACTCTTTTTATTCATTTCTTTTGTAACAACTCCAGTATCCTCAATATACTAGGATGTTTTCATAAGAATTATTCTAGCTACACTTACACACACCTACATCTAATGGTTAAAGGACATACTGTTTCCGTGGATGGTGAATTTATGCCTCCCGAAACGATGATTGTTCAACATTATTTTAACACCTTAAAAGGAGTCCATTAAGATGTAAATATATTTATATATGATATATAATATTTTTAGGTTTTCCTTAAGCTTCTTTATTTTTCATTTTGGGCATACCTTTATGGTTTCCATTATGGGTAAACGCGATATCTTCATTTAAGGAAGTGCGGACTACCGCCCCCTCAAAGTGATTAGATTCATTAAATACCATATATGGGACGTATAAAGGATGTAAATATGATATTATATATGATATTATACTGGAATTATAATAAACCTTTATATCATTATGATTCCATTCTATAATATACGAAATAGAAATGAAAGTAGCGTTCATGCATACGTACGGCTTACCGTCTCCATGAACGGTGCATTTCATTTCTTACCTCTAAATGATTGTGTAATATTATAAATTCATGTATATACTGGATATATATGATATATACATCATGATTATAATTCTGGATATAATTTATACATGAACAACTTGTAATTATAAAGGGTTTATTTTTTACTCAAGTACCAATGATCGTTAAAACGACCGTTATTAACTTAAATAATTACATAGTGTTCATGACATGGAAATAAGTGATATAAAAGGAATAATGAACTTAAAAAAGGTTCATAAGAAAGTATAAATTAACTCAAGTTTATTATTCAGGACATTAAAAAATGATCGACTCAAGTCGGACCCGACGTATGGGACTTCGTCTCAATCTCCTTTCATTGAGGCATATTTTTTTTATACACAACCTTCTTTTATATGGTGTATAAACCCCTTTGACTTTTATGTTTATTCAAAATGAATCTTTTTTATACGAAGCGTTTACTAAACAACAAAAGGGAATGTTTTTGTCGTACGTATGTGGTGACAACGACTTCTCCGCTGCCGTAACCATTATTTGAGTTTCGGCTTCCTCTACAAGACATACCTTTTTTAAAAAAGAAAAATAAATACCATGTTTTACTATTCTTTTATTTTGGTATTGAAAATGGCTTTCATAATTTTTTTATATCAATGAGTTGTATTGATATCTTGTGATTGAAAGGTGGAAATGTTATGTTTCCTTTATGCATGTTTTATGTGATACGATTATGTTGAGGTTCTTGGGCATTATTATGAAGACGGGTGGTTCCGTGGTAACTAAGGGCGGGTGAGCCCGATATAGCTCTCCAATGCATTGGGTAACGCGAAGGAGTGAAATGTTGAGGATTATCTGAAGAGATTTATGGAATATACTGTGATGGGTATTCCAAACGTAACCAAGAGGGTTACTCCCTACGTAAGAATGTTATGAATGCCTCAAGTTACCTTTATGTCTTATGATTTCTATGATTTATTCATGATTTTATGAGGTATGTTAAAGTGACTATGTGTTATGGGTAAAGTATGATTTCATTCTTATGTATATATGAACTCATGTTTCCTTTCCATGTTTTTTTTATAACTCATACTGAGTTTTTATGCTCATCCCAAGTTTTTGAAATGTTTTTCACAGGTCACGGGAAAGGTACATGATAAGATGATAGTGTCAAGGAAGTGTCAAGAAAGAATCCATGTTTTATTTTCAATATGTTTCCGTTGATGGGAAAAAGAATACTACCTTTTATTGTAACCACTTTGTTTAAATGTTGGTTGTAATGCATGTTTTAAGATCTAATTCTCTAAAACTCTAATCCTGAAAATATCCTCAATGTGTAATCTTGTGATAACTCAAGATTATGTAAGGTTTAAGGCTGGGGCCTTATAGTTGGTATCAGAGGTCGATTTAGATAACTTTAGGAGTTAGAATTCTATTAAATGATTATCCAAAAATATTTTTTTATGGTCAAATTGAAATGATATAGCATTTGAAGATTACCATGTTGCTTCATCTAAGACATGTTTGTTCAGAATGGTTTTCCGCAGAGGAAACAGGGAAGCAGTGCTAGGAAGGCATGCAGAAGGAAATAACCTTCCGAATCAGCATCCTAAGATGGTCGGAATTGGAACTTAATAGTTTGTTGCAGTAATGGCGCATTGACTCAAGCGATAAATGGCAGTGGTATCCATACACGAGATCAGCCAGATCAACCGCAGAGGAACATGTCAGTGGTGGAACATTTCATGAGGCGACATCCCCCATCATTAAGATGATCATCTGAACTTGTGCTATCTGAAGGGTGGATTAAATCACTGGAGAAGATTTTTGATGTCATGGGGTGTTCAGAAAATCAAAAGGTTAGTCTTTCTATTTATCGTTTGGAGGGTGAAGCAGATCAGTGGTGGTTGATGGTTAAAAATATCAGGGATGCTGATGAGATTGATGCTCTCGACTGGGATGAATTCAACGGTATGTTTCTTGAGAAGTATTTTCCTAAGGCCTTTTGACTTAGGATGGAAAAGAAATTCTTGGAATTGAGGCAAGAAGAAGACCCAGTGGTTGCCTATGAAGAAAGTTTCACTCGATTGGCAAGGTATGCTCCAAATTTTATCCGAGACCTTGATAGTAAAAAAAATCGTTTTTACTCATGATTAAAGCCAAAATATCGAAGGGAATTTGCTTCTCATGAGTTTAAAAGTTTTGAAAAGCTTGTTCGATGTGCTGAGAAGGTGGAAATGGAGTATTTGGATGATCAAGTGTTCTATAACAACCAACAGAAGAAGAGACCGAGGTGGCAGGAGAAAGGTAAGAACTCTTCAAAAAAGACTGATGGTAAGAAATCTAAGTTTCCAGTTTGTGATAAATGTGGGAAAAGGCATGCTGGGGAATGTCTTCTGAATTCTGGAAAGTGCTACCGATGTGGTAAGATGGGACATAAGGCTCGTCATTGCACTGGAAAAGATCAGGGTGATGGTAAGACCAAATTTGATTTACAGTTAGTGAAATGTTATAAGTGCAATGAGATGGGTCACTAAGCAAACGAGTGTCCGACAAAGAGCTTGGGTGATGGGAAGTAGTTAGACTACAAGCAGAAAGGGGTGGTGAAATCCTTTGCAACTACTTCAGCAGATGTCGGGCCATCAAATGAAGTTGTATCAGGTACTTTGTTTGTTTTTTCAGATTATGCCATTGTGTTGTTTGATTCAGGGTCTACACATTCTTTCATCTCTGAAACCTTTTCTAGAAAAATGGGAATATCATCTCAAGAAATGACTCCTGAACTTTTGGTAAAAACACATGGGGGAAATTTTGAGGCAAAAAGAATTTATAAGAATCTTCCTATTATTATCTGTGGAAAGAACCTACTTGAAAACCTTATTGTTCTACCTCTAGTAGAGTTTGATGTTATCCTGGGTATGGATTGGCTCTCTATTTACCATGCTATGATTGACTGTAGAGCTAAAGAAGTTTCTTTTCAGAAAGACTTTAACTTTGTGTACATGGATGAACCCTTACTATTGATAACTTATCAAGAGGCCAAGAAACTTGTAAAAGATGGAAATGAATGTTACCTTGCACACATCGTTGAAAATAAAGGAACTGTTCAGATTAATGATGTGCCAGTGGTAAATGAGTATCCTGATGTTTTTCCTGATGAGTTGCCTGGAATAATACCAGATCGGGAAGTTGAGTTTACTGTTGACTTAGTTCCTGATGCTAAGGGAATTTCAAAACCCCCTTATCGAATGGCTCAAATTGAACTTTTATAGTTGAAGGAGCAATTCCAAGATTTATTAGAGAAATGTTTCATTAGACCTAGTACATCACCATGGGGTGCTCCTGTTTTATTTGATAAAAAGAAAGATGGTTCAATGAGACTTTGCATTGATTATAGAGCCTTGAATAACATCACTGTTAAGAACAAATATCATTTGCCTCATATCGATGATTTGTTTGATCAGCTCCAGGGAGCTCAGTATTTTTCAAAGATTGACTTGAGATCGGGGTACCATTAGCTGAAGGTAAAGGAAGTAGATGTTCCGAAGACCGCGTTCCATACAAGATATGGCCATTATGAATTTTTAGTAATTCCTTTTGGGCTAACCAATGCACCTACTATATTCATGGACTTAATGAATAGAATTTTCCATGAGTTCTTGGATAAGTTTATGGTGGTTTTCATTGATTATATTTTGGTGTTTTGTAAAAGTAAAGAGTAGCATGAAAGACATTTAAGGGTTATCTTGCAAACCTTAAAAGAAAATAAACTGTATGGAAAATTCAGCAAGTGTGAGTTTTGGTTGTAACAAATTTCTTTCCTTGGTCATATTGTTTCTAAAGATGGGATAATTGTTGATCCTGCAAAAACAAAGTTTGTTGAAGAATGGACAAGACCCACAAATGTAACTGAGATTCGTAGCTTCCTTGGTTTGGAAGGCTATTACCGAAGGTTTGTTAGAAATTTTTCACGGTTATCTAGTCCAATGACTAAGCTAACTCGGAAGGGTGTTAAGTTTATCTGGACAAAAGAAGGTGATGATTGTTTTCAGGAATTGAAAAGAGGATTGGTGAATGATCCAGTTTTGGCACTACCTTCCACGAATGGTGAGTTTGTTATATACATTTATGCTTCATTGAAAGGACTTGGTTGCGTTCTAATGAAGAATGATTAGGTAATTGCTTATGCTACATGACAGTTGAAAACTCATGAGGTAAATTACCCTACACATGATTTGGAATTAGTTGTTATTGTTTTCGCTTTAAA
Organism: Viscum album; assembly: GCA_963277665.1. Classification (NCBI taxonomy): domain Eukaryota; kingdom Viridiplantae; phylum Streptophyta; class Magnoliopsida; order Santalales; family Viscaceae; genus Viscum; species Viscum album. The sequence goes on from OY728160.1 coordinate 1,417,402,729, forward strand.
AATTTGGAGGCATCATTTGTATGGAGTAAAGTGTGAAATATATACTGATCACAAAAGTTTAAAGTATATATTCACTCAAAAATAATTGAACATGAGATAGAGGAGATGGCTGTAATTAATCAAGGATTATGATTGTACAATTAATTACCATCGGGGAAAAGAAAATAAAGTGGATAATGTTTTGAGTCGAAAAAGTAATGCTTCATTAGCAATGTTGCGTTTGGAAGGTGATCCTTTGGTTAAGGATTTGATGAACTTTGGCATAGAAGTTGTTGGTGCAGGAAGTTCTTCTGTTTTGTTTCAGGTATCCGTGAGATCATCTCTATCAGATAGAATCAAGCAAGCACATAAGCAAGATAGTGAGTTGTAGAAAAAGGTAGAGCTGGTTCAGAAAAGTAAGTTGCCTAAATTCAACATTGATGATGATTGCGTTTTGAGATTTTGGAAGAGATTGTGTGTGCCTTGTGATTCATGGTTGAAGAGAGAGTTATTGTGTGAAGCTCATAGTTCTCTATTTTCAGTTCATCCTAGCAGTACTAAGATGTACAGAGATCTGCTGGAGTATTACTAGTGGGATGGAATGAAAAGAGATATTGCTGATTTTACTGTGAAGTGTTTGACATGTCAACAGGTTAAAGAACAGTGGCAGTTACCGAAAGGGATGCTTCTGCCTTTACCAGTGCCAGAGTGGAAATGGGAGAATATATCCATGGACTTTGTTGTGGGATTACCGAAGACATATCGAGGTAATAATGCAATCTGGGTTATTGTTGATCTCTTGACTAAATCTGCTCATTTCCTTGATATACGAGATACGTTTTCCCTAGATCAACTTTCCCGTTTGTAACTTAAAGAGATAGTTCGATTACATGGAGTTCCCCTCTCCATTGTATCTGATCGTGATCCCAGGTTCACTTCTAACTTTTGGAAAGGCCTTCAGAAGTCGTTGGGTACTGAATTAAATTTTTGTACAGCTTTTCATCCTCAATCAGATGGGCAGTCAGAACGAACAATTCAGACATTGTAGGATATGCTACATTCTTGCTCTATGGATTATCAGGGAAGTTGGGACCAACATCTTTCTTTGGTTGAATTTTCATATAATAACAGTTTTCATTCCCGTATATAGATGGAACCATTTCAGGCATTATATGGGAAGCGTTGTTGAACTCCAGCTTTCTAGGATGAAGTGGGTGAAAAAAAGTTGATGGGACCAGATTTGGTAGAAGAGATGGCAGAAAAAGTTTAGTTGATTCAGAAGCACATGAGAATAGCTCAGAGCAGGCAGAAGAGTTATGCGGATAACCGGAGGAAGGATCTATCTTTCGAGGTAGGTGATCATGTTTTTCTCAAGGTTTCTCCTTGGAAAAGTGTGATTAGATTTGGTAAGAAAGGAATGCTGAGTACAAGGATTATTGGACCATATGAAATTATGTATAGAGTTGGATCAGTTGCATACCGGGTGGCTTTACCTCCAAGTTTATCTCAGGTACACAATGTTTTTCACGTTTCGATGTTGAGAAAGTATATGCCAGATCCATCTCATGTTTTGAGTCCAAAGGTAGTTCAGCTGGAAGAGAACCTATCTTATGAGGAACAACCGGTCCAGATTCATGACCACAGGGAGTAAGTGTTACTAAATAAGGTGATTAATCAGGTAAAGGTTTTGTGGAAAAACCACATGATGGAAGATGCAACATGGGAATCTGAAAATGCAATGAGGGATAAGTACCCACATTTATTCGATAAGTAAATAAATTGCGGGGACGCAATTTTCAAAAGGGGGGAGGATGTAACATCCCAAGTAAGTAATGAGTAATATATATTTTTATCTATGTCTATTAATGAATTAGATAGTGTTTTAGAGGCTTAAAATGAAAATAAATCCAATCTTAAGCATGGAATACACTAATATTTTTAAAAGATTATTTTACTGCCTTTTGATGGAAAACCATTTTTAAATCTATATTTTGACAATTTTATAAGATATGTTTTTCAAAATAAACTTATTCTTTATGATTGGGATATCAAAATTTACTTTGTGTGAATTTTTTTTATTTTTCAGACAATGTTCATTTTTTAATGAATAGTGAAAAGTACTGCATTTTACATCAAAACTGCTTTTTAATCTAATTTATTTATATGATTAGATTATCTTTTGAATTGGTTTTGAATTGAAATTAGAATATATTTTTACCATTTAATACAATGGTGGTCATTGGAATCAATTTCACTTTGAAATTGTACTTAAACTGGTGTCAATCTTTTGATACTTATTGTTTCATAAAAACATGCTATTTATCACGACAGCGGGAATTAATTATTAAATTAATTAATGTTACTTATTTGTTTTGAATTTTGTAAAATAGACTTCATTTTTTAATTCTCAATATCAAATATATCTTAGGGAGAATTTTTGGTATTTTTCTGAAAAACTTCAATTTTTGATGAATAGTGAAACCACTAAGTGGTACTTATAAAAACTGATTTTTCGTTTAAATGAAACTTTGCCACTTCTGTGATTTGATTTTCAAAAATCCAACATACATGGTTGTCATTAAGAAGTAAAATGTTGTTCAATGAGATTAAAATAATTTTTTGGTGAATATTAACTTATTAAGTTTTTAATCGCGATTAGAGGTAATTAGTGTAGTTTAAGGTAAAAATAATGCTTTAATAAAATGAGATGAGCTTGACACATGTCCTACCATCATTGTATGTGTCATGGCCGACCAAGAAAATCCATGGGTCAACTTGGGGACCCCATGGAGCCACTTTGGTTGGGAAATGACATAAATAACTTTTTATTTAATGTAAAAGTAAAAATGACACAAACATGAGATGTTTTACTAAAACAATTTTTACATGGGGTTATAAAGATCAGATATTTTATTATAAATAGTCATTGAAAAGATAAAACGATTTCCTACATAATAGTATTTTTTTATAATTTTTAGACTTTAAATAAATTAAATTGTTTATGACATCATGATGATGCAGTGATGACCTCATTATTTAACGATTTAAATAAAATGGAATGATAATGTAAAATATAAGACCTACACATGGCCAAAACCTATTGGATGGGTTGATTTCAAACCCTTATCACCTTATCCTCGAAACACATCAATGTGGGACCTCTTAAATTCGAATACCATTTTAAAATAAAGTGACATTGCTTTACCTTCCAAGAGTGCCCCTCCTCTCCACTTATAAAAGGCCCCCACCTCTACCTCCTTACCCACACTCCAAAAGCCTTTGGCTTGGCCAACCCCTGACCATTTTGTCTCTCGAAATCCCTCTCTGACTCATTGAAGCCTCACTTTGGGCATAAGTCTTCCCAAGGATGCCTTTGAGCTCAAATCTAAGAGAGTTACCCGATTTTAAGGTAATGTCTTCTTTTGAGTCCTTTTTTTTATTTTGCTTCTCCAACCCACTAAACTCTTTTTATTATTTTCTTTTGTAACAATTCCAATATCCTCAATATACTAGGATGTTGTTATAAGAATTATTCTAGTTACACTTACACACACCTACATCTAATGGTTAAAGGACATACTGTTTCCATGGATGGTGAATTTATGCCTCCCGAAACGATGATTGTTCAACATTCATTTAACACCTTCAAAGGTGGCCATTAATATGTCACTATATTTATATATGATATATAATATGTTTATGTTTTACTTAAGCTTCGGTATTTTTCATTTTGGGCATACCTTTATGGTTTCCATTATGGGTAAACGCGATATCTTCATTTAAGGAAGTGCGGACTACCGCCCCCTCAAAGTGATTTGATTCGTTAAATACCATATGTGGGACGTATAAAAGATGGAACTATGATATTATATATGATATTATACTGGAATTATAATATACATTTATATCATTATGATTCCATTCTATAAAATACGAAATAGAAATTGAAGTAGCGTTCATGCGTACGTACGGCTTACCGTCTCCATGAACAGTGCATTTCATTTCTTACCTCTAAATGATTATGTAATATTATAAATGCATGTATATACTGGATATATATGATATATACATAATGATTATAATTCTGGATATAATGGATACATGAACAACTTGTAATTATAAAGGGTTTATTTTTTACTCAAGTACCAATGATCGTTAAAACGACCGTTATTAACTTAAATAATTACATAGTGTTCATGACATGGAAATAAGTGATATAAAAAGAATAATGAACTTAAAAATGTTCTTAAGAAAGTAGAAATTTACTCAAGTTTATTATTCAGGACATTAAAGAACGTTCGAGTCAAGTCGGACCCGAGGTATGGGACTTCGTCTCAATCTCCTTTCATTGAGGCATATTTTGTTTTATACACAACCTTATTTTATATGGTGTATAAACCCCTTTGAATTTTACGTTTATTAAAAAGGAATCTTTTTTATATGAAGAGTTTACTAAAAGAAAAAAGGGAATGTTTTTGTCGTACGTATGCGGCGACAACGACTTCTCTGCCACCGTAACCATTATTTGAGTTTCAGCTTCCTCTACAAGCCATACCTTTTTTTAAAGAAAAATAAATACCATGTTTTACTTTTCTTTTATTTTGGTATTGAAAATGGCTTTCATAATGTTTTTATATCAATGATTTGTATTGATATCTTGTGATTGAAAGGTGGAAATGTTATGTTTCCTTTATGCATGTTTTATGTGATACGATTATGTTGAGGTTCTTGGTCATTATTATGAAGACGGGTGGTTTCGTGATAAAATAAGGGCGGGTGAGCCCGATATAGCTCTCTAATGCATTGGGTAATGCGAAGGAGTGAAACATTAAGGTTTCTCGGAAGAGATTTAGGGAATATACTATGATGGGTATTCCAAACATAACCAAGAGGGTTACTCCATACGTAAGAATGTTATGAATGCCTCAAGTTACCTTTATGTCTTATGATTTCTATGATTTATTCATGATTTGATGAGGTATGTTGATGTGCTTATGGTTTATGGGTAATGTATGATTTCATTCTTATGTATATATATACCCATGTTTCCTTTCCATATATATTTTATATCCCTTACTGAGCTCTTTATACTCATCCCATGTTTTTTTGAAATGTTTTTCACAGGTCAATGGAAAGGTACATGATATGATGATAGTTTCAAGGGAGTGTCAAGAAAGAATCCATGTTTTATTTTAAATATGTTTCCATTGATGGGAAAGAAGAATATTATATTTATGTAACCAATTTGTTTATAAGTGGAATGTAATGCAAGTTTTATGATCTAATTATCTAAAACTCTAAACCTGAAAAGATCCTCAATGTGTAATCTTGTAATAAATAAAGATTAATTACGGTTTAAGGTTGGGGCCTTATATTGTGTTAACAGTAATTTACGTGACTATGAGAAGTTTTGAAAAATGGGATAATTCCATTATAGCTTTACGAAGAGTAGGGGATTCACGAAAATTAATGATGAGGTTCACAAAAGGTAATGGTAAGCATGACTAATTCGTGAAGAGTCATTTTCTATTAATAGGCAACCAAAAAAATCATTTTACATGGAGTGAATTTTAGAAAAATGTGAATCACTTGGAATTCATGAAGAATAGGAGCTTCATGAATTAGGAATTCATCACCAGAATAAGAATCGTGAAATTTATAGTCAAGACCTCATTCGTTATAAGGAATTTCAAAAAAGGGAATTCCGCAAAGATGATGATTTTAACAAAGACATAGAGTTCCATGAGGGTTGGGAGCTTCATGAAGGTTGGTAGCTTCATGAAAGTGTGTGGGTTCACGAATTCTAATATATCATTTAAACAAAAGGGGGGTTTTCAAAGGCTAAGAGCTTTTTGAAAAGTATTTTTGAACATCTGGTTTTAGTGAATAGTGCTTCCATGTGCATCAATTCGGGACTATGGTGCAAGAAGAGATTCATGCTAATCAGGGAAAAAGACATAAAAGATCAATCTATTTAAGTGACCTTCAAGTTGATAAAATAAGTGATACTTCACCCAATGAAGTCAACAAGGGGGAATATATGTAAGTGATCCAAGGGAGGTAGTGTGTTATCCATAAAAGTCCTATAAAGGATGTGTGTCTAGTATTAAGTGACCATATCTAAACAATTTTATCCACAATTCCTGTTGAAGATTTTTGGATTTAGGTAAAACCAACACACTGTTATTGTATGATCCTTTGTCTATCCTCGGTGGTGAACTAAGTAAAATTGATGTGTTGTGTTTCTTCTTCTGCATCTGGGTGTTAGATAACCACACAATTCCATCAGACTGTTTTAACATGTTCCAACCAAAATGGGGACAAGATCCATCTCATTTGATGAAAAAGTGGACACCCTGATTCATCCCACCCTTCTAAGGGTGTTCTAGGGTCCTATAATAATTATACACAAATATTTATAAATATATTTATTTATAAATAAAATTATAAATTAAAATATATTTATATATTTATATATTTATATATTTTTAAATAAGATTTATATAACAATAATTATATATATATATATTATAGTAGTATATAAATATGAGTTATATAAAATTTAATTTAAAATGAATATCATTTTCATAATTTTATATATCAAAATTTATCAAATTTTCATTAGTCAAAATGAAATATCGTTTATTTGTATAAATTGATTACAAAATGAGTATATAATTAAAATAAATATAATATATTCATATTTAATTTAAACAATTATATAATATATTTATTTACTTATTTATTTATATTTATATTTATATTAAATAATTTAAAATATATTTACTTGTAGAAATACATATATTTCAATTTATGTGTGTATATACATGTGTGTATCTATATGTGTTTGTGTAGATATGTGTGTGTGTAAATATGTTTGTTTTTAATTCAAGTAAATGTTATGAATTCACTTTTTAAATTTTTTTTGTAATTTATTTAATTATATTTATTCATTTATTATTATATATTCATTAATAGTGTTAAATATATATATAATAATTTTTTTTATACATATTTATACAAATAAATTTTTACTATACATGTAATATTTTCAATATGTTTTTAATTTTTATGGTTAATATTTATTTGATTTTATTTTTTAAGTTTTAAAATTTAAAATATGTTTGGAATACATAAAATTAATCTATTTAAATGTTTTTTTAAATAACTTTGTAATTAAAATATTTAATTATACAATTATAAATATATATAGTTTTTAAAAGTATTTTTGAAATTATTAATAAATATATATATATATAAATAATTTTAAAATTATACTAAATATTTTTAAATAATAAATATATTTAGAATACTTATAATTATATATAAATTTTAATGACCCATATTTTCGTGATGGTATGGCTAGTTTGTTTTTGGTTTTTAATTTCTTAGAAAGGACCCTATAATGTTACCCAATGAAGTCAAGGGGGTCACGAGAGGGTCTGGCTTTTGTTCGGAGCCTGATACCCTATATTTTGGAAAAAAGAGGATGGGGTGCATGGTTATTAGAAACCTTGTCATATTTCTCGCATTATATCTACTAATCATGCGGGGTAAGAAAGAGGAGCAGAAGGAGCTGCATGGTTTTCTTGCAATCATGCGACTCCAGGAACACGACTATGTGAGGAACTGTATACTTTTAACATAGCATTTTTGCACAGTTTGGGCATTGTTTCAGAAACCTTGTGCCTTAACCATTCAGGATCTCCTTTTGGGTAGTGGCTTGAGATCAATTTGTGCGAGGTTTGGTAAATTTTACGCCTTAATCATGGGCCCCATAATTTTTGGTTAAAAAGTAAGAAATTCCATAAATTAATTTGTTTAAAAAAATTATATTTTCCTCCTCTTCATTCTAAGGGGTTTATTTCTTCCTTATCCTCCCATAGCACTCCCTTGAGCCAAATCTAGGAAATAAGATAACTTCTTCATATGAAATATGAATCGAGTTCTGCCAAAGGTGTTGGATAGCTTGAGGTACGATCTCCATTACTCGTGATTCCTATTTCATTTTATCTTCGAATCTATTATGCTATTTAGGTGCATGATCATTTTCACTATTTTAAGGGATTTAGACCGTTTATTAGATTTATATCAACCTATTTTAAATCAAGGTCCACCACTAGATGAGGAGTCATCAACAACACTAAGGTAGGTGGTCTTGTTATTTTTTGGAAATGTTTTGAGGTTTTTTCATAGCTTTTCCATTGTGCAGCATGCTAGCCTTTTATGCACTTCACTGTTTAATTTATTTGTTCATATTAAATTAATCTACAAACATTTATATATTCCTATTGATCCTTGTTTAGTAGATTATATGATATTCAACTTAGATTTAGACACCCCTTGGGTGTGTCAGCTTGTGTTTTCGTTTGAGCTTAATTGTTTAAATTGTCGAACCACCTCCTAAGCGTTCATATTGGGTTTGAAAGTGATTTTCCTTAAATTATATAAATATATAAATAACCCAAGGCACCTCATAATTTATTTTCCTATCTTTTAAATTGGATTTCCCAAGTGGGTAATTTAATGACGCCTCTTAAGTGCTTCATTGAGCTTTGTAATTGAATTTCATTATATTTCATAATTAAATGGATTAATTATATTGAATGGATTATTCATGATGGTTTTCCCTTCCATAAATTAATTCAATTATTTAAATGGAATGACCTATTAATGGGTGGCATGACCATTCCAATTAATGATTACATTATTAAAAAAATTAAAATGTGATATAAATTATGAGAGGTTATTCTTTATGCATACTATTGTAAATATTAATAAGCCTTGACATAGGATGTGGTACAATTGTAATGGTTTTGTTGAGAATGATGGTATCACACTCCCTTACATCAGGTATTCAGCATAATGTCTCACTACATTGATACGTGTTCGGTAGTGGCCTTGATGCGCCACATCCGTTGTTTCATGTGTTCACATGAAGGCACACTCACCATCACATGTGACTATAATGGCATATCACACACATTATGAGATATAGAGAATTTACCCTATTCCTTGATCTTGTAGGCTCATTTAGACTTGTTATGGATGTCTAAGTTATTCCCCAGTCCGGACAGCACCTAGTATTCTAGGTTTATGGACACTTATAGCCACATGTACTTGATCCAAATAAGTGAATGAAATATATTACTATACTATATATATATATATATATTAATATGTTTGTGTGTGTATGGTCACTGATCAAAAACTATCCGGCTATGTGCTGAAGCAAGTAACGCTTCTTAGTGTCTTCTAGGAACCTTGGTAGGCTGGTTATTTATTTTAACACTTATTTATATTTCTATTTATACCTTCACACAATTTGTCTTTAAGAAATACTTTGATTACTTCTAGACATCATTAATAGTGGCCTTTTGGGATTTTATCTCACACCCAACTTGGGCCTCCTTTAGTACCTGAGTAGATTACATGCCTACAAGTCTGGATAATGGAAAATTCCATACTATAAAGATTTAATATGCCTTACTTATAGATGGAGAATATGATCACAGTACCAAGCATATGCCTAGGATTATAGTGGATATTTTTTTCGTTTTTGTATATTTAATATAGAATTATTGTATATTCCATTCCCTGATTCCCCTTTTGTATATTACCAAGCCATGCATTCATGTATATGACACTACCTTGAGGATTTAGATATTATTACTCGGTTTTTCGGCAATTTATTATTTAATTGATTTATTATTCTTTCTATTTATATGTGCTTCCACTTTTGTATGTTTTTTGGTTTTATCTATAGTTCCACTCTGATAATAAGGTATATTCTCCCCACTATACCACCTTCACACCCTCGCTTCTAGTTGGTAGCCTCTAGCGTAGGGGAAGGTGCGCTAGAGGCCATGTGACCCACTAGCTCGGGGAATGGGAGAAATGGATCCCATGTTGGGGCGTTACAAATTGGTATAGGAGACTATTTTATTGTTTTATTAATATTTTAGAATTAGACAAGATACTAGGTGTTAATGGGTTTTGGGATTGACCCTATTCATAGCTGTATCAAACCAATGTATATAGGAAACCCAAATTAACTGGGATAAGAAATTGTACAAATTTATGTTTCCTATTATGGTTGATATGATAGCACCATTGGGTGAAGCAATTGATTTAGGATGTTTTTGATATTAGTATTATTGAAGTGTTATGTATTTACCCTGGCCTAATGAAATAAGGATTTTTCATTACATGAATCATTAAAGACCCAATAAGACTGATATATCGTAAATTTTTTCATGCCATGTTTATTTTAAGAATGCATTTTCCTATTTCGTATTACTAGTGCCTTTGTTGTGTATTGAAATGTGATGACATTTCTTACAGGAATTGGAAAACAAAATTGTCATGTAAATTGTCTGCCTCAGCTTAACAGTGTTTTCTTACATAGGTTGAAGCAGTCACCTTAAGCCGTCAATTATGGCTTGTTGATCCATGTATCATTGGTCGCATAGGCTGGAACGTGTTATGGTGCAGGTTAAGTGGATGCCATATTTTGGTTCATAAGGAGTATGGGACCTTATGGATCAAAAATGGTAATTCCCACAATCCAACCACTTAAAGAGGTTTAAAATGATTTAATAAGAACACATTCAAAATGAATATGATTATAATGGAAATAACAATCTTATACATGTGAAACAAAGGCCTTGACCTGAACCCGTACTTAGTAGTTGGTAATGGGGTATCACTTAAGATCTTATGTCCTTATATGGTTTTTCTTTATTACCCAGTTCTTGCTTTAGGAGCAGGTATAGGGGTATGATCTATTTATATAGAGACTATGTACCTATCCAAGTATTCTATATGTAATCTATTAAATTTTCAAGTTGTCTTTTAAAGATTGTGTTTCTTATTGTAGCATCCTGCTTCTCTGACATCTTCTAGTAGCATGCCCAGAAGGTGGAGATAAACATGAACCTAATATGGCTGTCCTTGAGCCACCAGTGATTCCTCCTATAATGCCACTAGTGACACCTTTTCTTGTCCCTGATATGGGAACCAATTCCATGTTCTGAGAAGGATTTTTATGTATACTACAAAATATTCATGGTGTTGTCTGACCAACCCTAAACATGGTAGAGTAGACTTGGGAATTCCAATAGAAACATCCTACCACCTTTTTTGAAGATTCAAACCACACACAGTTGAGTGGTAGTTCAAAGTTATTCATTCTATATTCAATCACCTGGAGACACCTCCAAATTTGAGTGTCAAAATTACTATGTATATGCTATGTTATTCATCCAAGAGGTCATGGGATGTCATTACCTAGGAAGATCAATAATGATATATGGTCTGGGAATATATATATACTATCTTCTAGGGCTATAGAATTCCCTAAACTCTAAGAGATGATAGAGCTAGATATTTCATGAACCTATAGTGGGGAGGTATGTTGGTTATGGAATATGCTGATCATTTCACTGAGCTATGGAAGTTCTCTCCTTATCTAGTTGGTATTTACCTTATGACTGCTAGGAGATTCAAGGATGGATTGGTTATCACCATATGGTCATAGGTCAATGTATTTATGTTGAATAATATTTTTGGAATCATCAACCATGTCGTAATTTCATAGAGAATTTTGAGGGGAGTTTGTGGTGTGAGTAAGGGGTTTTGGAAGCTAGAAAAATAAGTGATTATTCTTCTGGTAGAAATAGACACTTTGAGAATACTCATGGAGGAAACATCAGTAAGGATCTGCAAAAAGACAATTTCTTGATATGTCACCAGTGTGGGAAGATAGGAAAAATGAATCCTCGGTACTTGAGAGATCCCATGGAATACAGAGGCTATGGTAGGTTGGGGCACATCTAGTGCTTCTACATGACCTTACCATTAGTGTTTATTGATTGGGGATTACTACCTTACATTCTTCAGTGGGGCCATTAGTATCATGATGGGTAGCCAGCTAGAATAACCCCGGCTGATCTGGATGAGGTGGCAATCGAGGAAGAGGTATTCAGACTCTTGATTCTCAGTATCAGTAGAGAGGTCTTGCTCAAGGAAGTTATGTAGTGACTCAAGGTAGAAGTACAGGATAGTTACTTGTATTCCAACCAATGATAGAAGAGTAGACTACTGAACCTTCTATTGTATGAGGTATTATTCTAGTAGCCTCCATTTTTGTTTCTATTTCATTTGACACGTGTGTGTCTATATCATTTATTTCTAAGACAATTATGAAGATTTTGTTCCTTGAAATTGAATAATTCAATGTTTTTATGATGCTCGATACCCCATTTGGTATCCACTAATAGGGGGTTCCCATTTTTATAGGTTTTCCCCTTGAGATAGTCAAATACCTTTTCATATGGAATCATTTCATTCTCAACATGATGGGTTTTTATGTAATTATCGAGATGGACTGGTTAGCTCCCTATAGAGTCCATATAGAATTTAGTCATCTAAGTCTAACATTTAAATCACCATAGAGTTTTATATATGTGGATGAGGTAGATGGGATTTTCAAGCTACATGATCAATACCTGAGAAAAAAATGATGGGTAGTGTAACATATCAAATCGTCAGTCTTTTCCAGTGTGATTAGGGGTTACGATCCTCTACTTTTACTCCTATAAGGGATTGTTTTAGGGACATCTTTCCTGATGAATTATTTGGTCTACCTATAATTCGATAGGTATATTTTACTATTGATTTGGTACTAGGAGTGGCACCAGTTAAAATTCCTCCTTATATGATAGAACCTATGGAAATTTTGTAACACAAGAAGAAATTTTATGATCTATAGGTTAAATGATTTATACACCCCAAAACATATCCTTGTGGTTCACCAATAACTTTTTTCAAGAAGGCGGATGGCACCATCATAATTTGTAAGGATTACCGTTGATTGAACCAGATTATGGTAAGGAATAGGTATCCATTTCCTAGAAAAGATGACCTCTTTGATCAGTTTCATTGAGGGAGAGTGTTTTCAAATATATATTTTAGTTCATCATATCATAAAGTGTGTATTAGGTTATAATACATACATCACATAGATTTCAATATCAAGTATGGTATTTACAAGTACCTAGTTTTTCCATTTAGACTCACGAATGCTCATCCAATTTTCATGGGTCTTGTGAATAATTTTTTTCACCCATACCTAGATTCATTTGTGGTAGTGTCTATTGAAAATTTCATAGTATATTCCCACCCCAAAAAAAACCATGACAATAATCTTGAGATTGTGTTGAATACACTTTGAGATAATGATATCCATGATAAACTTAGTAAATACTACTTTTCTATCAAAAAATTCCACTTTGTGGGTCACATTATCTTGGAGTCAGGAGTTTCAGTATACCCAGAGAAAGTGAGAGATGTAGTTTCATGGGAGCATCCTATGAATTTTTTTGAAATATTAATCTTTTTGGGGTAGCCAAATATTATATACATTTTATCTAGTATTTCTCACATCTTGTATTGTCCCTTACTAGCTTGAAAAATAAAGGTGTGAAATTTTTATTGTTTGAATATTCTGAAGAAGGCTTTCAAGATTTGAAGTGCATGTTGAATTCAACATCGATACTAATTTTTCAGATCTAGGTAAGGTCTATAAATTATATTTTGATGCATTAGGTATGAGGATCAAAAATTTTCTGATGTAGGATGATTTATTCGTCATGTACATGTCTAGTCAGTTGAGGCCTCACGAGTGGAATTACCATACACATGACTCAAGCTAGATATTTTAGTCAGAATTTATGATGTTGGAGACAATATCAACATAGATAGTGTTTTGTGGTATTCACTAATCACAAAATCCTTATGTACATATTTACGTGGTGTGATCTCAATCTCAAGTATCACATGTGCGTTGAGTACCAATAGTCATTTTATTTCGAGCTTGCCTACATGCCTGGTAAAGTTAATACTGTAGATGAAACTCTGATCCAAAATACTCAATCTTAGGTGGTTTATCTATCCATTGGTGTATGGAAACTCATGTCCTTATTCTCAGCGATGCACATTGAGGTTCAGAAATAAAATGGTTAGACTATCCTTATAGCTTTAAGAGTGAACTCTACTATTTTAGAATGGTAAGAATGAGGGAAAAATCTGATCTTGAAGGAATTTTACTAAGAGAATGTGTCTCTCTTGATGATACATCTTCAGGTTAGACCATGGATATGGATGATACTTTACTATTACATGGGATTCTATGGTTCCCATTAGATATCAAAGAGGATTTGAAGCAGTAATTTCATGCCTCGGCATGGGAAGTTCATCTTGGTTTCACCAAAATGTATTAGGATATATGGTTCCAATAATTGCGGCCTGGATTGAAATGGGATATTTACATATTCGTCACTTGGTTATCCACCTGTCAGTAGGTGCAAGTAGAACATCAGCGTTCAGTTGAACTTTTTCTGTTTTTTCTATTCCTGAGTTTAAATGTGATGATTTTTTTTATGGATTGCATGGCTAATCTTCCTAGATCAACTCATGGAAATGATAAAATATGGGAATTAATTAATCGTTTAATGAAGGTTACACCCTTTTTACCTATGTGAGAGAACCTCTCAGTATATGAGCTATAAAGGTGGTACATTGAGGAGGTTTTATGTCTTTATAGAGCTCTTGATTCTGTCATTTCTAAAAGAGGACCTCGCTTTATGTCATAGTTTTGGTATGGGTTGTAGAAGACCTTTGGTATATAGGTACTATGATAATGGACTATCACCAATAGACTGATGGATAGATGGTGTGTACGATTCTGGTGTTGGAGGACATGCTTCGAGCAAGTATCCTTTACTTTGGGGGTTCTTGGGAGAAACACATTCCCCTCATTGAGTTCACTTATAATAACAACATTCAGGATTCCATCGAGATGTATTCTAATGAATCCTTATATAGTAGGCCTTTATGATCACCTATATACTAGATAGAGGTACGAGTGGAATATTTACTTGGATCACATGTCATGAAAGAGATTAAAAAGTAGTTACAGTTGGTCAGAAGTTTCCTGATGATATCTTAGTCTAGATAGTATTCATATTCAAAAAGATGCTCGCAACCTCTTGAATTTGATGTCAGAGACAACGTAAACTTTTGATTCTCACTCAATTTTCTCTATAGAGTTATTATAAGTTAGGTTTATCTCTCACCTAGGTTCGTTGGACCCTTCAAGCATATGAAATGGATCGGACTAGTGGATTAACAGATAAAACTTCTTTAGAGATAGTGATTTATGCATGAAGTAATTCATGTATCTTAGATTCACTGATATTATCTCATCCCATTACATGTCTTTTAGGATAATGAGTTTGAGTTGGATTTTGATGCTTCATTTGAGGAGTATCTAGTTTGTAATGTGTATTAGTGCATAAAGGAACTCGAAGGAAATTCAGTTCCTTTGGTATAGGTACTATGGCAGTATGGTCGGGTACAGAATGAGACTTGGGAATGAGAAGCTAAAATAAGATCATAGTGGAAAAAACTCTTTTCTAATGATGCATCTTTAACATTAGAAGTCCAACCCAGAGACAAATTGCTTCTAGAAGGGGAGGTTGTGATGACCCGTCCTTTTATAATGGTATGTCCTGTTTGTTTTTTGTTTTAACTTCATTGAAAGGCCCTTATAATGTTACCTAATTGAATCATGGGGGTCATGAGGGTGTCCAAGGATTGTTCAGAGCCTATACCCCTATATTTTAGAAAAAACGTTGGACCTAATGGTTATTAGGAACTATGTTTCTCATCCCACACATTCTCTCCAAACTATGCGAGACAAGACAAAGGAGTATCAGGAGCCTCATGGTTTTTCTATAATGGTGAGACTCCAAACTCATTACTATGTGAAAAAATGTAGTCATTTAATAGAGGATTTTGGACAGTTTTAGAAATAGTGTACCTTAACCATTTGGGGTCTTCTTTTTAGATGTGTCTTTAGCACATTTTTTACACAGTGTGGAAAACTGTGTGCCTTATCTTTGTGCCCCCTACTTTGATGGTGAAAATTCTAAAATTCCCTTAATGAATTATTTTAAACCATTATCTTTTTCCCCATATTCATTCTAGAGGATGAATTTCATCATTCTCCTCTCGTAGCTCTCCCTAAATCCATATATATCCATTAAGATAAATACTTCGTTTGAAGTCTGAATTGAGTTCTGTCAAAGGTATTGTATAGCGTGAGGAAATATCTTCATTGCCCTTGATTCCTTTTTAATTTTATCTTCATATTTGTTTTGATATTTAGGTACAATATGTTTTGATTTATTTCAAGTCTTTGGAATATTTATTATATTTCTCTCATCCTACTTCAAATTTTTGGCCTCCCTTAGATGATGATACATTTTTGGACCTAGGTTAGGTGGTCTCATTATTTTACCCAAAACTTATGGTGTTTTTCATAGCTTTTATATTGTGCTGATTTCCATCCTTTGTTGTGTCTCATTGTTTAACTTATTTCATCATATTAAATTATTATAAGCACCTTGATATACACCTATTGATCCTTTTTAGTATATTAGAGGATTTGGACCCCATATTTAGACACCCCTTGGGTATTCCAGATTGAGTTTCCTTTTTATGCTAAATATTTAAATATCCAAAGTAGTAATTAAGTGTTCGTCTTGGGATAGAAATTAATTTTCCCTTAACTATATAAATATATAATGAACCCAAGGCACCTGTTAATTTCATGGCCTAGCTTATGAATTTAATTTCACATGTGGTTAATTTCTCAAATGACAATGACACCTCCTAAGTGCTTCATTGATATTTGTAAATAAATACCATTTCTTTGAAAAATTAAATGTATTAATTGTATATAATTGATTATTAATTATGGTTTTCGCTTCTGTAAATGATTAGAATGATTTAAATGTAATGAACTATTAAAGGGTGGAAAGTTCAGGCCAATTGATCCATATATTACTAAAGGATTTTATTTAAATGTGATATAAAGTATGGGAGGTTATGCCTTATGCCTGTATTTATAAATATGATTAAACCTTTATGAAGGTTGTGGTGTTATGGTAAGGGTTCTACTGAGCATGATGGTATCACACTCCCTAAGATCTATTATTGAGCATGAAGTATCAAACAATTGACACTAGTATGATTGTGGGCTTGGCATGCCATGTCCTTTGTTTCAAGTGTTGACATGATGGAACACTCACCATCTTGAGTGATGGGAATGGAATATCCCATTCATTATGATATGTAGGGAATGTACCATATTTCTTGAGCTTATAGGCTTGTTTATACTAGTTATAGATGTCTGAGTTATGCCCCAGTCCAGCCAGCACCTAGTATTACAGGTATATGGACACTTACGTCCGTACACACTTGGTCCATATAGGTGGATACAATATATAACTATAACTATATAAATTAATATATATATATATATGGACTCCGATTAGACACTCATTAAATCTATAAACAAAATTAGGTAGCACCGCCAGGTGTCCTCTGGGAACATGGGTAAGATGGTTATTTATTTCATCACTTATTTATTTTTCTATTTATACCTGCACACTGGCTTGAGTCTTTTGATATTATTACTCAGTTTTTTAGTTATTTATTCTTTGTATACTTTATTATTATTTCTTTTTATATATTATTTATTTGTTTATGTTTCTTGGTTGTATCTATTATTCCACTATGATTAGAGGATATAGTCTCCCCATTGTACCACATTCACACCCTCGCTACTAGTCAGTAGCTTTTGGCATACGAGGACACGATCTTGAGGCCATGTGACCCATCAGCTTGGGGCATGGGATAAGTTGACCCTGGGTCAGGATGTTACATTACTAAATATATATATTTATATAAATACCAAAAAAAATTGGGGTCAATCCCCTTATTATTAAGGTGAATGAAAAGAGAAATGATCCCATATAAGATGGATGGGGTCAAATAAGGAAAAATCCCAAATCCATAAGGAAAAACAATAACTCAACCATCACCATAATCATGATTAGATTCATGAATAGAATCATCAGCATCATGAGCAGACTCCCACTTTGATGGTCAATTACTCTGATTAGATAGTCAATTGTACTTATCATTAATATTTTTCTACTCTGGAGTGAGCTGATCTGATCTAAAATAGATACATTGCCTACACCCTTAAGTATCATCATCTCGGCCACCCTGGCCACAACTTTTTGGATGCCAACCCCATGTTCAAGTTTTCCTATGCATAATTACATCATATTCACCCTTTTAATCATCAAAATTTTCTTTATAAAAATGAATTTAATCCTAATTAAGAGATCCAAGTTCCTTGAAATTGTAAAACATTTAGAAATTCTTTGACGTGTCCAATTTCTAATGAGAAACTTTAAGCGACTTAGGATGAAATACATTTTTTCATGGAACCATTTGAAAACCTTCATTGTTGAAATATCACATACTTTTACTACTTCTTGAGATCATTTCCTCATACATATCATATGTGTCTAGTATATATGATTGCCTCTAGATAAACTCTAATCTGGAAGACAAAGAAGAAGAATCCATAATCTCATTGGGTTTTTGACCATTAATGGTTAAGGAAACCATATTATCATGCATAATTTGGTCGTCAATCATTGCATGAGCATCAATCTCTATAATTTCCTTTTCACTGTGGGATTCCATTCTATCCACCATTACAAGTTCATAAGGACTGCCCTCTTTATTATCAATGGGGACTCTATCTAGTCACATAACCATTGCACTTTTCCCATCATCATCTTGAGTTGATGGTTCCTTGACAACAATATCTGAACAAATCCGCTTCTAACCAAATAATTATATAGAAATATCAATAGACTGGTGGATTCCATATGCATCAACTTTCCAGATAAAATTAGTTTTTTGTCATTGATATTGACCAAAATCATATCCTGCATCAACATTTGAGTCAACCTACAACTGCCCAGTCTTTGGAGTATCAGAATGTACACCTGATTTTCTTCACCTTTTGAAACAATAATTATTATCATGGTTGTGAGTATTTAAAAACTCACAGACAAGTGATCTCCTGAAATTGGAAAGATCATGACCAATAATATTACATTCCATGTAGAATTTAGGAACCCACTCATAAACAATTTTCACATCAAAATCATCTTCATCAGTGGAAAAAAAACCCAATCAACTAGAGTTGAACCCATATCAACCTCAACCGGAAAATGGTCAAAGGGATCAAACCATGCAGTCTTGGTTTCCTTATCCACTTTAATTGAAATACCAATAAATATGTATATTTCATATTAGATTTTTGGATGCTAAAGAATGCAATAAATTCCATAGACCGTTACACAGATTTGAGCAAAAGAGTTATCTGCATCCAAGAGATTGAATTGTTTGTCCCGTTAATTAATGTGAATAAATTGAGGATTAAGAGATACATAGCCAAACTCACATGCCCACATCTTAAATTCCCTATAATGGAAGAGGATATGATAAAACCCATGTCCCAATGAAATACATATCCAAAATAAATATCCCCAAATATCTAATAACTGGTCAGTAAAATCACCAATATTCATTGGAATGAAGCCCCTAGGCAGAATAATCCAAGCAACGATAGAGTGTTTCCCAATTTTAATTCACTCTAACATCGTATCCCAGTATGCATTAACTGGGTGATTCTTCCTTTATGATTAACGGTGATGGAACATGACCCTTTGTAGAAAGATGAGGAATAACCCACAACTTCATCATCATTGAGAGGACCCTCACAAACTCTCTGATTTTTTAATTCAACTCTTTTTTAGCACTGATAAAAGGGTATCTTTATTAGAGGAAAAAATTCACTGATAAAGAGTATTTTTGTTATCCCTTTCTATTTTATCATTGATAAAGCTTCTCTTTATCATCACATTTTTGAAAGTGCTGATAAAAGCCTTATGTGATCCTATAAAAAACCTAATGTGCTATTTTCGCTACTCACACATTCAATCTCTCATAGAACCATGATGATGTCATCACTGCTCTCCCTGTCATCGGTCCCTCCCATCACCGTTGCTCTCTAATGTCATCATCTCTCCCTTTTCGAACCTAATCTGCACGGAACCAAACCCTCATGGCTCTTCATCAATGAATTGATCCTCTCAAGATCTAAGGTATGATAATTTTTCTTCTCATATTTAATTTCTTCTTACATCTATTAATTTACCCTTCCCACTTTCTTGAATGTAGTATCGATGAATTCCTTTCCTTCCCAAGTTCAATTTTCACCATCAAAGGTGACGAGTTTACATTTATACGATGTAGGTATTTCTAGGAAACCTCCATTATAATTAATATCTTGTGATTATTAGTGGTTTAAAATGTTTTATTATAAATCCACAAGTATATGGTATACCCATAGTGGGTTGGAAGTGTTTTTTAGATGGTTTTTTATTCTCTATAAGACAGAGTTTTGAAATGGATTTCTCTTGTTTTATTTTGAATTGATTTGATGGAATATCATGTGTTTAATGATAGTTCCAAATAGACCCTTAAATTTATTTAAAAGGTTCTTATGTTGTTCTTGGCACTGAATAGTTTTTAAAAGGGATGATTTGTTATTTTTAATGGGTTGTGTTGATCTCAATAAAATAGCTTTAAAAATTTAAATCTTGTGTATAATTTTTTATGGAGATTTTTTGAATAAGACTACCAGGATAGAAATAAAATTCATGTTTTTTATTTCTAATGAAACACTTTTATTTTTTTTTAATATATAAATTGTAGAAAATTACACTTATGCATTTACAAAATACATAAATGATGAAAAACCTAGTTTCAATCTCCAAGACATTAGGAACCTTTTGTTTGAATCCTCTTACCCCAATAATTTCCCACAAATGATAATCATTTCCCAATAATATATAACCAAAAACTCACATCCAAAATTTATAATATTTGAAAATATTAGGCCAAGATACCCTACCACATGAATAATGTTGAAACTGTCTTTATAGAGATGGATATCGAGATAAAAACTCAAGATAAATATAATATGTAAAATTTAAACTAAAGAGAAAACAAATATGAAAGTCATATTCAAATAGATCATTCATAGATATATCCATCCAATAATTATTTAATCATTTTTAATCTATATATCAAACAGGAGTAAACTATGTCTCGGCATTAATGTGTGTTAGACCATCCAACATATCATTCTTAGGGTTGCATCAATCAAGGAGCCTCTTGTGGGAATCAAACTGATACTGTGGATTTTTTCTATGTTAGATCGAAAACTAAGAAAAAATTTCTAATGATTACCCAACACCTCATCATCAGAACATTTATATTTTAGGAGATAATTTTCATCCTTATCGGCTTAATCTCCAAACCAATTATTATTTCATTTTTTTTCTTGAGTTTCATCCCCCATCTCTTCTGGACATGGACCTATGTTTCTTGAACAACCCTGACTAGTAGTCATCCCATAAAAAGTATAGGAGATCATTGGGGATGAATTCATAGGATGACACATACCTCTAATGGAGTAATTCATTACTAAAATTTAATTACCCATTTCATCCAAAGAATGATTGAATTATTTGAAACATTCAAATGTTGGGTTCCCCTTATTTGAAAGGCCCATTTTTGTATTTATTTACTTTTTAAATATTAATATTTCTGGATCAAATAAGATTGATATGAATCAAAAATGTATTGATTTCAAATGTATGAAAAAAGAGTCTGAATATGGAGTGAAACAGTTCATCAAGTTTGAAAAAGATCATGCATATGAACCTTCTCAAATAATTTATCCTTGTTTACATTCTTATTATCCGTGAATAATTAGTATGGAGGAGTTGTAAAAAAACTTGATCTATCATAGAATACATCAATGTTATAAATTTAAGACTAAACATATGGGAATATGAATATAGATAGTGATAGGGATAGTGCTATGTTTTATGGATAATATCCTATGATTTCAAGTATAGAAAATAATTAACACCATATTGAGGATATGGTTATTAGATTTAATGATAACAATGATCATATTGAAGAAATTATAATGAAATTTGAAGATGAACTTTTATATTATCCAAAATTTCTTAATAAGATAAAGAGTCTTGAAAAGATACAATTTTATACTGGTTGTAATAAATATATAGCATTTTAAGGCATACTAATGTTGTATAATTTAAAATATGGAAGTAGATGGAGTGATTAAAGTTTTACTAAATTACTTTCTCTATTGAATGATATGATCCTAGAAGAAAATAATATTAATAGTCTAACATATGATGATAAATTAATTCTATATTTAATGGGTATGAACTATGAAATAATACATGCATGTCCAAATGACTATATACCATTTCTCAGGGGCCACAAATCACTTAATGAATACCCAAAGTCTGGTGTTTCTCAATTCAACAAATATGGATAAGTTCGTATAATAGTTTTCTAGTTCATTCCATTCATTCTATGGCTTAGGAACTTACATGGAAGTGATGTGACTACAAGTCAATTAATTTTTCATGCATATAAATGAAATAAATATGGGAAAATTCGTCACTTGATAGACTCTCCTTTGTGGAGTAGAATTGATTATGAGTATCCAAAATTTGGACATTATCAGACAAACATTCGTATTGTGCTATCTATAAATGGAGTAAATATTTCTTTGTTTTCAAATAATTACTCATAGTACATGGCTAGTTATGTTGGTAAATTATAAATTTCCATTGTGTTCATACATGATATGAAAATACATTATGTTATCTAATCTTATATCAGTACTAAAAAACTGGGTAATGATATTGATTTTAATTTGGCTTCATTGATCGAATATTTGGAATTATTATGGGATTTTGGTATTTAATTTTATGATGCATATTGAAATTAATATTTCTTTTTTAGTGTCATGTTATACCTGATGATAAATTATTGTCCTACTAATGAAAATTTTTTAGAATATATAATTAAAGGAACTCTAGGTTGTCTCATTTTTTAACAAGGTACATAGTCAATTTGGTTGAAAAATTCATCTAATACTGTGTTTCTCAGACATCATATATTTCGACCCCGGAAACAGAAGTGTTGATCATTGATTAAATAATTTTATGTGAGTTCATAAGAACGTAAAACACCATATCCACTAATAGGTGATCAACTAATTGGGAAATGTAATGATTTGAACACTTCTTTTGGTAATTTTTTTTGATAAACCTTATCAATACGGATTGTAAAAGAGATATCCACTCTTTTTGAATAAAAATAATAGAATTTTTTTTTCCAGAAATTTTATTGATATTATGAATTTTCAAAAAAAAATATGTGATAGTGTCATTGGAACATTACTAAATTCACTCGAAAAAATAAAGGATGGAATTAAGGCTAGGTTGGATGTGGTTAACTTGGGAATATAGGAATCATTTGAACCAGTCAAGGCTGAAAATAGTCTTTTCTTCCTCCAGATGATTACATTATTTACATGGATGAGATATATTGGTTTTTAAAATTATTTAATGATGTAAAGGCTCCATATGAGTATTCATCAAATATAAAGAAAATTGTTTCCATAAGTGATTTAGTGTAAGGATCTAAAGTCACATGACTGTCATGTTTTGATGCAAGATCAAATTCATATAGCTTTATATTCCATTTTTTCCAAGAATTTTCATTATACATTATCCAAACTCTAAATATTTTTCAAAGCTATATGGATTATTGTTATAGACCTAGCAAAATTTCCAACTGTGGAAAATGAAATTACTATCATATTATGTGAATAGTAAATGTTGTTCCTACTATCATTCTTTGATATGATGGTTCACTTGAGGGTTCACTTGGTAAGTAATATTTGACTATGTGATCATATACATTATAGATAGATGTACCTCATTGAACTATACATGAATATTTTAAAAGGGTATAGAAAAATCAATGTTTTCTAAAGGGTTGTATTGTTGTGGAATTCATTAGATTCTGTACCGACTACCTATCCCTTGTAGAAAGAATTATTCTATAGAAATCTCATCACATTTATTGGTGAAGAAATTTCAAGAATATATGTTGTCCCAATCACTATTAGAGATCAGGAGTAGGCCCACCTTTACATTTTTCCTAACAATTTACAGGTTTCCCCATATGTTGAAACCTTCAATGAAATTATTTGGAATTTGAATCCATCAAGGGATAAAAGTTGGATATAAAATACGCATAATCAATTGTTTATAGGATGGTTTATAGACCATATTTTTATGGATTGAAGTGAAAATCAGGATTCAATTTCATAATGGAATCAATGGAAAGCTAGACCACCAAGTCTGCATGTGTTATCTTATAATGGTAATGTAATTACTGGTTATACAATCTATAAAAATGTACATGGTGAAGGTAGTAGAATAAATAATAGTGGAGTTAAACTTGTGGCTTAAGCGATGTATGTATCTAGTACCATGGACAGAAATAAAATTTATGTGAATTTTTTTAACAAGTATAGGGAAAGTCCCCCATCATAGGATAAAATAGGAAGCCACTTTTGAAGAATGGGAAAATAGGAGACCCATTACAAACAAAATGGAAAAAATGACATAAAATGCTAGTCCCAATGCGATTAAAAAAGACCCAACTGGTCGAAAGAATTAATAGGTTAAGATAGTCCAGGGAAAAGTATCACCCCCCCCCCCCTAAATGATAATGAAATAGTGAAATTGGTTAATGGGAAAGTGTCCCCCCTGCCAAGGATTTACACCATGTTGATAGCACAATATGGAAGGGCACCCATCCCAATCCCATTGAAATGAGGATGGATGTTCATATTGTAGATTCAAGTACATTTATCTCTCTTTTGATCCATGCACCCAATAATGCATGTGATGGAATCACAGCATGTCAACCTGAAGCAACAAAGCACAAGACCAATGTCAGTTTACAAATTTAGATCAAGGCACCCATCTATCCAACAAGAAAGAAAGATGGTTGGATGATGGGTTTCAGCACACCCATCCCTCTTTCGAGGCCGACCACCCAGTAGTACAAGAAAGAACCAATACTTCCATCCAAATGTGATGAAACAAATTCCCAGACACATTGTAACATATTCTACCAATAAACCAACCAGTTTAAAAAACAACATTCAAAAAATAGAAAAACATCTCAAAAAATCTCCAAACCTCACATGATTCATCATCAATCAGCACTTTCATCCATCAACCAAATCCAAGTCATCACTGAAATTAGTAACTCCATAGACCAAACAAGGTTATCCACAAGATCCTTCTATAGAGTCACCCATGAAATCACTATTACACCAGGAAAATACATTAATGATCTCAGGATACAACCACAATAAGGAACCCTAACCTCCTCATAGGCATCCTTCTCCTCTGCCCAAGAGTGACACCGGATGAATGTCTCATGTCGAGGTGGCCAACACTCAGAAATAATATCATCGTTTCATGTAGAGAAACCCACTCTCGAGCATCAAATCAACGAGGGATTCCCAAATCGAAAGAGAACCAGGGAAGATGAATCCGGGCGAGGCACCTCTCAAATTCCAAGTTATCACGCTACATATAAAATTACGGGATGAGAAATACTCATCCAAAAGCCTTTAAAACCCACCAGAGTACTCATATCCAAATAGATTGTAAAGGAAGGATGTTTGAGCACCATCAAACCTTCAAAATCCGCAAGTAATGCGATGGTTTGACAATAAAGACAAACCCAACCAAAAGGTAACCGTGGAAGGGGAAAGAGGCGGCTATATGGGACTTGTCATGTATCTAGGGGATACACGAACACGGGATGATGTACACAGCATGTACACCATCACATGGTCAGGTGAGGCCAGTAACATGGGTCACCCCCTATAATGATTACACGGATGGGAGTACATGGGTTGAGGACTGTGTATGGGCACACATCCAGCCTACACAGAGCCGACCCTAGTCACTCAGACACAGTATGTACACTGTACTATACGCCGTGTACTCACTTTTCTACATGACCAGCCTTACGACATGGGCCGTTGTACAAAGGCATTACCTGGGGTAAGACAACACGGTGTGTAACCTTTCTACATGTTTTGTACTTTTTGGAAAATTGAATGGTCCTCTTTTTCATTTTATCTTAGAAATCTTTCATTTGGGTTAGTGCCCCTTCTTCTCGTTCCCCTGAAGGTTAGGCATTGTTTTCTTCTATAGGATTATGATCCCTTCAGCAGGACATTCTATGATAGAGTCGGCATCCCTCTGAGAGGCTCGAAGCGAGATCTCTATCCATTCATGACCCTACGTAGAGTCAGGCATTGATGTGACCAACTCTATCAGGCATTGATCCTCTACCTAGCTGGTGAATACACCAAGATGGTGAATCCAAATTAGTCACGGTATCCACCATGGCCCTGGAAGGGATCCTCATCTGTGTATCGTGATCTTTCCCTCTCAGGAGTGTGTCTCCAATAATTAGTGTATCTATCTATCCAGATCTTCCCACTAAAAAGTGTATCTCTCATAATGAGTGTATCTATCTATCGTGATCTTCCCACTCAGGACTGTCTCCCGTAATGAGTGTAACTTCCTCTCGTGACATTTCCTGATGAACAGTACTTCTCGGACGGACATCATCAGAGCAACTAGACTCGTGTAGTGTGTTCTCCCGAAACAAGTACTTTGTGGAAATCTTCATACTGAATCCCTAGAGGGGTTATGTGGTTGTGCGACTGTCTCTAGACTACGGGTCTAGGATTTGAGTATATCTAGATTTTGATCTCCTATTATATGTTCATTAGACATATACTGTGTAGTGGTGGATGTGCCTTTCATATGTGTACTTGCTTTGTGTTTTTTGGGGTCCTCTACTGGGTATTGTTATACTCACCCCAGCATGGTAATTGCATGCACATGTCATTCCTTGTGTAGACGAGCATCCTTTTGATAGATTCTAGGGTGGACCAGGGTAGGGCCAAGCTTTATAAGATCCCTTCAGGACGAGGCATTCTTTCGCCTACGAGCAGCATTCCCAATACCTCTTTGTGTTTACAGGTTGGACTTTGCAGTTTTCAGACTCCTGTTTTTGGTGGGCTTGTATTCTAGCCCAGTTTACTTTCAGTACTTTACTTTCCGTCATACTCTGTTGGTTGGGTTTATTTGTATGCATGAATTTTTGTTCTTTAGCGGGTTTTACATTACATCATTTGTGGGCTTGGAGATGTGTTTGTGTGTATAGGTTCTTAGGAAATGCCTCTCAAGTAGTAATATACCTACTCAATGCTAGTCACCAGCCCATAGCCTATTGGAGGCGGGCTTGGGGTGTCACGGCGCGGACCTCGCTAGGACGGGTCATGACAGAGTGGTATCAGAGTTGGTCAGTTCTACCTTAGGACCAAGAGTCTATGAGATTGGTTTGGGGCAACAGTGTTTAGTGTTTCGAGCTCGGCTTTCTGGCCAAAGACTCCAGTGTTACTGTGGCGACCGATGTATCCATACACTAGGACTCTGATAACCTATTTTTCAACTTGATACATGAAAACACTAGTTACGGGGAAATAAAATAATGGTACATGCATCATATAAGAATGGGTTGTGTTTTCCATATCCTTTGTGTCAGCTATCCAGATATACTCATTGACCATGGTACATATTTTGTACTTAAAGGATGCCTCTATGATGCATACCCACTAGGATGCAGTAGCACTATCAGAAGGATGACCCCATCAGTGATGAGGCTTTGATACAAAGACCAGTTCCCTAGGAGTTTCCACCAGGTGGTGCACCTGCTATACCACCACCAGTGGAGCATCCCGTGGTACCTGCAGTACAGAACGAAGAGGAGCAGAGACTGAGCATGCTCTATGAGTTCTAGATACAGATACCCCTCGAGTTCTGAGGAGATCCTGACCCTCAGGAGGCTAAGGACTGGCTTGAGGCGGTGACCAGATTTTCCCATCTAGTGAGGACACCAGCAGATCAGATGGTGATCCTAGGGGCGAGCCTTCTTCAAGGTTTGGTGGGACAATGGTGGATTCTGACCATAGAGACTCACGACGAGGAGACTCTTTCATGCATAGAGTTCGAGAGAATATTTAGGGAGGAGTTATCTCCAGTTACGCTGAGAGCCGTACTCATCCAGAAGCTTCTTCAGCTCTAGTAGGGAAGTTTGACGGTAGCTTATTATTCATCGAGGTTCACCAACCTCACCCGGTACTCGATGGATATGGTTAGGGATTAGTACTTCAGAGATTGGACCTTAAAGTGAGGTCTAGAACGATACATATGAGCTATTGAAATTCCTCTATGCATTCCGACTTATGCTGGAGTGCTCGAGCGGGCTTTGGTGATCGAGAGCTTCATGGCGGAGCAGAGACAGCCAACGATAATCAGCTGCAGGCAGACAGGTGCGGAGACCTCAGCAGCAGGGAGCCGACGCCAGATGTAGGGATCAGAACATGAGAGAAATCAGAGGAGGACCCAGTACAGGGGATCTATAGTCCAGGGCTCTCAAGATATATCCAACCATCCTAGTGAGAAGCGGTGCTATGAATGTGATGGTAGGGGACATCTCACTAGAGATTGTCTGACCCGTCGAGTTGTTGATAGGGAAGTGATGGATGGACCACTGAGGCAGAGGCATGGAATGGAGCAAACAGACCCACCAGGAAGCAAATGTGGCATAGGGGTAGGGAGAGCTACAGGTGGTGGAAAAAGCTTCGATCTACTTCCACCACCACCCCCAGGTGGTTCGCACCAGGCTCAGGTAGCTGAAGGATAGGGGTGGGGATAGCTGCATGCGGTCGAGGCGTACGACCTAAGGGATCCATGGATGATATGAGGTATTATCTGTATCTTCTCTACATTAGTTTTCATACTTATATACATAGGTTCTAGTCATTACTTCATTACCACATGTCTTGTGAGAAACCTTGAGATTCTGGTAGAACCGTTGACTCAATCCTTACGCTTGGAGACACCTGCGAGAGGAGACTTGACGATCACACACCTTTGTAGATAGTTTTATCTTAACCTCGGAGGTGAGATTTTTGGTTGGAACCTCTTGGAGGTAGCATTGAGGACTTACGACGTCATTCGTGGTATGGATTGGTTATCTTTGGTCCATCCCTCAATTGACTATTTTAGGCGAAGAGTGTGATGTGTCTGCCATGATGGAACAAGGTTTTCCTTTGTCGGAGAAAAGGAGACCCAGGCAGCAGAGAATGGGCTCATGCATAGGAGGGTTCATCCGATCACTCATGATCTGTCTAGCCTTACCCTTGGAGCTATAGATATTGTGAGATCTCAGTTCCCCATAGTAGTGGCGAAGTACGAGGACGTCTTTCCCAAATATTTTCTAGGATTACCTCCCCACTAGTAAATTGACTTCTGCATCTACTTACACCCTGGGACGACACTGATTTCATCACCAGCAAATCCGATGGCCCCCGCAGAGCTTCGCGAGTTGAGGGTGATGTTCG
Organism: Viscum album; assembly: GCA_963277665.1. Taxonomy (NCBI): domain Eukaryota; kingdom Viridiplantae; phylum Streptophyta; class Magnoliopsida; order Santalales; family Viscaceae; genus Viscum; species Viscum album. The sequence goes on from OY728160.1 coordinate 1,417,432,112, forward strand.
AGGATTTGCAGAGCAAGGGGTTCTTAAGACACAGTGTTTCACCTTGGGCGCGGCCCCAGACTTGTTTGATAGGAAGGAAGATGGGAGTTTGAGGTTGTGCATGGATTATTGGCGCCTAAACCAGGTGACAATTAATAATAAGTATCCACTTCTAAGAATTGATGACCTCTTCGATCAGCTGAGAGGGGAACAGTGGTTCTCGAAGGTTGTACTTCGATTAGGTTATCACCAGTTATGAGTAAGGGACGAGGATATACCAAATATGGATTTCAGATGTAGCTATGGTCACTATGAGTACTTGTTGATGCCTTTCAGTGTGACAAACTCCCCCATAGTGTCCATGGGATTGATGAATCGAATCTTCCAGCAATACCTAGACGGGTTCGTGGTGGTCTTCATCGACGACACATTTATGTACTCGTAATTAGAGGAGGAGCACACGAGACACCTGCAGATGGTTATAGACGTACTCTGAGAGCACTAGCTTTTTGGGAAGCTCTCAATGTGCTAGTTTTGAATTTAGGAGGTCCACTTTATGGGACATGTCATCTCTACAGATGGAGTAGTTGTGGACCCAGCCAAGGTGGAGGCAGTGTTAGCATGGGAGCCACATCGGAGCGTGATGGAGGTGCGAAGCCTCCTTGGGTTGGCAGGGTATTACTGGAGGTTCATCCTTGATTTCTCTCGAATAGCAGCAACGATGACGGCCTTGACCAGGAATGGGAAACCCTTCATGTATATGGAGAGGTTCCAGTTGGATTTTGAGAATTTGAGACAGAGTTTGACGAGCGCCCCAATCTTGAGATTACCGGAATAGGGTGTCAAGTACGTAGTTTTCTGCGACACATCATGGACCGAGCTTGGTTGTGTCCTGATGCAGAGATAGGTAGTGATTTATTATGGTTCATGCCAGCTTAGGCCACATGAGCATAACTATGTGACCCATGACCTTGAGTTGGTTGTGGTAGTCTTTTCATTGAAGATGTGGCGACACTACTTTATGGGCGAGCGGTTCATCGTATACTCTGGCCAAAAGAGCCTCAAGTAAATCTTTACACAAAAGGATCTAAATCAGAGGTAGAGTTGATGGCTAGAGTTCCTCTAGGACTATGATTTAGATATAATTTATACTCCGAGGAAGGGGAACAAGGGGGGCGGATGCTCTTAGCAGAAGGTCAAGCTCACAGCTGTTGAGTGAGGCGACAGAGTAGTTAGTCGTGTTTCAGTTATCCTTCGTGGATAGAGAGGATACATCTTACCTATAGTCTAGGGTTTTCGCCCCTCCACTCTTATAGTGGGTTAAGGAGGCGCAGGTAGGAGATTTCGATTGTGTGGATTTATGTGCTCAATTATCCGAAGGACATGCTTTTGATGGATATTCACAAGGTGGGGATCACATACTTATTTTCATATGATGCATTGTTGTACCAGTAGCGTTGCAGGAGGAGGTCCTATGGGAGTTTCATACATCCCCCTTGGTGGTACATCCAAGAGTGGAAAATATGTACTAGGATCTTCGACGATAGTTCCGGTGGTCAGGCATGAAAAAGGCAGTAGCAGAGTTCGTTTCCCGATGCCTCACATGCCAAAAGGTGAAGGCTGAGCACCATGTTCCAGCGGGATTAGCTCACCCCTGGAAGTTCTAGAGTGGAAGTGGGATGTAATATCAATGGACTTTGTGACAGTCTTACCATGGACTCCCAAGTTGCATGATTCCATCTGGGTGATAATTGACCAACTCACCAAGTCGGCCCACTTCCTAGCTATTAGGGAGAATAGTACTGTAGAGAGCTTGGGGCGCCTCTTTGTGCAAGAGATTGTTCGGCTTCATGGAGTCCCTTCGACGATAGTCTCAGACAGAGACGCCCGCTTTAAATCCCGGTTGTGGAATGGATTTAAGGAGGCCTTTGGGACTTAGCTACATTTTAGCACAACGTTTCATCCCCAGACCGATGGTTAGACAGAGAGGACCATCTAGGTTCTGGAGGATATGTTGTGGGCCTGTATCTTAGACTTTAGTCATAGTTGGGAGGGCCACCTACCACTGGTGGAGTTTGAGTATAATAATAGCTACCACTCCACCATTGGTATGGCATCGTTCGAGGATTTGTATGGAAGACCTTGTCGGTCACCGCTTAGCTGGACCGACCCCGGAGAATCAGCACTATTGGGTCCAGAGTTGGTGCGAGCTACCACTGAGAAGGTGTAGATCATCCGAGAGTGGATGAAGACTACACAAGGCTACCAGAAGTCTTATGATGATAGGATATGGAGACCCCTAGATTTTGAGGAGGGAGACCACATCTTTCTTCGGGTCTCACCTCATCGAGGGTTATAGAGATTGGGCCAAGGCCGCAAGTTATCTCCATGGTTTATCGGGGCTTTTCAGATAATGCACAGAGTTGGTGACTTGGTGTACTACCTAGCTCTATCGCCCCAGTTGCATTGGGTAAATAATTTCTTCCACGTGTCGCAGTTGAGGAGGTACGCATATGACCCATCGCACGTCATCGACTGGGGAGAGCTGGACATCGAGAATGGAGTGACCTTTACTGAGTACCCGATGGAGATCGAGGATCAGCAGGAGAGGATCCTTCATGGGAGATCGATTCCCTTGGTGCAAGTTTAGTGGAAACATGGGAATCTTCAAGAGAGAACATGGGAGCAGGAGGCTCAAATCCGTGCCTAGTACCCACATCTTGAGTTTTATTTTTTTGGATTTTTGGGGACACAAAGCCCCAAGGTGGGGAGAATGTAATGTCTCAAATTTTCCATGTATTATATTTAAATATAATATGGAATTATTATGAGACCAGGTGTTGTGATGGTACATCATTCTGAGGCCCAGTGATCCTAGAATGGTGGTTCAAACCTTTTTTTGTTAACTGAGTTTACATTTGTGCACGGTTGTGGCAGTTTCTAAATAGATGCCCGGATCAAAATTATGAGGGTACTATTGTGTCCGGGATGAAGACTTTAGCTATGAATGGGTCTAACCTTGACCAGTCAAAATAAAACAAAATAAATGGCAAAGTTTATTTTATTTTTTATGGAAACATTCACTACAGCGTTGTGACAGGGAAGCTTTTTAATAATTAATGTCATGGCATAATGACAAAGAAACAGCAACACTGACTCATTAATTCCTCGGTGTGATGGAATTAAAAAACGTGTTCCCTCTTATTAATGGGTTAATAGATTGTTGCTCATTGGCAGAAGCTGGAGAGAAACACTGGAGAATCCTTGGCGCTTTGTAGAAAACTCTAGGCGATGAACGATGATGAATCAAGCTCAGAATTGTTGTGACAACAAAGTTGAAGGATCTTGGTGACGACAAAGGCTTGACCCCTCATTCTTCAGCAATCGAAACCTTCGTGAGGTATCAGTTGTTATTTCAAATCTCCTTTCCCCATTTTTGATTTTAAACAACGAACACGGATCAACCACAAACATGTTGATCTGTGGATTTGTACATTTTTTGGGAGGGTTTTTGATGGGATGATTTCGGAGAATTAATCCATGATTAATTTTTGTTTGATTCTTCTCCATTTAAGACTACTAACGGGAGCAGATCAACGCCGTAACGAATGACGGTGGAGGTCATTCCTCGATTTTCTGATTTGGATTTCTTCACCTTCTTTCTTTTCCACGTGTGTTCCTCACGTTCTTCGTGGGGAGATGAACAATGGATCATTGCGCACCCGTCTTGCAACACAATGATCTTAAACTAGAGATCTGACATCGCAATGACCCGATGGAGGAGTGATGGTCATAGTAGATGACGAATCGGGTCGGATCTAAAAATATCGTTCTTCGAGCGTTCTTCACACGGGAGGATCGAAATGCATTTTCAGGGACAATCGGAGGCCTGAAAACAATGTAGATGACCTCAGGACGTTGGGGCGACCTGGATTTCGTACTTCCATGGCAATCGGATGGACAGATCGATGAATGGGGCATCATAGAGGCGCGGCGGTGGAAGTCTGTGATTCTGGAAATTTCCAGAATACACTGTGTGTACTTCTAAAGAACACGCCATTTAGTACCAACGGCAGCAGCTAGGGTTTTGGGTGTTAGAGAGAAATCATACGGCGTGTGACCCAGGTCACATGGTGTGTTGTACTTTCCCCAAACCTCGGCTTGTATTTTGGAAAGTACATGGACACGGGATGGACTACACGGCTTCAGACAACACGGCGTTTACACTCTATGCAGCATGACAGATCCGGCTACATGAGACACGGCATGTATCTAGGGGATACATGGACACGGGATGAATTACATACCATGTACTCCAATACATAGTCAGGCGAGGCCAGTAACACGGGTCACCCCAGGGAACAATTACACTGGTTGGTGTATATGGGTTAAGGACCGTGTACGGGCACACGGCCAGCGTACATAGAGCCGAACCCAGTCACTTGGACACGGAATGTACACCTTACTACATTCCATGTACTCACTTCTCTACATGAACAGCCTTATAACATGGGGCATTGTACACGGGCAGTTCCCGGGGTCAAAAAACATGACGTGTAACTTTTCTACACACCGTGTACTTTTTGAAAAATGGCATGGTCCTCTTGTTATTCATATATTGGAAATCACTTGTTTGGGTTACTGACCCTTCTTCTTGTTCCCTTGAAGGTCAGGAATAATTTCCTTATACAGGAGTATGATCTATTTAGCAGTACTTTCTGCGATAGAGTTGACATCCCTTCGAGAGGCCCGGAGCGAGATCCTCTTTCCATTCCTAACCCTATGTAGAGTCAGGAATCAATGTGACCAACTCTACCGGATGTTGATCCTCTACTTATTTGGTGAATCCACCTATCTAATGAATCTGGATGAGTCATGATATCCTCCATGTCCCTGGAAGTGATCTTCATCTGTGTATCGTGATCTTTCCCGCTCAGGAGTGTGTCTCCCGTAATGAGTGTATCTATCTATCGTGATCTTCCCACTCAGAAGTGTGTCTCCCATAATGAGTGTATCTATCTATTGTGATCTTCCCACTTAGGAGTGTGTCTCTTTTAATGAGTGTATCTTCCTCTCATGACATTTCTTGATGAACAGTACATCTCAGACGAATTTCATCAAAGCTACCAAACTCGTGGAGTGTGTTCTCCCAGAATGAGTACTTCGTGGAAGTCATCAAACTGAATCCCTAGAGGGGTTATGAAGTTTTGTGAATTGTCTCTAGACTATGGGTTTGGGTTTTTAGTATATCTAGATTGTGATCGCCTATTATATGTTCAGTAAACATATAATGTGTATAGCTGACTGTGCCTTTCCTTTGTGTACTTTCTTTGTGTTTTTCGGGGTCCTCTACTGAGTATTGTTATACTCACCCATGCATGGGCTTTGCCTGCACGTGTCATGTCTTGTGCAGACGAGCAGCCTTTTGGCAGAGTCCAGGGCAGGACTGAGCATTCTGAGTTCCCTTCAGGATGAGGCATTCCTTCGGCTATGAGTAGCAGTTCCAGTACCTCTTTGTGTTTACAGGTTAGACTTTGCAGTTTTCAGACTCTTATTTTTGGTGGGCTTGTATTGTATCCCAGTTTACTTTCATTACTTTACTCTCAATCATACTTTGTTGGTTGGGTTTAGTTTTATGCATGAATTTTTGTTCCTTAGTGGTTTTTTCATTTCAGCATTTGTGGGCTTGGAGATGCATGTGTGTGTACAGGTTCTTATGCAATGCCTCCCAAGTAGTAATATGCCTACTCAGTGCTAGTAACCAGCCCCTAGCCTATTGGAGGTAGGCTTGGGGAGTCACGGCACGGGCCCTACTGGGACGGGTCATGACAGGATCAACATATCAAATATGAGTCATATTATAGTTATTACTCTACATGTGTTTAAGCATAACACGTGATAGAAAAATCATTTAATTGATGTAAAAATTATGTTGGTAGTACAAAAAATTAAATTATATGAGATGTCATGTATTCCACAAGATGCATGAGTAAAAAATATACACATATAATACATGTTGGGTAGTTCATATGGGTACTCAAAGTATTTACTTCAAGGTACATTTATGTACATAGTTAATTTTAAATAAATTTATATAATTTGTTTATAATTATTATGGATGAGAATCTTTAGGAAATTCAGATGATGATTAAGATAAAATAATTGATTAGTTAAAGAAGACAATTAATTCATTCGAGCATGATTTATCTAAAATAATAATGATTATAATTGAATTATAATTTTATTAAGTTCATATTTTATTCCACGTGGATGATCATGAACTTAGACAAGGATTTTTTATAGTACTATTTTCATTTAATTTACTATTAAATTAATTTTTTGACATATATTACATCTCTCCTATTATTATTTAAGAGCATGTGATCCCCTATTTTCTTCAATGTAAACCCCTTCCCCTCAATATTGTTTGCATAAAAGAAAATGTAATGGTTGGAGCTCCCAATTTAGTGGAGGTGGTTCAAGTTTGTAGCTATGGGGAAACCAATCCAACAGAGATACACAGGTGGACATGTGGAAAGATCCACCAAAAACCATAAATTGTTCAAGGTGTTTTTTCCCAAGGTTGATAGTTAATTTATCATCCACAAGGTTAAATAGACATTAGAAAAAGCTAATGATCATACCACTAATATTTATACTCTATAAACTTTCATGGTTATTTCATTATGGATGTTTTTTCATGATTATATATATTAATGAAGTAACAACCATTCAATATTAGACTAAAATAAATTTCCTTATCCATAAATATTATCTAAGAAGTGGTCAGTCACTTAAGTAAATCAACTTAAAACTATTCAAATTTATTAAACAGTTATCTTTGAGGTAATGAGGTGGATAATATGGATCCAAACGACTAAAATGTCCAAGAAATAGAATATTTTGAAGCTAATTGTTACAGATGATGGGTTTTGATAAAATATTAGGATATTAATAAATATAATATTTATTTATTTGTGTAATTTTTTATCAGTTAAAGTACTAAAACTATTCTCATATTATTTATAGAAACAAAAATAAAACATTACTTCTATCATACCACTAAAATTCATACTTGATAAGAATAACCTTATCCCCAGTAAAATTTTCCAAGAGTGGAAATGGAGATTAGGTGTTATCCTACACCATGAAAGGAAATTATATGTCTAGGAAGAACCTATTCCTAATTTTCCTATCAATAAGTCTAGTGAGGGAGAGTTATCTACCTATGAGAAATATTTTAATTATTCTATATATATTCAGTGTGTCATAATATCATCCATGAGAAAAGTGATTTTGAAGCAATATGAGGTTATAGATGTGTATAACTTAATGTCTTAAATTTAGGATCTATATAAAGATAAGGAGAGACAGTAGAGAAACAAGATCTCCAATGCTCAATCTAAAACTAAGATTAGAGAGTAGGTTTCAACTAGGACTCATGTAGTCAATATTGTTGGCTATATTCAATCCTTATACATCTTTGGGATTGAATTCCTATATGAGTTGCGAATAGATCACATACTTTCCTCACTAACCAAGAACATCTCTAGTTTTATTGTTAATTATAATATGACAAGTGATGAGAAGATTATTTTGGAACCTATTCATTTTATTCAAAAAGTGGATAAGGATATTGGGCATGATTATCCCATATAGTTTATGGTGAAAAAGAAAAGGGAAGAACAAGGTGAAGGGGGCCAAGAATCATAACTTGTCTTAATCTCTTGAGCATCGTCCTTCCAAGAATAGAAATATCCAGAGACATGAAAAAGAAAATGAGGAAGTATGTTTTTAATGTGGCATTCAAGGACACTAGAAGTAGAACTACACCCATAAGAAAGGGGAACCTAAAGGTGTTTTTGTTATTGAGTATAATCATTCAATATCTAGAAATTTTTTGTTAGATATAGCTTTTTGTTATCACATCTATATTATAACGACTCGGCCTTATTACATTACACAATCTTGAATTTAGTCAAGAAATCACTTCCTTTCACATTCAAGATCTTTTCAAGTTTAGAGATTTAGAGAAATGGGACATAATACAATCATAACATTACAAATTATTACAGATTTGATGCCATAAAAATAGTATTAATTTCTTGAAAAATATAAAACTTTTCATAAAAAACATGATTTCTTTAACAATTATTCAAACATTTAACTTGGATTCCTTCATTTTATCATACTTCCAAATGACCTATTAAAATCATTTAAAAACTTGGAATGAGCACAAAAATTTTATTAAGATATATAAAAATAAGGAAAGAACACATTAGTCCCTGATTACATGTAATGTATGAAATCATTTTCAAAAGACATACTTATCACCCATATATACTTACTTTATGAAACATGATATTTCCACAAGATTCCCATAGATATTAGAAAATAAATAGAACAATAAAGATATCTTGTGTAATTACTTACATAATCATGTTACCATCTCGGAAACCTTATAATTTGTAACTCTCACGGATACCTTACAATTTGTGTAATCATCACAGTTACACTTGGAGTAACCATACGGCCGACATCCAACTTACACATACCCAACGCATTGGAGGGAGATATATGTCTCACCCTTCATCATAAATAATGACAAAGAACCAGAGCATAATAATAAAACATGAATAATATTATAATAATGTTGTTTTTTCATTTTTTTAAACATAATTTTAAAAGAGGATCTTAAAAGAAAAGACCCTTAGAAATATCATATAATTCTAGTGAGACTTAATCGAGTGGATGGAATATGTATATACACTGTCAATACACATAATTAAACATAATATAAACAAAATTCATCTCACAAAAAAAATTTAACACCACATAAATAGTGAAGTATAATGTTAACCCAAAGAATGGAAATCAGGTTAAGAATTCCCTTACCTCAGGTTTGTCTTACTTCAAACTCATTTAAACCTCCTCTTGATCTCTTCTACTTGAGATCCTTCTTAAGGCCTTTGGTTTTAGAATTTTGGTGAGACCAGTTGATCTAGGACATGGGGAAGAGCATTGGGAGGAGTATTGGGATGAACTTAGTTAAGCCTCAAGGCTTGATAGGTGTGGGGGGAAGAGGGAAATGGGGGTGGTATTTATAGTGGGGGAGAGGAGGTATTTTACGTTATTCTAATCATTATTATAATATTTTGGCTCAAGACTATGAATAGTTTTAATTAGTGTGACCCAAAATAGTAATAATGTCATGTGATTTCAAACCAAGTGGTCTTACATTAGGCTTGCATCACCTATGTTGCAGTGAATCAAGTATTTATCATTTATCGTATTTTGTCGTATTTTACTATTCATCAAAAAATTTAGAATTTCAGAAAATTCCCAAAAATTCACCCTAACCATTTCTTGTTGTGTAGAATTCAAAAAATGAACGATATTTTTTAATAAAAAAATCTAAAAATTATTAATTTAATTTTTAAATAAAATCATAATTTATTCAAAAAATAACAATTTTAAATCTATAACTCATTTTTTAACACCTTGAAAAATAAATAAACATATAATTATCGTATATCCTTAATAAAATAAAATAATAATATGATTTACTATTCATAAGGGTCATATTACTATTCATATCACTATTCATAAGGGTATGTTACTATTCACTAAAAAATTTGGTTCTATCAGACTCCAAATAACATACTGAACATAATTTTAGATAACCATTTTTCAAAATTCAAAACATAGAAGCAGAAAAATTAGTTTTAATGTATAGTTATAAATATCTTCTTAAAACAAAGTTTCATGCATTTCAATTTATATTTTAAAATCTTGTGGTGTTACATATATTCAAATATAGGAACCAAGTTGATTCCAAAATCTTATTATGAGGAGAGGTAGATTCGAGGGCTTTTGATGGTGTCAATATGGATCCTCTATCCATTTAGGAATACCACCTTTCATTTCCAATATGAATGATATTGTTTTTAAAGGATTATTTTAATGTACCAATGGATACCCAAAAAATAATTTCAATATTTTTCTAGATGCAGTTTGCTTTATATTTAGGATAGGAAATAATTTTTTTCTTTTATAAAGCCTAACATATTTTATTCTATAGAATAATTATATAATAGTATTTATGTATTAAATTTTGAAAACCATGTATTTACAATATAAAAAAATCATGTTCACATGATTCATATATCACATATCGATTTTATCACTTTCTTGGTTATTTAAACATGAAAAAATTAAAAAATCCCTCTAAATATACTTATTTAGACACTTATGAGCTAAAACCACTTGAAATATGTAATGGTTGTTTACAAGGAAAAATGTCCAAGCTTCTATTCAATGGATACGGTGAATGGGCCTAAGAAATTTTAGAATTTGTACTGCCATGAACCACCATTGGTTGACCCTAAACTAGTCACAAAAACCGTTCCGCGGCAAGACCTGAAGGGTGTTCCTGATCCAAACAGGTTGGTAACTAGTGTTGGGCTTTAAAATAAAACAGATGGGATCATTAAGGCCCATAAATTAAACAAAAATAAACAAATATAAACTAAACCATAAAAATGATAACTAACAGTAGAAAGAATATAAAATTACACAGACCTTCATGTGACCATATAGCTCACCACCAACCTAAAACCAATATCTCACTATGACAACTAAATCCAAGCAAGGTGCAGTACCCAATGAAAAAAAATAAAGATAAAACTATAGGCGTGAGTATTAATACTCAGTAATCATTCCCAAAAAATTCATTCTCATATGAATTTCCTTTAAATAGAGGATTCATCAATTTCAATTTTGAAATACAATGTATAAAACTAGGTTTTACACATTTTCTTCTTTAAAATAAATCACAGTCCACTGCCCTTCTTCATTTAAAACTGGGTTCTTCTTCAAGAAAGAGACATTAACATTTTAGAGAGTAAGAAATTTTTCTTTCACATATAATGGAATAAAAAATTGAAAAAAATTTACAATATTTGACATAAACATTTTAAAACCAACCCATCACTTTCTCAAATAGGTTACACCACACAAGGAAGCCGGTATAGAAACCACACAATAAGGGAAATAGAAAATAAAGCGCAAGAATAACTATCCAAAAAGGGCACCGCAATCATCTGCCATAGACAAACATGTTCCAAAATACATGGGAGAAACTAAGAGCTAGTGAATAGTCTATGACATACTATACATGTGACTCATCCTGAAGGCATTCCCTACCTGATGACGTTATAACACCCAAACGTTCAATCGTCACCCTACATGGCATGATCGAGGGTCCCAATCCCATAGAAATAATAACAAAACATCTCTCTCCTATGGGCCACTATCTAGTGTATAATCTAAACTAGTTTAGTAATCATTCTCAAAGAATTTTCTTGCTATTCTAGGTTCCCATGTTCAGACTAAAAAGGGGGTGAGTCAACAATGTCAAACAAGCAATCCAACACTTTTATTTTCACCTTACACAATCAAAACACAAAACAAAATCACATGTAAATCACTCCTATGGATTTTCTTCCTCTTTCCTTAAACCATCAACACATGAGGGAAATACCATATGAGGACCATCTATTACCATAAATATCCAACAAGGAAATAGGTGCTTCCCAAAGTGATTTTTCAAAGTGATTCGTTTTTAAGAAAGTACCAAACATGCCTCAAGAAACCATTTAACACTAAAAATATTCAAAAAGAACCAACCCATGCCACTTTAAAAACCAAAATCCACTTAGATACTCATTTAATAAACCCAAGTCACAATTTTAAATATAAAAAACATTTATAAAGGCCAAAGGGGAATTTCATCAATAACCTGATGTGAAAAATGCAATCAAGTCATTTATTGAAACACATTACAAGAAAACACTTCAATTTAAGATAGAGAAATTTACTAACAATTATAAATCAATAATTAATATAAAAACTAGGTGTGAAAATAAAGAAATAAATTCTTCTCAAATTTAACGGTCAATTCCAAGAGGTCCTACCTAAGGGTGGAACCAAACCGAACAAATAAATTTTTATTCTCCCTTACTAATCAAATTCACCATCACATACATGTAAGGATACATATCCCCTATGAAAAAATCCATATGACAATGACCATGTGAAATGGGGTCCTTACATATATGCTGATATGCATATAATAGTCACCACTCACCTACGTATGTATTTTCATATATATACAATGGAACACATATCCCCATACATGTATATTCGCTACAACAGATTATTATATATTTAAAGAGGTAACCCACATATATATACACTTACCTATTCACACATAGGCAAGCCACCTTAGACCCAGCAACTCGACTCTGCAAAGCAGAGTTCAATTCACTACACCACAAATACTACAAAACATTGAACAAATAAAGACCCTAATTAAGATGGTGTGAAACCAAAAAATTGCATAAAATCCATACCTCAAATGGTAGCGTCAAACCAAAACATTCCAAACCACCTCACCTTCGGCAATAGTTTATGGAATCTATAATAATAGGTCTCGGGGAACCATTCACACAACCCTAAACAACAAGAAATCACAAAAGCTGAATTATACCCCAACCTAGGGTTTCAATTAATTAATTAATTAATCATTATATCATTTAATAAATCATGCTCATCCAAAATAATAGCAAAAGGAGTCCAATAACACAACCGTTTATTACATCACATGCATCAATCATATAACCAACATAACCATAGTCTACCAAAAGTGGGTTCAATAAGGGAAAATCAATGTCACATCCCAAGTTTCAATCGGTCTTCCATGCCATTTAAACATCAAACCATTTATAAAACACTTTAAATCACTCACAAGGCACACACATTTTCTAAACCACATCCTCTTCTAAAAAGTTAGGCAAACATCACTTTTGAGTTCAAAGTTCCAAACAGGCCTTTAAATTGATATAATTAAATGTAACTATAAAAAAACATCATACAACACCGCTTCTATTTTTATAATGAAAGATGGGAAATTATCCTTTCAAACTCACCCCAAAAAAAGTTCAAGGGAAAATGATCCAAACCGTAAAAAAACACATTCAAATCCACTTTGGAAACCACGCAATGGATCCATATCATTTTGAAAATAATAACCATTTAAGAAACCAAAATTTCATGAAAACACCAACTTAAAAATCAATCTTCACTTGTGGGAACATCCATGTTTTCACCTAGTGCACCCATGGATATTCCAACATCTAATGGCGCAATTTAAATTTGAAGAGATCCCTCAAAAACCATTTCCACCAAATAACAACTTTATTTGAAAATAATCACATCACCTACATCATTAAAAAAACATAAAAACCATTTAGAAACTATAAAACCCATCACAATACATTTCTACATGACCATCAAGCCATAAAATTACCAAATCAGACACACCAAACCAAATTCGTAAAAAAAATACTATCACAACATAATTAGGGGAAAACATTGTTAAAAACCATCAAAAACAAGGACAAATGCACCAGAGTATGTGAGGTTGTGGTTGTTGGAGAGTTGTGGATCACTGGAAAGGGAGACACAGTCGAAGAGGGTTTCATCGGATGAGGGTCGCATACTTGGAAAGCTATCCGGAATGGGGGGGGGCACACCGAAAGGCTGGCTGGAGGGTGGGTTGTCGGTGCAAGGGGGAAGCGATTGGGGAGTTCGCGAGCAGGGGGGTTCGCACCGGGATGGGGGCTCATCGGTAGATAGAAGTAGGGGATACCTGTCAGAGATAATCTCATGGGGTAGGGCACGTAGGAGGTTAGAAGGAAGGGGGCCTATTATTCATGGAGGGGAAGAAGGAGAGGGCCACACCTTAGGGTAAAACAAGAGGGAAAATAAAAAAATAAATCAAATAAATAAATAAAAATAAAACCAAAAATAATAATAAAAGTACTCTTAATAGTAATATTATTATTATTATTATTCACATAAATAATATGAATATAATTATTGATAATATTAAACATTATTTTAACCTTATTTTTTCACATTTTATTTTATCTTCATTTTATTTTATATTTCTTTTAAATTATTATTATTTTTATATGCAGACCACACCGCACAGTTTGGTCGCACGGTCTATCATGTCATGCGCCCACTGTGTGCAGGCCAAAAACTCACCTAAAAGGTGTGTCCAAGGTTGGTGTGTGACAATTATGCCCACCACAAACACTTTCTTCCCCTAGCAAGTCACCAAGTCAAAAGATAACCAATACTTGAGTCTGTTCGCGAACAGAACCGAAAGATAAATCAAGAACCTTGGTATTACGATTCACTCCACAAGTCACAATCAACCGATCATGAAGAAACCATGAAATAAAAATAGGGGAGGACATGGGAGGGTTCTCCCCACCACAAGAACTCAACTAACATAGAAACATTAAAACCCAAGCACACCACCATAAGGAGGGGATAACATGGGAACTCCCAACCCAAACCTACACAAACAGCGGCCTCACAACAACAAGAAACTAAGGAACTCTTAACCTGAACTCAAATAACTCCCTTAATGATAACAGAACAACTTCACCACCATTTTTAAAATAAGAGTCCTATTACAAGGCAACCCGACATTCTGAAATACCGAAACAATGGAGATCTCCTATGATAACTGAGATCCCTCCTCACAAGTGTAAACAACAACACTGCCGAACCCATGAAAAGAAACCGAACTAGACAGCAGGCAAGAAAAATCATCTACCCATTACACAATACCCAAAAATTTCCAAATGAGTTCAGATGAAACTAAAACCAAAATGAACATGTTCACCCATAGTCAAAACACCATTCGTGGAAAATGAATGATTTAAAAGGTCCACTTTTAAACAGGTACAAATGGTTTGATTATAATTGAAAAGGTCTATCAAAATATTCTGAGAAAATGATAGACTTACAATGATACAAAAACCTCAATTGCAGAAAACAAGAGTGAAAAAATATTTAAATGTTCCAATCCCAGCACGAAACACAAAATTTGGACTGAGGCTTCACTCCCCCAGCAACTCTTGATTGTGTGTGAGCTTCACCTCGAGACCTGAGGCTTGGGATCTGATGGATGAATCATCTTATGCCTCACATTCATGCACTAAAATTACCCGATCAGATCTCCTTCATTTAATAATGATTCTTACAGAACTTTCCTCGATGACCCGATTGGCCTCAACAATGGTGAGGCTTCAGATGGATGTGACAAGATGGCTTGGAATGCCCGAACTAGACATACTGATGGAACATCAAAAAGTGGACTGAAGAACTAGAAACCAACACCAAATAAAGGGATTCTTCATAAATAGGTTCCTATCATACACCCAACTCACCAGATGGAGAACCCCCACGTATGACGAGAGTCACAGGATTTTCCAAGAACTTGCACCCCGGATTCCAACTCCTTGAAGCGGTTGACACAGGCCTTCACCAACCACTAGCCTTGTTAACTATGAATGGTATCTTACCTATTTTCGCCTTCACCTCCTCAGGAATGATCCATTGGATGAATACGGACTTCAACACCTCCCACGTCATCAAAGCACCAACTATAATGAGACATCCACATCCACTAGTCCAATGTTGGACCCTCAACTAAACCCATGAAAACACATAATCTTACAAACTCTAGAGTCCCCAACCCCCTGAATATATGCTTTACTACTTCAAGACAACACACTGCCTTTAACAGACTTATATCACCGCGAAGAATAGGCAACGTCTAAGAATGACCAAAATCTTGGCATGACTCATTAGAAAACATTGGGACCTTCATAAGAAGAATCTTCTAGACAACATATGAAACACCGAACCAAAACCAATATTAAGTAGAAGAAACGTCAATAAAAAAACCTTCATCCAAAAACAACTGGCTCAAAACCCAAACAAATATAAACACAACCAAAAACATCCCGTTCAAAAACCACCTTTAGAAAACAAGGTCAAGCCTTTAATTTCAAATACACATCCTTGTAATCCCATGAACCATTTCACATGTGCTCATTTATGTCCACCCATGCATTCTGACAAGTACCTTCCAATCACATATCATCAAATTTGAGAACATCCATAAGAAGTATCGGGGGTCACACTAGTCCATTTACTTACCAATTCCAAACAAGCCCCAGATTTTCAAGCCAAAACGCCTTCAATCTCAAGATCCAATTTACCAATTTAAGACCATTCGAAAGAAAACATTTTCATTTCTAAACAACATCCATTATTAAAAGACAATCACACCAACCATAATAAAAAAACCCAACTTGCACCAAAATATCAAACTGAGGAACTAGTAGTTATACTTAACCCAGTGACATA
Source organism: Viscum album (assembly GCA_963277665.1). Lineage (NCBI taxonomy): Eukaryota > Viridiplantae > Streptophyta > Magnoliopsida > Santalales > Viscaceae > Viscum > Viscum album. The sequence continues at coordinate 1,417,448,384 of OY728160.1, forward strand.
GATGTGATCCACACCCCATGTTAGCATAAAAAACTAGGAGGAACTTAGACCATGTTCTTGGACTCCGCATGGGTCACTTATCCATGTAAAATCATTACATAACACTGAAATGTCTCCATCTTGGTCCCTCAATCCATAACAAAGATAAATAATCGGATCCTGTACTACCCCCGGTAACTCAAGGATCAGTGTGAGAAAGATTCTGTGATACTCTTCCTGCACCTACCTCCCAAGACCTAAAATTCCTAATCTCCATCTACCGGACACCCCAAATAACAATAACCTCCTCTGATATCATTTGTTTCAAGAATCATCCTAGGTCGACCCTGAACTGGAGCTGGCCCATGACATGGCCTGAAGGGCATTCCTAATCCCCACGGGCTAGAAACTAATGTTAGGAAACAAAATAAAATAGGTGGTAATGATTTCTCCCATAAATTAAAGACAAATAAACAAATATAAATTGAACCAAAAAAATTTAGTAGTGAAACGATAATAAAACTACACATACCTCAATTTGATCCTACGGGTCACCACTGACCTTAAAATAATGTCGCACTACGACGACCGAATCCAAGAAAGTCACAACACCCAATCTTAAAAATAATGATAAAACTATAGTCATGAGCATTAAAACTCAGTAGGTGTGACTAAACAATATATTATCGTATTAATTTCCTTTAAATAGATGATCCATCAACTTCATGTTTGAAATAAAATGTATAGAACTAGGTTTTTACACATTTTCTTCTTAAAAAAATTCAAGGTCTATTTCCCTTTTTCATTTAAAACTGGGTTCTTCTTCATACAAGAAAAATTAAAATTTTAAAGATAAAGAAGATTGTTTTCACATAAAAAAGGAAGAAATAAAGTAAAAAAATTAAGTTATTTTCCATAAACATTTTCAAATCAACCCATCACTTTTTCAAGGAGGTTACAACACACAAGGAAGCAGGGACAACAACCACAAAATTAGGGAAATGGAAAATAGGGCACATGAATAACTAGCCAAACAAGGCACTGCAATAATCCGCCATAGAAAACTAATAACCAAAATACATGGGAGAACCTAGGAGCTTGTGAATAGTCTAGAACATACTATACATGTGACTCATCTTGAAGGCATTCCCTACCTGATGACGTCAGAACACCCAAATTCCTGATCGTCACCCTACCTAGCCTGGCCAAGGGGCCCAATCCCATAGAAATAATAAAAAAACATCCCCCTACTATGGGCCACTATCTAGTGCATAATCTAAACTATTACATCAATTGTTCTTAGAGAATTCTCTTGTTATTCTCATCTCCCATGTTCATACTAAAAAGGGGTGATCCAACAATGCCAAACAAGCAATCCAACACATGCATTTTCACCTTACACAATCAAAACACATAAAAAATCACCCCTAAATCACTCCTAGGTATTTTCTCCCTCTTTCCTTGAACCATCAACTTATGAGGGAAGTCCCATATGAGGACCACCCATTCCTATAAATATCCAACAAAGAAAAAGGTGCATCCTAAAGAGAGTTTTAAAAGTAATTAATTTTTACAAAAGTACCAAACGGGCCTGAAGCAACCATTTAACACTAAATCATTTCCAAAATAACCATCCCACGCCACATTAAAAACAAAAATCCCCAAATATACTCATTTAAGAAACCCAAGTCACCATTATAAATAAAAAAACACATTTATAAAGTCCAAAGGGGAATTTTATCAAGCTCTTGATGTGAAAAATATAACCAAGTAATTTGTTGGAACACATTACAAGAAACCACTTAAATTAAAGACAAAAAATTTTACTAATAGTTCAATATCAATAATTAATATAAAAACAATGTGAGAAATAGAATGATATAAATTATTCGTAAATTTAATGGTCAATTCATAGAGATCCTACTGCATGGTGGAACCAAAATGAACATTCAGGCCTTAGCACTTTTTAACTAAAAGTTTTTGCTCCCCCACTAAGCATATACACCTTCACATAAATTTAAGGACACCTAGCACCTATGAACACATCCACATGGCCATGAAAATGTGCACGGGGATCCTTACATATATTCTTATATTCATATATGAGTCGCCACTCACCCGTATATTCATTTTCATATATATGCATGGGAACACCTATCCCCATACATGTATAATCACTACGATGGATGATTATACATGTAACGGGGGAACCCACCCACACACACACACACACATATATATATATATACTTACCTATGCCCACACACACACTACAAATAATATTTAAATGCACTACACCCCAAATACTGCAAAACTTAAAACAAATAAAGACCCTAATTATGATGGTTCATAACCAAAAAATGGTATAAAATCCATTACTCATATGGAGGTTAAAAACTGAAACATCCCCAACTACATTGTCTTCAGTAGAAATTGACGGAATATATAAGAATAGGTCCTGGGGAACCATTTTCACAACCCTAAACAATATGAAATCACAAAACCCGAATCAAACCCTAACCTAGGGTTTCAATCAATTAATTAAATAACCATTATATCATTTAATAAATCAAGCAAACCTAAAATCACGGCAAAAAGAGTCCAATTACACAATCATTTATTACAAGACATGTGTCAATCACATAACCAACATAATCATTGTCTATAAAAAAGGGTTCAAAAAGGGCATGTCAACATCAAATCAAAAGTTTCAATTGGATTACCATGACATTTAAAGATCAACCAATTTATAAAAAACTTTAAATCATCCATAAGGAACATGCATTTACCCAACCACTTCCCCTTCTAAAAAATTAGGCAATCATCACTTTTGAGTTAGAAGTGCCAAACTTGCCTTTAACTTGATATAATTAAATGTAATTACTAAAAACATCATACAACACCACTTCAATTTTTATAATGCTAAACAAGACCTTATCCTTTCCAAACTCGCACCAAAATAATTTCAAGGCCAAACGGTCCAAACCTTGAGAAACTCATTCAATGACACTTTTGGAAACCACATAAAGGAGCCACATCATTTCGAAAACAAGAACCATTTAGGAAACAAAAATTTAATGAAAAAACTAACTTAAAACACCATATTCATTTGTGGTCACATCCATGTGTGCACCTAGTGCACCCATGGATGTGCCAAAATCCAATGGAAAACATTAATGTATAAGAGAACCCTCAAAAAAATTTCCACCAAATCACCATTTTATTTCAAAATAATCCCATCACCTATATATTTTAATCGAAACACAACAGACCATTTAGTAACCATAAAACCCACTCAAAGAAATTACTACATAGCCATAATGCCACAAAATTACCAAATCAAACACACCAAACCAAATTCATAAGAAAAAAAATATTGTCACAACATAATTAGGGATAAAAATTTCTTAAAATCCCTCTAAATAAAGGATAAACGTACCAAAGGAGGTGAGGGTGCAGCCACCGGAGAGTTGTGGCTCATAGGAAAGGGAGACGTGGGTGGAGAGGGTTGTGCTGGAGGAGGGTTGCATACTGGGATCGCTAGACAGAAGGGGGGTCATGCACTGAGAGGCTGGCTGGAGGAAGGGTTCCCAACATAAAGGGGGAGTAGCTAGGGAGGTCACAATCAAGGGGGGGTCGCACCGAGATGGGGGCTCACTGGTATACATAAGTAGGGAAAGAGGGGAGGTTGGATGGAGCACTGGCAAGGGAGGAACTATGTACATGGGGTAGGGAACATAGGAGGGTAGAAGGAGGGAGGTATGCGCTTTGTGGAGGGTAAGAAAGGGAGGGACATTCCCTATGGTAAAACAAGAATGAAAATAGAAAAATAAATAAATAAATAATAAATAAAAAACTATATACAAATAAAATAATAAGAATACTCTTAATAATAATATTGTTATTATTATTAATATTAAACATTCTTTCAACTTTATTTTGTTCTCATTTTATTTTATCTTTATTTTATTTTAGTTTTCATTTAAATTAATATTATTTTTAGATGTAGATCATGCCACACCATTTGGAAACACGGTCTGCCAGGTCATGCACGAACCGTGCATAGGCCATAAACTCACCCAAAAGGTGTGTCCTTGGTCGGTGTGTGACAGGTACACGCTGATATGTGTGGACCATTTTTAGTAGAATTTGGTGGTGGATATTCATATTTCATAACTTTTACTGATGACTTGATTAGATAAGGCTATGTATACTTAATGTGGTATAAATATTAATCATTTTTTAAATTCAATGAATTCATGAATGATGTATATAATCAACTTGGAAGAAAGATAAATAAGCTTCGATCGAATCGAGGTGGTGAGTACCTTAACCAAGAATTTATTGACTTTTCATGGGAGTTTGGGATTATATCTCAACTCAATCCACCTTACACACCATAATGGAATGGTGTTAGTTAGAGGAGTAACTATATAATTCTAGACATGGTATGGTCAATGATGAGTTATATAGATATTACTTTATCCTTTTGGGGAATGCATTGCAAACTTTGACATACACACTGAACTAAGTACCAACTAATGTGGAAAATTGAATTACCTTCATATTGTGAAATGGAAAGAAACTTTTTTTATCACATGCACATGCATGGGGTTGTGAGTCATTTGATAAAGATTTCTCAAGAAATAAACTAGAACCCTAGGTAACAAAGTATATATTTTTAAGATATCCTATAGAAACAAATGGATACTACCAATACAACCCCTTAGATAAGAAGGTAACTATCACCAAACAAATTGTCTTTATTGAGAGGGCTCAAATCCTCAGAAAATATAGTGGGTACCAGATTAAAATTGATTAATTCGATCCAAAAGATATTAAAGAGTCAGTATAGGAATAGATTCCATAGGTCCCCTGGGAAGAATCAATTCTTGAAAAACAAGTATTGCATAGGAGTACTATAGAGATAAGAGAACTTTATAGATATGATTTTCTAATTATCAATGTTGTGGCTCATTATTGGTTGAAAATGATGAACGTCCCTCCTATAAATAGGTAGTAGAGAGATATGAGGTTAAAATGTGGAAAAATACATAAATTATTAACTAGATTCCATGTTTCAGAACCATGTTTGTGTTCTAGTTGATACACTGGTTAATGTAATTCAAATAGGGTGAAAATGGGTATTCAAGAGAAAATGGACATGGAAGGTAAAGTAAATACCTATAAAAAATTATAGTGGCTTGAGGGTTTAAAAAACATAATGGAATTGACTAAAATGAAACCTTTTCACTAGTTTCCATGTTTAAATACATCAAAATTATACTTTATTTTGCAATTTACCATGACTATGAAATTTGGAAGACGGATGTAAAAAAGTTCTTTCCTTACTCGGAACCTTTAGGAAGATTCTTATATGACACAACTAGGAAGGTTTGGGACTCCAGGTGATTCCAAAATTATTTTCATGCTTTAGATAACCATTTTTTGGATAGTAGTAAGAATAAATTTCATGGAACATTAAATTTTATGAGGTTATAAATTAATATTGTTACATTAAGAACAAATTTGATCCATGTTCTTACAAGTGGTTTAGTGGAAATTCAGTCATTATCCTAGTATTATACGTTGATAACATATTGATTATTGGAAAAGACGTATCATCCTTATGGTTTATTAAGAGATGGTTGAACAAGTGTTTCTCCATGAAGGAATTAAGTGAAATATCATATATTCTAGGGATCAATATCATTTTTGATAGATCCAGGAGGCATCATGCACTATGTCAAAGTAAATTAGTTGACCAGATACTAAGAATATTTATTATAGAACAAAATAAGAAGTGATTGGTTCCAATGTCTTATGGTATAAATATTTTGACGAAAATTTTTTCTCCAACACAACAAGAGAATGAGAGAATGAGTAAGATCCCATAAACTACCACGATATGATCAATCATGAATGACATGATATATAATATACTTTATGTTTCCTGTGTGTTTAGTATAGTAGTATGTATCAAGAATATCTAGGAGAACAGTATTGGTCTTCTGTTAAGGTTGTACTCAAGTATCTAAGAATTAAGGATATGTTCCTAGTGCATGGAGGAGAGGAGGAGCTGGTCATCATAGGTTATTCTAATTCTAGTTTTCAAACAAACCATAATGATCTAAAGCAGTAGTCAGGATATGTTTTATGTCTCAATTAAGGATCTATATGTTGTGATATTTCAAAGCAGCTAGTTTCCACTGATTCTTCGGTGGAGTCTGAGTATATAAAAGCTTATGATGCAGTAATGTAATCTATTTATATTTTGAAATTTTTCCAACATCTTTATGTTTTACCTAGTAGTAAATACCTTATCACATTTTATAGTGATAATATTATAGAAGTGACTCTTTCAAAAGATCCAAGGTCACACCAATGGAAAAATAACATTCTTCTGAAGTATCACCTATTGAGTGATTTTTCACATGGGGGTGATGTTTTAGCAAGAAAAAATTCCCACATAAGAAAACATGGTGGATCCCTTGAATAAAGTTCAATCTCAACAAAATAATGTGTATCACGTGAGAGCTAGCAGATTGAAGGTTGTTAGTATTTCGCACTAGTGAAAGTGCGAGTCTGTTGGAGTTGATTACCTAGACCAACTTATGTGTACATTATGATTAACTGTATTAATTGTTATGAATATTAATAAACATATTATGATAGCATTATTATTCTTCTATGTAACATAGTATGTGATAATTTCTAAAGAGTATATATTGCACCAAAAGGTCATGTCATTTCCATGCTATGATGTGATCAGAGATATTCCATGAAAATATTCTTAAAAATATGTTCTATAGTTGGATGATGTCCTTTTAGGGACACAAATGATACATGTTATCATGGGTGGAGGCTCATAGGACTTTCAGGCACCTTCTCATAGTTTACACCCCTTGTAATGTGGATTTTAGGATATTATTAGAACGAGACCCACCAGGAGGAAGTCCACATTTATATGTGTCATTGGATGTTCCTATATCTGGATGTGTGCATTGATAATTAGACTTTATGATTATGATTAATGAGTATTATAAGTCAGGTACTTTTATTTATGATGAAAACCATGACAACATATGTTAACATAGAGTTATGATATGTTTGGTGTGTCATTAGTAATATTACATTAATGAATAATGTGAGAAAGAATTTACACCTTCTAATATTTAATGGAATTTAATACCTCGGGGAATTTGATTGAAATGATATAGCCTAAATAAATCCATTTCTGTGGTCTTCTATAGGAATGTTTGATTTCTATAAATTCAAATAAGGATACATCGATCACATAGGTTGATGGTACCAATGTGCAACCTCCTAAGTTAGTGATATCATGATAACAAGATTATATTACACAGTCAACATCTTCATGAGGTTTTATGTCATTTCAATATTAACTTATTTCTCTACGGCTTCATAGGCATGTTGCTAGGTGCTAACCATGAACTTTGGGTTGCTTCACCTAATGCCACTGAGAAAGATCCTTAGAGGTTCTCACACTAAGTATATCCTAAATCATAGTTAAATAATATATTATTATTTATTATTAAAAAAGTTGAATAAATATTATTCCCACACATGGGTAAGTAATTATTCATGCTTTCTTGATTGCATATATTCCATCACTATTTATTTGAGATAATATTATGTGAGTATAATATTTAATAATTTTTTATTTTCTATTTATTGAATAAATTTTTTGTTTTTTTATTGGTTAATAATGCAGAGATATTTAATTAATAAATAAATATACATTATCCAAAGCCTAATAAATATTATGTAGGAATGGATGACCAAGTTTAATTTTCCGGTGAGAAATAATTTATATATTTCATATCTTTTGAATAAATAATACTTAATTTTAATTTAAAAGTTATGAAAATGTTGAGAAATAATAATATTTTTGTTATTATAGACATGGGGTTCCTCATGGAATAAATAAATATTAAAGGTAACTTATGAAAGAATTTATTTATGAACCCTAATGGTAGATAAACCCAATTATATTATTTTTCATTAGATCCAATTCATTTGTTTTTTTCATAATAAATCCAAAGAATCCTCTTGAAGATCTATATATGTCCCCTCTACAAGAATTATCCCAATAATAAAGAGTGATTGTCATGACCCATCCTCGAGGCCTGTGACGTGACTACCCCAAGCCCGCCTTCCATAGGCCGGGGCTGGCGACTAGCACTAAAGGCGTAATCCCGACAAAAGGGAAGGCATTTCCTTTTTAACCTGTAAGACACACAGTCTAAACTCAAGCAGTAGAGATAACAACAGGAAATAAACACTATGTAAACTATATACAAGAGATAGTGCTGAATGGAAAGGGGCTGGAAATACAAGCCCAACTATAATGTACAACTACAAAAAAGTAAATATCAACTACTGAGTCGTCCTCCAGAAATCCCACCTGAATGGTGGTTACAGATGGCATCCTTAGCACCTCAGATCCGTTTGTCCACTCTTTGTACGTCTCGCCAAGTGGTCCGCCTCTGGGTACCGTTCAGTCCCACAAGTCTCTACCTCAATCAGTGTCGCATGTCGTCTGCAACCAACACAACAAAGTGCGGGCATAGCCCGTGCAGGGATGAGTATAACGATACTCAGTAGGGACCCCGAGACCCCCGAAGGTCTCCCAGAATCCATGAAGGATAAACCACAGAAGAAAGATACAACCACGAAGTATCGACCAACCCTGCATAGGTATATGCCGATACATATACCTAAGTTATCAATCTCAGTTCAACTCCAACTCTCGAGCCCAAGCACAACCCATACCACACAAGAAGTAAAGTCAATCACATCGATGATAATGATTGAAAGTCAAGACTCAACTCACACAGGTATACATCTTTCGTATATATATATATAGATGATCATTTGTAGTCACTGATTCATCTAAGCTGTCGAACCCACGTAGGATCCAAGTACAAAAGTCGTCACTTTCGAACCCACGTAGGATCCAAGTACAAAATTCTTCACTGTCTAACCCACGTAGGATCCAAGTACAGTAGTCATCACTTTCGAACCCACATAGGATCCCATTACAGTAGTCGTCGCTGCTGAACCCACGTAGGATCCTAGTATGGTAGTCGTCGTTGCCGAACCCATGTAGGATCCTAGTACAGTAGTCGTCGAACTCGCATCCAGCTCTTGGATTTCCGCACACAGCACGCTCGATTCTAGGAGGGTCCGCTCCTCGAGCAAAGGGGTTCGATACATCAACTATCACGAATTCCAATGTAGATGTATCCCAAAGTTTCGTCTCATCAAAAGAAACCCAACGCGACAGATGGCACGTCAATCAGATGCCTGGTTTGAGAGATATTGGCTTTTCCGTTCCAGGGGCCCGGATGGATTTACGCTCATTCCAAACCCGGCCGTTTTCCAAAGTTTTCTAAAACTCACTTAGAGTATCAAAAAAAGGAGCGCCTCATCATGAGGATCTTAGTGTCGCAGATGTCGCGTCGATCGGACGTGCGGTCTAGAATTTATTCATGTTTAACTGAAATGGGCCTGGCCTGCCAAGCCCGGTGGGCCGGCAGGTTGGCCCGACCTGGTTTTGCAGGTCCGACCCAGCTCGGTGGGTCGGCCTAGCCCGGTGGAGCGTGACCCAGTCCGGCGGCTGTGGCCCGGCCCACGCGAGGGTGGCCCGGCCTGCGCGGCTGGAAGCCTGGCCCGCGGCCGGCCGTGGCTCAGCCAGCTGGTCGAGCGGAGCGGGGGGGGGGGGGGCGCGGCCCCCCGGCTTCATGAAACGGTGGCATCATGCAGCGCCGCCTCTCCTGCCCGGCCGGCCTAAGCCGACCGGTTTTTCCGGCGCGAGCGGCCCCCACAGTGGGCCGCTGTCTCTTTCGCGTGGCGTCGCAGTTTCTTCCACCCGGCCGGCAGGTGGCCTGCCAGTTTTCCCGCCAAAGCGTCTAGCCCAGCGTGGGATGCGGTTCCTCCGTAGCACAGAGCCAACAGGCGCCGTGGTCTTCCAGCCGACCGGTATGTGCCTAGCCGGGTCGCCCTGCAAAGTGGCCCGCATAGCGGGCCGTGGTCTTCCTGCAGCGCGGCGCCAGGGAGTCACCATGGTCCTCTAGCCTGGCTGGTTTGCAGCACCCTAGCGGCCCGCACCACGGGCCGCAGTTTCCTCCACGCTGTCGGTGCACATCCACCGCCTCCGGACTCCGCTGCCTCCGGTCGTCACCGCCTTCGATCGCCGTCGCCACCGGTCACCACCGCCAAAATATGACAAACCAACGGATGGTTGTCGGGCCGTGTTCGTTTGGCCAGCGCCCTCCGTTTTAGGCAATAACAAATGTCCAAAAACAATCAAAGATTTTCAAAGAAGAACGAGGTTCAATTTTATTCAATTAAAATCCATCATAACCCCCTACCTCGTATTTGACGTTGCATGTCGACGATCCGCAGAAGACGATCATCGTGGTAGTCAGGCGTCGCAGAAGATGGCGTCACATTAGACGGATATCATTCTGTCAATGTCAGAGGAAAAAGAACGTTGTCGTTGGTGATGGCGATGCCTTCTCCATTGACACGAAGGAAGAGGAGGTTAGACGGCATTCTTTGTGCCATCACCTCACATTCTTGCCCCGGTTGAAGAAGTGGAGGAGACGATCGAGTTCCTCGTGTTCTTAATTAGAGAGGGCAATATCCCTTAAATCCTCCCAAGTCCCACCAAAACATGTTTATTCCAACCAAATGAAATGAATTAAATCCCTTCTTTTAATTTTGGCAAAATAAATTCAAAATAATTAAAAAGGTTGAGACAATTAATCAATTTCATGGTAGATAATTAATTGATAGAGTGTTGGCATCATAAATTAGAGAAGATGGTAGGTAAAAATTAAAAGAGAAGAGGTGGAGAGTTGTAATTAAAGAGGGGATGTGTCAAATTAATTAAGGGGAGTTAATGGGGAGTTTAAGGGGAAGTTGAGGGGTTTGATGTCATGTGGGCCCCACCCCTAGTTATATCTCCCCAGAGAGGTTAGGGTGTGGTGGGCCCCACCCCTAACCTCCGCCTAGAGACATTAACCACCTTTTAAAATAAAAATGTGTTTCTCCCACATTTTTTTAAACCTATAATTTTAATTGGAATCCCCAAATTATAACTTCCATCCTATATAAAACGGAACTGCGGTAAAGGTCCCCTTAAGTGAATACTGGTGCTGTGATTTCATCGGTGTCCTAGGATTTCAATTCCGAGCACCGGTTAAAAAGATAGAAAAACCTGCACGTATGTTTACTGAACGTACCCGAACAAACTTCATAAATTGATTTTGGGCACACCGGGCCTCAAAATCGGGTGCCGTTAGAAACCGCAGAATCATAAAATTACAAAGAAATTAAGGAAAAAATTTCCTTGAAATTTCCAGATCATTACATTACCCCCACCTTAGGACTTTACGTCCCCGTAAAGCTACAACACACACTAGGGAAACAAATGGGGGTACTAAGCATGCATCTGAGCCTCCTGCTCCCTTGTGCTCTCCTGGAGGTTCATGTGCTGCCAGCGAATGTGCACCAGAGGAATCGATCATCCACACAGGACCCGATCCTATCGATCCTCAATCTCCACTGGGACCTCTGTGAATGTTGCCTCGTCAACGATGTCCATCTCCCTGTGGTCGATGATGTGGGACAAATCATGCATGCATCTCCTCAGCTGAGATACGTGGAAGATGTCGTGCACATGATGAAACTGAGGTGGAAGGGACAGGAGGTAGGCCACCTTGCCTACCCTGCTGAGGACCTAAAAAGGTCCGATGAAATTCGGAGATAACTTGTTGCCTCATCCAAATCTCCATAGACCTCATCAAGGTGAGACTCGTAGGAAAACATGGTCGCCATCCTCGAACTCTAGTGGTCTCCGTCTCCTATCAGCATAGGAATTATTTCTTCTCTGTTCAATCTTCATCCGCTCTTGGATGATCTGCACCTTCTCTATCATATATTTCACCATCTCTGGTTCTACAAGTGCTGACTCCCCTGGGTCATTCCAGCACAGAGGTGATCTGCAAAGTCGGTCTTACAGTGCCTCGTAGGGTGTCATCCTAATGGTGGAGTGGTATCTATTGTTGTACACAAACTCCACAAAGGGTAAGTGATCCTCCCAACTGCGACCAAAGTCAAGGACACATGCATGAAGCGTGTTCTTGAGAGTCTGAATGGTCCTCTCAGTCAAACCATCCTTCTGAGGATGGAAGGAGGTTCTCAAATGAAGCTGCATCCTGAAAGCCTCCTGAAACCCCTTGCATAACCGGGAAGTGAAATGAGAATCTCAAACGGAAACTATAATCGATGGAACACCCTAAAGTCATACGATCTCATGTACATAGAGGCATCCCAAGCTCTCCACTGATCCCTTCTCTTTGATCAGTAGGAAGTGGGCTGACATGGTGAGTCGGTCTACGATCACCCAGATAGAATCGTGTCCTCTAGATTTATGTGGAAGTACAGTCATGAAATCCATGGACATCCCATCCCACTTCCTCTCTGGAACCTCTAAGGGCTGTACCAAGCCTGCTGGTACATGGTGCTCCGCCTAAACATGCTGACAAGTGAGTCAATGAGAGACAAACTCTGCTACTTCTTTCTTAATACCAGGCCACTAGTGTTGTCACCTGAGGTCCTGATATATCTTCACCACTCCTAGATGTACCACTAGTGGGGAAGTGTGGAACTCTCTCAACACCTCCTCCTTTAGTGAAACTAGAACCATGGTACGTCCTCTAAAGAGGATGACATGCTCTCTACCTTCAGAAAACCCTTCAGGTGCCTGCCCTGAGGATAACTGAGCATGTCGCGCCTCATAGTCAACGTCTCCACTATGCGCCTCTCTGACTCGCTGAAGAAGTGGAGAAGTGACAGCGAGGGACCGATGAAAGGCTGCTCCATCTCTATCCACAAAGTATATCTACAACGCATCTATCTGATCTGTTACCTCTCCTAGCAGCTGAATGCCCGATCTCCTGCTGAGAGGATCTGCTACCACGTTCCTCTTCCCAAGAGTATAGACTATCTCGAAGTCATAGTTCTAGAGGAACTCAAGCCATCGCCGCTATCTCAGGTTCAATTCCTTCTGCAAGAAGATATACCTGAGAATCTGGTGGTCAGAATAGACTATAAAATGCTCACCCATCAGATAGTGCCACCACATCTTCAAGGCAAAGACCACTGCTTCTAACTCAAGGTCATGGGTAGCATAGTTCTGCTTGTGTTGTCTCAGCTACCATGAACCATATGCAATCACTGCTCGCTCCTACATCAAGACACACCTGATTCTGGTCCCTGATGCGTCATAGTAAACTACGTACCCAACATCCTCCTCTGGTAGCCTCATGATGGCCGTACTGGTCAACCTCTACCTCAGCTCCTGGAAGCTTTGCTGGCATCTATATGATCACACGAAGGGTTTTCCCTTCTTCGTCAAAGCTGAAAGCGGTGCTGCAACTCTGGAGAAGTCCGGCACAAATCTCCAATAGTACCCAGCCATTCCTGGAAAACACCACACCTTCGTCACACACCTAGGTGGATCCCAATCAAGTACTGCCTTGATCTTCGCTAGATCCACTGCAACTCCAGCCTTTGAGATGATGTGTCCCAAGAAGTGAACCTCTCTAATCCAGAATAGGCACTTTGAGAGTTTACCATAAAGTTGGTTCTCTCGAACTGTATCCAATACTACCTGCAAATGGTAGGCGTGACCCTCCTTAGTAGTCGAGTAAATCAGTATGTCGTCGATGAAGACTACGACAAATCTATCGAGGTAAGACTGAAAGATCTAGTTCATGAGACTCATGAACACTTCTAGATCGTTGGTTACACCGAAGGGCATAACCAAGAACTCGTAGTGGCCATACCGACACATGAAGTCCATCTTCTTCGCATCATCATCTCAAACTCTGAGCTGGTTATAGCCTGACCTTAGATTTATCTTTGAGAACCATCGTGCTCCCTTGAGCTAATCAAAGAGGACATCAATCCTTGGAAGTGGGTACTTGTTCTTCACAGTCACCTGATTCAAGCGACGATAATTGACACACAGTCACAAGCTCCCATCCGCCTTCTTGGAAAACCAAATCGGTGATTCCCAGGGTGAAACACTGGGTCGGATAAATCCCTTCCCCTGTAATTCCTCCAGCTGTACCTACAGCTCACGAAGCTCGGTGAGAGGGATCCAATATGCTGGAGTAGATATCGGTGTCGTCCCATGGTACAGATCAATGTAAAAGTCTACCTCTATGTGAGGAGGTAGTCCTGGAATGTTTTCATGGAAAACATATGCATACTGATCCACCACAACAGGAAAACTCGAACTCCTCACATTAACTGCTACAAGGATGAGACTAGCCAACTGAAGTGTGATCGACTAACACCTCCTCTACGTAATTCCATCCTATGCTGCAAAGTTTCCCTTCTCACCGATGAAGGTGAAGCTTCTCCCATTTGTGCAGTTACCCTGCACATTGCGCCTACTAAAGTCAATATGAGCATGAACTGTGGATAACCAGCCCATACCCAAGATGACGTCGTAAGGCCTCGACGCCGCTATAAGAATATCATAGCTGAAACTCTCGCCTACTAGAGTAAGATCACACTACCAGAAGAAGTACATAATCGTCGAGTTTTCTCCCATAGGAGTCTCTAGCCGTAAGGATCGAGCCAACGGCTCCGTCGGAATCTCTGAGCTTCGAACAATGGCAGTAGAAATAAAAAATGACTCACACCTTTGTCTATAAGTACTACAGCAGGGTTGGATTAAACATAGATAGTATCTCAAATCATTTCAGGAGCACCATGGTCATAGGTCTTGACTTCCTACAGCAGAGCCTGCATCTGTCCGCCAGATCCCTGTGGTCGGGGTGGACCTCCTGGTGGTGGTGGTGGTAGAGCCTCGAAACATCGTCCACCACCCGCTTCTCGGCCAGCTCCCCTGCCACGTCTGCCTGCTCCCTGCGGACCACCATGGTCGAACCTCATCCTCTTCCTGGGAGGTCCCTCTACTATCTCCTACTCGTCCGAATGGCGGTTCAGGCAGTCTTGAGCCATTTGACCATGCCCGCCGCATGCATAGCACTGCCTGCCCCTCGTATGGCAGGCTCTGTTTCGTGTGCCCCATACAAACGAACCTATATCCTGGAATAGCCCACCTGATGGCCTGGTCTGCTTAGACCTCTACGAAATTTGTCTACTGCCAGCTGCAGAAGACTCCACTGCGTGTCTCCTTATGGTGGGTCTCGCTACTGGTGACTGCTCAGTGATAAAGCTCTCCACTAGAAGGGCTCTCTCCAGCACCCCCACCTACATCGGAATGTTGAGGGGAATCTTCTAAGCCCTGATCTCGTTCCTGAGTCCCTGCTCGAAGGTCTGAGCCCTGAAGAATGCTAGAGATGTAGTAACTCTTGAATGTGCGCCGCACGAAGGGTGGCTGGAACAAACTCTTCCCGGAACATGCTCTCAAAGTCTGTCTAGAGTAAAGATGCCTCTTCATGCACCTGGGGCATCAGACTCCACCATCTACCTGCTGCTGCGTATAGGAGACTCACGGCAAGGATCACCATAAGTTCGGCTGGTGTCCCTACCAATCTGAAAACTCTCATGACAACCTCCAGCCAATCCTCAGCTGCATGTGGGTCCATCTCTCCACGGAACCTGGGCGGCATCTGTCGCTGGAACTCATGAAATACAATAAGGCAGTGTGCCCTCTCTGTTGCTGGGGCTGGTTGTATAGGTGGCCCAGTGGGTATTGGTACCGCTGGTGCCTCTGCTGTGATGGGGCCCTGCACCGAGGCCTCGTCGCTCGGTGGGATACCATCTCGTACGTAACTCGGAACCCTAGTTGGTTGCCTTTGTGGGGCCATCCTGAAAAGAAACAGGTGTCCCACGGTTAAAATAGTATAACTGGTGAGATGACACAAAGTAATCACAAAGAAAATTTTTCAAAGGAAACACACGTGCAATCAGTGTTATCATGCACTAAGTTAGAAATCAGAGGTCAGGGTCCTGGTGTATGGATACGTCGGCTACCGCACCAACACTGGACTCCCTAGACTGAAAACCACACTCAATACTCTTAACACTATTGCTTCACAGAAAAGAAAGATTAGAGTATTGAGTTCTTCTGTAGAACTGAATCCTCTGATACCAAATTGTCACGACCCGTCCTCGGGGCCCGTGCCATGACTACCCCAAGCCTGCCTTCCATAGGCCAGGGGCTAGCGACTAGCACCAAATGTGTAATACTGATAAAATGTAAGGCATTGAATTTTTAACCTATAACAGACACAGTATGAACTCAATAAGTAGAGATAACAACTGTAAATAAACACTAAGTAAACTGTATACAAGAGATAGTGCTGAAAGGAAAGGGGCTGGAAATACAAGCCTAGCTGTAAAGTACAACTACATAAAAGTAAATAGCAACTACTGAGTCATCCTCCAGAAATATCACCTGAAGGGTGGGTACAGATGGCCTCCTCAGCACCTCAGGTCTGTCAGTACGCTCTGTGTACATCTCGCCATGTGGTCCACCTCCGGGTACCGTCTGGCTCCACAAGTCTCTACCTCAATCGGTGTTGCACATCATCTACAACCAACATAATGAAGTGTGGGCATTGCCCGTGTAGGGGGGAGTATACCGATACTCAGTAGGGACCCCGAGACCCACGTAGGTCTCCTAGAATCCACGAAGGATAAACCACAAAAGAAAGATACAACCACGAAGTATCGACCAACCCTACTTATGTATATTTCCATACATATACCTAAGTTATCAATCTCAGGTCGTATCCAACTCTCGAACCCAAGAACAACATAAACCACGTAGGAAGTAAAGTCAATCACATAGATTATAATTATTGAAAGTCATGACTCAGGTCACATAGGTATACATCTTTTGTATAGCGATATAGATGATCAGTTGTAGTCACGGATTCATATAAGTTGTTGAACCCACGTAGGATCCATGTACAGAAGTCGTCACTGTCGTACCCATGTAGGATCCAAGTACAGAATTCGTCACTGTTGAACCCACTTAGGATCCAAGTCATGTAGTCGTCGCTGCCGAACCCACTTAGGATCCCAGTACATTAGTCGTCTCTACCGAACCCACATAGGATCCCAGTACAGTAGTCGTCGCTGCTGAACCCGCGAAGGATCCCAGTATAGTAGTCGTCGAAGTCACAGCCAGCTCTAGGATTCCTGCACAAAGCACGCTCGATTTTGGGAGGGTCCGCTCCTCAAGCACTGGGGTTCAATACATAAACTATCACGAACTCCAGAGTTAGTTTATCTCGAAGTTCCCTCTCATCAAAAGAAACCCAACGCGACAGACGACGCGTCAATCGGGCGCACGGTCTGAGAGATATTGGCTTTTCCGTTCTACGGGCCCATTTGGATTTACACTTGTTCCAAACCTGGTCCTTTTCCAAAGTTTTCCAAAACTCAGTTAGAGTATCGCAAAAGGAATACCTTGTCTCGAGGATCCTAGTGCCGTAGACGGCATGTCGATCAGACGCGCGGTCTAGAAGTTATTCACAATTATATGAAACGGGCCCGGCTCGCCCTTCCCGGTAGGCCAGCGGGTCGGCCCGACCCTGTTTGGCGGGTCCGAAATAGATCTAAGGGTTAGCCCGGACCAGTGGAGTGTGGCCTAGCCCGGAGGATGTGGCCCGGCCCACGCGAGGGCGGCCCGGCCCGCAGCTGGTCGCGGCTCGGCCAGCTGGCCGAGCAGAGCGGGGGGGCGCGGCCCCCAGCATCTTGAAACGGCGTCGCCGAGCAGCTCCGCCTCACCTGGCTAGCCGAACGAAGCCGGCCGGTTTTTCCAGTGTGATCGGCCATCACATCGGGCTGTTATCTCCTCTGCGCGATGCTGTGGTTTCTTTCGCCCGGCTGGCAGGTGGCCGGCCAGTTCGCCCGCCGAAGCGTCCCTCCCAGTGCAGCCACGGTTCCTCCGTAGCGTGGTGCCAAGGGGCGCTGCGGTCTTCTGGCCGGCCAGTTATCCCTGTAAAGTGTCCCGCATAGTTGGCTGCGATCTTCCCGCAGCGCGGCTCCAAGGAGGCGCCGCGGTCCTCCAGCCCGGCCGGCTACGGCCGGCCGATTTGCTTCGCCTGAGCGGCCTGCAGCGTGGGCCGCGGTTTCTTCTACGTGGCCGGTGCGAGGCCGCTTCCACCTTCGGTCGCCACTGCCTTTAGTCGCCGCCACTTCTAGTCGCCCCCACCAAAATATCTCGAACCAATGGAGGGTTGTAGATCCGTGTTCATTCGGCCCGCGACCTCCATGTTAGGAAATAACAAATTTCCAAAAACAATCCAAAACTTTCAATGAAAAATGAGGTACAATTTTATTCAATTAAAATTTATCATAACCCCCTACCTTGTATTTGATGTTTCACGTCGATGAGCCGCGGAAGACGAGCTTCACGGTAGTCGGGCGTCGCAGAAGATGGTGTCACATAATACGGATATTGTTCCGTCAATGTCGGAGGAAAAAGAACATTTTCATTGGCGATGGCAACATCTTCTCCCTTGACATGGAGGAAGTGGAGAGTAGATGGCGTTCTTTTTAGCATCGCCTCACTTTCTTGACCCGGTTGAAGAATAGGAGGAAACGATCGAGTTCCTTGTGTTCTTTATTGGAGAGGGTGATATCCTCTAAATCCTCTCAAGTCCCACCAAAACAAGTTTATGCCAGCCAAATGAAAAGAATGAAATCCCTTCTTTTAATGTTGGCAAAACAAATTCAAAATAATTAAAAAGGTTGATCCAATTAATCAATTTCATGCTAGAAAATTAATTGATAGAGTGTTGGAATCATAAATTAGAGAATATGGAAGTTTAAAATTAAAATAGAGGAGGTGGAGAGTTCCAATTAAAGAGTGGAGGTGCCAAATTAATTAAGGGTAGTTAATGGGGAGTTTAAGGGGAATTTGAGGGGTTTGAGCTCGTGTGGGACCCACCCCTAGTTATATCCTCCCAAGTGAGGTTAGTGTGTGGTGGGCCCCACCCGTAACCTCCAGCTAGAGACATTAAACACCATTCAAAATAAAAATTTGTTGCACACACATTTTTATTTAAACCACTAATTTCAATTGGAAACCCCAAATTATAACTTCCATCTTGTATAAAACGCAATTGCGGTAAAGGTCCCCTTAAGTGAATATCAGCATTGTGAGTTCATCAGTGTCCTTGGATTTCAATTCCGAGCACAGTTTCAAAAGATAGAAAAACATGCACTTATTTTTACTGAACATACCTGAACAAACTTCAGAAATTTATTCAGGGCACACCGGGCCTCAGAATCAGGTGCTATCAGAAATTACGAACTCGTAAAATTCCAAAGAAATTAAGAAAAAAATTTCTTTGAAATTTTTGGGTCTTTACAGCGATCTTGTTTTACCCTCCACTCTTGAGTGTAGATATATTATAGAGAATCCTTTGAAATAAATTATCATTGAGATCAAAGGTTAACAACGCAAGTGGTCAGATTTTTCTATGTTAGAACTAGAAGATTACTATGAATATTTTGAGTGATTTGTGAACAGTTTTAGATCAACAATAGAGGGAATCTACTCTTTATTACAAAAAATCAAAAACAGTACAATGTCGTTCTATTTTCAGATTCCTCAATGAAGAAAGAATTCTCACAAGGTAATTAATTATTTGATTAAGTTAATTCTAAATAATATGTGATGATCCTTCACTCTAGTTATGTCATTTTATCCATTATCTATTTTACTTGACTAAATTCTATTGATAACAACATTTATCATCATTTAAATATCAGATTGATCATCAATCATGAAAAAAATCTAAGTAGGGAACAACCCATCGTACACTTCCTATACAACAAAAACCTACAAATATGTTATACATTGGCATCATAAAAATATGGGAGTTGGTTAGATGAAAAATCGATTGAGGTTAACACTTTCATTGGGACATCACAAGCAATTTTCAGAGGTCTCAATGTAGACAGTGTCTTGAATTGCATAGGATACAAAAATAAATGGATTTTATACTCAATAGATTGGTCAAATCCCATCAACATTTTAAAAAAAAATAACAATAAAGTTGTATTTTTTTAATATACATTGTGTTTATTCATATAATTATTTGTTCACTATTGCATTTAAATAATAAAAAATAAATGTTCAACCACTTTTTCAGATTATGAATTCTTTTTATATTTATGCTACCAATATTGAAGAAAAATAGGTTTCTCAATCAGCTAGTCATCCCTGTGCAGAGTAACAATAACATTCTACACATGCCCATGATACCAATATAAAGGAACAGCATTTTGATGATGTTAAACCTAGAGGAAATATTAGATGGTGAAGAACCAATGTCCCAGAAAAAATTGGATGGTCATAGTGTCATGGTGTTAGTAAGATTTATTAAGTTTAAAAACAAAGTCATCAAATTCATGGTTGGATGGAATGTGTGCGGCTAGCCTATTAACCACAATAATTCAATGTACAGTTGTTTCGTTGGGTACACTATTCGAAAGTTCTTATCAATTGATGTAGATTGGTGGAAATATATTATATCCATGCTTAAGACATTGATTTATAAGGATATTAGGGTTAAATTATGATATCATTTATTTATTTTACCCAAAACTAATATAATGAAACATTTAGTTACTCTTCCTTATCCCTTGTAGAGTTCATTTATAATAGATTGCAGCCGTAAGAAATTTGTATTGATGTTAGTTGTGAAGGTTCACAGAGGATTTAACACAATTATAATGATGTTTCATCTCAATGATATTGATGGTAAAATAAACCCACACCCACTTCATATCTATTCACACCTGATAAAACAAGAAGTGTTGGATGAGTTTACTGGTTTTCATGACAAGACATATTTTCTAGTACATTTTGGATGGTAATGCATAGTTTGAAAATAAATGTATTAATCACTTTCATTAAGAATTTTAAATTTATGAAACAGAAATTGCGTGACAAAAATAGTCAATGGGAAAAAATCAAACATACCCCAGCTGTAAAGAAAGGCAAGGGTGAGATTCACTTGAAAAAAAATCTATCTATTTTAAATTGACTGAAATACATTTATGTGACATAAAAAATTAAATAAATATGTGCCTTTATTTATTTTCTGATTTATTAATTCATATCTCAAGCCACATCCATCCCACATCATGTGATATGAAAAGAGACACATGTAAATAAATATGGGATACTAATAGATAAAAATACACAAAATGGGTGGGAAGCATGTGCAACTATGACATAATAAACATTTTTTTATTTAAATTTATATTACATAACAATGATTTTATATATTCTAATATTTTTTATCCAATATAGTCATAAGATTCATCATTCTCTATACCAGATGAACAACTATTATCAGCGGACTTGAAGTGGCTAGAAAAGTATGTTCGCGTCAGAGGTGCAGATTTTGGGGTAACACCTCAAACATATTTTGAAAAAATAAAATTATAGAGGGATATATATAAACAAATGGAACATCAACATGCATGATTAGATTCTATAGAAGATAAAATTAATTTATAGCTTTATATTCTAGAAATTATTATATGGCGAATCAATGAAAATAAGAAACTCAAGAATAACCATTGTGTGATGATCCCCCCCCCCCACCCACACCAGCATTGAGGCAAGAATTCCCCTCAAAGATCTATCATAGATTAGGTAATAAATATTCTCATAATTGTTTTTGTGAAATATGAATATTTAAAACACTAATAATTTTTCTATACTTATATTGTAAAATGTGAAAATGATTATTATTTATATCTATCAACACCCACAAATCACCTTGTTTCGAGGGATGCTATGTTAAATATTCAATAAGATAATCTATAAAAAATACAATATCCAATATGTCATGTGAGAATGGGTATTAGCAATGTTCATGAGATGAGTATTGATCTACTTGTTGCACTTTATGTAGTAGAAATTCATACAGTCAATAAAGATATTGGAACATTCATTTGATGTCTATCAGATCTTGTAAATAACATTTTTACTATGTATTCATTTCAAATTTCTTCTTCATGAAAAACCTTTAACAATTAATGAAAAAATTCCTAATCCAATAAATTTTATAATCTATGGAAAAACGGAAGGGATAAGAATAATGGTCTAATGAAAATGATCAAAAGGATCAATTAAACAATCAAAAATAACTCCATAAATCACCTTTACCCATCCTAATCAATATCCATATTTACTAAGATTTAATGTTCTTATAGATACAATGTTACCATGTGGTAGTAATGAAATAGTTTATTTTTAATAACACATGTATGGGGAATCCATTAGGGACTACATTTCTATTGAAAATGTAAATTAAATAACCAAATATGATTTTCTTGTATTCTTATTTTTAAATATAAATATGAGGTGTGTTTTCATGAATTTTTTCCAGTAGTTGATCTACTATGTTAATTATGAATAAAAAAAATTAATATTTTTTATAGGATTATTTATCAACACTATTTGAAGGGAAACCTCTATGAAAAAAATATGGACTCATTAGTCCTAAAATTGCTTCTGTACATTTTAACATCATGGTATTCTAATCAAATTGATGCAAAAGTGGAAAAACTACCCACAACATTTGAAAGAAAACATACAGAAGATGGACTCTTCTTATTACCAATGATACAGGGATAAAAATCTACAATGAAACCATACCAAATATATTTTCATTCCTTCCATTACTTATTCCTTTTTTCTTTCTTAGGAAATATTTGATACTTTTTGTTGTCAATTTGGATAACCCAAATATTTATTTTATTGATTCACTACATGGATACCCAACATACCGACCACACGTGATGATATTTTCAATTTTTAATATACTACATTCATTGTTTTAGAACTAAAAATCAATTTATATACTTTATATTATGTTTTAATTAGAATTCTGTTGTGATTTGGATGTGTTTAAATATCATGAAAATCATGGCATGAGTAAATTCCTTGTGTACAAGGAGCCTATTAACATCTACAAGTGGATAAGTATTAGGGTATATATAATAATATTTCACTATAAAAAACATATCAAATATAATTACTTATTTTTACCAAGGTGTTTTTTTTAGAAATAAATCAATAGAAAATATTATGCTTATTATTATAAAGAATTTATTAGGGATATCATCTTCCATTAATAAACTATAATCCCGGAAGAGGTATTTCAAAAGATAATTATTATTTCATTTAAAACAATTATTAATAATTTGTGCATTTATATTTTTCTAATACTATCATGACTATATAAAGTCCTAATATTCACAAGAAAAAATATATTTTTTTATAAATTACTGGAAATCATACCTTGTGTCAGAATGTACACATATATCATGATGATTTGACATCATACTACTTATTTAGTATATTCTCTCGTCATTTTATCTTATTTTTTTAGTTAATTTTCTCATCAGTTTTATATGATAATTATTTTGTTAATTTCCAGAGAGATCATGATCAAATGATTCATCTAAAATGATGAATCACTCATGTACTATGATCATGTATTTAAGGGTAAAAATTCATAGTGTAATCAACCTTAACTCAATCTTAGACATGGTGGACCCAGTCTAACTCAAATTTTGTGGTTTCAATTTAACATATTAATTTTATTAATTAATTGTTTCATATTTATGTTTAATTTATTTCTTTATATTATTACAAACAAAATAATTTTTTTCTTATATTTGAGTTTTTATTTTGGTAAGTCATATTTTTTCAACAATCTACAGCAAGTCAAAAAAAGAGAGAACATGTTGATGTTGGATGAAGCATCTTTGGAAGCATGGGTTTTCCTCTTCCATAAAAATGGAATATTTATCACTTTTTGGATTATTGTAGACAGTTTAATGAAGAAAAATGCAATTCATACTCAATTAGCCACACCTCAATCTAATACACAGTGTTCTCAGTATGACTCGAATTATATGTTTTTTTATAATTTATATTTTAGTTCAAAACACACCTAACATACTCAAAACAAACAAAGATCATTAATATTATTTTTATACTTTAGTAAAACGATCCATAATTATTTTTAAAATGGTAGTAATCATCCCCACATCAATCAGACACACGGTATGACCAGTATGACTCCATGTGTGTCTTTTTATTTAAAATTAGCATTAATTTTAGTAAAAAACATTAGTGACATACACAAAACTGAAAATATGCATTCATATTGTTTTCATATATTAGAATAAAAATACTAAATTCATTTTTAACTTTTAGGAATAATCCACACATGAATCTGACACATAGTGTCACTGGTTTGACTCCAAGTGTGTCTTTTTATTTAAAATTGACATTATTTTTAGTAAAAAAGACAACTGATATACTCAAATCCAAAAAAATGCATTCAAATTGCTTTGATAAACTATAAAAAAAATATTTCATTTTTTATGTGAATTAATCATCTTCACATCAAGGTGATAAATGGTGTGCTCAGTATGACTCAAAGTAAGTCTTTTTATTTAAAATTGACATTAATTTTAGTAAAAAGGACAACTGAAATACTCAATGCTAATAAAATGAATTAAAATTATTTTAAAACATTATTACAAATACATATAAGTCATTTTTTACATGTACAAGTTGGATTCACCTAAATATGATACACGGTGTTCCTATTATTACTCAATGTTTCCATTATCAATTTAAAATTGACATTTTAGTCGAAAAAGTGTGTCACTAACTGAAATCCAAGAAAAATTTATCTAATGGTCAGGATAATTTAGTAAAATGATTCATAAGTCAGTTTTTTTGTGTAGGAATCAGTATCCTATCAAACCAATACACAATGTGACTGATATGACTCAATGAGTGTGTTTCGAGTTTGAAAAGACATTTTAGTTAAATATACAAGTGAAATAATCAAAATCATGAAAACAAATTGATATTTTTTTATACATTAGGAAAATGATCCATGATACATTTTTGACATGACGGATCAAACACACCTTAATTTGTCATACTGTGTGACCAACATGACTCCAAGTGTGTCTTTTTATTTAAAATTTACATTAATTTTAGTAAAGAGGAAAAGTGACATTCTCAAAACTAGGAAAATATTTTAGGATTGTTTTGATACATTTGAAAAATAATTTATAAGTCATTTGTGACATGTAAGAATAAAATTCACATCAATGTGATGTACAGTGTGACTGGTGTAACTCCAAGTGTGACTTTTTATTTAAAATTGACATTAATTTTAGTAAAATGGACAAGTCATATACTCAAGAACAAAAAAAGTCATGCATATTATTTTGATGCTTTAGAAAAAAAGTTCCATAAATCATTTTTTTTGTGTAATAATCATCCACACCTCTATTCCACACATGGTGTGATCGGTATGACTCCAATTGTGACTTTTTGTTTAAAATTGGCCTTAATTTTTGTAAAGAGGATATGTGATGTACTAAAAACCTATAAAATGCATTATTATTGTTATGATACATTATTAAAATGATCTGAAAGTCATTTTTTACATTTAAGTATCAACTACACCTCAATCTAAGCCATGGTGTGACTGATAGGACTCTAAGTGTGTCATTTTATTTTAAATTGACATTAATTTTAATAAAAATGACAAGTGACATACTCAAACCCCATAAAATGCATTTAGATTGTTTTGATACTTTATAAAAATGACCCATAAGACATTTGATTTGCGTAGGAATCACCTACATCTCAATCTTGTGCACAGTGTTATCGGTATGACTCCAAGTGTGCCTTTTTATTTAAAATTCACATTATTTTCCGTAAAAATGATAAGTAAAATACTCCATACCATGAAAATTAATTTGTATTATTTTTATACTATATCAAAATAATCCATAATTCATTTTTAAATTTTATGAATCATTTTTCACCTCAATATTATACATTGTGTGCCCGATATGACTCAATTTGTCTCTTATCAATTTAAAATTGACATTTTAGTTAAAAACATATTCCACTCACTGAAAAATAAGAAAACATGCTCAAATTACCTTGTTAATTTTGGAAAATGATTCAAAAGTCATTTTTCAGGTGTGGTAATCAGTATCACATCGAACTGCTATAGGTTGTGACCAGCATAAGTGTAGGTTTTCAGTTTAAGATGACATTTTAGTAAAAACATAAGTTATATACTAAAAAATGAGCAAATGTGTTTGGATTATTTTGATAAATTAGTAAAATGATCCATAAGTTATTTGTGACATGTAGAAATAAACTAAACCTCAATCCGACACATTGTGTCACTGGTATGACTCCAAGTGTGTCTTTTTATTTAAAATTTTCATTTTAGTAAAAAAACACATGTGACATACTCAAAACTAAGAAAATGCATTCAGATTGTTTTGATACATTAAAACAATAATTTGTAAGTCATTTTTTATTTTTAGGAATTATTCACCCCTCAATATGATACATGGTGTTCTTGGTATGACTCAAAGTGTCTGTTATCAGTCTAAAATTAACATTTTATTTCAAAATGTGTATCACTTACTAAAAACAGAGAAAATACACTCAGAATATCTTGATAATTTAGGAATAAGATTCAGACATCATTTGTGATGTGTGTGAATTATTCTGACATCAAACTGACGCATGATGTGACCGGCATGACTCAAAGTGCGTGTTTGAGGTTTAAATGACATTTTAGTAAAAAATCAAAGTGACATATTCAGAACATAGAAAGAGTATTCATATTTTTTTGATACATTAGAACAATGATCCAGAAGTCATTTTTTACATATATGAATTAGTCTCACTTTAATCTGGTGCATGGTGTGACTGATATGACTCTAAGTGTGTCCTTTTTAAAAATATTCACATTTTATTAAAGAATACTTTAATATTTATGATTAATTTATTTCTTTATAGTATTACTAACATAATAATTTAATGGTTTATTCATGATGTGTTTCCTTACAATAAATGAATTGAATAATTTAAATGGAATGAACTATTAAATGTTGGCAAGGTCTGGCCAATTGATGCTTACTTTATTAAAGGCTTTTATTGAAATGTGATATAAAGTATGAGAGGTTATGCCTCATGCCTAATGTTATAAACCTGGTTATTCCTTGATATAGGTTGTGGTGTAATGGTAAGGGTTCTATTAAGTATGATAGTATCACACTCCCTTATATTAGTTGTTGAGCATGAAGTCTCATACCATTAAAACTAGTCGCATGGTGGGGTTGACGCACCATGTCCCTTATTTCGAATGTTGACATGATGGAAAACTAACCATCTCGAGTGACAAGCATGGAATCTCCCAATCATTTTGAGATGTATGTCATATACCCTATTACTTGAGCTTATAGTCTCTTTTAAACTCGTTATGGATGTTTGAGTTAGGCCTTGGTCCATCCAACACCTAGTATTCCAAATACATATAGGTGGATGAAATAAATAAAAATAACTATATATATTAATAAATATATATATATATGGCCACCAATCAAACACTCATTCCAGCTATGACCCGAAGCAGGTAGCACCACCAGGTGCCCTCTAGGGACCTGGGCAGGCTAGTTATTTATTTCAGCACTTGTTTATTTTTTGGTTTATACCTACACACTAGCTTGAGGCTTTTGATATTATTACTCGGTTGTTCAGTTATTTATTCCTCGGCTAAATTATTATTATGTTTGTTTATATATTCTTTATATTTTTTTTGTTTTTTGGTTGTATCATTTGGGCCACTTCGATAATAGGGTATATTCTCCCCACTGTACTACATTCACACCCTCGCTGTTAGTTAGTAGCCTCTCGCATACGGGGATGTGCGCTTGATACCATGTGACCCACCAGCTCAGGGAATGGGATTGGAGGAACCCTCGTTAGGATTTTACATTACTAAATATAATTATATTTATATAAATATAATTATAATTATATATAAATAATTTTTAAATATATTTATTTATAATTATACTTAAAAATTAAAAATTATATATTTAAATAAATATAAAATTATAATAAATATATTTAAATAATAATTCTATGTACTGTATTTATAATTATATATTTATAATTATATATAGACACTTTTAAAATATTTATATTTATATTTATAATTATAAATATATATATATAATACGTATAGTTATTATATTTATAATTATATATTTTTATATTGATATAAATATATATATATATATACAAATGTGGTATAGACCATTAAGTATAATAATATAAATGTATATAATTATATAAAAATATATAATTATATAAATATATATAAATATTTAAAAATATTTATAAATATATATATATATATATTTAAATAATTATAAATTTATAATTAATATATTTAAATAGTCAATATATTTATTATAATTTAATATATAAATATATATATTTATATATTTATATATATATACATAAATAAATTTATAAAATTATAAAATTATTTATAATTATATAATAATATTTATAAAATTAAAGCTAATATATTTAAAAAATAAATATATTTATCATATTTATAATTATATAAATATATATAATAATATAAATATATATAATTGTATAAATATATTTATAATATATAGAAATATTTTTAAATATATTAATTTATAATTATATTTATAAATTAATATATATATATATATACATATATATACTATGTTTAGATCTTTGTTATCGTTTTTTATCACTTTTAATGATATATCATTATCAGTGCTAAAAAGCGATGATAAAATCACTCTTTATCAGCAATAGAATTTTAGTGCTGATAAAAAATTCTTTTATCAGTTTTTTTTAGCACTGATAAAACGGTATCTTTATTAGTGATAAAAATGCACTGATACAGAATATTTTTATCAGTGCTTTCTAATTTAGCACTGATAAAACTGCTCTTTATGAGCACTTTTTTGAAAGTGCTGATAAAATCCATATGCGGTCTTATAAAATTAACCCTAACATACTACTATCGCCACTCGCACCTTTAATCTCTCACAGAACCATACTACGGTCTTCAACTCTTTCCCAGTTGTCACTCCCTACCATCATTGTGGCTCTCTGCTGTCATTGTCTCTCCCTCAGTAACCTAATCTGTACAGAACCAAACCCTCGCCGCTCTTCATCAAATAATTGTTCCTCAAATGATATAAGGTATGGGATTATTTCTTCTCATATTTAATCTCTTCTCAATCTAGTACATTACACCCCCCCCCCTCTCCGACCTCTATACATATAGCGCCAATGAGTTCCTTTCCTTCCCATGTTATGTGTCACCATCAAATGATAAGTGTTTCCATTTATATGATGTAGGTATTTCTATGAAACTTCCATTGTAATTAATATCTTGTGATTCCTAGTGGTTTAAAAAAATTTCCTATAAATTCATAAGTATATGGTATAGGCGTAGTGGGTTGGAAATGTTTCTCAAATGGGTTTTGATGCTTGGAATGACAAAGTTTTCAAATTTATTTCTCTTTTTTGTTTTGAATTGATTTAATTGAATGTCATGTGTTTGATTAAAGTTCAAAATAGACCCATAAATTTAATTCAATGTTTCTTAAAAAGGTCTTTGGCACTAAAAAATGTTTAAAAGGGAGGCTTTGTAATTTTTAATTGGGTGTGTTGATCCCAATAAAATGGTTTTATGGATTTCTAGCCTATGTATAAATTTTTAAGGTGATTTGTGGAAAATATATGGTTTTAAAATAAATTTCAAAGGTATATTTGGTAATTTTATTTCAAGGGATATTTTTAAAAATATTATCAAATGGTATCACATGCCGTGGAATCCTGGGCTTCTTTTTAAAGAATTATTATTAAATTAAAAGAATATTTTTTCTAAAACATGGGAGACCTCAATTGAGCCTTTTATGATTGATATGCTGGTTGTAGCTTTTGACATCTTGGGTTATTTGTAATTTTTATCTATTTATATAATTATTCTGCCTGATTTTGAAACTGACCATTTCTTATGAGGGTATATGAGGTGATATGGTGTTTATTTTATGTTCTTAATGCTTATTATTTTCACTTTTCTTGGTTTATCGCCTCTATTTATTGATATGATGGCAGTCTGAGGAATTATTAAATGAAATTTGTGAGTGAAAACTCTTTGATAACCTGTGATTGGGTATAGGTAGGAATCAGGGTATTTGAGCACTCAGGGATGGTATCCCATGGTATATTTGGGCTTCATCTATGGTTATAGTGTTGTACTAGTTCAACAAGACTACTAGGAAAGATATGTTCTTATAGGCCGGCCCAGTATTTGTATAACTGGTTTAGATCATGTTACTTGAGTCATAGGGAGTTTCCTACGATGTTTGGATACTTTTTCAAAAATTAAGAGGATTTAATCCAATAAACTACTTTTATTACCAAATGCTCGACTTCATTACATGGCCCATCATTAGTGTTTCATTTGACATCACTTATTCAATAATTTATTAAATCTTCTTCTATAATTATTTCCAAATTATCAAGTGATATTGAAATGCTATTTCAAAAAATGCTTGGAAAAAATGATATAATTGGTAAGTGGTATAAAATGAGTGACATAAAACAATTCCAAGAAACAATACCCACTAAAAAGGGCATTTATGACTTTGGTTTCATTTGATAACAATTAAAATAATTCATACCTCTAATTACTCTTTATTGATTGATTTTAAAAATCAAAGGCATGTTTTTTTTAAACAAAAAATTACATTTATTTTTTTAAATAAATAACATGTATAAAATAATTCTTCTTCGGTAAAAAATTTACAAATCATAATGCTATAAAAATAATTTTAATTAGTATTTTCAAATGCATATATAGGATTTGGTTGAAGAAATTACACAAAAATTGTCACATATAATAGTTGTTTTAAAAAAAATTGATAGTTTTTTGGTTTTTTTAAATGACATTTATAATTAAATTCATGAAGAAAATCAATCAAAGTATAAAATTTTTTTATATATCTTAACATGTTTAATTTCAATTTTAATATGAAATAAATCAATAAATATGATTTAACCAAACATTTTGTATCATTTGACACATAGTTCAATTTTTTAAAATATTTTCACAACCTCTTTGTTTAAGATATTTCAAAAATAAAACAAATTTTATTGAAAATAACTTGTTTGAAATTATTTTTTATTTTTTCTTTCACGACCCGTCCCCCGGGGCTCATGTTGTAACTACCCCATGACCTCCATACATCGGCCAGTGGCTGGCGACTATCACCAAAGGTGTCAATCCCTATATCTGGGAAGGCATTGCCTTTATAAAATGCAAACACACACTACTAGAGAACAAGTGGAAGAAAACACTAAGTAAAGCAGTATAACAAGCGTGCTGAAAGTACAAAGGGGCCAGAAATACCAGCCCAACAGAAAGGTACATATACAATAGAAATAAAGTACAATTGAAAAGACAAACAATCGAATAGTGAAGAAACTCCTGGATTATCCTCTGGGTTCCTACCTGAAGGGTAGGTACAGATGTCCTCCTCAGCACTTTGCATCTGTCAGTCTGCTCCGTGTACCGTCACACCGAGTGTCCACCTTCGTGTACCGTCCAGTCCTCGTACACTCTGCCTCGGTCAGTGTTTTCCATAGTCTTCATCCAACACAACATGTTTTGGGCATAGCCCATGCAAGGGTGAGTATAACGATACTCAGTAGGGAACCCGAGACCCTCACGGTCTCACAAAATCCGACAAGGATAAACCATAAAAAAGATCTCAATAGATAAACTTCACTTAGGTATATTCCCATACATATACAAAAGTTATCAAGTAACCCATCTTAATCATGATGAAATCACAATGAAAGATCTCAACAGATAACCTTTACTTAGGTATATTCCCATACATATACCTAAGTTATCAAGTAACCCATCTCAATCATGAGGAAAAGACAGAGGTCATTGACTCAGCTCAAACCAGGATTTTAATTCGTGATGTCAAAACCATGGTTGATGGAAACTCCTCCTCTGTCGAGTACATTGGTCCTTCCGCTACAACCAAGCGCTTCCCACTAACCTTGGACTGCTGAAGTACTCCACCTATCGAGTTCTGTGGGCATGCTGCTACAACCAAGTGCTTCCCACTATGGGTCTGTCGCTACAACCAAGTACTCCCCCTCATTGCCTACAGAGGTACTCCTTCTGTCGAGTACCGCGGGTCCCCCGCTACAATCAAGTGCTCCTCCGTCATGGGTTTGCTGCTACAACCAAGCGCTCCCCCACTGGGCCATCTGAATCACTCTGAATCGATCGATCAGCAGTCGTCATGTCTCAGCAAGCTACTTTGTCTCTGCAATCTACCTGCTCGTCTCCACGAGGGTCCGATCCATGATATATTGGTCAATTCTTACAAGTGTCACATAATCTCAGGTGGAAGTATCTCAAAGGACTACCTCGTCATAGGGGTCTCAACTCAACAGACGGCGCGTCAATCGGATGCCCGGTCTGTGAGTTATTAGCCTTTTTACCCCAGGGGCCCAGTTGATTTCATGTACGAACCAACCTGACCGTATATCAACTGTACCCTGAAATCCCTTGGGGTATACTCAAAGGAACCGTTTCTCAATGATATTACCAATGCCGCTGACGGTTTGTCCAACGAACGTCCAGTATGAGAGTTATTGATCTTTCCGTTCCAGGGGCCCGATTGGTTTCTAAGCTAAACCAACTTGACCGTACTCCAACGGCATCCAAACCTCAAGTGGAGTATTCCAAAAGAACCGTCTCATCAAAAATAATCCAACGTAATTGACGGAACATCAATCGGACGTCCAGTCCTTATGTTAGAAGTGTTTTCACACCGAGGGCCCAGATGGAATTACGTTTGTTCCAAACCCGGCCGTTTTTGAAAAGTCTTCCAAAACTCTCTTAGAGTATCGCAAAAGGGTCGCCTCATCGGAATGGTCCTAGTGCCGCAGATGGCGCGTCGATCGGACGCGTGGTCTTCATGTTGTTCACCTTTAAGAGAAAATGGGCACGGCCCGTTAAGCCCAGTGGTTTGGCGGGTTGGGTCAACCCAGAGTTGGCGGGTCCAACTCAGCAGGGGTTTCGGACCGGCCCGATGAAATGCGCGGCGCGGCGAGGCGTGGCCCAGCGGGGCGCGGCTCCTCTGGCTCGGCCAGCTGGCCGAGCGGTTTGCGGGGGGGGGGGGGGGGGGGGGGGGGGGGCGGGGGGCGGCCCCCTGGCTTCCCGAACCGGTGGCGTCGTCCTCCCAAACCACCCAACTAGAGCCGTCTGGCCCCTTGGCGCACGTGGCCCGCACGGGCGGGCCGTGGCTTGTCCGGCACGACGCCCTCCCGATGTCGTGGCTTTCCTCTGCCCGGCTGGCCGACGGGCCGGCCGATTTTTCTGCCGAACCGGCCTGCCCTATTGCGGGTCATGGTTCTCCGCAGCACTGTGTCGTGGGGCGCCACGGTTCCTCCCATCGACCCGGCCGGCTATGACCAGTGGGTTCTTCCGCACGCGTCCGGCGCACTGTCGTCGCTTCCGTTCGTCACCACCTTCCTTTCATGGTTTACATCGCAATCAAAATAGACTATGGAGGGTCTTCGGGTCGTGTGTGTTCATCCCCTGCCCTCCGTGTTAGGTGGTAGTAGTTGGTCGTAAATGAACTATGATTTCCAACGAAGAACAGGGTACGAAAATAATCACTCAAAAAGAATAAACCCCTACCTCAATTAGGACGTTGCACATCGTTGATCCGCAGAAAGAGGAAAGTTTCGTGATAGAACGATGTCGCAGAAGAACGGTGTCGATTCCCTCGACATCGGAGGAAGAGCCGCCATTGTTGGCGACATTCCCCGTGGTGGTGTCTCTTCCCTTGACACAGAGGAATAAGAAGAGAAGGATCATTGTCGGTGATGTCGTGTTCTCCGTCAGATTCGTCCTTCGCTGAAGGTCGGTGTTCTTCGTTAGAGAAGAACACTTCCTTCTAAATTCTCTCAAGAGCTCTCCCACTAATATTTGCAAACCAAAACAATTGAAATGGATTTCCCCTCTTTTAAAATAAAATCCCACCAATTCAAAACAATTCAAAATTGAATTTTTGACAAATAGATTAATTAATTGAGGAGCTCAACTCATTAATTAGAAGTGTTTGCATATTAAAATAGAGAGAGGAAGGTGGAAGGTTTAACCTTAATGAGGGGAGGTGTTAAGAATTAAATACAAGGGGAGTTAAATGGGGGTTCATGGGAGTTAAAGGGGAGGTGAAGGGTTGGGATTTTGTGCAGGCCCCACCACCCTTAGTCATATCCTTCCATGGGAAGTTATGTGGGGTGTGGCCCCACCTCCAACTTCCCTATGGAGGAATTAACTTTCACTTAAAATAAATTGTAACACAACAATTTATTTAAGTCTTATCAAATCCCCAAAATTTAACTACCACATACGACAAAACACAACTACGCTTAAGGTCCCCTTAAGTGAATACCAGCGCTGCGAGTTCATCGGTGTCCTCGGATTTCAATTCCGAGAACCAGTTCAAAAGATAGAAAAACACGCATGTACGTTTACTAAACGTACCTGAACAAAACTTCAAAAATTGATTCTAGGCACACCGGGCCTCAGAATCAGGCACTTTCAGAAACTGCGGACTCGTAAAATTCCAATGCATTTTAGAGAAAAAAATTCCTTGAAATTTTTGGGTCTTTAAATTGCCCCCACCTCCGGGCTTTACATCCCTGTAAATCTATAACACACATTAGGGGAACAAAAGAGGGTACTGACATTGCATCTGAGCCTCCCACTCCCATGTGCTCTCCTGGAGGTTCTCGTATTTCCAGCAAATGCACACC
This sequence comes from Viscum album, assembly GCA_963277665.1. Lineage (NCBI taxonomy): Eukaryota > Viridiplantae > Streptophyta > Magnoliopsida > Santalales > Viscaceae > Viscum > Viscum album. The sequence continues at coordinate 1,417,483,173 of OY728160.1, forward strand.
AGAGGAATCGACCGTCCACAAAGTACCCACTCCTGTTGATCCTCAATCTCCACCAGAACCTCTACAAACGTCGCCCTATCATCGATGTCCAGCTCCCCATGGATGATGATGTGGGACTGGTCGTTCACGCATCTCCTCAGTTGAGATACGTGGAAGACGTCATGCACCCAGTGCAATTGAGGTGGAAGGGCTAGGCAGTAAGACACTTCTCCTACATTGCTTAATGACAGATCTCCAACTAAGAGCATCTTCTACAACGTTTCCCATCCTCGGATTATAGACTATCTCGAATTCATAGTCCCAAAGGAACTCAAGTTATCACCGTTGTCTCAGGTTTAGGTCCTTCTGAGAGAAGATACACCTGATACTATTGAGTTGGAGAGAACTGTAAACTTTTCACTCAACGAACAATAGTGAGACTATCCAATTGTAAGAATTCATCTCCACCCTTTTTCATCTACGTTCTACAAGAGCTGATAAGATTTATCCTTTGCCGAGAAGAGAAATATGGTCTCATCCTCTGGATGAACCACATTATTTTCCTAATACAGTCAATCCTAACATGAACGGTACAATCCATATCTTGGATGATGTCGTAATTCCTTGATGCTACTACCAAGATATCCAACCGTTACTCTCACCTCCAAGGGTTGGGTCACATTGTCGTCATTAGTGTGTGGTCACTGGGTATCCTCCAGTAGAAATCTTGAAAGTGAGGGTCAAGTCAATAGTTTAAACCGGAATATTTTAGTGGACAAAAAGGAAGGAATGAAAATGTCACAAGTATAAGTGTCTATTATTACTGCAGCTCAAAGTACAAAGACACAAAGAAACCACAAACAATGACAACATGGAAACTAGAACCACCATGAACAAAGGCCTCCATGCCTGGATCTAGTCCCGCTCCTGTACACCTGCTTCCAGAGCTCCATAGTCATATTCTTTAGTTGCCTGAAGTTGTGCTCTCCCATATCCACCCATTCCCTGCGGTTGGAGTGGACCTCCAGGTGGTGGTGGTGGAAACTCCTCGAAGCGTCTTCCACCACCAGCTACACGGCCAGCTCCTCTGCCTCGGTATCCTGCTCCTTGAGGTCCGCCTCGATCAAACCTTTTCCTCTGCCTAGGAGGTCCTTCATCTATCTGCTGAACATCTGAGTGGCGGGTCGGACAGTCACAAGCCATGTGACCCTGTCTGCCACAGTAGTAACATTGTTCACTCCTGGTAAGTCATTCTACACCCCGGGTGCCTCGCACACACGATCCTGAGTCATGCGGTCGACCACCTGTGGGTCTGGTCCTCTTAGTCCTCTATGTCATATGTCTACTGCCAGTTGTAGAAGACTCCTCTACATGTCGACTAGTGGTGGGTTCCAATGTTGGAGACTGCTCAGTAAGGAAACATTCCACTAAGAGGTATCATTCCAACACCCCTGTCTGCGTCGGGATGTTGTGGGAGATAATTGAATCTCTAATCTCTCACCTGAGTCCTTGATCAAAGGTTCGGGCCCTGAAGAACGGGTCCCATACCATATCTGTGGAGTAGAGTGAGAGGTCAGTGAACTTCACTGAGTACTGCGCCACCATCATGATACCCTGTTGTAGATGCAGTAGCTCCTATATCTGAACCTCTCGAAGGTTGGATGGTACAAACTCCTCTCGTAACAGGATCTTGAAATCTGCCCAGAGAAGTGTTGCCTCATCGTGGACCTGGAGCATCAGGCTCCACCATCTTCCTGCTGCGTCCTGAAGGAGGCTGGTAGAAAGGATCACCATGAAGTCAGTCGGTGTCCCTAATAGCCTGAAAACTCTCACCACAGCCTCCATCCAATCCTCAGCTGCATGTGGGTCCGTCTCTCCCCAGAACCTGGGTGGACACTGGTGCTAGAACTTGTGCAGCGCGCTCCAGCGGCGTGCATCACCTACCCCTAGGGCTGGTGGCATCGGTGGCCCAACGGGTGTTAGTACTGTTGGTGCCTCCGTTGGTGCCTCAACTGGATGAGGGACATATACTGAGGCCTCGTAGCTCAGCGGCCTGTCAGTATGTAAAACTCTCAGGGCTCTAGCTGGTCATCCGCAGGGAGGCATCCTGAAAGAAAAAGATGTGTCACGGTCAAAGACTTTACCTGGTGAGCTGACATGGTTTGAGCTGACTTAAATAAAACTTTTGAAAACACACATGCAATTAGTGTTTTCGTGCACTGAGTCAAAAATCAGAAGTCAGGGTCCGGGTGTAGGGATATTTCAGCCGCCCACACCAACATTGGATTCCCGGAATTCAAAACGACTCTTAGTACCCTTAACACTATTGCTTCACAGAAAGAAAATATTAGAGTCCTAGTTCAGCAGTAGAACCGAATCCTCTTATACAAATTTTTCATGACCCGTCCCCTGGATCCCATTTCGTAACTACCCCAAGCCTGCCTTCCATAGGCTAGGGGCTGGATACTAGCACCAAAGGCATAAAACCCTATATATGGGAAGGCATTGCCTTTATAAAACACAAGCACACACAACCAAAGAACAAGCGGAAGTAAACACTAAGTAAAGAATTATAACAAACGTGTTGAAATTAAAAAGGGGACAGAAAAACAAGCCCAACAGAAAGGTACAGCTACAACTGAAAGAAAATACAATTGGAAAGACAAAAACAAAATGGTGAAGCAGCTCCTAGATCATCCTCTGGGTTCCTAACTAAAGGGTAGGAACATATGTCCTCCTCATCACTCCACGTCTATCGGTCCACTCCATGTGTCGTCACACTGAGTTTCCACCTCCAGGTATCGTCCAGTCCTCGTACACTCTGCCTCGGTCAGCGTTTTCCGTCGTTTGCATCCTACAAAACGAGGTGTGGGCATAGCCCGTGCAGGGGTGAGTATAACGATACTCAGTAGGGACCCCGAGACCATCAAGGTCTCACAAAATCCAACAAGTATAAACCAAAAATATGATCTCAACAGATAAACTTTACTTAGGTATATGCCCATACATATACCTAAGTTATCAAGTAACCCATCATAATCATGAGGAAATCACAAAGAATGATCTCAACATATAACCTTTACTTAGGTATATGCCCATACATATACCTAAGTTATCAAGTAACCCATCTCAATCATGAGGAAAAGGAAAAGTTCATTGACTCAGCTCAAACCAGGATTTTCATTCACGATGTCGAAACCACGGTTGCTGAAGAACTCCTCCTCTGTCAAGTACAGTGGGCCTGCCACTACAACCAAGCGCTTCCCACTAACCTTGAACTACTGAAGTACTCCATTTGTGGAGTATTGTGGGCCTGCTGCTACAACCAAGCGCTTCCCACCATGGGTCTGCCGCTACAACCAAGCGCTCCCCCTCAAAGCCTAAAAAGGTACTCCTTATGTCGAGTACTGTGGGTCTGCCACTACAACCAAGTTCTCCTCGGCTGTGGGTTTTCTTCTACAACCTAGCTCTCCCCACTGGGCCATCCAAATCACTCTGAATCAATCAATCAGCAGCCGTCAAGTCTCAAACAGCTACTAGGTCTCTACAATATACTCACTCATCTCCGGGAGGGTCCGCTCCATGAGATACTTGTCGATACTTCCAAGTGTCACGTAATCTCACGTGGAAGTATCTCAAAGGACTGCCTCATCATAGGGGTCTCAACGCAACGGACGGAACGTCAATCGGACGCCCGGTCTGTGAGTTATTAGCCTTTTTATCCTGCAGTCTCGGTTTATTTCGTGTACGAACCAGCCTAACCGTATCTCAAATGTACCCCAAACTCCCATGGGGTATACTAAAAGGAACCGTTTCTCAACGAGATCACCAACACTGCTGATTGTTTGTCAAACGAACGTCCGGTCTGAGAGTTATTAGTCTTTCCGTTCCAAGGGCGTGGTTTGTTTCTAAGCTAAACCAACCTAACTGTACTCCAACTACATCCAAACCTCAAGTGGAGTATGCCGAAATAACCATCTCATCAAAAGTAATCCAACGTAATTGATGGCACGTCAATCAGAAGTCTGGTCCTTAAGTTATATGTGTTTCCGCTCCGAGGGCCCGGTTGGAATTACGTTTGTTCCAAACCCAGCCGTTTTTCCAAAGTCGTCCAAAACTCACTTAGAGTATCGCAAAAGGGCCTCCTCGTCGCGATGGTCCCAGTGTCGTAGAAGGCACGTCGATCGGACGTGCGGTCTTCATGTTGTTCATGTTTAAGTGAAAACGGGCTCGGCCCTTTAAGCCCAGTGGGCTGGCGGGACGGGTCAACCCAGAGTTGGCGGGTCTGACTTGGAAAGGGTGTATCGGACCAGCATGATGAAATGCACGGCTCGGCCCGAGGGGCGCGGCCTGGCCCGGGGGGCGCGGCCCGGATGGGCGCGACCCGGCAGGACGCGGCCCCGCTGGCTCGGCCGGCTGGCCGAGCGGTCCAAGTGGGGGTGCATCCCCCTGGATGCCCTAACCGACAGCGCCAAGTGGCTCCACCCTCCCAAACCGGCTGACCGGAGCTGGCCGGCATCTTGGCGCACGCGGGCCGCACTGGCAGGTCTCAGTTCGTCTGGCGCAGCGCCCTCCCGGCGCCGAGGCTTTCCTCCGCCCGGCCGGCCCACCGAAGCGGCCCGCCCAATTTCAGGTCGCGGTTCTCCACAGTGCGGCGCCGTGGGGCATCGTGGTTCCTCCCTTCGGCCCGACCGGCTATGACCGGCCGGTTCTTCCTTGGTCGAGCAGCCCGCGGTCACGGGCCACGGTTCTTCTGCACGCGGCCATCGCACGGCCGCCGCTTCCGTTCGTTGCCACCTTCCTTTCATGGTTTCCATCGCAGTAAAAATAGACTATGGAGGGTCTTTGGGATGTGTGTGTTTGTCCCACGCCCTCCGCGTTAGGTGGTAGCAATTGGACGTAAATAAACTACGATTTCCAATGAAGAATGGGGTACGAAAATAATCACTTCAAAAGAACAAACCCCTACCTCGATTATGATGTTGCACGTCATCGAGCCGCGGAAAGAGGATTTCCAATCATTCCATGTTTTAGGAACTTACATAGAATTGAGGATATTAAATTAAATTATTGTGGTATGAAAATAAAAGAAATAAATATGGGAAACATAATCACCCAAAAAAATCTCTTAAATAGAGGAGAATTCATCACGGGTATCCTTAATTTTGAAATGATCTAAGAAACCTTCATCTTTCTCTATCTATAGATGGATTGAATCCTTTTTGTTTTCAAATAATTTATGAAAGTACACGTCCGGTTATGTTGGTAAATTATAACATTTCATTGTGGTCTTACATGAAAAGAAAATACATTATGTTATCTATGATTATATTATGACCAAAAAATAGGTTAATGGAGTTGATGTTTATTTGGATCCATTTATCAAAGATTTTTAATTATTTCTAGATTTAGGTGTTATGTTTTATGATGCTTACAATAATGAATATTTCATAAATTAATTTCCTACTAATGGAAATTTTTCTAGATATAGAATTATAGAAACTCAAGGGTATCCAGTTTTTGAACAGGGTATATAGTCAATTAGGTTGAGAAATTCATTGAATAATGTGTTCCTAGGACATCATTGATTACTACCCCGGAAACATAAGTGCAAATATTGGATGACATCATTTGATGGGAATTCAGAAGAACATACAACATTGTCTCCACTAATAGGTGATCAACTATTTGAGAAAGTAAATTATTTGAACATTTCCTTTGGTAAACCATTTCTAATAAACCTTATGAAAACTGTTTGGAAAAAAGAGGTCATATTTTTTTTGAATAACCATACAAGAATGGTTTATATGTCAGATGTTTTATTGATGTTATGCATGTTCCAAAAATTATATGTGATAGTGTCACTTGAACATTACTAAATTCACCCAAAAAGGGATAGAATTATGGCTAGTTCAGATATGATTTACTTAAGAATAAGAGAATCATTGGCACCAGTGAAGGGTGAAAAATAGAGTTTTCTTCCTCTAGCTACATACACTATTTCCAAGAAGGATAGATATCTGTTTTTTAAATTCTTTAATGATGTAAAGGATCCATTGGGGTATTCATCGAATATAAAGAAAACCATTTCAATGACTAATTTAGTGTTAAAGGGTCTGAAGTCACATGAATATCATGTTTTGACGATATATCTGATTCTTATAGATTTATGTTTCCTTTTTACCAAAAATGTTCATTATACATTAACCAAACACTATATCTTTTTCAAAGCTATATGCAGTAAATTTATAGACCTGGAAAATTTTCCAACTATGGAAAAGAATATTGATGTCATATTAAATGAATTGGAAATGTTGTTCCTGACATCATTCCTTGATATGATGGGTCATTGGGTAAGAAATATGTGGCTATGTGATCTTGTACATTATAGATGGACATACATCATTGAATGGTATATGAATATTTTGAAAAGGTAAGGAAAAATTGATTTTTTAGTAGAGTGTTTTAATGTATAGTGATATATTGTTGAGGAATTAATTGGATTTTATAATTATTACATGTTCGGTGTGGAATGAATTGTTTTACAAAAATCTCATCCCATTGAGAGGCTTATTAGTGAACAAATTCCTAGAATATATGTTGTTACAAACACTATTACAGATCGAAAGCATACCCACATTTACATTTTTCAAAACAGTTTAGAGGTTGCATCATATTTTGAAACTTGAAATTAAATTCTTAGGAACTAGAATCCATTAACGGCTTATTGTTCGATATCAAATACACATAATAAATTTTTTATAGGATGTTTTTGAGACCATATTTTTAAGGACACAAATGAAAATCTGGATTCAATTTCAGAACAAAAGTATGGATAGCCAGTGGACCAAGTGTTCATGCATTATCCTATATTGGTTATGTAATTAGTGGTTATAAATTATATACAAATTAACATGATGAAGTTAGTACCATGAAAAATAGTGGAGTTACACTTGTGGCTAAAGCGATGCATGTATCTGGTACCATGAAAAAAAATACAATTTATGTTAATATTGTCTGATTAGGTTCCCTAGAAAAAACTTTTGTGTACTTTGTGATTACCTGTATTCAAATTTTTGAATATTACTAAATTTTTTATCACATCATGATTCTTCTTCTTTGTAACATAGTATGTGATAATTTCGTAAGAGTAGTTTACACACTAAAAGGTCATAGTTGTTCCATTCTATGATGAGAACCCAAAAATTCCACTACAATATTCTAAAATATATGTTCTATAGTCGGATGATATCATATTAGGGATACAAAAGATACATGATATCATGGGTGGATACTCATTAAACATTGAGGCACTTTCTCTTGTTATACACCCTTGGTAATATATTGTGTAAGATATTATGAGAATGAGACATTTCGGTAGGAAATCCACACTTATATGTGTCACTAGATGTTATTATCTACAGATGTGTGTATTTATCCTTAGACATTAATAATATTCTTATTGAGTATTATATGTCACATACTTTGATGTATTTATAAAAACAGGGATGACATATGTTCAAAGAAAGGTAGGATATGTTGGGTGAGTCACGAGTAATATTACATTAATGAATAGTGTGAGAAAGGATTTTTCACTTCTATTATTTAATGGAAGTTGATAACTTATGTCCTTTTATGTAAATGATATATCCTAAATAAATCTAGGATGATGTTGTTCATTAGGAAATTTGGATTTCTGAAAAGTCAATGAAAGGTACATCAAGAAAATAGTTTGATGACACAAGTGTGCAACCTGATTTAATAGTCATATCATGATAAAGGGGTTATATTACTGACACATTCATGTTGTAGGGCATGGAAAAAGAAATTTATTTTCCTAATGCAGCACAGAGGTTGACCAGGGTTACCTCACTTGAGGAGCATTCTCAGTTGTTCACCAACTTAATCTATATCACCTAAACTAATTATTTTTGATTTTTTAATTAATATAATAATTAAATGAAATTTAAAAGTCAAATTCATTTTTAAAACATATAATAACATGTAATTATAGAATATAATTAGTGAAGAAAGAACTTGGTCCTATGGTTGGATAACACCGGTTCATTCATTATTTTTTTATTGTTTAAATTCAATTGGACAATTCATTTAATAAAACTTCATTAATGAATTAATTTCCCTTGATTTATTTAGTGTGTGGTTTTTTATGCATCTTAAACACCAAACCACACCTCCTCCAATAGTCAAATAGGGTAACACCTTAACCGCGAATATTATCCCAAAAAGACCTGGCTCCACCGTATGTTGTTTCATCCCTTATGGCAACCACAACTCCACCGTATGAAGGGTTTGCCTAAGAGAAGGGAGGGAAAAAGATATAATCAAGGAAAAGAAATGGATTTAGAAATAGTTTTGTGGTGGATGATAGCTATACCCATTCAATATTCCCGCTTCCACCACAAATATATTTCAATCATTTCGAATTTGAATTGCAATAATGAAGAACATCGTGAATCCACCCCCAGGGCCAAGCCTCGGGTTAGCCACTTTCCATTGCAAAGTGATTATAGATCACGATGGATATATATAAGAGATATAATGAGATAATTAGAGTTTTAGAACAAATAAATATGTCAGAATAAATGGGAAACACTTTAATGAAAAAAATCATATGCGTTACATGGGAAAAGAAAATAAAAATAAAAATAAAAGAAAAGAAAATTCCTAAGTGAGAATCATTTATCTTGGACTCCATTATAATGCTAGATTCAAACTCTTACTTCATTATGGGTTAACTCCACCTTATATAGGCCAATGGATGCCATCATTTGGTCTTCAAATTTCAGATCTTCAAAATCTCGGTTTAATATTTCCTCCAGATTCTGTCCACTGAAAGATTGATCATGGTAGACAAATTTAATAGACGAATTTTGAAATAACGTCTTATTGAAAGATCTTCCAAAATATATTTTAATTTTTATCCCAAAATTTCATATTTATCCTCTCTGTTTATTATGAGATATGGCAAGTTAAATCTAATATTTTATTCTGAATGAATGTTTCCTTTTTCTTCCCCAAAATCTGAGCATCCATGGACCACCTTAATGAAGAAAAATCTTCATAATCTTTAATAGAAGAACGCCTCATTTTTTATTATTTCCAATAAAATTGGAATAAAATAAATTGGATATATTTAGACTAATTTATTATTAATTTAGTGAGGTAGGGTCCACATGGTCGTCCAGAATAATTTTCCAACTTGTTTGAATTTTATAGACCCTTAGATGGCCGAATTAAATCCTTGTCCAGAAGAAAAATATGAAGAAACTAAATATAGGAATCCAATGAAAAAATAATCACATAAATTGTCTCTATATTGTAAAAGATATGTGAAAATTAGAAAAGTGATTAAAATATGTTTATATTTTCAAATTAAACAGTTTTCCCATTTAAGCCCAAAAGACAACAGAAATCCAAAATTGATGAAAATAACACAACTAGTTCAATTTTTAGTGATTAAATAATTGAATTACATATAAAAAATGATGAAAATATTATCTCTATCAATTACCCAGTAAGAATATGTATGAGGTGGTATGTTATTATGTCATTAACTTCATTCTCTATCGGTGGCTTGGAATATTTCTAGACATTAATATTGTACTTTAGGATACTTCACCTAATTCCACTGATAAAGAAGCCTAGAGTGTCACACACTAAGTGTATACTGAATCTCAGTAAAATAATATATTATTCTTAATTATCTAACAAGTGGAATAAATATTATTCCCATATGTAGTTTAATAATTATACATGTTTTCTTGATTATATGTATTCCTTCACCGGTTATTCAAGAGAATATTATGTTAGCATAATATTTAATAAATATTTATTTTATATTTAGTGGATATATCACTTATTTATTTATTGGTGAATAATTGATTGATATTTATTCAATAAATAAATGGACATTATTCGGGCCTTATACATATTATGGAGGAATAGAGGGCCGATTTTAATGGTTTGGTGAGAAATAATAGATATATTTAATATTATTTGAATAAATAATATTTTATTTTAATTCACAAGTTATGCACATATCAAGAAATAATAATGTTTTTATTATAATAGACATGGGGTTCCATGGGCATTAAATAAATATTAAAGGTAAATTGTGAAATTATTTTTTTCTAAACCCTAGAAATATATAAAACCAAATATAGTATTTTTCATTAGAGCCAATTCATTTGTTTTTTTATGAAAAATGAATTTGGGTAATCCGCTAGATTCCCTAGAGATCTCACTTCTCCAAGATCTCTCCCAAGAATGGAGAGCAATATTCCTCCACCCTCCACTATTAAATCTTGAGAGATCAATGATAATCATTTAGAATCAATTATCTTAGAGATTAAAGGTGAATGGAATAAGTGATAGAATCATATGTCTTAGCACTCAATGATAACTACAGGAATGTTTAGAAATTTTTTATCACGTGTGGATCACTGCTAGAGATAATATTCTCTTTATTCTAACAACACAATGATGGTAAAATGTAGATCTATTTTCAAATAAATCAACAATGAAAGAATTATTAAAAGGAAATTATTTAATTGAATAAATTAATTATAAATACTATTTTTTGATCCTACACTCTGGTTCTGACATTTTATCCATTGTCTGTTTTCTGTGATTCAATTTCATTGACTACGACATTTATCATCATGTAAATATCATATTGATCATCGATAATGATAAAAATAAAAGCTTTGGATCACCCATCACATGCTTATATTATGTTGGAAACCCTCAAGTTGTATAATAGTGGTCACATTATTATGTATAATTATTTAAAGATTTTAGATTTATTTGTGAATTTTTAAATTATTTTTCAACTCACAATTAATAGTTATTTAATATAAATTTTTTTATTTTCTTCTTCCTCTTTAATTTATTGTAAATATAATCAAATTGGTAAATTTTATGAACAAAATAAAATGGAATTTCTTATTTGGAGGTGCTGAGGAATTTTTCCAGATAACACAAGAGTACACATCATGTAACACAAAGGTAAACATTGTGTACTAGTGTTTAATTCACCAATAATTGATTTATAATTAATAAAATGCCTGATAATTTATTACATGTGGTGTATTTAATTATACACCACCCATTGATCTGGCTATCCTAGTGTATGGTCAGCTAGAGTACACACTGTGTAGCCTATATACATGATGTGTAATCCTTTAGTCTCTGAAGGGTCGTGTCTCTTCTTACATGGACTTCCGAACTATTTACTATGTTGATCGATGTCCAAATGACACTTATCCCTTGTAAATTCCATGTAATTTGATTTTAATTAGGCATAGTTACATGTTGAGTCCCTAGGCATGTGTCTCTGATAGATGGTGAGAAAACGTACATGTCGTGTAGCTAGCATGTATATGTCGTGTACCTTTTCGAAATTTCATAGAATGAAAATTAATTTCTTATACTATGTAAACCTTATAAATATGTGCTTTCTTGTGGTCAATAATTTTATTAGAAACACCGTGTAATGGGTTTTAATATATATAAATCTTTAATTAATTTCTGCATAATGTTGGGATCTGTATATCATGTATGAGTCATATTATAGTTATTACTATTCATGCATTAAAGGATAACACATGATAGAAAAATCATTTAATTCATTTAATCATTATACTGGTAGTATACATAATTAATGTACGTGATAATTCATGTATTCCACATGATGAAAAAGTAAACAATATACAAGTATAATACATGTTGGGTAGTTTAGATGGGTACTCATAGTGTTTCCTCCAATTAACATTTATGGAGTTAGTTAATTTTAAATAATTTTAAATAATTTTTTTATAAGTATGATGGATTATAATCTGAAGGAAATTTGTATGAGGATTGAGATAAAATAACTGATCAATTAAAGGGGATAATTAGTTGATTTGAGAATGATTTATCTTAAATAATAATTATTATAACTGAATAAAAATTTTATGAAATGTGTAATTAGTTCCATGTTGATGATCATGATCATAGACAAGGCCTTTGTATGTGAATAGTTTCTTTTAATATATTATTAAAATAATTTTTTGGAATACATTCTATCTATCCTCTTATTATGTAAGGGTTTTTGGGACCTTGGTTTCTTTAATGTAATCCCCTTCCCCTCATTGACATGTGAGTAAAATAATATGTAATGGATGGAGCTCCAATGTTAGTGGAGGTGGTTCAAGTTTGGAGATAAGGAAAAACCAATCTGATAGAGATACATATGTGGATAGGTGGAAAGCTCCACCATGAACCATAAATGGTTCAAGCTGTTTTTACATAAGGTTTATTGTTAATTTATCCTCCACAAGATAAACTAACCATTATAAAAATCTAAGGATATTTCCACTAATATTTAAATTCTGTAAATTTTCGTGTTTATTTCATTATGGATGTATTTTCACGATCATATGTATTAATGAGTTAACAATAATTCAAGATAAAACTAAAATAAATTGGCTTATACATAAATAGTATCTAATACATGGTCAATCACTTATGTAAATCCACTTGAACCCCTTAAAATTTCTTTTAAAACTAATTTTGGGGTAATGAGATGGAGAATATGGATCTTGGCCACTAGAATGTCCAAGAAACAGGTTATTCTGAATCCAATTGGGATAGTTGATAGGTTTTGATAAAATATTAGGATATTAATAAATTTAATATTTATTTATTTGTCTAAATTTTTATCAAATAAAGTACTAAAACTATTTTAATATTATTTATAGAAACAAAAATAAATAATTACTTCAAACATATCACTAAAATCCATACTTTATAACGATAACCTTATAAATGATAAAAATTTCCAAGAGTGGAAAAGACACTTACGTGCTATCCTACACCATGAAATTATATTATATATGCAAGAATAACGTATTCCTAATGTGAATATAAATGAGGCTAGTGAGGAAGAGTTATCTTTATATGAGAAACATTTGAACGATGCTACAGATGTTCAGTGTTTCAGGATATCATCCATGAAAAAATGGATTTTGAACCAACTTGAATAAATGGATGTGTATAGAAAGATTTATTACCTTTGGTATCTATATAAATATATGGAAATACAAGAGATAAACAATATCTCCAATGTTCTATTTAGAATTAAGCTTATAGATTCAATGTCTGATGGGGCTCATGTAGTTGTGGGGTCATGGATTTTTGTTACCAAATCCACAATCATATCTTCCTGGGTATAATATGATTAGTAATGAGAATATTATTTTGGAACTTTATAATTTTATTCTACAAGGGGATAAGGATATGGGGCAAGACAAACATGTAGTCCTTATGGTGAATAATAAAAAGTATGAAAAAGGTGAAGGGGCCCAAGACTCATAACAAGTCTTAATCTCTTGAGCACCATCTTTCCAAGAATAGAAAGATCTAGAGACATGGAAAGGAAAAGGAGGAAGTATATTTTGAAAGTGTCATTAATGGATACTGGAATAAGAACTGCACCGATAAGAATGGGGAATCCAATGGTTTTTTTGTTATTGATTATAATCATTCAATATCAACACATTGGGTATTAGAGACAGCTCTTTGTGCTCACATCTATATAGAAATATAAGAACCAAGTTGATTCCAAAATATTACTAGATGAGAGGTAGATTTGAGAATTTCTAATGGTGTGATGTGGGATACTATATCCATTGGAGAATATCAACTTTCATTTCCAGTCATAATGATATTGTTTTCAAAGTATTTTTATTATGAGCCAAAGAATACCAAGAACATAATTTATATATCATGTCTAGATGCAGCTGGTTTTATTTTCAGGTTTGGAAATAAAATTTTTTTCTTTTATAAAGGCCAACATATGTTCTGGTATGGTATATTTAAATAATATTATTTATTTATTAAATTATAAAAATAAAGTATTAATAATAGATAAAAAATAGTGTTCACAAGACTCATATAACACCTAACTATTGCATCACTATCTTGGTCATTTAAATAAGAAGCAATTGATAAATCCCTATCAAGATGGTTATTTAGAATCTTATGATCTAAAACCACTTAAAATATGTCATGCTTGTTTACAACGAAAAAATACCAAGCCACTATTCGGTGGATAGGGTGAAAGTTTCATAGAGCTTTTAGGATTGGTACACACTACTATGTGTGGACCATTTACAAAAGAATCTAGTGGTGGATATTCTAATTTCATAACTTTTATTGATGACTTGAGTCGATGTGTCTATGTCTACTTAATAAGGTATAAGTCCAATTTCTTTTAATAATTTAAATAATTCAAGAATCAAGTAGATAATCAACTTGTATAGGAGATAAATAAGCTTCGATTGAATCGAGGTGGTGAGTATCTTAACCAATATTTTTTTTACTTTTCATTGGATTTTTGGATTCTATCTCAACTCACTCCACCTTACGCACCATAATGGAATGGTGTTAGTTAAAGGAGTAACCATATCTTTTAACACATGATAAGTTCGATGATTAGTAATGTAGATATTCTATTATCCTTTTGGGGAATCCATTACAAACTATGAAATACACACTAAACTGAGTACCAACTAAAATCGAAAAAATAATTCCCTTAAAGTTATAAAGTAGAAGGAAACCTATTTTATCATGTACACATGTATGGGTTTTTGACTAATTTGATAAGTATTTCTCAAGAAACAAATAATCACTCAGGGGAACAAAGTGTATCTTTATAGGCTATCCTAATAAATCAAAGTGATACAACCCCTCAGAAAAGAAGGTAACTATCTCTAGAAAATATTTCCTCCTTTAGAAGGATAAAATCCTCAAAAAATATAGTGGTAAAAATATTTAAATTGATGAAGTTGATCATAAATATAAAAAATATTTTTTATAGGAAGAGATTATACAGGTCCCCATGGGAAATTAAATTCATAAAAAATAAGTACTACATAGGATTTCTATATTGGTAAGAGAACCTGAGAGATATTATTTTCTAGTCACTGAAGATTTGACTCATTATTGGTTGAAAAAGATGAATGTATCTCATATAAATAGGTGGTAGAGAGATCATAGGGTACTAGTTGAAAAAAAGACATGAATTTTTATGTCTATTCCTTGTATCAGAATACGCTAGTTAATGTAAATCATATAGGGTGGAAATGGGCATTTAATAGAAAACAAGATATGGAATGTAAATTAAATACCAACAAAGAATGGATAATGGATAGAGGGTTTAAAATATATTAATTAATTGGCTATGATGAATCCATTTCACCAGTTTCCATGTTTTAATCCATAAAAATTCTACTTTCTATAGCAGCTTATTGTGAATATGAAATTTGGAAGATGGATTTTGAAACCGGTTTCCTTACTAGGAACCTTAAGGAAGATATCTATATGACACAAAAACAAGGGTTTGTGACTCCAGGTGATTCCAAAAGTATTTTCATGTTTTAAATATATATTTATGGATTGAAGTAAGCATTCATGTCTTGGAACATTAAATTCCATGAAGTTGTAAAATAATTTGGTTTGATTAAGAACAAATGTGAGTTATGTGCTTACAAGAGGTTTAGTGG
The DNA here is from genome assembly GCA_963277665.1 of Viscum album. Classification (NCBI taxonomy): domain Eukaryota; kingdom Viridiplantae; phylum Streptophyta; class Magnoliopsida; order Santalales; family Viscaceae; genus Viscum; species Viscum album. The sequence continues at coordinate 1,417,498,718 of OY728160.1, forward strand.
AAATGCGATCATTATCCTAGTATTATATGTTGATGACATATTAATTATTGGAAATGACATATCAGTATTATGATATGTTAATGACTGGTTAAACAAGTGCTTATCTAAGAAGGAACTAGGTGAAATAGCCTATCTTCTAGGGATCAAGATCATTCATGATAAACCTAAGAGGCTTCTTGGACTAAGTCAATTTACATACGTTGACCAGATAATAAATAGATCTATTATTGAACAACCCAATATGGTATTGGTTCTAGTGTCACATGGAATAAATATTTATAAGAAAATTTTTCCTCAAACACAACAAGAGAACGAGAGAATTAGTAATATCTCATACACTTTCATGATAGTATCAATCATGTATGCCATGATATTTACTAGACATGATGTTGCATATTCATTGAGTATGGTAGTAAAAAATAAGAAGATCTTGGAGAACAATATTGATCTATTGTTAAGGTTTTCCTTAAGTATCTGAGAAGAACTAAGGATATGTTCCTAGTGTGTGTATGAGAATAGGAGCCTATCGTCATAGGTTATATTAATTATAGTTTTCAAATAGATCATAATGGTCTAAAGTCATAGTCTGGATATGTTTTCTATCTCAACAGAGGAACTATAAGCTGCAATATTTCAAATAAGCTAGTTGTCATCGATTCTTCAGTGGTGTATGAGTATATAAAAGCTTCTGATACTATAATGGAATCCATTGTGATATTGAACTTTTTTCAACATATTGATGTGGTACCTAGAAGTAAAGACCCTATCACATTGTATAGTGATAATACTACAGTGGTAGCTCTTGAAAAATATCCAAGGTCTCACCAACAGACAAAGAACATACTTCACAAGTATCACCTCTTGTGGTATTTTTCACATAGGGGTGATGTTTTAGTAAGAATAATTCCCATGTAAGAAAAACTAGTGGGACCCTTGACTAAAGGCATATCAAATCATAATAACGAGTATCATGTGAGAGCTAGAAGACTAAAGGTTGTTAGTAGTTTTCCCTATTGAAAGTGAAATTCTGCCATATTTGATGCCCTACAACCAACATCTATGTTCTTTATGATTACTTATATTCATTGTTTTTGAATATTAATAAACTTCTTATCACATCATGATTTTTCTTCTATGTAACATAGTATGTGATAATTTCCCAAGAGTATATGTCTCACTAAAAGGACATAGAAGTTCCTATCTATGATGAGATCTTAGAATTTCCACAAAAATATTCTTAAAAATATGTTCTATAGCCAAATGATATGATTTCAGGGACACAAATGATAGAGGCTATAAAGGGTGGATTCTCATAGGACTTTGAGGTACCTACTCATTGTGTACGCCCTTGTTAATGTGGAGTGTAGGATATTATTAGAACGAGACCCACAAGTATGAAATCAACATTTATATGTTTCATTGGATGTTCTTATCTCTTGACATGTGTATTTATACTTATACATTAAGATTATTATTAATGAGTATTATAAGTCACGTTCTTTTTTGTATGGTGAAAACATTGACAATATATGTTCATGGAGAGGTAGAATATGTTTGCGGTGTCACGAGTAATATTTCCTTAATGAATAATTTCATAAAGGACTATTATTTAAATAATTTTGATATCTCAAGGCCTTTAATGGAAATTATATAGCCTTAATAAATAATTTTCCATGGTGTTCTATAGGAAAGTTTGATTTCTAGAAAGTAAAAGGAGACATCGATCATAAAAGTTGATGGAACCAATGTGAAACCTCCAAGATTAGAGATATCATGTTAATGATATTATATTACACAATCAGTATCCTTATGATATGTTATTTAATTTTATCATTAACTTATTTCTTTATGGATTCATTTCCATGATTCTAGAGGATAACCTTGAACATTAGGCTCCTTTACCTAATTCCACTGAGAAAGAGGCCTAGAGGGTCTCACAGTAAGTGTATACTAAATCTCAGTTAAAAAATATATTATTATTTAATATTAAAAGAGTTGAATAAATATTATTCCCAAACATAGTTTAGTAATTATTCATTTTTTATTTATCACAAATATTATGTCACAAGTTATTAGAGGGAATATTATGTGAGTGTAACATTTAATAATTTTTAATTTTATATTTAGTGAATATATTATTTATTAATTTATTTGTGAATAATAAAGTGATATTAATTTAATAAATAAAAATACATTATCCAAAGCAAGATAACTATTATGGAGGAATGGTGGACTGATTTTAATTGTCTGGTTAGAAATAATTTATATATTGAATATTTTTTGAATAAAAAATATTTAATTTTAATTTGAAAGTTATGTCAATGTCATGAAATAATAATATTTTTATTATTATATACATGGGGTTCATCATGTATTAAATAAATATTAAGGGTAACTTATGAAAGTATTTATTTAAAAACCACAATGGTAGATTAACCCAATTATATTTTTTTCATTAGATCCAATTCATTTTTTTTCTTGTGCATAATGAATCCAAAGAATTATCTTAGAGCTCTAGATATTTACCCTCTCCAATAACACTCTAAAGAATGGAGGGTGATCTTATTCCACGCTCGAATCTCAAGTATAGAGAGATCAAGTAGAATCCTTTGAAAGTGATTCTCATAGAGATCAAAGGAAAATGACCAATGCAATCAGAACTATCATTCTATTACACAAAGATTAGTATGATGACATTTAGATATTTTGGGAACACGTGTGGATTATCACTAGACGGAATCTACTCTTGATTTTTTAAAATCAACAATGGTACTACATAGTTCTATTTTCAGATCCATCAATGAAGAAATAATTATCTCAAGGTAATTATTTAGTTTATTAAATAAATTATATATAATATGCGATGATCCTGCACTATGGTTCTGGAATTTTTTCCATTGTCTTTTTTATTTGATTAAATTCTATTATTCAGGGAATTTATTGCCAATTAAATATCAGATTTATCATTGATCTTGACAAAAATACAAGTAGGAAATAACCTATCGCAAACTTTCACTATGCCCTAAACCTACAAATAGGTCAAGATTTGGCATCATACAAATATAGGAGTTAGATTATACATCATTCCAAGTGCCAATTTTTTCAATGCATGTGGGTTGATAATAGTAGTGTTGTTTAAATAGATGAATTGGGATTCGTGAAAGTTTATTTCAGTAAGGGTACAAAGAAAAACCATTTATAATGGCATCATAGGTAGTACTAGTATTTTAGCTTCCAGGTCCCACAAACCAAAAATGGTCAATTGTTCTATTGTCGACCAAAACCATCAAAGTGTTAAATGAACAATCAACTAAGTTTAACCCTTTAATTAGAAAATCACAATCATTTCACAGTTGTCACAATGTTGACAAGGTCTTGTATGTCATAGGATACCACAATGAAGGGATTTTTATACTCGATAGAGGGGTCAAATCCTTTCAACATTTTAAAAAAAAATAATTCAATAATAAAGTTATATTTTTTTAATATATATTTTGTTACTTCATATTATTATTTTTTCACTGTTTCATTTACATCATCTAGGGCCTCTGAGCGATCTCGCACTCCCATCTTCTCGAGAAAGGGTTTCCTCTGGCGGTGATTTAGAGGGGGAGGTTGTTGTGCCACCTTGGATTTGTCTCCCCCTCCACTCTTCCCTCCACTTTCCATTTCGCCTCCCCCTAGTCATCTCAACATTCTCAGCCTCCTCAGGATTTTGCGATTCCTTTCAGCGGTGAAGGCACTTCTCACCTCGGTCCACCTTGCTCTTTCTTCTATTCCCCATGTCCTCTTCCCCTGCTTTCCTGATACTGTTCACCGGTGGGTCTTCGTTCACCTCTTACCCACCCTCTTACAGCCTTTCCCCCCACATCAGACCTCCATTTTGGGTCTCTGTGGGGATTCTTCAGGCGGCTTGGGTCAACGCCGGTGGGGGAGTTCAAGGTTCTTCTCCTCCTCTACCCTTTCTATTCACCCCATCACGCATGACCCCATCTTGGTCGGGCCT